>CM034046.1:684859-954270 GCA_019804595.1 Bruguiera parviflora
GGATTAAAGCGCGCTCTTATATATGAGTTTATGCCTAATGGATCTCTTGATAAATTCATATTTTCTGGTGAAATTAATATCCCAATCAGCATTGAAAAAATGTGCGAGATTTCTCTTGGAGTGGCTCGTGGCATTGAATACCTACATCAAGGTTGTGATGTGCAAATTTTGCATTTTGATATCAAGCCTCACAATATTCTTCTCGATGAAAAATTCATCCCAAAGGTCTCAGATTTTGGAGTTGCGAAACTATATCCAACAGACAAGGACGTTGTGTCTCTCACAGCTGCAAGAGGAACCATAGGCTATATGGCTCCAGAGTTATTCTACAAAAACATTGGATGCGTATCTTACAAAGCTGACGTTTATAGTTTTGGGATGCTTTTAATGGAAATGGCAGCAAGAAGAAGGAACTCAAATAGACATGCAAGCCATTCAAGTGAGGAGTATTTTCCTTGCTGGGCTTACGAACAGTTGAAGAATGGAAAGGATATTGATCCTGGAGATGCCGGTATCACAGACGAGGAGAGGAGAATAACAAAGAAGATGATTATAGTGGCGTTGTGGTGTATACAGATAAGGCCTATTGATCGTCCCTCTATGCACGAGGTAATTGAGATGCTTGAAGAAGTGGAGTGTCCGGAAATGCCTCCAAAGCCTCTTCTCTCGGCAATAGATACACGAGAAGAAGATGCCAACATCGACACAATCGCATCAACAGGGTCGAGTTTAAGTGATTGTTCAGAATCTGTGAGCTTAGTTATACAAGCAGATTAAGTGATCTATTTTATCTTGAAAAGCTGGAGAACCTATTCTATTGAAAACAAAGAGTCTTTATTTGAAGAATTTATACGTCACAGTGATATCATTTCCAAAAGGTTTTTGGCATGTCTCTTGACGTACTTTTGCAAATCACAGATTATAGAAATAGTTGTCTCGTGTCATTTGCAAAAATCCTAATAAGAATGAGCTTTTCTAGGCAGGATGGCTAACTAATGTCTGGCAGCAAATCGGATTTGTGAGAGGTTTTAGTCCCCAGATGTTTCTGTATCCAATTCTTTGAATAATTATCAGAACCAATCTGCGAGAATACATTTGGGTAAGCTCCCTATGGTATCTCTCCCATCAACGAATTCCGAGTACCAAAAATCAATTAATCCCCACCATGGGCATTACTCACGGTGCATGCAACAAGCCCAAGAGCCATGCTAGGTGAGGAGGACCCATCTGTAAGTGGGCCTCACTTCCCCTATCACAAAGTCCACATGTAACCCGGTCCGGTGAAGAACAGTTCCTATTGAATACGGCCCATTGTCCCTTAATCCTTATGGCGTCCAAGAAACGGGAAGGAAAAGATAAGCATGCTCATAAATTATGGGCGATGAAGGACGATCAATGCATTGAAAAATACCCCTCCAAAACAATGCAGCTATCAAAAACCAGATGAATCTGCCCACAATTCTTGCTTTCCATGAACAAAAGATCTAAATCCTCAACTAAATTTTTTACTTTGCGTTGAGATTTAAAAAGGTGTATATATATATATCTTCAAGCCTTTTTAGAATGGGTCTACTCCCGACAAAGGATTTTTTTTTTTTTTGTTTTTTGTTTTGGTTGTTACCTTGGTAGAACTGTGTATTGTAAGTGACACGAGTCAGCCGGCTTCAGTGTTAAACAAGATAGCAACCTTTCATTGGTAGAATATGAATTGGTCAATGCTTTTGAGGAGTGAGACCTGGAATTACACTCTTGAGAACATTCTTACGAATTTGGAACAGAAAGAAAAGAAGATACCAATTTTCTGATCTGATAGATGTCATCTGCTTATGCGTGTAGTCCCCTGGAGTATTCTTTTTGATTTGAAATTCCTCAGTAGTCTTCAAGAAGAAAGTTTGATTGTACCTTGGAGGAGCTTCAGTCTGCTGGTACAATCGCACTTCTGGCACATCAAATAGCCAGTCACTACTAACAGAAAAAAAAAGAGCCTTGTTTTGTAAGTTTGTTTTCAGTGCATGTAGTGCTTGTTCAGGAGAGAAGCTGGGAATGATATTATGAAAGCCTGAATTCATTGATGTTTTCAGCACACAAAGATTCCACATCTAAGATGAAATGGACAGGTCAAGGAAGAACATAAGATGCATCGGATTTCTATAAATTTCATTGTCTACATCAACAGTTTTCCCAAAACACGATTGATGCAGTAAAAGATCAACAGCAGTTTCTACCGGGTGTCCAAACATTAAAAAGAAAAGAGTCTGCACGGCATTTTTTAGTTCAGTTTGATATCACATGAAAATAAGAGGCAAAACTCTAGCAACCTTTATCTGGAATCTAAATTACGCACTCACCTAAGAGTGGAAGCTTTTTGGAAAGACTGGCTCTCCCATTTTTAAGTCTCTTGGTTTTGTTTAAGGAACTGGAGATCTTTCATTTGCAGCTGTATGGCTTCTTTTGGCAGAGGCTTTAGCTCTGGAACCTTCATCTCATCACTGCCTTCAGCCACTTTCCTTGCCTTGGATTCAACAGTTCTTTGTACTTGTGGCAGTGCCACTGAGGGGAAAACAGCATTCAGCATGACGCACAGCAGTTTCTTGTCTTCTTCTTCAATGGGATCCTGCCCAAAGCAGCATACGTAAATCGCCTCAAGTGCCTTCTCAGCCCGTATCTCCATGGGAATATTAGGGGCTGCCGCTTTTAATTTTGCCCGTTTCTACAATTTGCATAATACTCTCAGTAAGAGGCCACCAAGATGCAGCTTAAAAAGCCTCAAGAGTGATAATGAGCATGATCAAGTCAGAGATTTGAGAGTGAGGATGTTCCAAAACAAAGATTAGTTCCAAAACTCTCAAGTTTGTACATAATGTTTTGAGCTACACTATAATTGACTACAAATAGATGGGGATCTACGCTATTATCATACAAATAGTAATAGTGGGGACAGTTTCACTCGTATATTCTCATTAAATTCTCAAATTTAAAGAGACGGCTACCATTTTCAGATGCGAGAGAAAGTAGATAGAATAAGAGTAGATTCCCAGACCTCTTTTGCCTCGTTCATCAATGCAAGGAAATTCTCCTCTTCAAACTCAATGTCATTTGATATACGAAGCCTTGCTACCCCTTCCAAAATCTCCTCAGATTTGAGAAGGCCCGCACCAACAGCTGCTAACCAACAGCATAGCAGAACATACAACGGATCCCCTGCCTACCCAGAAATCAAAACCTAAAGAAATTTAATTCCAAAGCTACATAAGGTGTCTCTTATGGTCACTTCTAGTCGCAAAACATTTGACATTATGTAATTTTGCCAAAACAAAGTGTAACTTTCAAACGTATGATATTCTTTCAAAAATACTGGCGTTATCATGTAGAGTTTACTTGTTACATATTTGAACATATACGTCACACAATATCTCATTATTTTGAAGAAGGGAGGAAAAAAAAAAAAAAAGCGTAAATAAGAGATGAGACTCGAAGTTAAATTACCTGGCCTCGCCTATCCTGGAACTCATAGAAAGCCCTGGAATCCGTAATAGTGCACTTCTTGCCAACCCTTCTCCTAAACTCTGCAAAGTCAATTATATCACCACCAAGGCCACCTTCATCGCTGAGAATTCTAGCCACAAGGCCGATGACAGGAAGGGAGCCAATGACTTTGTTGGCAAAACTGGAGATGGAGTTTTGGTTCTCCATGTAAGCTCTAACCGAGAATGACCCATTAAAGTATGCCACTTTTTGTCTGATGGGCGTTTTGTAAATTTGGAGGGAAAGTTGCCGGAACGGTGAAGTCAGGAGAGGTGGCGACGGCGGAGTGGACGGCGTCACGACCACCATGCCTGTGAAGTAATGGTAGTTAATGTCGTTTGCGATTTCGGCCTCACATTTATATATGTTATCCACTAGAGAAATGGTTGTCTGCTTTCGTTGCCATGTAATACCAGTGTGCACTGCAGCCCGGTCCAGTGAAACTCTTCTTGGGCCTGTTTTCAAGTTAGCTTTTATGTTCGGGCCTAATAGTTTAATCCAACCAATTCTCATTCTGTATTAAATTTCTCAAAAAGCCACCTGACTTTGTATTGTGAACCCGAGTGATAATCGAGATTCAAGATGGTAATTTTGTGGTCTCGATGCTGTGACGTCTAGTAAACAAGGTTCTGAGACTTCTTTTTTGACTCTTGGGAAGTGACAAAGGCCGTCGACGCATCCAAAAGTCTATGGAATGGCCAAATTCTGCTCTCTTTTATCAGTTGCAGCGTGAAAATACTGTCGAAACTGTGGCCTCGCGAACCCTGAGACTCTATGTGGCCTCTTCTTTTGATGATTCATCAAGCCAAAAAGGGAAGACTCACGGGCATGCTGGTGTATTTACGAGTTACAACAAAAGTGGGTGTTTTCTTCATGTGAAACAACGTAGACCCAACAAGACCTATTCCTACACCTCCTCCTGCTTCTGTTGTGGGATAGAAGACGTAATGCAAGAGCCAACTATCGGTTTATATTACAATTTCAACTTTCAAGAAGGTGCTTGTGAATAGGATATCAACAATAGCGTGAAAAATAAAAAATTAAAATGAGCTGTTGGACTAGTAGCCCCGGCATTTGGGTATCCGTTTTAGATGGAAGAAAACAAGGATCAATTCAAAACCGCATCAACAAAACACCACCACAAACAAGGGACCTCTTCACTTTTTCTTTTTTCTTTCTTGCCGTTTGAAAACCATTTGTGCATGAACCGGCATCAAGCGCATAAATTCCTCCGATATATTAGCATTGAAAGGCGACTACTTCTTTGGTACTTCTGTTTTTAAGATTCTTTTTTTCTTTTTTTTTTTCCCCCCAAAAAGTTGGAGCACTTGTCCTCGGGACCTCGGATATGCCCACGTTGAAAGCACACTTCTGTTGTTTCTGTTCCGTTTCTTTGCTTTGTTTAAAGGTGACCCCAAATCCGGGCTCCCTCGCATCAACTCATTTGTTCTTATTATTGTACAATCTCCTTTTGTTTCTTCTTTCTAATGATTAATGGAACACTGCCCTATTATAGCTTGAGACATGAACATCCCTCGATCACCGAACCCTACTCACATCATCTCTGATCAAACAGTTCGACACCTTCTCGAACCACAAATTTTTTTGCCATTCAAATCAACGAGTCAATCCGTTTATCTGATACTCGTGACGGAGAAAAAGACGATGCCCATAAAAGAAAATTTGCTCCAATCTCGTGCTTTATGAATTGTGGGTTGTTCAATAATAATCAATCCCGACACGACATGTCAATACAACAGCATGTAGCCATGATTTCTTGTCTTGAGATCGGATCGCTCATAGAATGAAATAATAGTAATAGAGAAAGAGGTCAAAAAACAAAAACAAAAAACAAAACAGTAGGAATTGTTTGCAGCAAACCATTGATTGGGTGTTACCTTCACCAAATATGCACTCTGTATTAGTGTCTCTTCACTTACTAACCAGTCGCGATCTTGCTAATGGGAAATAAAAAAGCTTGACGGTGACATTATCATAGGATTAATTACCTGAAAAAGAAACAAAAAAAACAAAAAGCATTTGCTTGAAATTTCGTATTAGTATTCCTGCAAGGAGTTTCAAACTTCCGAGTCCAGACAAATCCTAATGGTAAAAAAATAATTTAAGAAAAGAAAAGGAAAAGATAAAAAAGGATGTCCCCCCCCCCCCCTGGGGGGGAAATTTGGGGTATAAATTTTGATATGCCTATTCATTATTTTCGTGCGTGGACTGCAAAGAGAGGGAAGGCGGCTTGGTGGGTGTCTCACAAATTGAGCAAAAAACCGAAAGGAGGGCGAGACAGCGAGGTGGGTCAGCAACGCGCGTCTTGTTCAGGCAAAGTCCATGTGCCCCCACATGGCTGATTGGCAATCGCAGCAAGCCAGAGAGTGAGAAGTCAAGTACGGTACTACCAATGGTATATTAATCGAGGAGACACGGTATATACCGCCTACGATAATAGCCGTATATACTGCCAAAACTCCTCGCATTAATGGCCACAGTAACAGTCAGGAGGGAAGTCATGAAGCATTTCTACGACAGCAGCACACCCTCACTCTAACACATACCCCGAGTCTTGACTAAGAGAGAGAGCGAGAGAGAGAGAGAGAGAGAGATGAAGGAGAAGGGTGAAAGCGGAGGAGGGTACGTGAGAGCAGATCAGATAGATCTGAAAAGCTTGGATGAGCAGCTGCAGAGGCATCTGAGCAAAGCATGGACTATGGAGAAGAACAAGAACAAGAAAGAAGGAGAAGAGGGAGGAGGAGAATATGGCGGAGGAGTGCAAAGACCACCCTCCGGCAATCACCACTACTCGACAAGGCAGGAATGGGAGATTAACCCCTCCAAGCTCATTATTAAGAGTGTTATTGCTCGTGGTACGTTTGGCTCCGTTCACCGTGGCATTTATGATGGTCAAGATGTTGCTGGTACTTTCTTATACATGTACTTGACTTCTGTTTCTTTTTTGAGTTTTTTTTTTTTTTCTTCTTCTCAAGTTAACATTTTTATCATCTAATTCTTGAAAATGTCTTGTTTGTGATTAGTTCTCATTCGTTCCGGCCCGTTACTGTGCTCAATTCAGTATGGGTTAGTTGATATGTGGAAATCCGTTTAGGAGCTTTCCATCTTTGGTGTAATGTTTGCATAGATTAGCATTTAATTAAAACTCACAACATTTAGCCTTTCCGGCCTGACTGGTTTAATGGGTTAATACATGATGGAGTTGGATTTCTTTGGGCGTGTCTAGGCTTGTACCTTGCGATTTATGGTAATGGAAACTGCAGTAATTATATCTCTCATCTAGCTTATAATTCATACCCCGATTCCTTATTTTCAATTTCTCTGTTTAAAGGCTGACAAATCCACGATTTATGCCTTTAGGTTAATGAATAATAAATGAAACGAACGATAGATAAGTAAGATTGGATTTAATATGATTTCTCCAAAAAAAAAAAAGAAAAACAGAGAAAAATGTATCGATTACTTTGTTGCTTTGTTGATTTACCCTTGTAGAACTAGCCCTGCAATATCAGTGATTTCGCGAGATTGGATGAGTTGGGGGGAGGTGCAACAACCATTGTGATGCCTTTTCACTTTCTTATGTTTCACGTGTTAATTTCAGCGGTCTTCCGTCTCATTTCTGCAATTAAGGAGTTACTGATTTTGGTGGCTCTTGTGATCTGCGTTTCCATACTGTTTTGGAAATATTTAGTACCCCTTAATCTGAAGTCATTGAGTTTGAATCTGTACTGCATCTTGGGTTCGATTTTTATGTGGCATACCATCCCTTGTAGTCAAGCACATTGAGAGCTGAAGTGTAATTTCTAATGATGTGTTATATTGTCTCCTCGGCAAATTTTGGCACATACCAAGAATTCAATCCTATTGTTTCAGTTAAACTTCTTGATTGGGGTGAGGAGGGCCACAGATCAGAGGCTGAAATAGCTTCACTTAGAGCAGCTTTTAAGCAAGAAGTTGCTGTTTGGCACAAGCTTGATCATCCTAATGTAAACAAGGTAGCATTCATATTATAGTTCTTCTCTTTGTGATTTTTTGGTTCGTCTCTACTCTCTAGCATTTAGAGTGGCAGTATTAATCAAGCATCCTAGCTTGTTTGTTGTTTGGGTATTGTTTTATGTTTTCTTTGTTTCATAGTCAGTTCCTTTTGCAGTTTATAGGGGCAACAGCAGGCACATCAGAGTTAAACTTACAAACAGAGAATGGTCAAATAGGCGTGCCAAGTAATGTTTGCTGTGTTGTTGTCGAATACTGTCCTGGGGGTGCTTTGAAATCCTACCTCATAAAGAGCAGGAGAAGGAAACTGGCCTTTAAAGTGGTTATTCAACTGGCACTGGATCTTGCAAGAGGGTAAAGTTCCATTATGTCATAAACCTTTCAAGTTGAAGGCACAAATCTTTGTAGGTTTTGCAGTTTTATTATACCTCGTGCTTTGTTGCATTGAAGATGCCTCTTGGATTCTTATAGGTTGAGTTATCTCCATTCTAAGAAGATTGTCCATAGAGACGTTAAAACAGAAAATATGCTTTTGGACAAGACACGTACAGTGAAAATAGCTGACTTTGGTGTTGCTCGCCTTGAGGCATCAAATCCTAATGACATGACTGGTGAGACCGGGACGCTTGGGTACATGGCACCAGAGGTATGCAGCCAACGCTTAAAAGTCTTTTTCATTCTGGAGTACTGTGTCAGTGAAACTTTGGAAGTTCATATATCCTACTTGGTTGTTAGTTTTTAAAACTTATGTGGTTGGTCAGATCCTGTTTTCAGAACATTGGATGTTGATATGTTTTGGTTGGTTAGATTAAATATTCTCCTCAAAAAAAAAAAAAAAAACTTGGTATCTTGAATCAAAGAATAAGCAGATGCAAGCTCTACTTGGTGGCAGTTATTTATTATTATTTTTTTGGTAAATATTTCATGTGGCTTTATCATAATGCATTTTTCTAGTTAAAGCCTTAAATTTTGGTGTGGATTGATTTTTTCCCTTAAACGACTTCCGAAACATCTGATTGTGTTGTGCATTTGATGATAACAGTTCCCCTAACATATGATAACAATTTGTGATGAGACAGGTTCTCAACGGCAACCCATATAACAGAAAGTGCGATGTGTACAGTTTTGGCATCTGCTTATGGGAGATATATTGCTGTGACATGCCATATCCTGACCTCACCTTCTCAGAAGTGACATCAGCTGTTGTCCGACAGGTAGATGAAATATTGTTGGCATTCTTTTTCTTCCTCCCTTTCTGGTGACCAAAGTTTTGACAGTAATCATAACGAAACAATCACTTCTTAGCAAGCTGAAAAACTAAGAAAAGTTTGTGTGTGGAACGACAGAATCTGAGGCCGGAAATACCTCGTTGCTGCCCGAGCTCTTTGGCAAATGTAATGAAGCGGTGCTGGGATGCCAACCCCGACAAACGACCAGAGATGGACGAGGTTGTATCCATGCTAGAGGCAATCAACACATCCAAGGGTGGAGGTATGATCCCCATCGATCAACCTCAAGGTTGTTTGTGTTTCCATAAGTATCGAGGTCCATGAAAAGTATTGTCAGCAAATGAAAACATCTTCAGGGTCCAATTCTATCAGGTGCAAGAGCTGAGTGTATAATAGGCCGCAGAGCCTGCTGGTCAACGAGGCTCTGCAGTATCCTCTACCTTAGTAATGCATTTTTCCAAAGCCTTCTCTTGCCTTACGCCCATTTTCTGCTGTAAGAATTTTGTATCTTCGATCGATTGGCCATTCATGGGCTTTTGGGAAGTGATGCAAGAGGGAGTGTTATACTCTTTCTATGCGGTGAACTTTGGTACCAAATGTATACGATCATGGGGTTTTTAGCAATCCTCTGGCGCACTATTCTTCTGACCTTTTCCTCTGGTAACTATGATATTCCTCGAATGTGGAATACCTTTATGTCATAAAAGATCAATGGCTGTATTGCCATTAGAGGAAGCAACAGATTGAGAAAATACCCATTTAATTTGATGGATTCCTTCGGACCTGCTGTAATGGTACCTTTTCACAGAGAGGACGCGTAAAGATTAGCCCATTTGGCCCATTAAAAGCGTCACCTCTTCGTCATTTAGGGGAAAGAAGAGAGAAGAACTTGCCCAGATTAGCCCATTGGGCCTCTTATCAATAAAAGCTCGCGGGCCTTACACCTGGGTAGAAGCTAACGGGCTGGTGGGCTTTGGAGTGTTGTTGAGAAATGAAGCCCACGCAAACAATATGGTTTAACCGTTGCGTAGGTGATTTGTTAGAAGCAAGCGTGGCGTGAGATGCTGTGGGCGGAGCATCTTAGACTCGTTCAAAACCAAAAACACAATAAAATAATAATAATAATAAAATAAAATTTCAGTTACAAAGTGGGACACGCAGTCTCTCCTTTTCTGATCTCCATATTCGTACTTCACTGATCAAACAAAAAGCTCTCTCTCTCTCTCTCTCCCTGTGGATTAGCTGAGAAGGATTTGATCGAGGATGGTAATGAGCAATAGGGTTGCTCGCTACGTTGTTGGCATATCATCGGTGAGTGCAAAAGCAATTGTGGGGTTTGGTTCAATTCTCTAGGTAGGCGTGGTCGATTTCACGAATATATACGTTTTCACTTAATAATTTCAAAACACAAGTCGTGTTATTTCTGAAAATTCCGAAGAATAACATATAATTTTACGTGAAAATTTTGAGAATTGTTCTCTCCTTCTTCTTCTTCTTCTTCTTCTTCTTCTTCTTCTTTTTAACGGAGAATTTCATTCCTCTCGCCAGCGTGAGCCCTTGTGCCTTTCTGTTATTATCGTTAGACTTAATATTATTTTATTTTTATTACTACCCTTTTCAGGGTTATTGTGCTGGATAGCATACACGTGGTCACCAGCAACGGCTTTGGCCTAGTAATCGAGCTGGTCTATCTGGCCATATGCTACTACTACTATGACAGTCAATGCGAAGGACGGTGTGCGTTTAATTCTTTCTAATCTCTACGCCTCTCAAATGACCATTTTTCCCCGAGCCTTTTGTTACAGCTTCATTATTTTCTACTTAAAAGTTAATCTATCCTCATATTTATATATCCCATAATATTCCTCTTTTTATTTAATGCGTGAGTCAAGTCTTATACCCCAATCCATCATATTCTCCCTCGTTAAATTATTTGTTATAGAATTATTATTTTTTTACTAAAAAATAATTTATTAAGGTATATACTATTAATATTTACATAATTTAAAATTCTTTTTTTTTATTTAATATGATAGTTGGATTTTATACGCTCGTCTGTCAGATTTTGTTTGAGTTGTTAAAGAGGATTATACCGTTCGCCTTACGTAATCAATGTCTAATTGCCATTGCCCCCAAAAATGTACGCAAAAGTAAAATTTCTTTGACGGTCGAAACAAGGAATTTAATTCAACTATAAGGTATTTAGGTGAAGGGTAGAAGTAGAAATTTCAGAGTTCAAATTGCAAAAGTCTTAACACTTTTAGAAGATGATTTAGTTCTTGTGAATTCCCACGGCTTAAATCAAATGAGCCAATACGTGTTGAATCAATGAAGTGCCACGAGCCTTTCTTACGAGTTACAATTTGACCTTTTTTTATGGTTTCAGAGAGAGGATGCTATTGGACTCGCAGGCGAAGCAATTCTTATTACATTTATTGTTACCGTCTCCATTCTGGCGTTCAATCAAACCAGAAGAATCCCTTTTGCTTGTGTTCTGCATGACATCTTCAATGTCACCTCTCAGCATCGTGGTAATCCCCACGAACCTAATTATATTAACATAGATGGGATTCCGATGTACTTTTTTTTTTCAACACTAGCATATCATTTCAAGAATTGACTATTACTAATCTTTTCTGGCCCACTATTTTGTTGCAGAAGGAAGTGACACAAACAAAGAGCCGGGAATTTATGCCATTTTACTTCATCTCTTTTCTCATTCCTTGCAAGCTCTATCATGACGGCTTCTGGACTATTGAGCCATGATCTCTTTATTACGTTTGGCCCTTGGCAACTCACCTTTACTCAAAGAAAGCAACACTTCAAACGATATCCATTTTTGGTCATTGTAAGATCGTCTTTTTAACTTCAATCCCTATGTTTGTTGGGTAGTCAGCTAATTTACTGGGTACCCTATTAGCCGTCCTTCAACTTGTGCTGTACTGTACGTACAGGAGCTGGGAACCAGGGAGAAGCCAACAACAAACCAACCACAAGTGTAGTTGCAGCTCGTGATCATTGAAACTATTGATGGCCAGAGTTGAAAAAAGTTGCATCAGGACATGCACTCCGGGCAATAAAATTTTGGTGATGTGAATCCATCAAGCGTACTGAAAATTATTGAGGCGGAGCTGCAACAAAGCACGGAGTTGTAGAAGGATATGTAACAAAACGGTCCACGGAGAAAAATAAGCCTTGACAGCCGTTCGGGACTTGTTGGATCATAAAGGAGGTTTAGTGAGCAACCCAAGAATAACAAGAAATGATAATAACAAGCCCAGCAAGCAGGCCTACCATTCACCGCATCCCTCGAGATCCCAACGAACACGTGAGAGAATACGCCCAAATAAAGTTTGGTTACTCTCCTCATGCGTCAATCTCACATTTGCAGGAAGGATCAAAGTTTTTTTCTTCATAAACACCCTTAGAATCAACAACGCCTATTAAATGATTCAAGGGAAAAAATGCTGAATTAAAAGGTCACTTTTGCTGCGAACGAATTCTGTATGTTGATATCTACAACATCGAAAGAGAGAACGAATAATAGAAACACGAGTCCGACTAAACACTGGAAAATTGGTAAAACTAGAGAGAGAAAACACAGAGGAATTAAAGCGAAAAGAGAAGAGGAGAGCTGATCCATAGTTCAGACTCCGTCTGCCGTATCTGGACCTGAGAGTTGGATCTCAGGTGGCTTGACTACACCATCTGCTGCTGTATGCTTGGGAGCGGTCCTGCAATAGCAGGCATATAGGATGAGCTGTGCAGCACCAGAAATTGCACCAAGACCATTGCTAACCTGAATGATCAAACCAAAAATCACAGTCAAAATTAGTTCCGCATGGGGTTAAACTTTCGTATAAAAGCTAAAGCAGCAATAAATTATGACGTCTTCACGAAGATCAGGACGATGTTTGTTAGGTAATGTTATTTACCAGTATGAAGGCATCGAATTGGATCAGGGCATAAGCTGTCCAGCAGCAGCCATTGAGAAAGTTAGCCACTGAGAGATACAGTGGCATGTACTCCACACTCTTGGTTGTAATGACCTTTTTCTTTTAAAATCGACAAAAACAAAAAAGAAGCATGGAACCCAACATTAGTAATGCTACTCTAACAAATTAGCTTGCTATTGCAGCAATACGAACTTCAGAGGAAACATGAAATCAGACCAGAAGTATATAGGCCGGGTATTATGACAATGAAGTTAGATGAAAAGGACTTACCATGATGGCAAGAGGAGAAGCATACATGATGACATTGAGTATGTCACAGAAGACTCCGACAAAAGTTATTCTTTTGGTCTGCTTATATGCCAGCATGGAGACGAGAATTATGATGGCCATGAAAACCGCTTCCCCAAGTAGCCCGAAAGCAACCTTTATCTGATAACAGAGAAGAGAACCAACTTGTGGGAGTGGCAAAACCAACGTTGAATGACTTGAAAAAAGCCCAAGCAGGGAAGGAACAACGCAGAATATGATTAATCAACACGCAGTCCAAAATACAGAATATTGATTGACTGCAGAGAAATTCAGGCAACAGAATAGAGAAAATAATAATGACAAAGCACCGGTAGAATCAACTACTAATAGGACTAATTGCCTGTACTTGAGGAGCTGACATTCTGCAAGGCCCAATAATCAACATAGCGAGTATATTCACTAGAAGAAAGTGTCCAACATTCTAAGAACTACCATTAATCAACACGCAGTCCAAAACATTCTGGTTCAAGTATCCGAAGACCCCAGTTAACAACAGGCTATAACTTTACTAAACTCAGAATCATATATATATATATATATATATATATTAAACTCACCCGGCCCTTGCGGTGTTTGTCATAGTAGCAGTAGATGGCCAAATAGACCAACTCAATTAAGAGGCCAAACCCATTGACTGTGACCACCAGAATGCTGTCGGGTCTGACGAAGGGCAACCCATAGAAGACCCAAAGCGAGCAGTTCAGCACCGTTGCCACGTATGGATAAAATTGGAATTCTTCCACGTCTTTCTTCTTCCATATACGATAAAATGTTGGGCTGCCCACAACGGTAAGTAAATAATAATAATAATAATAATAAATAAAATCACAAGTCATGAAAGTCCCCTGTACACAGCAACCGATTTGTGTAAAATAATAATAATAATAATAATTAATAAATAAAAGTAATAATAAGAAAGAGGATTACACCGGCGAGAGGAAGAGAGCACAAGAGATGACATTCCCTGTATATAGCAAAAAGTAATGACAATTAATTTGGAAAAAATTAATAGAAGTATACATTCAATTTTTACAAATTAATTGATCTATCTCTAATTATAGATATGAACTCAGTATCGGCTATGAAAAATCTATATATATATATATAGGAGCAATTAAAACTCCTTAATTTTCAATTGGAAGCCATTATGAACAGTTTAATATACCAAAAAAAAAAAAAAAGAATAATCTCCATCAATCCATATAAAGCAAACATGCATCTCTCTCTATACACAAACACTCGCGGAGAGAGAGTCAAGTAAATAATATGCATATAAATATATATTTTTGTTTATATATATATATATATTGCATGCAAACACACAGAGACCAAATCGTCCCTAAACAGTGAAAACAGAAATCGTTTCAACAAGAAACGGTCCCGCTTTCTTATTCCGCTTCTTAAATCCTCACTATTTTAATATTTGAAGAAACAAAACTCTACAAAGTTACATTGGATAAAAACATAACCAGCATTTCCGAATCCAAAAAAAAAAAAAAAAAACACAACACAATGTCAAGAAGCTTTATTACTAATTAATCTTTTACACACACGCAGACAAAATCACAGAGCTGTGTACCTACCGCTAATGCCAACGACGAAGCGAGCAAATCTAGCGGTCACCATCTTCTTCTCGAGTCTTCTTCTCGAGCAGAGACGTTTGAGATTTCGAGAAAAAAAAAATGAGAAAAGTGTTTGGAGACTTTTTGAAGAGTGGAAAAAAGAAAATTCAGAGCGAACAAAATGAGTGGAAACCGTTTACGGAAAAGTGTTTTTTTTTTTTTTAAAAAAAAATTTCACGTAGAGGAAGACAATTGGCCAAGCAGTTCTGTGGAGATTCGGTTTATGATTATTACTATTATTCAATTCAATTTTCATTCGTTAACTTCTAATATATAAGTTAAAATTTATTTATTTGTTGAATTTCTTATAATTAACAATTGTCAATTCGGTTATTTATTTATTTATTTATTATTATTATTATTATTATATATCGAGAGGGGAAAAAAAATGTATGTTTGGATTTTCATTGACGCCCCCCGTCACTGACTCCTCTCTACTGGCAATCTGGGTGGGAGTGGGGTCCAGCTGTGAGAGACCGACCGCGCGTTTCGTGGAGTACCTGAGACGCAGCGCTCGGGGCGTTCTAGTGGTTATTGTGGATCAAGTCATTGTTTCCGCAGCTTTGTTTAGCATTGCAGCAGAAACTGCATTGACGTGTACAAATTGTATTTTAAATTTAATAAAAGAAAAAATCAATTATTTTTTATAGAAATTTTTTCTCTTACAAAAACCTTAAATACAATAAGCTTTTTTAAGTTGAGAAACTCTTGTATATTTTTCTTTTTTTTTTTTTTGGAATTCTCCGATGAATTTTTGCATTTATATAATTTAATATATCTTTAAAATTTTTTAAATTTATCTAGCCATACAATCTCAATTCTATCTTCTAACTCTTTTATTTATTTTATTTTTTTTTTAAAGTTTCCGTAGCGTGTAAATTTCTTTTAAGAGTTTATTGAGACAAATTTTATTGATAAGAACACGCAAATATCTTTTCCGCGTATTCTTGATATAATAAAGGTTAGTATTCTAATTTATTTAATTCGAGTGATTGTCGATGTTCATATTATGGCATCGAAAGAGCCGGAAATACAATTCCGGCGAAGCCCAGGGCTGCAAGGAAACGCTGCTTCCTCGCCGGTCACCTTGCTTTTTCATCCCGATCCCTAGTCACTGCC
Organism: Bruguiera parviflora; assembly: GCA_019804595.1. Classification (NCBI taxonomy): domain Eukaryota; kingdom Viridiplantae; phylum Streptophyta; class Magnoliopsida; order Malpighiales; family Rhizophoraceae; genus Bruguiera; species Bruguiera parviflora. Next base: position 700,634 of record CM034046.1, read on the forward strand.
GCGTCGTTTGACAGTCCATCGACCACCGGGCTAATCACCCACCCACATCCACTTTGCTCCGCATACCCTCGAGCATTTATTAGAATAGCGAGATTTAACAAAGTTTCTGAATTCAATGAACCTTGATCTTTGCAAATTTTATGAAACGAGGTCGGTACAAAAACGCAAAAATGGGAAAACGATCTACAAATTTAGATAATTGCACTTTTTAATTTTAATATTTTTATTTATATTTCTTTATCTTACAACAGTACCTAACAAAACTCTAATTACGGTTTGCACCGCTCGCCGCATCGCCGTCCTCAGGTGTGCTTAGCACGACCGTCGAGCTCATACGAATCCAGGGATAGGCATCGCCAACCTCTCTAACGTTCTAGCATGAATTTACCCTATCCATCCAAAAACAAACGGAGAAGGATAATAACTTCTTTGAAGAAAGAATTTTAAAAATTACATTGTATGACAAAAAAAAAATTATTTGTTTGACATTTTCTTTCAAATTATTTTATAAAAAGGATTTATTATTTAAACACCGTTAATTTAAGTTAAAATTTAAAAATTTTATTGATTTATTTAGTTAAATTTTGTCGTGAGGGTTTTAGAGAGAAAAATCAAAGAGAGAGAATTTGGCAGACGAGCATAAGGAATAGCTACACTATTTATGTGACACACGATCCCACACAATCCCATGGCATTTGTCGAAAAGGAAGAAAAAGGCAGCACCACCGTATGTTCCCCCTTTATTAGATACATATGGCCCTTATCCACCATAAAAGTCCAAGCACACCACAAAACGCACAACCAAAAGTAATTGTTCTTTCTCAGGTGCTTCTTCCCTGTTATTTTATGTGTTGGGTTATGCTACCCCATATGAGTAGCCAAGTCTAAAACAACAACTTATCTCCCCCACCCATCTTTCTGAAAAGCCGGAGTAAGACAAAAGAAAAGGCAAAAAATCACAAATCCCATGTCAAGTCAAAAGATACCACCATTTAAGCCTTGCTTCTTAACCTTAGCAACGAGAGACATAAAGTGATCAAAGCAAGCGTACCTTTGAAAGAGGGTATTGACACATTTATGCAATGAACAAAAAGATTCTCGAAGAACCTTCATCATATCACTAGGCGTACTTTGTCTGATTATTAAAATTTACTTAAAATTCTTACCTTCAAGATATAAAAATAATAATAATAAAAAAAAAAGATCATTTATGATATAAGTCCCGAAGTGCACGTTCCCGGAGTTGGAACGCCAAGCGCTGCCATTAACTTAGTTGTTGGTGAACCCCTCTTATTAAGTAGTGTTCCCATACTAACAGCACACATTTCAAATTATAAATTAGAGAAATCTATTATAAATGAGGTTTATATGCGGATTATTTTTTGAGTCGAGTCATCGGAATGATTGCCTGTTTGCCCATTATGAAATTTATAAAATTCATCGAGGCCATGAGTTACGATGGTGACTTGAATTAGTGCGGAAGGCTTTTCAACTTTCAAGCGTACTGTAAGTTGGAACTAAATGCTATTATTTCTGCCTATATGAGTCTAATTTTCACAGATTTACTTTAAGATCCTCATTTTGATTGCCCATTACAATACTGAGTGCGTGTGGACGGAGAATCTGCACAAAATTCTTCAGTAACTCTTTTTATCATCTGACACAATTTACACTATAAAAAAAAAAAAAAGGGAAACTATTATTCTAAAACAACACGCCCAATTCTCATTGGAAAGAGTCGAAGCATAAGAGATATAAAAGTAATGAATGAGTTGTTTCCTGGATTCCATTACTTGAGAGGGAGAAGTGATGCTTAGATAGCAAAACAGAATAAGAGATTGTTGATTGGTCTCATCTAGCATAAAAGAGATTCTGTGGTGGGTGTCATCTTTTGGGGGAGAAGGGAACCCTCTTTCCTTCTTAGGATGGGAAGACTTTGTGTTATTTATCTATTTATTCTTCTTGTTTTGTATTTCGACGGGCGTTGATAGATGTTCCCACACTGCAGGCCACTGGTGGCCAACTGGTCAGCACATGGAAACAGTCTGTATATTTCCTAACCAAATTTTTTTAATTATTGTCTATTGAGCCTTAGATCTCTGATCTCCAAGAGTTCATATGCTGGCACATGGCTAATGACAGAACGACCCCAAACTCACATGAAATATGCTAATTAAACAATGTACTCAATTTTGCACATACAAATATAACGTTTTTCTATTAAACAAAACTCGAATTCGATTAGCTTACCAGTGCTAACAATCAAATTAGTCGAGCACTTGATGTGTTATATTGTTGACTATAACGTGATTTTGATCCATAAACGAGTAAGGTTGACGCACACAGATTATATATGTAGAAACATTGGCCGACGTTTCTCTATTTTGAAACTCCCTTTTTTTTTTTTTTTTTCTTGGGTGCCTTCTATTTTCAAAGTCTCAATCCAGAAGGATGTACAGTTGACTAAATTTCCATGTTGCATTGTTCCTGCGAGAACGTGTTCTCTCTTAATTGCTTAGGTTTGTAAGCATTCTTTTACGCCTATTTATTTGTGCCTTTTCTTTTTCCTTTTTCGACCACTACAAAAAGAAAGCTTTGATTCTTTGGGCCCCATAACTCCGTGATCTTCCTGTAAGTGCCATCTGCCAGTGTTATTGAATATGCCATATACCTGCGGAGCTCGTGGACATGCACCAACATCCGATCATCTCATCTCTTGTTTTTGTTTTCTTATTCTTCTTGTCAATAAGAAAAATACTTTACATATGGATCTTACAAACGAATGTGGAATCTAGAAACTTAGTCATATCGTATGACGTGATTTTATAAATTAAAAAAGTTACTTTGTTTATAAAACTGAATAAAAACTACTTTTATTTTTAAATTTACAGCCTAATATATATTTTTTTAATAAAAAACTATTTAATTTATAAAATTGTTCGAATAATTATTTCGACAATGAGCAAGCCCCCTAAATTTCAAGACACGAATATCCGAAAATAATTATTTTCCATTTGTTCTACATTAATCTATAATCTACTTTAATTTTCTTTTTTCAAAATCACATTGATCGCCATTATGCCTTTTTGTTCTTTTATTATTCCACGGGTCACTAAATTTTATTTTCTTTTTAAAACTTCATCTGTTTTTATTCATAAAGTGGCCATGTCAAGATCTGAGTAACTTTCAGAATTCTACGACGCAATAAGGTTAAAATGAAAGCAGATAACGTGGCTGCATGATCACAAGGTTGCTTGTGCTTAATCTTCGATAGTCGACTATGTAATTTCTTCAAAATGCACTCAATATCGTCACTATAAAAGAATCGAAGCTATTTCTATAGCCCACGATGTCGTGATCAGGAAGAAAAGCTAAATCTCGCTTAAACGAATTTATTTATTCATAAAAACTTGGGGAGTATAACGATTAGAGTCTTGGAGATGCTCGTCTATCCCCAATCTTCAGGGACTAAAAAAAAAAAAAAGCTGAGGACTAAATTTGACAAGCAATAGGGGTTCAATGAGCACAACATACTTCGGATGATGTCCTTCGGCATCCCTGCAATTCTCTTTTGCTTCGCCCTGTTTAGTTCTCTATGAAGTAGAATCGTGATAAAAACTAATTCCCACCTGAAGTTTTGGCAATTAGTTCAGACAAAAAGCACGTAATTTCTGAAACGCGGCAATCGTATATCTTAATAAACCAAACAAACTGGAGAATATATATTTTTTTTCAAGCCACCTACGACATTTTAGATTAACGATACAGTGAAAGGATAGATAATTCAAATGAATACTACTCGAGTGGGTGGAACTGTGTTGCTCAATACGTCAATGTGCGATTACATCACTCAAACACAAAAACAGGGAGCTCACTTACTTCTTGGACTCTAACTTGGGGGAAAACCCATCATAATTTGCACGCGGAATATTTCTACCGCCTCAAACCCCACCGTTGAATATTGATTGTCCTTGCCACGAATACGTTGTGTTCAATGTTTTTATTCATTTTACCACAGAATGATGGGTCAGATCAGACATCGGCCTCACATACGGTGAAAATTTTAGAATCATATTTTAAGCACGAAACAATAATATGATAACGGTCGATAACTTTAAATAAAAAAAAAATTATTACTTTTTTAAAAGAAAAGAAATATGGGGAAATGTCAAGTTGGGGAATTGGATCCGACGATTCCGCGACCGCACGGCATGGAACCCTTGGGAGCCCCCAGAGGCAGTATCCCTCATTCTCTGTCCTCTAAAAAATCGACGGTGCAGATCGCTCCACCCCTCCATCTCCCCAGGGCGCGCTTCGGCCACCTCCGCATCAAAATTAAAGACGTACCGTACTATAAATTTATCAAAATGCCCCCATTTCAATAATCATAAATTCAAGTGAAGTAGGCTATTATCGTCATTTGATCGTATTCCCATCATTATAAAACGAAAAATCAACTCAACTCTCCTAGCTTTAGTTGCTAAAAAACACGAAGAAGCAGACGCTTCGGAGCTTAGAGTAACAGACCCGTATAAAAAACACGCCATTCTTTTCGTCTCTCTCGCCGGAATTTCGAACTTTCCGGTGACCGCTTTAGTGGGTTGTTTTTTTTGTTTTTTGCTGCACTGGTGATACAGGGGTTTCCATGGAGGTTTTGGGGTTTTCTTGATATTAGTTTCTATAAAGATTCAATCTTAATTTTGTGGGACTCCTTTGCCTTCGTTCTTGTGAGAGAAAAACCACCACAAACCCCCTAAAGAAAGACTGCTGGACTGATGGGCTTTTGCATCTGTCCACTGGGGGCTCCGGCGAGGTTGCTGTGGAGTTCCAGCTTCTTCCGCCACAAGCTCATGCTCTTCTAATTCACCCTGTATATATTCATACCGTACAAACCCACACACCCGCACAAGCACACACTTGTGTTGTTGATTTTGTGTGTCTAGTTTGTCGGAAAATCCCTGACCGGCCGTTGGGTTAATTAAGTCGCCGGAGATTTCGAACAAGATAGAAATATCTTGGAAAAACGTGTATTTTGCAAAGAGTGGAGATGGAGTCCGGCCACCTTTTCTGTGATCCCTCCGCTTGCCACGAGAACATGTTGTTCTTCGGACATGGTGACCCCATTTTCCAAGGTAAATCTCATGTCTTGTTTTTCAATTAACTTTTAAGCTTTTCATCTCAAGGGTTAAGACAAACACTTAACCGGTGTCGTAGTCCTATTGGTCATGTTTTGATCAGTTAAAGGTCTAAGGTTACCATAGATCGTGTTTCTTTACTGAGAGAAATGAAAGACGGGAAGGGAAATGCATCTTGAAAATGATTTTATGCGGTAAAGGATAGGAATCAACTCTGATGTTACTGAACGGGAAAAAAAAAAAAAATTCCCTTTTCCCGCATTATTTAGTATCTGTTTCCTCATTAAAGCTAGAGATGTATTTTGGTATCATTGACTTCTCATCCATTAAGATTTTTAGGTTCAGACACAATTTCTATTGACCCGTTCACTTGATGGTTTAAACTTTCCAAATAAATTATATTCTAGAACGTTGTGCTAATGGACGGCGTTATGTTGATGTGTTCAAGGCCCAAGATCGATGTTCAACACAGAGGGGAGACCTCTTTTCAGCTTGCCAGATTACTTGTTTGACGAAGAATACTACGACGAGCAGTTGCCGGAAAAGAAGCGGCGTCTCAACCCCGAGCAGGTCACCGCCTGTTTTAAGTCCCCCGCTGTATTCAATTCTCTTGATAATCTCCCATCGTTGGACATGTCCATACCTACATGTGGCAACAAGATCAATATCGGAATTATAAGACCCTATTCCTGGCCTTATCGGCATCGAATTTCCTTTCATTTTTCAGTAGAAAAGGAAGTTTCACTAGGGGAACCCTGATCTAGGAAAATTGGAATGATTCACTCATGATATAATTTTGAACTCGTTAGATTAAGGTTAGCTTTCCGTTACAAAATTTCCGGACCTATAGCTAATAAAGAAAAACTGCGTGAAACATGATATTCCTGTTGTGGGCTTTTTGTTCTCCCTGTCTTCTTATGTAGGTTTTAAAATTTTGGAGCTTTTCTTGGATTTACTTCCTAATAAAATCTGATTCTTTTGGAATAATTAGTAACATCTGATTCTGAACAGTGTCATATAGTAACTCTACATATTTCATATTTGATGAAGGTTATTTTGGTGGGTACTGATTGTGATTTAACTTTTGGGGTGTTACTTTGTTTTTAAAGGTCCATCTTTTGGAAAAGAGTTTCGAGACAGAGAACAAGCTGGAGCCGGAGCGAAAGACCCAGCTGGCTAAGAAACTGGGTATAGAGCCTAGGCAAGTGGCTGTATGGTTCCAGAACCGCAGGGCTCGATGGAAGACCAAGCAGCTCGAAAGAGACTATGATCTTCTCAAAGCTTCTTATGATTCTCTTCGCTCCAATTATGAAACTTTTGTCAAGGAAAACGAGAAGCTCAAATCCGAGGTACTTGGCCTTTTCTTTAAATTCACATTTTGATTCCGGCGGCATATTCTTTGAGAATAGTCTAAGCTCTACAAAGCTTGTCGTCTGTCATTATTGTGCCAAGTTTTTTTTCGCAATTTTGAGTGGATGAGAACAACACACATGCCAGTAAAAGTTTTTCGAAAATAACGCATAAAAATCTTCACCATCCTCCACTAATCAAATGAAAAAAATGAACAGTGACAACCATGAAACCTTTTGTTATTGTTAAGTTTGCGTGACTTTTATCCTCAGAATTCCATATTCTGTTTTGGACACCGGGGTCTTTGGTAAAGACTTGCATGTCATGGGCCATACCAATGAGATTCGACCTTACTTAACAAACATGTGTCTTTAAATATAGCATACGTCCTTAAAACCCCACCTTTATTTCAGAAAAAAGCAGTTTTAAAACTTTTTAAAGAGAATAAGAAAAGGAAAATACCATAGTGACTCTCTGAAAACACTCTTTTAGACTCTTTACATTTTTCCCAACCCATGAAGCATGGTTAGTGTTACACTATCTGAGTTTCAGGTAGTTTCTTTGAATGAGAAGCTGCAAGCTAGAGAAGGAATCGAAGCACCAATATCAGGACAAGAGTCTGACTCACTTCCGGCAGATATGAGCAACGTATCTATCCTTCCACTCAATGTGAAGGTAGAGGACCGCTTGAGTTCTGGAAGCGCTGGAAGTGCAGTGGTGGATGAGGATGGTCTGCAGCTTGTGGACAGTGGGGATTCTTACTTTCCAAACGGGGCCTATACTGGATGTGTCATCCCAGCTGTTGGCTTCCAGTCGGAGGAAGATGGTGGCAGTAATGATGGCCAGAGTTATTTCTCCAATATGTTTGCCACAGCTGAGCAGCAACAGCATGAGGGGGAATCCTTGGGCTGGTGGGTATGGTCCTGAGGGGCTCCTTCAACTGTGTTACTATAAGATGTGTGTCACTCCTTCAATAGTTGCTTGAGTGGAAAGACTATGTTGACAATTAAATATGGATATGTCAAAACAAAGAAAAAAGGGAAGTGGAGTTTAAAAGTTCAGTTTGGTGGCTGAGATCCTTGGAAAGGATTCGAGTTTGAAATAATAAAAAAAATTCAAGTGATCAGGTCACCATCATCTTGTGTCATCTTTTATCATGTGTAAGTGAATTAGCTTGTTTAGAAAAGTTGCTTCTACGATACTCTGCCAGAAGGTCTTATCAACAAGCAATGCGCAAATAAGGACTACATTATGTTGCTGCGCCACTCACCTCCATGAAAAATTCTCATTTGCAAATATGTTCAGTCACATTCTCAAGAAATATTGAGTTAAAAGAAAAACAATTAAAGTGCCATTTATTTTAACTCAATTCAGAGATAAAGACTGTCCCCTTGTTATATCATGGATGTCAAATGCTGTCACAGAGTATGTGGTTCTTGATCACTCGATTTCTAATATGAACTTTACCCAAGCCCACATGGCTGCAGCCACGCGTAAGCTATGAAAGAGTTGCATCGTCCAGTGGGTGAAAATGTTTCTATAAGCAAGAAAGGGGAGATTAATCACCTGTAAAAAGGGTTATTAGTCCATCAGTATAAACCTATCAAAGAGTTGGTTAACTAAATGGATGCTGACGCCACATAAAAAAATGTAAAAGTGCAAATATATCAACCTGCTAACGTTGCAGATTTGAAATTAAGATTGCACGGACTAGATACATTGTTCTCAAAGATACTTCAACTTGCAAGAGAACTTAATTGGGGCTCTTAAAAGTCTCCACTTGACAACTCTCTGATGAGAAGGGGTTCATCCCCACGTCAGAAGCCACTTCCAAACTTGCAATGAACTAGAATTTCTTATTGCCAGCATTCCACTTTTTATTTCTTCGTCCTTAACCCTCCATCCCTGTCTAGTGCATAACCCCTTTTGACAGTATTCTAGGATTTCCGAAAGGCACAAAAGCTTCGGGTGATTTTATACATTTTATAATTAAATAAACCGACGACCAATGATGACATCTTGATAGTACAGTAACAACACAACTAGACATGTATGGGAGGAGAAACCAATTGACAACATCAGAAAGCAAATCGCCGGTGAGGCAGATGACTATAATATGAAAAGTTGCTATGGACTAAAACCAGAAATAGATCGAATGCCTAGAGATGAAAGCAGTCAAGCGTCCAACTTCAGGCATTCCCTCAGGGCCGGCAACATTTCATTTTAATTTTTAACCAATTGATCAGTATGCTAGAAAATCAAGATAACAGGAAGGTAACAATTCATTCATGCTGAGGAAAAGAAGAACAAAAATATACAGCGGATTTTCCATTCATTAATGAAACAAAACAGTACAATATCGCCAAGTTCCACGACAAAGAACCAATCAGCCCATTCAAAATAAAGTCGGCACGACTAAGTAGCAACACAGGTTCGCCGACCGAATGTTGCGGGGGTTCCGGACCCCGTCGCGGGGGTCCGCACGACATCTAACGAATGAAGAATCTAACTAGGAGTTCTGGACCCCGTGGCAATCCGTAATTTTTTTTTGGGCCGAAACGAAAAGGGCCAACCCATTTCTAGCCCATCTGGCACTATTAAACTGCATGCGTCTCTCCAATCCCAGCGTTCGGCCGACCAATGACATGAATTCTCCATAAAAAAACAAACAAAAAAGAGTAGGCACGCAATAATATGATATAATTTGGTAAAAATTTTATTGTAATTAAAATTAATAATAATAAACATATAAATTAATAAATAAATTATTTATCTTTTTACGCGCTTCTTGTTGCGTAACAATCAATGAAATAAAAAAAAATAAAATAAAAAGAAGGACTATTTACCCCGTGCAGTCAATCTCTTTCCCATATAAGATAAGAGCAAAAATGGTTTGAAGATAACATAATCATAAGCTACGAATTATAAAGCTTAGTAATAAAATTATATTAACTTTTAATTTCAGGTTAGGGTTTAATCCTTAGTTTATATATACCAAAAAAAATATATAATCAAAATATTAATTGCATAAGGTAAATAATAGATTGTAGACAAAATAATAATAATAATAGATTAAGACACGAAGCTCCGTTTTTTCTAAAACGACTTACCGCTTATTTCACCCGATCTCATTTTTTTAACAGGATACAAAAGTATTCTTTCTGCAGCATAGACAAGGCCATGTGTGTTCAAAGGCTGTTGGAGAAAAGGAATCTACCCCCCCCCAAACAAAAAAAAAGACAAGAAAAAAAAAAAAAGGTAATCAAACATGAAAAAGGCAAAATCATCTCCATTATATCAGTAATCAACTAGTCATGTGCATTCCCAAAGATATCAAAATCACTCGATTGTACCCGTTATTTCAACTTCAAATACCGATACAAATACTTGTTAGTACTTATATAACGGTATAATAATCACATATGTAATTAAATACTAAAATTTAATTCTTCTTTTTTTGAAATATTTGTGTATCATTTCAAGTGTATTTTATAGTCCAATAAATACTAATATTTTTTTAAATAAATAAATATAGGGAAAAAAATAGTTTTTCGGGATTCGACCCAAGAATCCTGTAATTAGAATCGACGCAATGTGAGTTGGCGGAATGATAAAATGATTTGGCATCTTTAATGTCCCTCCAAGTCTTGGCATTTCCGTTTTCAAAAATATAGATTGCCCGTTTTGAGTTGGAGCGTCAATTCAAAATCAAAAGAGAGGCTTAAAAATTTAAAATAAAATAAAACAAAATAAGCACTCTAAAACAGTGGCAGTCCGGACAATAAAAGCAGATCTCCGGGCAATCCTGAAAGCCTCAAAAATTGCAACAATTGAATGCCAAAACGGCAAGGCGGTAAACCAGAAATCACGTGCACTCTTACTAATACCTCGTGCCTGGCCGGCCCGTGTCGGATATATCTCTCTCTCTCTCTCTCGCTCTCTCTCTCTCTCTCTGCCTCTCTCTATACGGCGTCGTTGCGTTTGACTGCGAAGTCGCGCCGGTTACTCAACTCTCAGCTCCCCCCCTCTCTCTCTCTCTCCCTCTCTCTCTCCTCAATATTCCATTTTCACAATAGAGAGAGAAGGAGGAGGACTGTGTGAGGAAGACATCGCCGACACTTTTCGATCGACCGATCGCTTTCTTTTCTCTCACCTTGGGTACTCTCTCTCTCTCTCTCTCTCTCTCTCTCTCTGTAGATGTATAAGCGTAGATATATGTAGTTGATTTGTGTGAGCGTTAAGCGAGTTTGTGTTGAAGTGAGTCATTTAAATCGAGGTAATGTGGATTTTTGAGAAAGTGTGTCGCGAGATCTTGAAGTTGAATGCGTTTTACATTTTAGTGGAAGTGATAGATCGTTGTTTGGTTTGTTTTCGTTGATCTAACCGCTGCTTAATGATATGTTTCTGTTCTTTCATTTCGGCCACTACTATTGATCTTTGTCGGTGGTTAACATTTTTTTTTTACGCCGGCGATATAAATTTTAGAATATGAATATTAATGACTGAGTTCCGTCTGACGATTTTGGTTCTTATCAGTTCAAGGTTTTTTCCCTCTTTTTTAAAAAAAAAAAATTATTTTGCGAGCAAGTGAGGTTTTACATTAACAATTGAAAAAAAAAATGAATAATATTAATGTTCGAATGGTCGTCTCCATTTTTTTTCTTATTTTGGTTGCTGTCTCCCTATGTAATTGGGATTGTTTTGATCTACATGGATACAGCATTGTTTTATGTTTTGCCAATGGGAGCTTGATTCATGGATAACAGATGTTTGATGAAAAGGATATATTTTTTTTATTTCTATTCTGATATAAATGGGTGCACTGAGAAAGTATTTCAAAGTTCATGAGTGGAGCTGTACTGAGATGAGACGCGATGTTTTCTGATGGAATAGCTTTTTGCATATATCTTTGTGGATAACCTTTTTAATTTTCTTTTTTCTTTTGTTTTGTTGTGTCTAGAACTGAGTCCCAAGCAATGACATCGGACGACGCACTAAGAGACCTCAATAATACACTGCCTGGATCTGAGAGGAATAATCAGATCTTTATTAGGGGAAGCTTAGCGAAGACTTGCAGTGGGAACATTGCTGAAAATGTTGATGAGCAGCAGAGGAAAAACTCCATCCCATTGGTCTCAACTGCTGCTAGTGGGATTGAAACTGTGAATTCTGGGGTAGAAGCTGCTACTTCAGAGGTAGAATACATCGAGTCTGAAAATTTACATGATGTTGAAGATGTTGATACCAGTGTGAAGGTTAGCACATCAGACCTCTCATGACTAATCTTGCGTGGTTCAGATACTGTTGCTTTTTTAAGCTAAACTTTTTATCTAGAATATTTTTCCACTTCTTATTCCTTGTTTCAGACACTTCTTGTTGGACTAGACTCCAAAGATTGGGTCCTAGCTTGTGACTCACTCAACAATGTGCGTCGATTGTCAATATATCACAAGGAAGTGATGCTGGATATGCTGTAAGTATTGAGTTTTTATATGTTCTGATTGAAAGGAACAAGGAGACAAGAAGAGTCAGTTCTGTTATTTCCTTTTGCTCCACTTATGGCCAATTTGCCCATTAATATCTTTGTCAACAACCAGGGGGGATGTAATACCACTCATAGTGAAGTCTTTGAAAAATCCAAGAAGTGCAGTTTGCAAAACAGCAATCATGGCCTCTGCTGACATATTCCATGCCTATAATGATTGTATAATTGATTCTTTGGATCCTCTGGTACTTTCATTTTGTCCTATGTGTTAGTTTGTTTATTTCGTGTGTGTTTTTTTCGTTGCTTGCGAACTGATTTTCTGCATGGTTTCTGACAATGAATCAAATTTTGTTGTGCAGCTTTTCCAGCTTCTTCTCAAGTCCTCACAAGACAAACGATTTGTATGCGAGGCAGCTGAGAGAGCTCTAGTGGCAATGACTACTTGGGTTCCCTCTACCTTTTTGTTACCAAAGTTAGAGCCATATCTCAAGAATAGGAATCCGCGAGTTCGAGCTAAGGCTTCAATGTGCTTTTGTCGTAGTGTTGCACAGTTGGTGAGGACAAATTTGGATATCCTAAATTGTTCAACTCTTCTTTAACTTTCCATAATAATGTGAGATGGTTTCAATTATATACAGTTTTGTTCCTGAAAAGTGCAAGCATTATGTAGCTAGGCAGCCAAGCTTTTTTTTTTTGTGTTTTTCTTGTTATAGGTGGCATCTGCCGCTTGTTTTCTCTTTCTCTCTAATATGATTCCAATGACATCAATGCTGATCTCTACTGCTATCAATTACAACCAATAATCTGGCTACCCCCATTTTTGTCATCATATCATACATTTGCGCATGTACCTGTATGCTCATTCGTGCTGACTCCTTTCCGGCAAGTGTCGCCTTTCTTCCACACAAAAATGGGATTCCCCCAACAAAATTGTATGGACCATTGGAGAGACGGTAATACTCATTTTTGGTGCCTTTTGGAACAAGGATGACTGTGCTCTCTTAAAATTGTCCTGGTGTTGCTGTTGCTTGCTTATAATAAACCTTACACTGTGCTTTAGTTACGGTTTCATGTATCTATAAACAGGGTGTTGAAGGCATCAAAGTGTATGGGATTGATAAATTGATCCAAGTAGCTGCATCACAGCTCAGTGATCAACTTCCTGAATCTAGGGAAGCTGCTCGAACTCTCCTTCTGGAGTTGCAATCTGTGTATGAGAAGTCACATGACTTATCACCAACTGTCTCTGGACATCCAGAGATGATGATTTCTTGGGAACACTTTTGTCAGTCAAAACTATCTCCATTAAGTGCACAAGCTGTGCTCCGCGTGACCAATATTGCTCGGGAGGGTCTTGTTTTGGGTTCATAACAGATGCTATATAGAGCATATATTTAATTTTAGTGAGTGATGTCTTTATTCTACCCTCATTTATGATGTTCGGTGAGTGGAGTTTAGGATTTCCTTTCACTTATGTTTTCCCTTCGAAATTCACCATTTTCTTGTAAATACCATGAAACATGGAAATGTCAAGTTAAAGTTAAGCACGGAGTTGAGTTTGATTATTCTTTGCGGATTGTTTACTGCAGGCAATCACTCCGTTCAGTTGAGAATGTATTGACAATAGTTCTGAAGTAATTACAGTTTCTGCTTCTTTTTTTTTTTTTTGTTTTGGTTTGCTGCACTTATTTGTTTCGAATCCTATGTAGGCTGTGCATCTACTAAATGCTCAGAGGAGGGAGATCTATTTTCTTCGTTGTCCTTATTTTGAGATTTTGCAAGATGCTGTGAAAGATTCCATTTCTCTTTAACCATATGGCCCGTCCCTCACGAACCCGTTTGTCTTTGGAAACGACCTACTTAATGGTACTATAGAGGTTTCCGATGATTCGAAGCCATTCCGGATGATTGAACCTCAAAGAAGCCAATCTTTCTATTATTTGTCTCTGACTGTCGGTCTCTTAACGGGACGTTTGAACTTCGAGGGCCTGCAAATTTTATGTGACTATGAAAGACGCGTTCTCAGCAGATGTTGACCTATCAGCCAAAATAACATAGCAACTCGCGATAGAATGGCTCACCTATGTCCATTTGGCTTACGGCAAAAGTCGTGACACTGGGGTTCCCTTCTTTAATAGTAGAAGGACTGCCTTTTGAAAAATGAGCTTTATTGTCGTGTTGAGGGAAATGAGTCCTTTCCAGGTTAGGTGTCTTGATCGTGCACTAACAACTCATCTAATTTTTCTGCCAAAGCTACTGGCAATTCATCAGGGATGGACTTCATGGGCTCAACATCGCGATTTAGACCCACATATCATTGACTCAGGTCAGCTAAAGAGATTTTCTGTCGTGAGTAGCTTGCTCCTGCAGGAGTTTGACAGGAATTTGTATCAAAGGGCAACGGCTCCTAGGACACCATAACGCGACGCTTTACCCTCTCACTAATAGACAGGAGCATTCCTGTGGCACAGTCTGGCAGAAAAAAATTGTTGGTAAATTTGGTCGCCATGTTAACATCCTCATCCCTTGTTTTCATAAAGAGGGAGGTTATGTCTGTGACTTGAAATCACAATAGGACAATCTTTCTAGTACGTCAAGGCTCCCTCCTCAAACAAAATAATTGATATGTTGAAAATTTGAGAAAACCCAAAACATATTTTTTATAGTTTTATTGCCTCAGATATGCAGCCCACATAGTAGACCAATTTCACCTAAAACAATTTCGTGTGACACAACAGAGAATCTAGCATGGGTGGGTACACGGGAACCTAGTCCAGCAAAACCGTGTGCATATGAATCGAACTAGATCCACAATATTTTCTTTGACTCCTAAGTCCTAAGGTCATATTCAGTCGTCTCAGACCAAAAAAAAAAGAAAAAGAAAAAGAAAGAATCCATTATACTGAAGACAAGGAGTAAACCAAATAGAGATCCCCAGAACATCAAAAGAAACAAATTGACCGGTGTTTTGAGCGTCGCCCTACGGTGATTATTGGGTTTTCCGTTTTTATTCATAATGAATCTTCATTACAGACATGCGAACTGGCAGGAGACGAAACTTAGAGGCGGCCTTCGTCAAATAAACAATCGTTTAGGACACCTATCAGCTGAGACTGATTGGATTAAAAAAGAATTTGATCCCCAACAAAGAAAGAAACAAGAAAGAGAAGTCCCAAGATATGATTGTCTGTGTCCATATAAATTGTTCGGTTATTTTTGGTCACCTGCTCCACCACGGAGATAAAAAAAAAAAAAAATCATACTATTAATCATTATATACAGATTGATCATCTGTTTTTGCGAAACGGTGCCATTCTGCCGGCCTGTTTAGTAGTATCCTGAATGAAAAAGCTATGCCGTTGCCAAGCCCACCAAAACCTTCATTTTTCTGTTTTTTTTAATTAGGTTGTTTATGATCAGACTTCAAGATGGTTAGGAGCAAATCGGGAAAGGCTCTGGCCTTTCTTGACAGGTAAGATAATTGGTCCTTGAATTGACTAGTTGGGATTCACTAAGGTAACTCTGGCTTCAAATGATTATTGGAACATCCCTAAGTAGAAGAACTACGTGAGTTTCAAAGATTTGGGGGTTGCAGCAGATATCCTGATTATGGCTATCGTATTAATCCTGTGAATATTATTCCTTGGAATTGCCGTGTTTGTTATCTTCATGCATGCTTGTATTGTTGGAAGAGCCTTTCGAGCCGGGGTTGGCAACGATGCTGTGATTGAGGGAGAAAATATTGGGAAGGCAAGGATGTCTGAAGACGATTTGGAGAAGCTTCCATGCTATAATTATGTGGCGAAAGGCAAGGAAAATTCGGTGAATTGAGCTGTCTACTTGGACAACCTTGAGGATGGCGATAAGTGCAGGATGTTGCCTATGCGCAAGCACATTTTCCATGCTAAGTGCGTGGATGTCTGGCTTCTGAAGACACCCATTTGCCCAATTTGTAGAACGAGCGCTGCTTCGAGGAGGCGTGCATTGATCAAAAGCGAAGAAAGCAGTAATTTTAGTGATACGAGCGTTGAGATCAGAGGGAGCCAGAGAACAGAGCGTAGCGAATTCAGTGATGCCAGTATGAGTATGGAGTTGAGGGAAGGCCTTCCAACAGCAAGGAGTCATTCGGTGAGTACTATGAGACCAGATGCGAGAGAAAGCCGAACAAGAGAAAGTAGTGACGTTATCATTGAATTGGGAGAGAATATAGAAGAAAGCAACCAATTGAGTATTGCTGGAATGGAGTCAACGCGGACCCTTGATCCCACACCTGAGCCTCCTGCGTGATAGTCATTCCTGGAATGGCGAACTTTGCTACTGTCGCAAAACCAGTCTTTTTGGAGTAGCTTCTCTCAAACGCTCCTTCTCTTCCCTCCAAATGGATCCCCTTGCTATAGAATTGGTTGTTGGTTGGTGGCTCTTTTATTGTAGGCATGCTTACACTATTGAGTCTATGGTGAGATGAGGAAAATGTAACGAAATTTGTCACCGAGTCCTTTGTCTTTTATTTCCTCGCAGAAATGGGGCTAATAATTGTTTTTAATTTGTTGCTTGTTAGGTTTATTCATCTTTTTTTAATATATATATATATATATATATATATATATAATTTATTAGTAATTTTATATTATATAAATTTATTTTATTATTTTTTATTTTAAATTAAAAGCACAAGAATTAAAATTAAAATTATTATATATATATATATATATATATATGTCTTTTTCTTGCCTAACAGAAACAAAATTTAAAGAGTGGGCTAAGCCGAGCTGCAAAGGGCCACAGCAGCTTGCCCATCCTGGGCACTCATATTAAGTCTCAAGGCCTTTAGATTTCTCGACAGTCCTAGCATCATACCTTCACTGAGTAATTTTTAAAAATATTTTAATAGCTAGAATTTTACACTTTTATTTTTATAATTTTAAATTTTATTTTTTTTTCAATCTATATATATATATATTTAAAAAAAATTTGTAAAAATAAAAAATACCTTCAACGGGCCGGCCCTTAAAGAAACATGCGGCTGTCACATGTCGTCAATTTCCCGTATTAACTACAAGTGGGTCGCCTCACGCTTGTCGGCCACGTTCTCTATATATGACAGCGTGCTTCGTCGGGGCCCGTCGGCCTTGCATTTATGGTCGACTAAGACATTTAAAACCGTACGAATGCATGTATCATACTCGATGTATATGATTGTGCCCACATCATATCTGTGTCTTAATTTTTTAAAAATCGAATAATATGAGACCTCAAGAGTGGGGTGAAAGTGAGACATCAAATACTTGACGTCGCTTTCAAATATTAATTGTTCCTTTTCAAATTTTCCCTATTATTTATTCGTAATTACCTTATATATATATATATATAATCGGAAATTATCTGAATTTTCTTTACACAAATGTCACTTCTCTATATCTAGCAGGGAGCCATTGTCAACATGCAAGAGTTAGTTTTATATGACATTGTTAATTGGCTGGTTAAGTTCAACGGCTGAAGCCATAACAAATGGAGAGGCGGAGGACCTGTGTCCTGTGGCTATCCAAATGCAACCTTAAAATAAAATAAAAAAATCAAGATAACTGTAATAATAATAACAATAATAATAATAATAATAATAAATTCGTGTCTCGTCTACAGTCATTGATCTCGGATTCCTTGAACTTGAAAGCGTCCTGGAAACGGTCGATTTTTAGATCCCCGCCGGGTTGGCAGTTCAATTATTCTAATAGCATCTTAAAAAGGTTGCTTTGTTGTCCGGTAAATCGCATTGCGCGCCCTAAATTTAGGGAGTAATTTCCATTCACACCCACACGTGCCACCACCGACCACCGCCTCCGCACGCGAGTCACCCCTCCGGAATCACCGTTCGCCGATCTGCGTGTTTCCGGGTACCACGCGCCGAATCATGGTCGGGAAAGAGCGGAAAGGCCGATCTCAACTTCGCGGCGCCACTGGTTCCGTCGCTCCACCGTTCACCTCCGACACCGAAATCGGTCCATGAAGGACCACCGGCCTCCGATCTTTCCATCTTCGACGACGACGCGCAGGTTACGTGCCTCGACGTCGCCAGCCAACAGCTTCTCCGACATTGTGCAAGCCGCCGCTCGTCGACGGCTTCTTCGACCAGCCTTCTCGGCCGATTAGATTTTCCTTAAGAGATATTGGAATCTGGATGCCCATGATTCACTTTTCTTCGCCGTTCTGAACTGACTGGTCCGTGGAGTATCTGAATTTTCGGGGATACAACTTCGCAGCTTTTCGCTAATTTAAAAAAAGGAAAAACGAAAAGAAAAGAAAAGAAAATAAATCCTACGTATTTTTATCTGCCGGCAGAAAAGAGTTAGAAGGCGACACGTGGAACTAAATTGGGCAAAGGGACGTGTAGCGTCTTGTGGCCCTGCATCTGCCGGCTACCGAAAAGGTCCCTTACAGGGCAAGAAACCCATTGGTTTGACGTTCGTGCTTTTGATAATACGACGTTTTATTATGAAATTATTTATTTTTATTTTAAAATTTTAAACTGTGTATCTTAACTTCAATACCCGTCCTCGAAAAAAGAAAAAGGTTTTCAAAAATGTTATTATAGTTTTTTATTTTCTTATTTTTTAAAAAAGATGTTTAAATAATTTTAAAAGTAATTGAAAAAATTTTGATATTATTTCAAGAAATATTTGGATTAAAAAAAATAAAAAAGTCGCTGGGGAAGCCAATGACAGGAATTGACTCCCACATGCCGCAGAAATTAGGTGCAGACTGTACAGTACAGTACAGTACAACAACATCCTCCAATGGCTTCCGTATAGTTACAGCACAGAGTTTTCTTGCGAAAAAAAGAAAAAAAAAGGTGGAGTTTGCTGGTTACCAGTTCTGGGCTGTCGTCCTCAGTCTTGTTGAGTCAAAGCATTTTAAGAGTATATCTGTTTCTGGATTAGGCAAAATAATGAGGACAACTCTGTTGAAAGAGTTTGGCTTCTCTGAGACTTTGAATAAATCCTCGGTTCTTATTCGCCTTAGTGTGCCATCTTGAAATCTTCCGTCCATCTCATGATCTCCAGCTTCTTTCCTGATTGCTTCATGTTTCCTTTGAATTGGTACACCATTCCCATAGGCGTTTTGATGATGATGATGATGATGATCAGATTGTCAGTTTCTCGGCCTGCTGAAATACCATGCGCAAATGGGATTTCTCTTCCAAAACTCAGTGATAGCGCAACTTGCTTGGAGGGAAACTGGGGTGGATTCTTGGAAAAGAGTTGCTGTGAATCAGCATTTCAGTCTTAACTCTATGCACTGAGTCTCAGGGCAAACAAAACAGGACGTATTTACTTGCATTCAGATGAACAAATGAGTTGTTTAGGTTCAATTAAACATTATCAAGAACATGTTTTCGGTTGCGGGAACCAGAAGCTGACAAGTGGGGGTGGTGGCTGCTCTGATTTCTCCGTTGCCGATGTTACTGAAAAGTTTGGGGCAGAATTGAATAGTTTAGCTGAAAATTGTGAACTTGCCAATTCCAATGGAGATTGGAATCAATCGTGTGGTTCCTGCGTAAGCAGCTGGGAGAACATGGAAAAAGCGCTTGCCATATCTGATGCTGAATCCTCAACCATTGGTATTGATATCTGTAGGTTTGCAGTTCTGATATCATTGACAAGTAGGAGAATTGACGATGAGGCCTATGTTCAAAGAGTTCACAAATGCCTTGGCGACCAAAAGATTGAAGATGGTAAGTGCCTTGAAAAGATTCAAGCTGACATGTAGAAAGACTCATGTTTTAGTTTTTCTAGAAGAATTTAACGACTTTAACGGAGGGTGTGGAACTAATTGTCATTTCTTGGTTCCAGCACCATATCAAGAACCATGGGGCAAAAAGGAGGCTAAAATAAGCATAGGTAATTATCAGAAGTTTACATGCGCATGTGTAATCTAATGCTATCGCAGAACCCACTCCTATTCAATTTCTGATTGGGGTTGATGATGTCTTTTCTAACCCGAATGAATCAATTTGAAGCAGGTACCTCGATTCTGATTTCAGCCCTTAGTGGGGTTGCAGTGCTGATTATAACTACGGCCATTTATATTGTTTCAAGGAGGTTCTGTAAAATGTTTTCTAAATCAATTCAGGCCGCCAAAAAGAACGGTATGCCCTATTACTGCCTCATTAGTTCATACCCTCATGAATAAAAATGTTGTGCCAATGTGCGGATCTGAGAATATAATTGGCAGTTTTACAGGACTTGCAGCTAAAGAGCTCTCCCTATCGTAAATTTCGGATGGAGGAGGTCTGCTCTGCCACAGAAAATTCAAGTCGAAAGAATTTCATTGGTGAAGGAACTGCAGGTGAGTTTTTCTATAGATATCTATCAAGGGCAATTCTAGTGTTTATCATCTCATTCAAGAATGTATACGCCAATGTACGGGTGAACCAGGACTGTGAGAAGAGAAGCCAGGTATTGTACTGTAGGCTTACAATTCAGGACTGTTAATCTCTAGTTTTGTTAATGTGTCAGGAAAGGTGTACAGGGGCAAACTCTCAAATAACCAGGATGTTGCGATTAAGCACATCATCAATGATGGACATGCGGACACATTTGTCAGGGAACTCATGAGCTTATCGAATGTCAGACACCCAAATCTTGTTCCTTTGCTGGGATATTGTGTCAAAGAAGATGAATGCTTTCTTGTGTACGAGATGTGTCCCAATGGAAATCTCTCTTAGTGGATTTTCGGTATTTGATCTTCCTTGTATAATGCCATAACTCTACTGTTATAAAGTCAGTGCTGATATATGGTATTTTGATTGGTTTTAGCAAGGGATAAGAACCTATCTTGGATTCAAAGGATCGAGATTGCAATTGATAGTGCTAGAGGTCTTCAGTTTCTCCACACATATTTGGAAGGCTGCATTGTTCACCGTGATATCAAGGTCTGCTTCAAGGCTAATTATCTCCCTTCTTACCTGCTACATATCTCTCAACTTCAATTTTCCGAACACTATGTGTTGGTAACAGGAGATATTTATTCCTTTTTCAGCCAACAAACATTCTGCTGGGCCAAAATTTTGAAGCAAAGGTATCAGACTTTGGATTGTCTAAGATTATCCATCTGGGTGAGACAGAAGTGAGCCCGGAAGTCAGAGGAACATTTGGCTACCTTGATCCCGAGTACCGAAATGATGGTGTAGTGAATTCGTCAGGAGATGTCTACAGTTTTGGAGTAGTACTTCTACAAATTCTCTCAGGGAATAAGGTCATTAACATGAACAGGAAGAAACCAATGCCGTTGGACAAAATGGTGAAAGCAATCTTCAATTATCAGTTCCACTATGGTTAGATTAACCATACAAAAATGGTCTTATATATTCTCTCTGTATTACTGCTCTGCAGGCGAAGTCCCTTGCCACAGGAGGTAGCATACTTGAATTTGCTGATCCAAAGCTGGAGGGGGAGTACTCAGCAGAAGCATTTGTCGTCATATTTCAGCTGGCATTGTCATGCATATCTGAGAAGCAACAAAGACCATCCATGGAGCAAGTTGTTGCAAAATTAGAAGAGGCCCTTGAGATATCAACAATGGCAAAAGCATGCACTCCTTATGCCACACCTCGCCGTTATTTAACTCCTTGATGGAAAACTTTGTGAGCCAGTCGCTAGTAACGGAGGAAATGGTTGACAAATATACAAGAAGTTAGCAATTTTAAAATTACGATTATTTGAGAAGTGTAAAATAACAGATCTGTTCTTCTAGATATTTCCAACACTTAGTTAATTCAGATAGTTAAACAAACCCTTAGACATCTGGTTGGCCTTCTTGCTGCTTTTTTTTTTTTTTTTTTCTCATCTTTTTTCTGGATCATCAGCTACTTCAATTTGTTCGATCAGCTCTCTTGCGAAACAAATTTTTTTAAATCAAAAGATAGTTAGACGCACTTGGTTGCACGTTTCCAACACACAGTGACGTGACACAGTATAGTTCTTGTCCATCTTCTATCATCTTCCTGTCACAAAAATTTAAACATTTTTTTATTTCGTTTACACACACACACACACACACACACGTCTTAGAAACTTTTTCTCACATCATGCCTGCCAGGTCACCTCAATTTGTGGGTGCATTTGACTCTTGTAAGTAATTCATCAAAGAGAAAAAGGCCAATTAGTGAGGTTCGAGAGACGAGATGAGCCAAAAGAAGAAAAAAAAAAAAGCAAAGTGCAATAAGCAAGGGGAAGACATGAGGAAATGAGAAGACATGAGGAGAGTACCGACATGAAGTTACAAAGTGGAAATGTAGATTAATTATCATAAAGGGGGTTATCAAAGCATGTTAAGAAGAGCGAAGGACTGAATTTAGAATGGAGGTCGAGAAAGTGAATATTAATTCTAGCCTAGCAGTGATAACGTACACAAAAATGTTGTAAGACTTGCTAACTACTTCGTCTCGAATTTTTTTATTCTTTTTTCCCTTTTTTCTGTTTGTCAATTTCCAATTGCTTTCTGCACTAGCTAAATATCCTCGTGGTTTTCGGAGAAATCAGGCTCATCTGGCTTGAATAACTGGGGCATCTTTAAGCTGGAAGAAGCAGAATCAGCCTTCTGATTAGGCCCTTTCTTGGTGTTTGCAGCGAATTTGGAAGCCAGGACTGTGGCTCCAAGATGCTGGATGTTGTTTGCATTACCTGCTGGCAACCTCTCACCACTCTCATCGTCATAATCTCCATCAGCTAGGGCATCACCATAGTAGTAATCTTGGTCATGGAGTAAACTATAGCCAAGGCTCCCTTGGGCTGTCAACTTTGCTGCCATCTTTCTCCTTTGATGTCTTCTCCAAACAGATTGTATCAAGCAAGCACCCCACGTCCTCCACTGGTGAGAATAGTACCTAAATGCATGCTGCAACTTCTTGCTTTGCAGTCGCTTGAATTGATTTCCAACAAATTTAAGATCTTTAGCTTGTAGTGCAAAAGCTTCAACTTCAGAAAGAGCTTTGACAGTTCGAGTTGATGAAGGAAGGTTTAGACTGGAATTGGGCATTAAGGCCCACGTCAGTAATTCTTCACCACAGAAGTCACCGGGTCTAAGGGTGATAGAGTTAAAAAACCCGGCCCTTCCTCCATTAGTCGTTGAGCTCTCCAATTGTCCTCTGATGATAAAGAGCATCTCATTCACTGGATCACCCTCCCTAAAGAGGTAGGTGCCTTCTGTATTCAAAGAGGAAACAAGACGCTCACATATTGCGTCAAGTAGCTGGTCATCCATTTGTGAGAAGAATGGGACCTGTTGAACAAAAGATTAGATTGGAATTTATTGTGTAGCAACAACTAAAAGAGCACTAGTTGATGGAAGCTCAACAAACTAGATTGATTAAAGTTGCAACCCCTATGGTGATGATGTAATAAAATGCCATTTGGATGAAAATCAGCACATCACATCTTAGAAGTGTTATACCAGAAAAATGAGAAATAACATACACGGCGAACAAGGGACAGACATAAGTGCCGTTGAATTTCCCGACGGAGGTCCAAAGGCAAGGAGTATAATATAGATTCTTCATGAACTCCTCTTGTAGCAAGCCATTTATACTGGACAAACCGACGGATACGTTCTTGCAAATAAGGAGGTAATTGGCGATGCCTCATCCACTCCTCTGCGTCCCTCCTCTTGATCCTCCACTCTTCCAATCTTACCGACATAGATTGCAAATTGGTCTGAAGAAAAGAGAACAAGGATTCATCAAATCAAAATGAGTGTTTAAATCCTTTTACACTATCACTAATTTTCTGCTAGGGAAGCATATTGCTATATGCCTTAGTAGAGAGTAATTGATGCCAGAATTGAACTTTAGAAATATCCATTCTCTGCGGTGAAGATGGTTTGGATAGCACTATTCTCGTGATTCAAAAACAAGGGAGAGGGATGGAACAATAATAAACTTCCGACTTAGAGGCTGACACAAAAATCTAGCGCAGGAAATGGCACAAAAAGTGTGACATTTTAGGGGCTGACAGTTTTGTTTTCCTTTAGACTAACTACAACAGCAATAGCAGTGAAAAATAGCAAGTTGAGGTGGTGGTCGCATGTCATACCTGCATGTTGCCAATCAACTGTGCAGATAGAACTAAACCAATGACGCAAATGACAATGCAGAATAGATTCTCCCCCAGAAATGTGCTTGTCTCCAAAGTCTGACCATATGAGCTGCCAGGAGAATAGGGAAGTATGTGAATGACCTCACTATATCAAGCACAATAACAATTACAAAGCAGTTCTTACGTGTTCATATGGATAACAATCCCATTGGAAATACAACATCCACTAAATACAAAGGACAAGGTTGTTTTTCATTCATTGGCGGGGCCAAAGGGGCAGAAATGCTGTAAGCCGATCCAAAAATAAAATCACACCTTAAACTTCTCAAGCCCCACCAGAGACAGTACAAGTACTTCTCTATAAAAGGGGATGAAGCAACGTGATTGGTAAAAGCATCAGCAAATATCCCATACGTGAATGGAATATCAGGGTTTCGTGCATCACAATTTGCGGGAACACGAGTGACATTACGCCAATGTTCGCGTTCAGGTCGTCCCAAACTACTACAGTCTAGAAAAAGGTCAATGCAGCCTACAGTTCGCAAATTATTCTCCATTATACATGCCGATTTCCAGCAGTAGAACTGCCGGCCCAGGGACAATAAATACCAAGAAGCTCCTAACACCTGTAGCAACAACAAACAGAAATAATTGGTTACGTTCTCAGTCACTAAGAAAGGGCAGGGGAAGGTAGCCTAGTGCTTACATGACTGGCAAGCATGTAAAGAATGAGATTGTAAAAGGCCCCCGCCCAAGCAGTCTTCGCTATAAAGCCTACGGTTCTAACAATCCTTTGGTGCAGAGGAAAGATGAGAAACATTCTCGGAATATACTGAATCAGAACAATGAGAGCGAGAGTGTTGTTGGCCTGATCGGTTCTGTTGTTTTTGGTCGCTGGAATCACTAACCAAATGATAATCTGCAACAGAAATTCACGATTTACAGCAAACCCTTGAAAATTTACAGTGTAGCAATTACAAAATCGGAACTTTTCTTGACACACAAACTGCAATTAAACCATGCGCTAATTCAAAATCCGATAAAAATTGCCTTCTTTTTCTCTCTCTCCTTTTTTTTATCCAACATAAATTAGTTAATGATTTGTGCGCAAATGAGTTAAAAATTGAACTTCTCTCTAATGCGCCAAATCTCACATTCAATTCAAGAGCGGTCTTTTCACCACTTGAATAGATGCCGTGGGAGGGAAAAGAAAAGAAGAAGGATTAAAGTGGGTGAAATGTATTGGACCTGAGGGAGAGGAAGCGCGGCGGCGAGATCGATGATAAAATCGGACCTGAGATAGCGCCTGGCGATCTCTTTAGCATCCATGACGAGCTCGCCGCGGCCGAAAACCCTAGAAGACGGAGCGACGAAAGCCGTGCGGAACTTCATGAGAACGTGGAGGAAGAAGAACATGTCGGCGATGGTCCTAAAATAGGTGATGAGGACGCCGAGGCGGTGGTCGACGGAGGAGCAGGTGTAATCGGAGACGACGTAAGGAATGAAAAAATAGAGAGGATCGATGAAGAGAGCGAGGATGGAGGTGATAAGGAAGACGTGGTTCCAGTAGGTGACGATGTCGCTGTCCGGGTCGAGGATCTGGTAGCGCCATAGGATGTGGAGCGGGTGGGGATCAGTGGCGGCATCGGTGGAGGATGAGGAGAGGTGTTGGTGGAGGCGCCGGAACTGGCGGAGCCTGGAGGCTGCTTGGTGGGAGAGTAATCTATTCATCTTCCATGGCGGAGTACGGTGGTGTGAGCGGCGGTGGAGGTGGTTATGGGCTGGAGGAGATTTTCGCGGGAAATGGAAGAAGGTGCGTTGTGTACGGAAAGACAATAGGGAGCGCGGGAAGTTATTATACAAATTGCACGCCTTGTTGACAATTGCATAAAAATCGAATAACCTCCACATTAGGTTACTATTAGAGCTAAACCAGATTTTCTTTTAAAAAAAAAATAAATAATTAAAATGTCTATTATATTGTATCGTAAATTATATAATATAAATAATTTTATTTTTTTTATAATCTCACATTTTTTTTATAAAATTAAAATTTTAAATTTTAAAAATAAAAATAAAAAATTTAAATTATTAAGATATATATATTTTAACAATTTTAAAACATTTTTAAGAAGTGACGGTAAGATAGAGAGCAATTTTGTAGAAAAAGTCATAAAGCAGGACACAGAGAACGGTGCTAGGCCTACTTCGATTTTGCAACAGAATTTGTGAGCAACGCTCGTTATGGCAACACTTATATATTATAAATTATAAATTATTTTTATTTTTTTTTAATAAAAAGAAAAACCCACCGATCAATGGCCAGTGACAAAATAAATCAAATTCTTGTTGGCCATTTCTCGTGACGAGATCATTCGAAAAGGACGTTCCAGGACGAGACTCTTGCAAGCTCCAAGCAGGCCAAAGCAAGGAGCATTGTGCAATCAACATTAACTTGGACTCCATGCGTCCATTTTCCAGCGTTGGAAGGTTCTTTTTTGGCTGATTACGACACGCTTAGGTATGTCCATTTTCCACGGCACTTTGTGGCATCCACGAGAAGATGGAACCAGAATACTGGGACGGTTGGTGGGGGGAGGGGGGCGGCCTACAGGGTCAAGCAACTCAAAAGTCTGGTTTAAATATAGAACGTTTTTGTTTTTGTCAAGTTTGTATGCGTTGGAATGTGACCCTCGTGACGCTTTTGAACCTTAACCCACAAAAATCATAGTTTCGAATGAATGTCCCAACTTTTGATGTATAATCGAACGATTCAGTTGATAATTGTGGTATTGAATTCTCCACGAGGAAACCAATTGAATTCTGAGAAGAGCATCGTCGGGTTCCTGTACTCTGTATTCTACGAATCAAACCACAGAGGGATTGCCCGAGCAATTAAAAGCAAAATTCTATCCCGGTGCACGTTTATATATTTTGAACTGTTCCTTCGAAGTTAAATCTTTAGATTAAGCGGTTCTGACAGAAATTCAAATATTTATCGAGGTGTAAGTTAAATACAAGGCCAACTTTCTTCTGTTAAAAACATCTATGCAACAATAAAATTGCCTAAATCTGGTTCTTATTGTGCATTGTCAAAATTTTTTTTTTTTTTTAAATCTCATTTTCAAGCAGAACATACCAAGGGGGGGGGGAAAAGAATTTGTTATTTTACCTGTTTCCGTACGCCTATCTGCGGTGATATTGATTTCTTGTTTAAAGCAAGTTACTCTCACCTTCTTTTCATTTGTTAGAATCGTTCGTTTTCTCTTTTCTACGGACCATCATCACTTTCTCGTTACCTTTTAATTCACTTTCTTGTTGCCTTTTTAATTATCTGTCAAAAATCCCCCCCCCAACAACCGAAAGACCACAGTAAATTCTAAGACAATTACTAGTTAGTTCTTGTGGTGTTCGTTTAATAAAGAATACCATTAAATTATGTGACCCCACAAAGCCATGCCAGCTGCTGAATCTTCCATTTCCGTGGGACCATTGTTAGGTAACGAGCAAGTGTTTGTCCAAGTAACTATGCCCAGTTCATCTCTGTTTCTCTCTCTAAAGCGCATCCGCTATATTATTAAGGTGCATATTTGCTTGCTGCAATTCCAAAACAATGCTTTATCTATATTCGTTTTGTTGGGTTTAGCGTTTGTTCTTGACTTCTCCCCATTGGTGGCTCTTTGATTGAACTGCTTTTGTGCACGTTTTGTACATTAAAGACAAAACAAGCTGATACTTCTACTTGGCATTGGCCTCTTTTTTTAAAATATTTTTTGGGCTTTTATTAGCCTTTATCCAACTGGGGAGGGTCGCGGTACATCCGGCTGCCCTTTATTTTGCTTAAAGAATAGAATTTTGCAAGCTTGTGAGTCGGTCTGTGATGGATCTTGAAGGTGGAATCCATCACAATCCAATCAAGGTACGACGTGTGGCTGTCACCGACTCGCTTATCATCTTCCAAGTTAGCTTCTTTGTCGATGTTCCTCATTTTCTTTTTGTTGTTGCTCTGTTGATTGCAGAGAGAATCATGGAAGACGGTGTTAACTTTGGCTTATCAAAGCTTGGGCGTCGTCTATGGAGATTTGAGCACCTCTCCATTATACGTGTACAAAAGTGCTTTTGCAGAGGATATACAGCACTCTGAGACTAATGAGGAAATTTATGGGGTCTTGTCCTTTGTGTTTTGGACACTGACATTGATACCACTTGTTAAATATGTGTTTATTGTGCTTAGAGCTGACGATAACGGTGAAGGTGGAACCTTTGCTTTGTACTCATTGCTTTGCCGCCATGCCCGGGTCAGCTCCATACCCAATTGCCAGCTTGCAGACGAGGAGCTATCAGAGTACAAGAATGATGGGCCCGTGTCGAATGATGAGGGCATTATTGGGTGTAGGCTGAAATCAACTTTGGAGAAGTGTAGACTCTTGCAAAGGGTGTTGCTTGTTTTGGCTTTGATTGGGACTTGCATGGTCATTGGGGATGGAGTGCTTACGCCTACAATTTCTGGTACCTTTGATTGGGGCTTTTCGTTCTGTGTTTGGAACTTGGAGTTTTAATTAACCGCCTAGAAATTTTGTTTGGTTTATGGTTTACTTTGGCAATTGGCAGTTTTTTCAGCCGTGTCGGGACTTGAGCTTTCCATGTCCAGGGAGCACCATCAGTGTAAGTTCCTTATCTGGAAACCACAATAGCTTATTCTGGTTTGTGGTTTCAATCTCAGAGAAATACTCTACTTCTGAGAAAGGTCAACAGGAACAGGTTAGGGCCTGTTAGGTGATCCGAATTTGGAGACCAAGATTGTTTCAGGAATAACCTGCGACGCAGTGAGCACCAAATATGACCAATTTCAGGTTGCTAGATTCCTTGGTTCCTTGAAGCATCTTAAGACTATTTCTGGGGATCTCTGTATTGGATGTGATGTTAGTTCAAATGGTAGGAGGAGATCATAGTTAGGTATCAGCATCTTGGCTTTAAAGAAACAAATTGGGGGAAAATCAAAATCCACCAAACGCCAATTATGTTTTTTGTGGAATATTGTGCACTCCAACAGCAATGCTAAGACAAACTTGCAGCCTTAATCAAAGCCATTGCGGGCTCCAGCAGCAATGCTAAGACAAACTTGCTGCTTTAATCAAAGTCAAATCACATTCAAGTTGATGAAATATACTTGGCTCTATAATTTTGAACCACAAAATTGATAATGTCCTTCTTTAAGATACAGTGATCATGCTGCTTTTTGACATAGAAGTTAATAGATTAGAAGACAAAGTTGTGCCTTCTTTTTATGATAAGCTGTCACTGAAATGACTTGAACAAATGGGTTTAGTTTGGATATTAATGAATAGAAGAAACCACTAAGGAATTGTCTAGCGTAATTGACTTGATGATGTATGATTTACCATCAGCATTGCAGACCAGGTAAAGAGCTGATAATGACCATATTCACAAGTCGCCATCATAGATGCGTGGTGCATTGTTATACGTAATCACTCCTTCAAGTTCTTCCTGCTTCGCAAATAATTCTATTGGATAATACAAACGAGCGAAGCCATGATCATTTTCAATTTACCGCTGTCATTGACTTGGCCA
Organism: Bruguiera parviflora; assembly: GCA_019804595.1. Lineage (NCBI taxonomy): Eukaryota > Viridiplantae > Streptophyta > Magnoliopsida > Malpighiales > Rhizophoraceae > Bruguiera > Bruguiera parviflora. The sequence continues at coordinate 730,285 of CM034046.1, forward strand.
GATCCTGGTTTTTGCATTTTAAGGAATTTTATAAAAAGGTCAATTTATGCTTTTAGGAACTTCAGATTCAGACACAGCATTATGTGCGGCTCGTTCTGCTTCTTTGCAGTGTATACTTGTGCATATCCTCCCAATCTGCAGTGATCTTTTTCCATTGCGCATTCCTAAAAACTGATGGGTGTAGTTTTCCCTCTCTAATTTCCATATGAAATTAATGATGCAAGTTAAGATTTCAAAAATTTATGAAGAAAGTCTTTTCTGTAATCTGGCAAAATCGGAAGATTTAAATCAAGTGGGCAAAAAGCAATGTTTCCTTATCACATAAGAATAATTGATTTTGAGCCAGGTAGTTTATTTGGTCTAATGAATTTTGCAGATGTTGAGCTCCCGGTTGCTTGTGCTATTCTTGTTTTCTTGTTTGCTATCCAACATTTCGGTACCCACCGGGTAGGATTCCTTTTTGCACCGGTGGTGGTTGGATGGCTGTTGTGCATCAGTGTTATTGGTATCTACAATATTGTGCTCTGGAATCCCCACATTTACCAAGCACTCTCCCCATACTATATGTACAAATTCTTGAAGAAGACCCAGAGGAAAGGTTGGATGTCCTTGGGTGGCATTTTGTTGTGCATAACAGGTATAAGGGTATCTGAATGTGTGTACACTTAGAATTTCCCAAAAATATGTGAACTTTGTCATTCTAATGCAGACATTCTATGTATTCCAGGCTCAGAAGCCATGTTTGCTGATCTTGGGCACTTTTCAGAGTTGTCAGTCAAGGTAAGGTGACACTTTTGGTATGTCTTCACGTGTTTACCAGTTAAGATGCTTTCTCTCTTACAATTACATGAATTTACCGTTCTTACTGATGAAAAAAAATGGGAATACTGCATAATGTCTAATCGAATTTCACCTTATCAGCAAGTGATAAGGAATGAATGTAACCTAACCATTTTTTTAAGCTATGCCCTTAGAGAACACTATGTATGAATAGGCCGACCAATTTTTCTTTCTCCAGATGATTGCTATATCATTCTGATCTGATGCGATATCAGTTACATGTTCTTCATAAATAGGATGTTGGAAACAATTTGTCTGGTAGAATTCTCTATGATATAGCCACTTTCTGCAGATTGCCTTCACCGCTGTGGTTTACCCTTCCTTGATCCTCGCATATATGGGACAAGCTGCGTATCTTTCTAAACACCATGTCATGGAAAGTTACTATCGGATTGGTTTCTATGTATCTGTGCCTGGTAGGTGGAGCAGTATTCTTTTTGGATGGGCATTCCACTTAATCTTTCGAGAGCGAGATTAGTAAATGCATTCTTGTTTTTTCAGCTCAAATAAGATGGCCTGTTCTTGCGATAGCCATACTAGCAGCGGTTGTGGGAAGTCAATCCATCATCACTGGAACTTTTTCAATAATCAAACAATGCTCGGCTCTGGGTTGCTTTCCAAGGGTCAAAATCGTACACACTTCGTCAGAAAAACATGGCCAGATTTACATTCCAGAGATCAACTGGATATTAATGTCGTTATGTTTGGCTGTCACCGTCGGTTTTAGGGACACAAAACACATGGGCAATGCAGCAGGTACCATCACATACACCCATTCCTCGCTGTTCATCTTCCTTAATGATGAAATTCCTCTGACTGCTCACTTCTGTCCCATGCACTCTCTATATTTTTTAGTTGGTCTTCTTTTGTTATCAGAACTGACATGTTCTTATTAACAGGAAGAGCAATATTTGATCTTTCTGGTTTTGCAGTGACAACTGCGTAACACTGACAGCATCCTTTTTAAAATTATCAACAGGTCTAGCGGTCATAACTGTAATGCTTGTAACAACCTGCCTAATGTCACTGGTTATCGTCCTATGCTGGCGAAAAAATGTCCTTCTAGCCATTTGTTTTATATTAATTTTTGGCTCCATCGAAGCTCTCTACTTCTCAGCATCCCTTATCAAGTTTCTCGAAGGAGCCTGGGTACCTGTTGCCCTCTCATTCATCTTCCTAATCATCATGTGTGTTTGGCACTATGGAACTCTGAGGAAGTATGAATTCGACCTCCAAAACAAGGTCTCCATCGACTGGCTCCTCAGCCTAGGTCCCAATTTAGGAATCGCTCGGGTAAGGGGGATAGGCCTCATCCACACCGAGCTTGTGTCTGGGATCCCAGCTATATTCTCACACTTCGTCACCAACCTGCCAGCTTTCCATCAGGTTTTAGTATTCCTCTGCATCAAGTATGTGCCGGTGCCACATGTGAGGCCAGAGGAAAGGTTCCTAATCGGCAGAATTGGCCCAAAAGAGTACCGCATCTACAGATGCATAGCACGCTATGGCTACCGCGACGTTCGTAGGGATGACGTGGAGTTTGAGAAAGACCTTGTTTATAGTATCGCAGAATTTATCAGATCCGAAAAGCCTGAACATGATACAGAGATAGAAGGTTCGGGGGACGACGAAAGAATGACAGTCGTTGGTACTCGATCTTCAAACTCTGGTGGCATAAAACTGTGTGAAGATAATGGAGATTTTACTGATACAGTGGGCACTTCGGAGCTGAGGGAGATAAAGTCCCCACAGATACTGAGAAAGAGAGTGAGGTTTGTAGTTCCAGACCGTCCACAGATCGAAACGGATGCGCGGGAGGAGTTGCAGGAACTAATGGAAGCGAGGGAAGCGGGAATGGCGTTCATACTGGGGCACCTGTATGTTAGAGCAAAAAGAGGATCGAGTTGGATAAAAAGAATTGTGATTGATTACGGGTACGATTTCTTGAGGAGAAACTCCAGGGGACCCACCTACGCATTGAGCATGCCACAGGCGTCGACTCTCGAGGTAGGGATGGTCTACTCCGTGTAATTCTGATTAATACGATAGACAGTACGGCTATGCAACTCGACCCCAAAATTTTCTCTAACCAAACTAGCGATGGCTCACGTTGGCCCCGAACTTCTTGGACTAAAACGGCCAGTTGGGTCAAGTTAAGAACTCAGGTGAGCGTTTGGTCTTAGAATTTGGAAGACGCAGTTTCTGCATGGGCCTGACCCTAAAGCCGAGCCATGCACTCTGTTAAGAAGGTCGGCAGTGGCAAGAGCTTCGTGGTTGGGCCGTTGGAGACTAACTCTACACAAAGGGTCTCCTGGGTTTGAGTCTTTTTATTTAATGATAAAAATAATGAAAAGTATTGTCTTCGATCGTAATAAAGAAAAATGTAATTTAAGGGCTCAAATCCCAACCCGAGGGTAAAGACGACAAGAGAAGTGTTTCCTGTCGAAGTTGGGAGATATCGTGGATGGCATTTGCCCTCAATGGATCTTCTCTGTCTGTCCACTGCAGTCTACCGATTTAGGAAATTATTTTTTTTTTCGAAGAAAAGAAAAAAAAAAAAGAAGAAGAAGAAGACTATAATAAACCCAAGAAAAACAAAAATGTACGGAACACTTTTTTTTTTATTTTATAATGTTTTATATTTTTTCTTTTCGTTAATCTCCCCATGCCATCTTACTACCAATCCACCATATAATATATCGTTCAAAGCAACCCCATGCTGACGACAGAGTTATAATAATAGCATAACGAGAACTCGCAAAAGGTTAAATTTAAAATAATTAGGAAATCCGGAAGTCTAGATTTTCGTAGCTAAAAAGCTCGGAATATGTATACATTGATGAGTTGTGCTCGCAATTAGCCCGCATTGGAATAATGGCCTCGCGATTACTTTCTCTTAATGTTCTTATACAAATCGTGGCCATTGATGATTGATCTCTTCTCAGTGGCTCTTCTTTTAGACGTTCTTTGAACTTGAACAGAAATGGTATAATTTAAGAAACTCAACCATCTTCTTTATAATTGCTTCATACAGATTAAATGCGGCTTTAATTGAGAGACAAATCTTAAGACATGACCAAAGCATACGATTCTCTCTTTGTCTCGTCCCCTCTCTCTCTCTCTCTCTCTCTCTCTCTCTCTCTCTCTCTCGCACACACTTCAAAACGGCTTTCACTAATTATCACGTAAAAAGGAAAAAGTGTCAGAGCACCTTTGTGGGGTGTCTCATTTTCGAGTGGGTATATAATATTGCAAAGCTTAAACCGTCACATTTGGGCATCTCTCGTTCTTCTCTCAAGTACTACTGAGAGAAAGAAAGAGTAACAATGTGTGGTAAATGGGTTGTTTTTGCCCTCATATTTTCGCTTCTTCCCTTTAGTGGAGTCTCTTCGGTTGCAGCAACACCTCCTGCAAGTGAGTACCAACTCCCACTTTTATTCTGCTTCCTTTTTTTTTGGGGGGGGGGATGTTTTGATTTTCTCTTCCGTTTTCATGAGCTTCATATGATTTAACTCTGTATTTCATCTTCGTACATTTCCAGGAATTGTAACCGGGCTCGTTTCTAATGTGTTCTCTGCACTGGTAAAGTGGCTCTGGTCCCTCCAATCCAATAGTAGAATGAGTAAAGGTCTCTCTTTGAACCCACATTTTGCTACATTCCCCAGTTTTAGAAGGTCTTTACTTGGATGCAAGAGTTTTTTTTTTTTTTAAAATCTTTCTCCCTTTCTTTTTTGCAATTCCTAGGCCAACGAGATTAATGGGTGTTTAAATTTCAGCTGTCTCAAGCCGTTCGATGGTGAAATTTGAAAGTGGATATACAGTGGAGACTGTGTTTGATGGAAGTAGGCTTGGGATCGAACCATATTCTGTTGAGGCATCTCCGAGTGGAGAGTTACTGGTCTTGGACTCGGAAAACAGCAATATTTATAAGATCTCAACGCCATTGTCTACATGTGAGTTACCATTGCATGGTTGTTTTAAGCATTACGTAGGATTGTATTCTGTTTGATTCTTGTTTTATTCATTTAACATATGAGCAGCTCATTTGGTATTCTTTGCTTTTGATAAACATAGCTAAAGTGCCTGATGAGATTCTTAGCTTCATGGGTAGGATATCATATATTGGTACCTTAAGCTTTTTCTTTTTAGTCGGTCATTGCTAACTAACTATGTAATCTGGAGCAGAAATGGAGAAATTAGAAATGCGCTTTTTATCCTTTTGTTAAGTAGAAGCCTCACCTTAACAAACGTTTTAGTTATGCTTTTTTCTTTTTCTTTTTTTTTCCTTTTAAATACTAGTCTTGTTAATTACTCATCATATCAGTCTTTTGTCTCCTTTGGGCACAAGCTTTGATCTTTATGCTTTGCTTACTACAAGATTTAGTGAATCTACTTTCATCAAGAAGCTTGGTGCCTTCATTAACTCGAACATTGAGAATCCACCCAGTTTCTACTTTTTGCCTTTTGCATTATGGGGTAATTTTATTAACTTCAAAATGTATCAGGCAGATGTGGAATGAATTGGATTATTTAGTAATTTGTTTACAGGAGCTCAGACAGGGTATTCATTAGAGCCTATTATTGTTTAATAAACTGAGATGGATTGAAGCAATGCAGATAGCAGGCCCAAGTTGATTGTCGGCTCTCCTGAAGGTAATTCTGGACATGTAGATGGTAAATTAAGGGAAGCAAGAATGAATCACCCAAAAGGTCTTGCAATGGACGACAGAGGAAATTTATACATTGCAGACACAATGAACATGGCTATCAGGAAGATCAGTGATGGAGGTAAAACGTAAATCCTTGGATTTGAGCCCACGAGAGGACATTGATATTTCTATCTATCTTTCCCATTCTGTACGAGACAGGACCTTCTGATTTTACTTACTTCTGTCTGAAACCCTTATTATTTTTAGCTATGAGAACAAATTTTATAAGGAATAAGTTTTGTCTATATGCAGGGGTTACAACCATTGCAGGAGGTAAGCGAGCTCGAGGAGGTGGTCATGTTGATGGTCCAAGTGAAGATGCCAAATTCTCAGATGACTTTGATTTGGTCTATGATGGAAGCAGTTGTTCACTTTTGGTTATAGATAGAGGAAATCTGGCAATTCGAGAGATCCAGCTCCATGATGAGGATTGCAACTATCACTACGACGGCAACTTCCATTTAGGTTTCACTTGACTGTCAACTTGCATTGTCTTCAGCCTTTTATTTTTCCATTCTCATGATCATGGGAATCCATATAAAGTTATCATCCGTTGCAGGAATAGCAGTGCTTGTTGCTGCTGGATTCTTTGGCTACATGCTGGCACTGCTGCATCGTCGGGTCCAATCATTGTTTTCTTCAAATGGCGTAAGTAATCTGTTCAGAACATATATCTTCTCATTATACCACCTAAAGGAAAACAAATTTTAAGTGCAGATCAATTAGCTCAAAGAGATGCTCTGAAGGCTTTAAATTCTGGCTTATTTAATTCTTTTCTCAAAATATACTGCTAGTTTGACACTTTCACTGACTTCTTCCTATCTTCTAGGAGTCGAGAACACATATACAGAAAGGCAGACCAACGCCACCATATCAAAGGCCTCCTACATCAGTCAGGCCTCCCTTGTTTCCAAATGAAGATGAACCGGAGAAAGTGGAAGAGGGATTCTTTCACTCACTTGGGAGGCTCGTCCTCAATATTGGCTCAATTGCAGGTGAAATCCTTTGGGGACTATTCTCAGGTTCCAGAAGGAAACCCCACCAGTACCAATATGGATTCCAGCAGCAATACCAGCAACCTATGGAACATACAAGCAGATGGTCCATGCAAGAAAGCTATGTGATTCCTGATGAAGATGAACCACCACCACTAGAAACCAAAGTTCCTACCCCAAACAAGACCTATCCATTCATGACCAAGGACGTAGAAAAGAACCACCACATTAAGCAAAATCGGGGCTACCACAGCGGGTGGGATGATGATTATTACCAGCAGCAGCAGCAGCAACAGAAAATGCAGTACCAACAACAACAGCAGCAGCAACATCATAGGCATTACACGACCAACCCGAAAACATGCTACGAAAAGAGCTGCGAGACAAATGAGATTGTGTTCGGGGCAGTCCAAGAACAGGACGGGCGGCGTGAAGCTGTGGTGATAAAAGCTGTAGACTATGGAGATCCTAGGTATAATCACTACAACCTTCGACCTCGATACAACTACGTTGACTATCCCCTGCACATTAGTCAGGTGTCAAGCAACAGGGCGTAAACTTCACAATTGGGAGTGTGAAGAATTGAGTGTTGAAAGTTAGCGAAGTCGGAAGAAGCCTTTGACCATTTCCTATTTCTTCTCTCTCTCTTTTCTCTCTCTTTTTTTTCGTGGTTTGATTAGCATCAATTTCAATTTCAACTATAATGTAGCTTGGACTGGATACAAAAGAAATAAAAAATGGCCACCATGCCTTCACAATAGCCTGTTGAACAAAAAACAAGATGATCTGACGCGTAAGTTCAATTGGCTTCATTAACCATGTAAATTTCTAAGCATAAGATCACATTTTGCCTGTTTCGTTAGTCCATCATTGAGGATTCTTTCAAAATCAAATCTTGTTAAAAGAAATCAAGAAGCACCCACGTCGAACCCACTCACCCGGGCAGGAAACTTTGTTTCCCGAGGAAAATTCAGTAAGTTTGGGACAACGAGCAGAACCCCTTTCGCCTAGCTTAGTAGAGTCTATTATGATTACGATGAAATTGATCAGCAAAAAGCTGGAACGGCTCAGTTGGCTAGAACGTCGAGGCCCAGGCCTTTCCCTTCTAGGCGTGCTCCCTCTAGCAAGCTTCTACTTTTATTTTCGTTTTACCAACGTTATTCCGTGCGTTTGGCAGCACGCCTGTGTTCTTTATTGGCCTTTGTCTCAAAGGAAAATGGCGTGTGTATCCAGGGTACAACAATAAAGCACACCTTCTATTTTTAGGAGTAACATGCTACATCTTTTAATAATAATTATCATTATTATTATTAAAAAAATATATTTTTTAATTATATATTAAAAATAAAACGATTATTTTTCTTTTTCTCTCTTAATTCTAATATTTTCATAAAAAAAAAATCCTATCTATATATCATTATAGTGGCACCAGTTATATTTTAGAATTTTAATAATTTTATTTAAATTCTAATATCTTTTTTCTTTTGATGCTCTGAAGGTGTATTTTAGTTAATTTATATTAATTATAATAATATTTTTATAATTATTTCAAATGTCGACGGAAGATATTTTTCATTACTAAAACCAACCGTTACGACGCAGTGCGATGTAAGTTTCTCTTTGTCTTAAATTGAAACCCCACTTCTAAAGCTTTAAGCCAAGCTTCGGTTTCTACCGAGAAGTCCACCGTTAGAGAGAGAGCGAGAGAGAGCGAGAGAGAGCGAGAAAAAAAAAAAAAAAAACCAAGCAAAGCACAAAGCTTGACGGAAGACTTAATCTGCTTTTTTTTTTTTTTTCCCCTCTCGATGTGTATTGAGGGTTTACACGCTTGGAGGAGACTGAGCATTTATTTTCAAGATCAAAAGAACACTCGTTGGTGTTGTTAAGCTAAGCGTAATCTATACCTACCACCGCTTCCAAGGCTAAACGAAGTGTTTCTTTGCAAAAATTTAAAAAAAAAAAAAAATCAACATTGCCTCACAGAAAGACGTTTATTATTGACATTCATATTGAATGTGTTACAGGGTTTTGACCTCTATTCTACTCGACTAGTGAAAAAAATTTATAAGAAATGGAACCAGATCTCGAAGACATATAAGAACTTGTAGACAATGGCTATAGATTACAGTAGGGGGAAACGAAAACAACATAAAGGAATGAAGCTGATGTCATGCAACGAAAAGAGTATTCTTGTAAAGGTAAAAATCCCACCATTGAAGTTTCAACCCAAGAGCAAACTGATTGAGCAACGTAATAAACTGTATTGCACCCCCCCCCCTTTTTTTTTCCTTTTTTGGAGAAGGTGTTGCACCGTTGACAAATAAAATCAATGCCCTTCTCCCGGACTAGGACCTCCTTTCTTCATCCCCCATAAGGCAATTTCATTAAGAACTTCAACACGATTAACCGTCTGTCCTCGGCTAGGACCAGAATTCATGGTGCTATGGTGGAGATGTTTTGGGGTGAACGAGCGGGCTTGTATGGCGAAGAAAAACACGGAGATTAAGAGAAAGACTAGGAGAAGGAAGTGGCATTGTTTCAGTTGTCTAGCCATGACTTTGTATGATGAATGGCTTTAGGGAATTGTCAGTTATTTTAAGCTATAGAGATCGAGTGATTTGAGCATAATGGAGCGGTTGATGGTAAATATTTATAGTAAAATCTGTTAAGCTAATTTGACTAATCAACGCTTTGTTCAAAAACGTTGAATAGAACTCCTGACAACGTTGACGGTGGATGGTGGGAAGGAAATTTCCATGGACAAGTAAACCACGGAGCTAACATTGTGGAAAATGTTTTGAGGAGTGATCATGGATAAGAATGTGAAAATCCCGTCGGAGTCAAAAATTTACTTGGAACTCGGCCGTAGTGGATTTTGTGAACTTACTTTTTCGGTCTTGCAACTAGAACACAACCCCCCCCCCCCGTCTCACAAGGCCCTCGATGGATTTTGTGAACTCACTAACATTGACGGGTGCCCATTTATACTTTTTGTCTAGTTTAGATTAAGCGATATTTAACTACTAACTGTTGGGTTCTTGTGGGGCGCCAAAACTTATTAAGTCTATAATTTTGCAATTTTAGGGCTATTTCTCTGCCGTTGTACTCCCCACTCACAAAAGAAAAAAGAAAAAAGGTCAATAGTCTACCTGCTTTTTTCCATTTTTGACACATTAAGTCCGATAATCTTTGAACGTGGATATTGAGGTCGACAAAAAATAGTGGTTGGCGGTGGTTCTTTTTTGACCAAAATATTGCGTCTGGGCGCAGAATTTTTCGCAAATCGTCCAAAGTCGTGCGGTGTAGCTAAGAAAAATGCCTCGGGAGTCCATTGGTTGTGTGCTTTTGTCTTATACATTTTATTCCATTGTCAAGAATATCGAATGCCTACAAGAACTTGAATAAAGAAAGGCACACCAATTCCACCGTATGAAAGGCCATGAAGGCCTGGATTCGTGGCATATTTAATTTCGCTGTTAACCAAGGCAGAGAGGGGAGCATGCAGAGAAATGATGGAGGAAGAGATTGCAGTGCCAAAATTTGAAAATGCCTAGATAGATTTCTTTGCATTCCATAATGCCCTTCTTTATAGGAGAGTTGTACAACATTAAGATTACATGTAATAATTCAGAAAGGACACACTTTTCACTTTTACTTGTTTACTAGCCTGAGCAAACTGATTATTTCAGCTTTACTAACACAATCCCAACAGTAAGCTGTTTAGCATTGTATTTTACAGTAAAAAGTACTTACAACTAGAACTAATCAGCATGTCCTTTATAAATCACCAACTTAACACAAATTACAATCTAACTAAAAACATTACGAGTTAACTAGAAGTTGACCACAAAAGTTCTGCTCCCAGCATCTTCTTTCTTACCCTGCAGGCCTATTTTTCCTCTTCCATGCTTGCTTTGCTTCCTTTCCTAGGCATCAAGAATGAGTATGAACAAGGATGAAATTAGACTCATGGACACTGCTTCTTAATTTCATAGACATTTTTCTTATTTTATCCCTTGATTGCTTAAATCTCCATTTTGTTAGAGTCCTATTAATTGAATTTTTATATCACAACAAATTAATTTTATTTTTATTTTTGTTTGATTTTTATAAATAAAGTAATATTTAATTTTAAAATATTTAATATTTTATAAAATATTAAATTTTTAAAAATAATTATTAAAACTTGATTGTTTATATTAAAATTAATAAATGTAACTCGATCATATTTTAAGTTTTTTAAAATTTTTTTCAATCAAAATGACTTCAAGGGATTAGGCTAAGTTTAATGTAAACAAGTGACTTGAGAGATTTTTCATATTATTATAGGGTTCACTTAGTTACTATTTGAAAAATTATACAACTTGATCTCAATTCCTTTTGTGTGCATTATTACAAAATCAAGTATTCATCTTACCTATCTTATAACTTTTTTTGTTACTTTTAAATGAATCTCATTTAATTTTTGCATAAATTTAGAAAAAAAAGGTAATAATTTGTATTATATCAAATCTTATTGTTAATAAATAAAGTAGACAATCAATCATACTTCTATATAAATTTTCATCAACTTCTTTGACACCATTTTTCTCTAATAATTTTTCATTAATTATTAAAATAATTATAATTATAAAATTTTTATTCTAAATAAATAATAAGTATTTCTAAAATTTATTATTTTAAAAATATTATGAAGATTATATTTTGAACTTACCAATCAATCCATTATCTCCACCTACTATTAGCAAATCATTTATATATATAAATAGTTTAATTAAATTAATAGCATACAATATAATTTTATTTTTATTTTTCTTAAATTTTAATTATTTTAAATATTCTTTAGACTTGTCACACCAGTAATTGAAGTCCGTTTCAAACCAGAAAGAGAGTCTATCCACTCATGACCAAAGACCTAGAAAAAAAAACAATCACGTCAAGCAAAACCAGGGCTATCACAGTGGCCGGGATGATGATTATCACCAACAGCAGCAGCAGAAAATTCAGTACCAATTCAACAGCAGCATCACCGTAGGCATTACACGACCAACCTGAAAAGATGCTACGAAAAAAGCTCTGAGACAAATAAGATTATAGTTGGTAGTTAGTCTATTACATATTAGTGAAGAGGGAAACGCGAGAGAAATGCAAAGTTACCCCACACCCACATTTATGAAAAAAGCCTACAGATTGGAAACGGGTGGGGGTGCAATCCCCCAACGCCCAAAGGGGCCTTCGGCCCTTACCAACTTGGCTAGGCCGAGTTGGCGATCACCCCTGCACATTGGTCAGGTGTCAAGCTAAACTTTACTTTGCATATGAGAGTGTGAAGAATGAGTATTGAAGGTTAAATGTAGAATGAAGAAGCCTCACGCAGTTTTACCATTGTTATTTCTTGTTTTTTTTTTTTGGGGGGGGGGGGGGATTTTTTTTTCTGATGTACAGAGAGTTTCCTATTTTATAAGTTGAGGTTGGAGGAGACAGTAAGTTTTAGATTTTTTGCGGGTGCTCAACAAGACCCAATTTTTTTTTTTTTTTTTTTTGGTCATTTATTTTATGCTTGCACTACGGGACCGAATTTTTATTTATAAAAAGGTCAGACTCCTTATTTTAGGAGAACTTTATTTATTTTCTTTATTTATATTCAACAGAAAGAAAGAGAGACTGGTTAAAGATCAAAAGGTTGGGATGCGTGGAGGATAAACAGTCGTCGGTTTTGTCAAGATAATCATAATGCACCTACCACTTTAAGGAAAAATAATAAAAAATAATAATAATTATAAAAAAAAAAAGTGTTTCTTTGCAGATAATAAATTCAACATGTTTTCGGTAGAGAAGCATTATGTAAGTTCAACGTGTTTCTTTATTCTCGTTAATATATTAGTATCCTTGTGGAAGAGGGTACAGGATTTTGACCTCGATTAAATGAAGCGACTACGGTGTGACTGCCGCAGTCGTTTAAAATTTTATAGGAAATGGAAAAAGGTGTCGGAAACCGGTTCGGCTACAGGGACCCGCCAATTTGACCCGTTCTTGACGGGTTGTTATATTTTATTTTGTCACAATAATATTTTATTGATTTTTTTAATTAAAAAAAATAAAAAGAATTTAGCCGTGGATCCCACCGACCGGTCTCCTCCGCGTCATGCCCGCCGTCCACCTATATTTTCCGCTCTGAAAAATGTAAAAAACTTGTAAATAATGACGTCACTCCCACGAGTTCATAGCCGCAGAGCCTCTGGCCAGAAACTTTCACTTAATGACTTCGGATTACAATGGGGGAAACGAAAACAACGTAAAGGAATGAAGCTGCGGTTATACAGCAGAAGGACTATTTCTTGCAAAGGTAAGAATCCCAAGAGTTGAAGTCTCAGCCCGAGAGCAGATAAGTGAAACAACGGAATAAACTCTCTGGCACCGTCGACAAAAGAAATCAATGTCCTTCTCCAGGACTCGGACTTCCCTTCTCGATCCCCCGCAGGGAATGATCATGAAGAACTTCAACAGGACTAGGCTTCGACGTGCTACGGTGGAGATGTTTTGGGGCTAACTGGCGGGCCTGTATGGCGAAGAAAAATACGGAGATTAAGAGAGAGACTAGGAGAAGCAAGTGGCAAAGTTTCAGTTCTCTAGCCATGACTTGCTACGGACGAATGGCTTTAAAAAAACTGTTAGCTAGTTTGAGCTCTAGAGATCAAGTGATTTGAGCATACTGGAGCGGTTGATGGTTAATATTTATAGTAAAATATGTCAAGCTCATTGGACTAGGAAATGGCTTGTTCAAGCACGTCGCATAGAACTGATGACCGTGCTGACGGTGGAATGTGGAAAGAAAATTTCCATGCGCATGTTAACATAGGAATCGACTTTGTGGAAAATGTTTTGAGGAGTGATCATGGCTAAGAAAGTGAAAATCACGTTCGACCAAGATTCTCGGTATGCAAATTCGAGGGGGAAAAGATTTACATGGACCTGGGCTGCAGTTGATTTTGTGGACTTATTTTATCGGTCTTGCAACTAGAGGACAACCCCCCCCCCAATCTCGCAAGGCACATGATGGATTTTGTGAAACTTATTGATATTGAGAGGTGCCCATTTGTACTTTTTTTCTAGTTTAGATTGAACGAAATTTAACTACTAACTGATTGGTTGTTGAGGGAAGCCGAAACTTGTCGAGTCTATAATTTTGGCAATTTTAGGGCTATTTCTGTGCCGTTATACTCCAACTCACAAAAGAAAACATAAGATCAATAGTCTATCTGTTTTTGATACATTAATTTCGATAGTATTTGAACGAGGATATTAAGATTAACAAAAAAAGTAGTGGCCGATGGTGGCTCCTTTTTGACCAATGCTGCGTCTGGGGGCAGAATTTTTCGCATTTCATATTATGATAGAGCTAAACCATTTGAATAAATCATCCAAAGTTGTGCAGTCTTGTTAGCCAATTGCCTCACGAATCCACTAGTTGAGTGCTTTTGTCTTGTACGTTTTATTCAATTGTCAAGAATGTCGAATGCCTACAAGAACTCGAATAAAGAAAGGCACACCAATGCCACCGTATGAAAGGCCATGGAGGCCTGAATTTGTGGCATATTTAATTTTTTTCTCAAAATATGAATTGATGAATTCAGACATGTTCTTTTCGATTAGAATATCCCAATGAGGATGTTTATCTGAATCTTCTCTCTGCTAGTCTCGTACTAAATGACCAAGACGAGTTTCACAGACTTATTCCTCTCTTCCGGGACCCAAGAACCTGAATAAAGAAAGGCACACCAATGCCGCCATATCGAAGGCCTCCTACATCAGTCAGTCCTCCCTTGTTTCCGAATGAAAATGAACCGGGGAAAGCAGAAGAGGGAAATTTTTGGTTCGCTTGGGAGGCTCGTCCTCAATGCTGGCTCAATTGCAGGCGAAGTCCTTGGGGGACTATTCTCAAGTTCTAGGAGGAAACCCCACCACAATCAATTCCAGCAGCGGTGCCATCAACCTCTGAGACATACAGGCAGATGGTCCATGCAAGAAAGCTATGTGATTCCTGATGAAGTTGAACCTCTCCATCACTAGAAACCAGAGTTCCTACCTCCGAGAAAACCTACCCATTCATGACCAAAGACCTCACATCAAGCAAAACCAGGGCTATCACAGCCGCCGGGATGATGATCATTACAGGCAGCAGAAGCAGAAAATTCAGTACCAGCAGCAGCATCATCATCACAGGCATTATATGACCGATCCGAAAACATGCTGCGAAAAGAGCTGCGAGACAAATGAAACTGTAGTTAGCAGTTGACAGTTGTTAGTGAAGAGAGAACAGAGTCCTAAACATCACAGGAGATAGAAAGTACCCCAAACCCACATTTATGATAAAGCCTCCAAATTGGAGACAGGTGGGGGTGCGATCCCCCCACTCCAAAAGGACCTTTGGTCCCTACCAACTTGGATAGGCTGAGTTGGCTATTCCCCTGCTCATTAGTCAGCTGTCAAGCTAAACTTTTACACACGGGAGTGTGAAGAATGAGTATTAAAAGTTAAATGTAGAAGGAAGAAGCCTTTTACAGTTTTACCATTGCTATTTCTTCTTGTTTTTATTTATTTTTTTTTCCTCATTAATAATGTTTTTTTTTTCTCTCTCTCTCTCTGTTTGATTTCTCTCGGGGAACGTCAGCTCCAGCTATAGGAGTTTGGAAAAGAAATCAAAATTGCTACCAAGACTTTGCACTAGCCTATTGAACAAAATGAACAAGATGATCTGCCACGTCCGTTCAATAGGCTTTTCAGTTTTCGGCCCCCGCGTGCATCTGTTCTTAATTGGGCTTCGTCTTAAATTTAAAGCCCACTTTGTAGCTTTAAGCTCAGCTTCAGTTTTCACACAGAAGCCCACCTTTTGACGGAAAAAAAAAAAAAAAAGCCCTAAGCAAAGCACAAAGCTTAATGAAGGACTTTTTTTCTTTCTTTCTTTCTTTCTTTTTGATGTGGATGCAGGGTTTACTCTTTTACGAGTGGAGGTTGGAGGAGACAACTAGCATTTGGAATAGAAACCTGGCGATTTATTTTGTGGTTCCATTACAGGAATGAATTTTAATCTATAAAAAGGTGAGACCACCCCTTATTTTAGGAAATCTCTCTCTCTCTCTCTCTCTCTCTCTCTGTTTTTTTTGTTTTTTGTTTTTATACATTCAATAGAAAAAGAGTCCGGTCGGAGCCCTATGGCCCCAACATTTATTCTTTATTTTAAAGATGAACAGATTGGGATACGTGGAGGATAAACTCTCGTCAGTTTTGTCAAGCTAGTCAGAATCTACCAACCAAATATTAAGGAAAACAAAAAAAAAAAAAAAAGTTTCTTTGCAGACAAATCCAACTTGGTATCGGTAGCTAAGCATCGCAGAAAGAGTTTTATTCTCATTAGGATTAATACTCTTCGTTGAATATGTTACAGGGTTTTGACCTCCATTAAATGAAGCGACTGTAGTACTACTACTATATTCGTTTAAAAATTTATAAGAAATTAAAAAAAAAAAGAAAAAAGAAAAAAGAAAGCCTCCTAAACCGGTTCGGCTACAGAGACGCGCCGATTTGACTCGTTTCTGAGGGGTTATTAAAAAATAATATTTTGTTAATTTTTTAATATTAAAAATAAATAAAATAATATTTTTGTTTTTGTTTTTTGTTTTTTGTTTTTTTTTATAAAGCCGTGGATCCCATCGACGGGTCTCCTCCGCGTCATTTCTGCCGTCCGCCTATATTTTTCCGCTCCGCAACATATAAAAACACATAGATAATGACGTCATTCTCGCGAGTTCATGGCCACAGCCTCTTGCCAAAAAATTTGACTTAATGACTGTAGATTAAAATAGGGGAAAAACGAAGTCAACGTACAGAAATGAAACTGCTGGTACACGGCAAAAAGAACATTTCTTGTAAAGGTAAGAATCCCAAGAGCTGAAGTTTCAGCCCAAGAGCAAATTAATTAAATAACGTAATAAACTCTCTGGCACCGTTGACAAAAGAAATCAATGTCCTTCTCCAGGACTAGGACCTTCCTTCTTGATCCCCCACAAGGCAAAATGATGAAGAACTCCAACAAGATCATCCGTCCGTCCTCGGCTGGGGCTAAGCCTCGTGGTGCCACGGTGGAGATGTTTCGGGGCAAACGGGCGGGCCTCTAAGGCGAAGAAAAACATGGAGATTATGAGAAAGACTAGGAGAAGCAATTGGCAAAGGTTCAGCTCTCTAGCCATGACTTGGAGTGTACGAATGGCTTAAAAAATTGTTAGCTAGTCTAAGCTATATAGAGATCGAGTGATTTGAGCATGTTGGAGCGGTTGACGGTTAATATTTATAGTGAAATATGTTAGGCTCATTGGACTAGGAAATGGTTTGTTCAAGCACGCTGCATAGAACTGAAGACCATGCTGACGGTGGAATGTGGAGAGGAAATTTCCATGCACATGCAGACATAGGAATCGACATTATGGAAAATGTTTAGAACAGTGATCGTGGGTGAGGATGATCACGGTCGAGTCAAAAGTGCTGACCAAGATACTCATTCTGCAAAGTCAAGCGGGAAAAAATTTACGTGGACCTGATTTGCAGTTGATTTTGTCGACTTATTTTTTCGGTCTTGCAACTAGAGAGCACAATGCCCCCCCCCATCTCACAAGGCCCGCGATGGATTTTGTGAAACTAAATATTGAGCGGCGCCCACTTAATACTTTTGTCTGGTTTAGATTGAGTGAAATTTAACTACCAACTGATTGGTTCTTGAGGGAAGCCAAAACTCATCGAGTCTATAAATTTGGCAATTTTAGGGCTATTTCTGTGCCGTTATACCCCAACTCACAAAAGAAAACAAAAGCTCGATAGTCTATCTGTTTTTGCCTTTTTTTGATACATTACTTTCGATAGCATTTGAACGTGGATATTCAGGTTGACAAAAATAGCGGTTGATTGTGGTTCCTTTTTGACCAATGCTGCGTCTGGGTGCAGAATTTTTTGCATTGCATATTATGATAGAGTTAAACCATTCCAATAAGTCACCAAAGTTGTGCAGTCTAGCTAGACAAATGCCTCACGAATCCACCGGTTGAGTGCTTTTGTCTTATATATTTTATTCAATTTTCGAGAATATCGAATCCCTACATTTCACTGATATGATCGGATGGTTCACAACTTGCCCTTCTCCCCGTCAAAGACAATTTTTTTTTTTTTTTTTTGAACGGCCGCATTTGAAACCAATAGAGTGTATTTTCGTTTTCTATGTAGGAACCGGGAAACAGGCCATGCATCCAGAGAAAGGAAGGGAAAAAAAGAGGGAGGGAGAGAGAGAGAGTGGGAAACGGGTAAATGTCATCTACGTTTAATGTCGCGGGGTTTTACCAATCAATTTGAAGTGAAAACAGTTCCAAGGTAACCCATAGTGTAAAAATGTGATGGGCCTGGTGCCTCATCACGGCAAGCCCGAAACACAATGTTAAACAGGCCGTAATCAACACCTCTTTTATTTTTCGTTGTCGGAAAACCTCCAATCCCGAATCTCCCTGCCACCACAACCACCGAGCGCCACATCAGACAACACAAACAACGTTACCAATCAAATCACCGAGACAACCCCACCCACGATCCCTGCTACATTTAAAGACCGAGGAAGGAAACAGAGAGAGAGGCTCAGAAAAAGAAACCACAAAGATCTGGGCTGGGGTTTGGAGAGACAATTTCCAAATACTGTCTCTCTCGGTGGAAAGTGGAAGCCCATTTCGTTGCCACAGAGGCAAGTGCCCCAGCCGACTCCACCGAATGTCTCGCGGACGTCGTTTCCCAACAACGATGACGTCCCCGAATTGACTCTTTGCCAGGAGAGGCTGTTTCTTTTGGATACCGTTCTTCCGCACGGATCCGGCCCCGCCCGGCGGTGGCGTTGGGCTTGGATCAGTCTTTTGACAACGGATAAACCCTGTTGATAGTAGCCCCAACACTCCCGCCACCGCTGCTGCCATTGCCACCAACGTTCAGGCCGCCGGTTTCACGGCCGTGGTTGGAAGAAAATTCTTTAGTGGTCGGAAATTGTGGCGTGCCCAAGGTGGCCGCGGAGGATTAGCAAGAGGCGGAGCAGCAGGCAAAAGGGATTGGGGAATTTCCAATACGACCCCTTTGAGTTATTCTCGCAATTTCGACGAGGGTCCTGAGCATAACGGTCATTTCAACGAGAACCTCGTCGGACGGGGTTTCTCTTGGAGGTACTCCCTCCCGCCGTCGATCAAGACGTCCATGGATTTCGACTAGGAATTCGTGTCCTTCACGCGAGGATCACGTGGCAACGGGGGAGGGGTTTTTTTTTGTTTTTTGTTTTTCTTTGGGTTTTTCAATTTGTGGCCCCCCGTGCCATGTCGGTGGACGGCGGGGAGTAACGTGCGCCGGATGCCAGCGGGGCAGCAGCGAATTTTCGGGGGGGTGGGGGGGCATGCGGATTTTTGGAACGGTCCCAGGTTGACATTTTATTTATAGTTTTTGACACTAAAAAAAAAAAAAAAAGAATTGTAGAAAATTTTAGTTTAAATTTCATTCATAAGTTATTCCCAAAACATTTAATCTCGATCTTTTTGATTAAAAGAATTTTTTTTCTCTCTCTCTTTTCTCAACTGCAATTTTTTTTTTTAAATGGAGTAATAATTAGTAATTAACTCAGTAGAGGTTAATCAGTGATTAATATGTTTAGTTCCTGTTAATTCAAGTAAGTAAGATGGACGGAGAGAGACGTATCAATGAATTCCGTGCTGTAGCCAAGTTGGCTCTTACTGGTCAATTTTGGGTGCAACGAGTCCATCGAATGGCGTCGACATTGATGGACTCTCTGAATTTGAATCAATTAGATGGGCGCTTGACTGCTCACCCAGGTAGGTCTGTATAAGAATTTTGTATTCTTGGGAGAGGTTGAGAGCATCGACCTCCTCAAAACTCTTGCAATATTTCGTATTTGCAATACAAAGTATCTCTTGCTGTACTATAAATATTTTCATTTTCTTTATCTATATCTATATATATATATATATTTTTTATTTTTTTTATTTTTTTTTCTTAAAAAAAAAAAAAGGACGCTTAACTTCTCAGAAAACAATTTAATGTTGTTTGGTCTTCCTGTTTTAATGGAGAGAGAAAAGGGAATTTGAGCTCTTAATTTCCCACGGTTGGGTGTCGTTTGAAGGACATGGAATGGGTTCACAGAGGAGGAAAATTGTACACGTCTGCAAATTCATAGCGGGCCGGGCTGGTCTGGACTGCGGGCTGCCTGGCCCATCCTGCATCTCCATCGCGCGCTTGTGGTTTAATTACGTAGAACCGGTATGCTGGCTTTTCTTACTTACTTTGAGCTAGGCATGCTGTATTCGAGTTGGTTCAATCCATCCATCTTAGGACTGCTGAATTTTCTTTTTCATTTTCATTTTTGTGGCCAACTGATATCATGAACTTCTTTATATGCAACTCGGTGAGGTCAAGAGTAAATATATAAAAAAACCAATTTTGTGTCCTTTTCCAATTTTTTTTGAAAATAGGCTATCTAGCATGAAAATTAACAGACTTGTGCAGGGGTACATTTTTGTGATCTGATCTCAAAAGTCACGTCTTGATTAAAAATACAGGGAATAGAATAATAATAATAATAATTGTTATAGAGGTTTGTGATCTATTCCCATATCGTAATGCAGATAATGCAGACAGTGGACAATGGAACCGGTCAAACATGTCACTCCAGAGGATACAGAGCTTTCGTTAACCCAAATGAACGTCCAATAATTTTACAAATTTTATATTAAGTTTTTAACTTAATGTAAAGTCGAATTGTGCCCGATTATAATTGATTTTAATAAGTTTTATTTTGATAGTAATTTTATTTATTTTGTACGTAAAAAATCAAAATAACAAGTTAATAAATTGAACTTATTATAAAATCCAAAATAAAGAAACAAAAAGCGTAGACTAATTGTAAAATTAATTAGAGGACTAGTTTATTAAGGCGTGATCGGCACCTATCCATGAGCCGGTTAATGAACTAATTCATTGTTAGATGCGCGGCTCTGTAAAATTGACCAAATCAGTGTCAGTTTGCCATAATTTTTAAAATACTATGCAATTTTTTAAAAATATTTTAAAGATATTTGGGTCATTTTAAAAGAAATCTATAAATACTAAGGTGACCAATGACTTAGAATTAGTGGTTGGTTTGGAAAGCAAGAGGAATTCTTAAAACTTAAAAAGAATTTAAAAAAAAAAAAAAGAATAAACAACACAAGTTGAAAACGATGATTTTAGTATCGCAATTAAAAGTATTAGTTTTTATAAGAATTTTGTTTACGTTTTTTTCTTATTTATAGTTTTAAAAATATCAAATTTTAAGTTAAAATGAAGTAACCTAAATTATTTTAGAATTAATTTATGTAAATTTTTATGAATTATTCATATTCTTTAAATTGATGAAATTAATTAATGAGAATAATAATTTAATTTATTTATTTTAAATTTTATTAATACTTTATACTTGATTATTATAAAAATAAATATTTAAGTTGTTTTAAAATTAGTTCATGAAATATAACTATATATTAGACAAATGAATATACAAATTTTAAAATAAACATATGAATAAATTTATATAATATTTTATATTTCCATATACTTAATAAATTTAATTTATTTTTATATGAACTTAATTGACAATTATATATATATATGTGTGTGTGTGTGTGTGTGTGTGTGTGTGAGAGAGAGAGAGAGAGAGAGAGAGAGAGAGAGAGAGAAGTATTATTTGATAAAAAGAAAACTTATTATTGAAAAAATTGGAATATAAATGGTGAATTCATAAAAATTTAATGAAATTATTTTTTTGAGTGAAATTTTATAAATATAATATTAATTTTTTAAAAAAATAAAAGAATTTTATTTAATTTTTTACTATTATAAATCACAATTAAACTCAACGAATATAAAACTTAAAATACTCGTTAAATTGTATTATTATAATCAACCTAGTCCACCCGAAAATAAATTCGATCATCATTCTTTCCAAAGAAATCGACAAAGTGTTCAATGAAAACGAAGTGGGCTTCCCCATTTCTCATCATTTCCTTGCTCCCTCTCGAGTGGTTTTGACTCTCGACGGGCATGTGGGCGCTATCGAGCATGGGCTATTGTCCCATGTAAGTGCAATCAAGCAAGCTTCGAGACAAGAGTATTTGATTTCAAAGACGCAATATTATTGTGAATCAAATGCATATATGTGCTGTGTCCCGGCCCCGTCCTTTTCCAACTTCCGCCATTCTCTCATCCTCTCCTTTGTTATTGGCTCATCTCACCACCCCCACTCCCAATCCCATCATCAATCCTTTTCTTTCTTCTCCAAAGCGTGTCTCGTGGAGCCTTACTCATCAAAAAGACTGCATATTTCTAGCAGAATCTTTTTTTTTTATTTTTTTATTTGGCGTCTTTGTCTATTCTTTAACTTTTGTCATTTATATATTTCCTTTGACAACTTTCATTATTCTGGGCCATCCTCAGAGCAAGCTTAGCAACTCCCACTTGGCTATCCATTTGCATCGATGGAGGCCATGGCATATATATATATATATATATATATATATTAGATCTTAAAGACCCATGCATTTGGGCTTTTATTATTATTATAATTATATATATATCCCAAGGTAGGTCGTGCCCAAGCATCTATATAATATATACAATCCTGTGATATTAACCTACCAGGTGGACATCTTCTTCTGTTTTTGTTAACTTCAACTTTTAAAATCTCACGGCAAATTCCACTTTGAGCATGCACAAAACACCTCTCAACTTCAGTCTTGGAGCAGTGACTTCCACTAACTTTCAGAGAAGGTACATGGATTTGGCCTATTCTTGCTTTGAACTGCGTAATCTTAGACAACTTGTCAGTTATGCTAACGGTATAAGAATGGCAAATTGTTGGATAAAAAAATCGATATTAATAAAATAATAATAAAAAAAGAAGTTGTGTGTCGATATGAAAGCATCTGGAATAAAGGGTTTTGCTTCCAAAAATATATGCAGTAACACGCGCCGTAGCGCGAGTATAAAAGCTAGTACCATGTTATTCCCAAGAGAAATGGAAGAGATTCGAGACGAGAAAGCTGGTGGCGCGTGGAGCTCCGTCGCGCACTGACTGGGGCTTAGGCCCCACTATTTCTCGACGAGAACTGGGCGGCCGAAGAACCAGCGTTCTAACCCACGCGCATCAGGTCGAGTGAGCTCAGCTCGCTCGAATAAGGAAAAGTGACAAAAGTACCTCAATTTGTAACCAGATAAACCAGTAGTTCACGGATCACTTTGCAGTGTTACGTGGAGCCCGCCCCGCAGATTTGATTATGAAAGATTGTGATTACTTTGTAACCGACCGGCCGTGTACTGCATTCGATCCGACGGTTGAAACGGGCAATTGAATATACGATCTTGTGCACACAATCATTTCTCCCGTTAGACTCTGTACAAAACGTTGGCATTCCCCAGATCGGCCCCAGTTGGCCCATTGGGCCCGTGCGGGTGGTGGTGATACAATATCCAACACAAACACCCACCACCCACCTCTTAGGACACTCCGTAACCGGTACAGAAAATCCAATTATTGTACAGTGACATTTTGGTAGTTATACCACAAAGACGTATAAATTAGAAGGAACACCATAGATCACCCCCAAGAAAAGCACTCGTATTTTCCGATTAGGCCTCCAATTTAGAAAGGAAAATGTGTACATCTGTAACACAGCCAACCGTTTTCTATTATAACCTTTAAATTTTCACTTTTGGGATTCGATTTATTTTATTTCATTTGACTATAAATTGAATATGTTCGGTTGCACTTTGATAGGGCCCAGTTTAAAATATTTTGTTAAAGAATAGGATTTACCGTTTAGTTTCAACATGGGCACATGGGTTAGAGCATTTCCCCCTTAATATTTCCATTAAAGCCGAGTTTTGAATTAAAGGTCCCCTCACAAGAATGAAAACCCTGCCATTGCCAGGGTGCTTTCATGGATCCCACCATCACACTGCCCGACCTGCCTAGCCCAAAAGATCACTCTCCTCAAAAGATTGTGCACATTATCCAAAAGGGGGTGCGCAATTTTGCACATAAAAAGGGAAAATTAAAGGAAAAGGAAAATTAAAGGAAAAAGAGAGTAAAGTAGAAAAACCCGATGCCTCAAAAGTCAATAAAAGCAACAATATTCGAACCCTCCCTTAGATCGTGTGCGGTATGAAAACCCATCTGTGTAACAGGGCAAGCCTTCAAAATTCAAAGGCTCAACAATTACCCGGAAATGGAAATATAGAGCAAATGGGTTCTCATAGGAAATTGCGTACATTGCATGATTCAAGACAAATAGCAATACATGTTCCGGTTTGAGATAGGTAAGAGGAGTGCCTTTCTAGCGTCTTGGGATTTCCTTCCTAACTGTGTTTACATAAGATCAGAGAAAGATCTCTCAATAAACAGGCGGTAAATCAACCACATGCCACAACCAATCACCCCCAAATTTCAATTAGCATCGCAAAAAATTTTCAGGAAGATAACCCTTTGATTAATGGATTAATTATGATTAAACAGGGACCATAAAATGAAAAATCACCTTTCATTTTTCCTGTGTACTACCCCATCCATGGCAAGTCCACATTCAGTGAAGAAGAGATACCGGTAGGGGTGCCTGAAGAGCTGGCGAACTTGCTCTTCTTGGACCAAAGCCAAATCTTGGACACGGAAAAGCTCTCACCTTTGGTCACACTACTAATCTTGTTTCCCTCCACTTCCCCGTCGGCCTTAAGCTTAGTGTGGCAGGCTCGCCTGTCATTAGAGAAGGGCACCCTAAGGTCCGAATCGCCGAGAACATATTGATATGAACCCATTGAAAAGCATCTCCTAGCATCCAAATTACTGCTACTTGTCTCTTCCCTTGCCTCCTCTGCTCCGCTGTTAAGCCTTCTAAATTTACCAAGTCTCACCGGCAAAACCCCCTTGTCAACAACAATTTCTTTAATTTCTGCTGTTTTTTGAGTAGAACCAGGGCCATTTTCTCCATTACCAGGACAACCATCATCGTCTCTCAGATCGTCGAAATCAAACATAGGGTTTTCAAACCCAGGAGCAAAAAGGGTCCCCCTACATAGAGGACAAGTAGAATTTGATAGTAGCCAGGTGTCTATGCAATTGATATGGAAAGCATGACTACACATAGGAAGCAACCTCAGCTTGTCTTTCTCAGAAAATTCGCAGAGGCAAACAGCACAATCAAATGGTTCTTTTAGACCCATTATCTCTTTATACAGAAAAACAGGAAGAGCATCAATAAAAGCTTGATCCAGACCAGAATCATGGAGATGGAAGAGCTGCTGTAGCTGCCTTTGGAGAGCATCTGAGCCAGAGATTTCAGGAAGTCTATTAGATTGGGATTCAGCTGACGAGGAGGGGTGCTTTATGAGGAACCTAACCAGTAAGTGGAGCAAACCAGAGATGAAAAACAGCACAGCAAGAATCACAATAATGAAGAGAACAGCAGGACTAATTCTAGCACCAGAAGATGGAGATGATGGCGGTGACGGAGTTGATTCTCTGGTGTATGGAGGAGAGAGAGGAGGAGGGTATGTCAAAAAACCATCTTTTTGCTTGATTTGATCTTGAATCCATGACTTCTTAAGATAGGTACGCTCCATGTACCATCTATTATCTACGCTGCCTGGCATCCCACAAAAATGATGGGAACACCCAGTAACCATATGTGCTATTTGAGCTCAAAAATCAAATGCAGACCCCACTCATATTAGATCCACAATGAAATAAACAAAACAATCACTTTTTCTTCCACTTATACAAAACCCCAACAAAAATCCACAAGTAGTTGTCCCTTTCTCTTCTCTCGAGTCCAAAGTCAATCCTCTCCACTAGAAGATACTGGCAGGTGTTGCTACAAGTTCCATTCTTTCTCAACACATCAAAACTCAAGTCACTTTTGTAGCAGACACTAACACAGAAGCAGACATACACAGGGACAGAGACAGACAAAGGTTGAGACTTTACCCGCAACGTAATTTCTTTTTGTTTTTCTTTCAAGGAGAGTCCACTACACACAAATATTTTTGAACAGACAATTTAGAGTGGAGTCCCTTGCATCACTTATAAAACCCTCAAGAGAAGCAGAAGACAGTGCAATATACATGGGTAAGATCAGTTTCTCTCTCTAGAATCACTATCTCGCTCTAGAAGCCTCACCCTTTTGGTTTCTGTGGGAATCCGGAATGGAAGACAAGGAGGGTGGCAGTGACAGTAATTTGCAAAGTAGGAGGTGAAGATGCCCGAGAGGGGCTGTAACTGTTCCCACGTGCTCTTGAGGCGCGTAAGGGTCAAGCCGGTCAACCATAAACGACAAAATTGTACGACCGGACCTCTCTGTCGACTTTGCGGTGGGCCTTGGGCCTCCACTTATGGGCTCTAAGAAGGGAGTCGTTCAGTGAATCGGGGCCTCGTACCAAATCAACCCCATACGCGCGCGCGCGCGCGTTTGTGATCGTATGAGTCGAAATCCTCCTGAAAGTTGAAGGTTTCGAGTTTAAATCTTAATTAATATAAATTAAATTTAAAAGAGTGTTTTTTTTTTTTTTACTACTTAATTGAGAGACTGTTAGAGTACTGTAAAACAAAGTTATTTTTCAATAATTTGAATTTAAATATAATATCTACTTTGATTTTACAAGACAATTTATAATATTTTTGTTTCTCTATTGTTATAATGCAATTTAGATCATGAATCTTTTTCTAATTAATGTACTTGATAACATTAAAACAAACCCCAATTGGGTACGCAAGAGAATTATAAGTAAAAATGTTTAGCTTGTATATATGACTTGCTTAAAGCATTACTTGTAATGTTGGGTTATTTTGGTATGCCTTCAAAGGACGGTTCAGGTAAGTACCTGTTTATGTTAGGTCTAAAGGAAATTAGGTGGAGGACTTGGATGGCAATCTCATCTTTATTGTTGGATATTTAAGAAAGATAATAAGGAAGGAAGCCGGAAGCAGGCAGTGAGGTGACCATAGAAAATGATTGTATTCTCTGTATCTCACAGCTACAAGTTTTACTTCGTTCGTCGATGATAACCTTTCCCGTTATTATTAATTACCATCTGAAATAATATCGTATTAGTTAGACGGTAATAAAATGAGTCACTTGGCCAACAGAGAAAATACCTCGGAGGTTCAAACGAAATGCCAGTGGTTCATGTCATGTATCATATCCACTAATATGATGCGAAACATTTTGAGCAATCCTATCAAGTCCTTCATATCACCTAGATTGCGGTGGCTGGGCATCCGAACCTTCGATACTGATGGTTGTTGGCCGTTGGCTGTTTTATTTCCAGCCCCCACCCCACCCCCCGGGCGTTTCAAACCTCTAACTTATACCAGTGTGACAGGGACGCGATGTGTTATTACTTGTTGGCATTTCCTCGGCTGAATGGGGGCACTTGAGGCACACGGCAGAGTTTGAGTTTAAGTTCAATTGTTCAACCGACCGGTCATTTTCCCTAAACTTCGAGTGGCTTGTACTAATGAGTTGGCACTGACATTTTGATGATTTTAGGTGAATGATCGTTGTTATTAACCTATTTCCTTTCTTCTGTTCTGTTCTCTCGCAGAATTTCCAAGTCAATGTTAAGCAGTATTATAATGTTTAAATAATCCACCCGTAGGCCACCGTAGAAAAGTTATAGGAGACCGGAGAAACGAGAAAGCCATTATTCACTTTAGATGTCAACAGATTTGAGTAAATGCAAGGATTTGATTATTTGACTTTTTTATCTTAACGAGGGTTTTCTCTGTCAAGAGAGTATCGAATGAGTTGCAATTCCATGATTACGTGCTTGACTTGCACTTTCCTCTTCGTGAGAGGAGTACTGTTGGACCATAAAATATGTGCTTGAAGTCATTATCTCTATCTCGTTGTCCACCACCCGCAGCTTTAGCACCTCAACTGTGCAGTTGGTGCATATCCATGAATTCATTAATTATGTTGAGATTAACTCACAATCAACTAGCCGATGAGTTTGTGGTGGAATTCAATAGCACAATCTAAGCCATCAATAAGTCTAACAGCCGGAGCATCTTATGCGCATAAAAAAAAATCGAGCTGATAATTAACAGTTGCCAGAGTGTTATAACAGTTTCTTTGAACATCCAATTTGAGTACTATTGGTTTCTTCCCTGAAATAATATAATCTTGAAGCTTTTAAATAGTAAATGTTGATGCATTGGAGCATTTATGACATAGAAAGGAAGTATGGCATTAATCTTAAAAACCCAGAGGAGAGAGGAATTGATTCAGATTCATGATTCTAAAACTCAGGAGAGTTCTGCTAAAAGGAAATCCTACCTGTTCGGGACTAACCATATCCAGACATAGCCATAGAACATATTCATGCAGGTTCCGTGTTCATATGGAAGTTCCTGGTGTCTCCTGGCTCATTGCTACAGATCTTTTTTCTTCCTCCTTTCAAGTGTCAATCATTTGAGCAACTTGGTTCATATTGGGCCTATAGTCTGGAGATTGGTCCATACATCTTAGAGCCACTCGAAGCAAGTTCACCATTCTGTCTTTGCTTGCGCCTTCTAATACAAGGGATTTGTCAAAAACCTCCGATGTCCATTCTTCCCTAACAATAGCTTGAACCCATGAAGCGAGGTCCATTCCATCAATATGCACCAGCTTCCCAGTTAGCAGCTCAAGCAGAATCACTCCAGACCCATAAATGTCTGCCTGTAAAGCATCGGATGAACTTGTGACCGGTCGTTGCATGCCTCTGAAAGCCTTGACATTGGCAAATGCAGAAGATTCTTGATTGTCAACAACCATAAGGCCATATTCACTAATGCAGGGTTCCATCTTTTTATCCAGCAAGATATTGGAGGATTTTATGCTGCCATGAGCAATTTCATCATCACAATGCTCCTGATGCATGAAAGCCAATGCCTCAGCAATGGTAGCTGCTACACCAAGTCTGCTGGCCCAATAAAATGCTCGGCCCATTTGGATTCCTAAGACATTCATGTAGCATCACGGAAAACATAATTTGTACGTAGTGTTAGACAGCAAGACATTTAAACATGATGCTACTGCATTATGTTTATACTTGTGAATGGACTACCAATTTGCTAGAAAAGCCAAGAATTATGTAGTTACCATGGATAAGATTGAGGAGACTTCCATTATGTTGATATTCATAGACCAACTGCTTCTCTTGACGGGGCGAGTAAATGGCAAGAGGTGACAGTACATTTGGATGCTTCACTTTGGACAACCTTTGCATCCTCTGTTTAAATTCACTTCTTGATATTGCCCAATCCTTAATCCATTTAACAGCCAAATGCATTCTATCGTCAAGCGTTACCATATAGAGGCTGCCGTGTTTTCCTCTTCCAAGCAACTCAGCAGGAGCTTTGAGCAATTCATCGAATTTTAGTCCATTCACAATGGGACTTGTAAGAACAAGAAGTGAAGAGTAAGTAAATACACTATCGGTTGAATCAGCTGAGAATTCTGATGCGCTTGCCTCATTTTTATGAACGCTGGATCGAGCATTAGGCTTGTTGAAACTATCATCATTTGAGACAACCTTGCTTTCTGTATCAACTCTGCTCTCCGTATCCAACCCTTCTCTCTTCTTTCTTTTGAAGATCCTGAAAACAAGGACGGCTATGAAAAATATGCCTACTATGACATAGCCGGAGTACACAGGGACATCATTTTTTGATTTCCCTGTTGAATCCTCTCCTGCTTCATCAGCAAGACTTGTTGGCTCGTTGGGGCCTGAGGATGAACAATGCTTTGGCAGTGGAGGCCCGCATAACCCACGATTTTTTATGAAGTTTCTTTCATTGAATCTTCCCTTTGTGTCCGGAATAGGGCCACTGAAGTTGTTAAAGGAAACATTTAATCTATCTAAGTTGGAGAAGTCAAAGTTGGGTATTTTACCTGTAAACTGGTTATGTTCGGCAAGAAAAATTTCAAGGCTTGAAATCCTGGACAACGCTGGCAACTTGCCAGAGAACTTGTTTTTTGAAATATTGAGTCTTTTCAGATTACTTAACCCGAGGAGCGTTTCAGGAAGATTTCCAGAAAATTGATTATTGCCTATAAGCAAAAAGGAGATATTTTTGCAGTTTGCAATCAGCCGGGAGTTGTCCAGCAATGAAGCTATCTTCAAGCCTAATTTTAGTAAGAAATCTGGCAAGAGGCGTTCCATTACAAAGAGAACCTGCATCAAAAACCCCAGAAAGACCGGACCCCCTGAGTGTTATATCTGTCACAGAATCACCATCACACTTAATGCCCCTCCACCCACCCCGGCAAGGATCAGTGGCACCATTCCAACCAAAACTAGGATCAGGCAGGCTGATGGTGCCATTCAGTTTTGCAAAAAAGTTAATCAGCGAGTTCTTAACATCATCATTGACTGCGGAGTTTGTTGTGTGCACGAGGAGACAAAATGAAGTTAACAATGCAAAGAAATTGGTTTGATCCATAATGGAAGATAAGAGTTTTGGGGGAAAAGTTTCTACAGCATAGCTTTGCCAGCGGACTTTGCAGTTGTAATATGGAAATAAGATCAGTGGTTAGTCAGAATGTTTTGGAGAAAATCCCACCGTTAAACTGAATGGGACATTTATTGTAGTGCCAATCGGCTGATTCCGCAATGAAAACAAGGCGTCGGCAGCTATAGAACCATCGAGTTCATCATGCAAGAAGCCAGTTTCAAAACTGTAGACACAAGGGTATCGTATGTACTTCATCGCCTAGGTGACAACACGATGCCTATCTCTGATGTAAATGATTCATAGCACAAGGCCAAATAAATGGCATCTGCCTTCTTTTCTAAAACTAGAAGATTGGTAATGAAGTTCAACCATTCGACCTTTGATGTGGCAATTCTGTCACTGCTTCTTAAGTTAGATCCGTGGGCATTAGATGGATGTCATATATCTCAGCATTTGCATATGTCTGGATACCACAGTATTTCAATTACTGTAAATGCAGTGTATTATCTGTTTCAATAAAGTGTTGCATGATTGCATTTGTACACATATTCACAATTTTACACAAACAAGGTAACTAAGTTATGGTAAGGAGGAACAAAGTGAGTGTCATTAGGAGGAACAAGGTGCCTATTATGAAGCCTTGCATCAACATTTGGGTATTTAAGAACCCAATGGAAGAAGACGTGTAAGGGTAAGCATCTTGTAGATCCACACGGATTTTCCAAAACCCATCTTCATTAAAAGCCTGCAACCATTTAAATGGCGTATACAAACGGTGAAAGGGCTAACAACAATACCAAGCAAGAATGTCAACCTCCAATTTAAAGAAACAAGAAGAAAGGAAGGATCAAAATGGAGAACAATTTCCATTATAGAGGTCACTTGGCAAGTATAGACATAATTAAAGGAAAGATTACCTTTGACTGACATGACAACTCAAGATTAATTTCGAAAAGATTGCATCTTTCTCGAACCCCAAGAGGAATAGACCTCCGCCTTGCCATTCCGGGCTACTTCTTTTGCCAATGAAAAGAAAGAGGAACGGATGAACTTATCTCTCTCTCACACACACGCACACACACACAAACAGAGAGAGAAGAGAGAAAGACAAAAGAGTGTTTTTTTTTTTTTTTCTTCCAATAGGGAATGATTTTTTTTTTTTAAGAGACAACCTGAGAGTGATTTCGATTTCTTAATTGGTTGTCATTTGTGAATTCCCCTCTCGAATTCTTATGGCCGAGAAATCTCCTCTAACCGATATGTCGGCCACAGAGATTTCCTGGAAAACCGACGAGTCAGTCATCCGCCGAGATGTATCGGACAACTTGCGAGTTGGTCATCCGAGGTATCTCCGCCGAACGATCGTTGGCACTGGTGATACAATACAACCAATGCCTATCCGCGTTTGTGGAATGTCCCGGCCAGGAATCAATTGCGCCGTTGACGGGTCACGAGTCCAAACCAATATTCGTCACTTCACTTGTCCTCTTTCGACTTTTTGTATATACTAAGGAACACACCTTCCCTCTCTCTCTCTCTCTCTCTCTCTCTCTGTGGCTTGATAGAGCGGTCAGATCATCCTGGAATTGTAGATAGAATCATGGGTTTGGATTCTTGGATGTGGGAAATGGTACCCTTTGCA
This sequence comes from Bruguiera parviflora, assembly GCA_019804595.1. Lineage (NCBI taxonomy): Eukaryota > Viridiplantae > Streptophyta > Magnoliopsida > Malpighiales > Rhizophoraceae > Bruguiera > Bruguiera parviflora. The sequence goes on from CM034046.1 coordinate 762,079, forward strand.
GCAATGATAGCAGTGGAGTGCACAGATGTGGGTGCGTCCACAATAAGCAAAGCTGCCTTGGTTAAAGGAATGAGCCAGTTTGTTTCTGTTGTCTACTCCAATGCTCTTGGTACCCTCTTCCTTTTACCTTACTTCATCTTCCACAGGTATATTTCTTTCTTATTTTTCCTTCCTTCTCATTGCTTCTTGCTTATATATATATATATATATATATTGATGATGATCTTATGCACCAATTGGCTCATGAATTTGACCTTTCCTTTGCAGGAAGAAGCGAGCTTCTCCGTCATTCTCACTTATCTGTAGATTCTTCCTTCTCAGCTTCATAGGGTAACATGAACACTGCGGAACCTGTAAAACTAGTGGTCTTCTGTTCTTCAAACAGGTGTCAGGCTGAAAAAATATTTCTGTTGCAGGAGTACTGGGCAAATAATGTCTCTAACTGGCATCAGCTGGAGTTCCCCAACTCTTGCATCTGCTATGGCCAACCTTGCTCCTATTTTCACTTTTCTTCTTGCTGTCTTTTTCAGGTAGGTATTACCGAGAAATCTGCTTCTACACACAACAATCATTAAAGGAAGAAGAGAATAAGTGACTCATGTGATTCTTGTATTTTTACAGTGACTTGGTTTTTCCCTGTGATTTGAAAATGGCAGAATGGAAGCTTTCAGTTTAAGGAGATCAAGCAGCCAAGTCAAATCATTGGGGACAGTTGTATCGGTGACAGGAGCATTAATTGTGACCCTTTATAAGGGCCCTGCAATCTTGATGAATTCAACTCCTAATCCTGATCATCAACTCGTTCTATCAAAACAATCAAACTGGATTTTCGGAGGCTTTCTCCTAGCACTCGCTTCCCTTTGGTCTGCAATTTGGAACATTTTGCAGGTAAAAGAGGATATTTCAGCAGGTAATTGTCATGCAGATGTTAATAGTTCATTTGTGAAAACTGAGACGACTCCTGTTGATTGATTTTTGATTTATATTTTCAGGGGGCGACTGTGAAGGAGTACCCTGAAGAAATGACAATAGTCTTCTTTTTCACCTTCTTCATTACAATCCAAAGTGCAGTTTTCGCACTCATTTTTGAAAGGGATCTGGCTGTCTGGAAACTGAATCTTGGGATTGAAATAATTTCCATTGTGTACACGGTGAGAAAGGAAGAAAAATCTACATGGAAATAGTGAACTAGACCGAATTTTTCATTACACTTCCAAAGATACTATGTGTTAGGTTGTTGATTTATGGTAACTTTTCGCCGAACTCTGCTGAAAATAGAACATCAGTGTTGCTAGGCCGTTCACATATGATCTCTTTACATATGAATTGTAGAAGATTTTAGGGTAGCTAATATATGATTTGTAATCATTTCAGGCAATATTTGGAAGTTTGTTCCGCATTGCCATTCACACGTGGTACTTGCGCAAGAAGGGGCCTGTATATGTAGCCATTTTCAAGCCTTTGGGGATCGCAATTGCAGTGTTTATGACAGTCATGTTCCTTGGTGATACCCTTTACCTTGGCAGGTACTTAATTCTGGTGCTGGTCAGGTCTAACTTAAATCCACAATTTGATTAGAGTTCAAGATGTGGAACCTACCTTGTTTCATGATTAGTATAAACTATTGAAAATTCATACTGTATTCAATGCAGTGCCATCGGTTCAGTCATAATTGCATTTGGATTTTATGGTGTGATATGGGGACAAATCAAAGAGAAGAATATTACTCTGGAAAGTAAAACCTGCAGCACAGAATCATCCAACAGAAAGACCCCTCTTTTGCAGGGCAGTGACTGCAATGCTAGTGAAGAAGCATAGTGAAGCTTGCAACCGGTATATAGTTGGACAAGCCGCCAAATATATGGAGAGGATGGACTTGGTTTGGAGTTTTCTCATTGCAGAAGCGAAAGGGTTGTCTAGCTATTTTTTATTTTCTTTGTTTCTGGGGGTGGGGGGGCGGGGTGTGGGGGGAACCGAAAGTTATGGATATGATTCTACGGGCCTCAGACAACATTATGGGGAGGGTATTATAATAATATTTTGAATTTGTAACTATTCTTGAAGATTATGAACAGTTGATCCTTGCAGAACTTTTATAAATTAGGGAGGATTAAAACACTCAGCTTTCATCAGAAAACCTGAAGATACGGGGTCGGTCCAGTTAAAAGTCAAATCTTTGATTTCTCAAGAGAGGCTGAACAGTGACACAATTCAATAGCTGGCGATATGCAATGCGCAGGCATTGAGCTGTCGTTAACATTACAATCCTTCATTTATTGTCAGCGAAATTTTTCAAAAATATTCCGTTAATTTTGATGATTCTTGCTTATCTGATTTTTGTGCAACAAATCTACATAAAGCTTGTTGAGACAATGAAAGCTACGCGAGAGAGGGCGAGGAACGTGCTTGCTGGTAGTTCTTTTATCAGAGATTTGCAGTTTTAGCATCAAGCCGACTCAAATAAAAGACGTGCAGGTAAAGGATATGTAATTATATAAAATACAGATGTGGCCAGACAATGAGTGCAAACTCTAGGCTATGTCCTTCTCCAACGTCTGACTATCAGTTCTAAACGTACTATCATCAGCAGATTGTCAATTTCAATGGTGCTGAGCATGAAAGAAAAGGCAGGAAATGCCAAGAAAATCAGACAAAAAGAAATGCACATACTTGGCGGCAAGTGTACGCTCTAGTTTTTATCGGCGGGGAAAGTCTCACGCTTCAAAATAGGCTCAGTAGTAGGTGTTATCGTGTCTGTGATGACATTAGGAAAATCTCGGAGGAAATTCCGCGGATATCTTATTGCTAAACAAGAACAAATGGGGGCGGCTACAAAATAAAGAATCACTTCCGTGGTTGATGATTCCACGAAGAAAGCGCAATTTGTTGTTCTCTCTGCATTGTATTTGTATGGATGCGGATCCTTTATTTGCAGGGTTCACAGACTGCGTCTCTACTCCTGCCATTCTCTAGATATGGCTGTCGGCAGGTGTTTAATTCTGCGGCCGATCCATTGTCTTCTGTCTCAGCACCTCACAGTATCACGTTTGGTGGTCCTACACCATACTTTGTTGGTTATACATATATCATTATAGTAATACAAAAAGTGATTTAACAGAGTAAGAACAAAAGGTACATAAGTTATATTATTTTATTATGTCTATTATTCCTGTCCCCGTATAATTAAATTTAAAAAATGCTAGCTTCGGGGAGGGTGGTGGACACGTGGACCTGCATTCACTTACAATATTTATGTTTTTTTTTTTTTAAAAGATATACTATATTTTGAAGAATTTTATTGTACCGCGTATAATATTATTTTATAGACGTGCTACGATTTTTCAATTATTAAAATAATAATAATAATAATTGATGATGCGGCCGCTCCCAATCTATATATATATAAAAGAGGGCTTTATCTCCCAGTCCCATCTACTAGGCTGGTTTTTGTGGTTTTTAGATGACCCCGCTGCTGGAGAGTGTGGATGAAACGTTCCCCCCAAATTCAATAATCGAGATTGTGAACCGTCCGTACATTCTGGCTTTAAGATTGACAGGCCTGAAGTGGTTGGATTTCTATTTCGTGCCCACGCTTCCACCTAAACCACATAGTTTTTCTTTTTCCTCGAAAGAACAAGAACAATACAAAAACGGAAAGAGAAAAAAGAAAAGAAACCGTCTTTAGCTAACAAATAATTGTTTTAAATGTTAGGATCAGACGAGACTGGGGATCAACTCGGAAGCATAATACTGGGTTTCCTTGTCATTAACCATTCATCCATTATAAAGCTGAAGTCGCGATACGCGAGTTGGTTGGTTAGCCCTACAAATAATGCAATTTCACTTTACAAAAAGCCCTCGAATCAAGATGGACCCCATGACAATTAGTGGAAATGCCATGATCGTGTAAGGCCTGCGACTTTTCCTCCTCGAGTGATCTTAAGAAATAATCATGGGTCTGTTCTCTGATTAACGCTGAAACGATCGGTAATTCAACAAGCTAGTGAAGCTAAATCATATATCCAACTGTGGTTGAAGAATAGGCAAACCAATACGATGAATTCATGATTTTCTAATTTGCTTCCCATATGCGAAACAAATTTAATCCTTTGATAAAGGAGCCATAATATTTTTAAAAACGAGCATCTTCTATTATATCAACGTTATATGACTCTAGATACAATATTAATATTATATATTTTTTTTTTCCTTTTCAATTTTAAATGGGGTTTCTTGATATAGGTCCCGGAACGTGTGGTGCTTGAAGAGGTTGCCGTTCTCGAAATACAAATTGTGGGTCCAATACAACGAAGGGTAGGTATAGACTAGATACCTCAATTGCTTCTTCTGCTGGCAAAGCAACGATTACGTTTCAAAGCTGGATGGAATAAAATCGATTACAATATTAAATGAAAATGATGCGTGCAGAATACGAAACACATTGCTCAAAAATTTTTTTTTTTTTAAATTTTTGGTGAAAGTTGGGGTGTTCATTTAAATCCTCGCAAAAAATATATAAAAAAATATAATTTTGTATTTTTATAACTTTAAGAGGAGAGACAGATTATTATTTAATGCAAACGGTATTAAGATGAAAATGCAAAAATTATTTGAAGAAGGTGGCACTCTCAGTCTCAGAGTGTACCCATTACATCGTTCTTCTTGTTATGAGATCATGACTGTGACTCAAATATTAGGAAAGCATAACAAAGCCAGTAAATGGTGACTTAGATCAATCTGAAAATATTGTTTTCTCTCTTTTCCCTTTTTTTTTCTCTCTCTCTCTCTTTTTTTATAAAATATTTTTTTTTCTTAAAATGTACAGTTTTTTACTTTTTTTTTACTGTAACTAATATTTTTAATATAAAATTTATAGTATTTATAATTTTATAAAATTAGTTTGTAGAGAATCTTCTCTCCATAATTTTTATTATTGAAGAAATTATTTTAAATTTCATTAATATAAATTAAATATATTTTAATATCATTTGACGTGAGACAAAAGAGTAAAAATAACGAAATGATATTAAGCGAGATAAATTAAAATTTTAATATCACTTGATATAAGATAAAAATAATAAAAAATAACAAAAAACAATCCAACACATTACTAAATTTTTTAAAAAAATTTTATAAAATTTACTAAAAAGAAAATAATTTTGATAAAATATAATATTTTTTAAATAATTTAATTAAATAAAAATATTGTAAGATAAATAAATAAATTACAAAATAAAAATTATAATATATTCTATATTATAAATAAAAATTATTAATTATTTTTAAAATTATATAAAATTATACATATGTAATTTTTTTAAAATATTTTAATAAAAAATTAAATTCATAATTACATCAGACAAAATTCTCAATAGCCAGGTTATCTCCCATCACTTATTAGGCAAAAGAAATCCAAACTGACCAATAATCAGTGCCCCGACGACGACAGATCATCATGTTGCAAAAGTTCAAACAACCAAAATCCGAAAGTCTCATGCTCTTCCAGGACTGCCAACACCTGACATTCAACAGCTAACTCTAATCGGTACCAAAAGTCTATAGAATCTCTGTTACCTTAAGTTGCGTGCGTTTGAGAGAGTGAGAGAGAGAGAGAGAAGGAGAGATGGGAGGAAGATACTGTTACAGAGATGTGTTGCCATTCACAGTCCTTGTGGCGATGGAGTGTGTCAACGTGGGCTTGAACACACTTTACAAGGCAGCCACAATGAAGGGCATGAATTACCATGTTTTTATCGTCTATGCTTATGCTATTGCTGCTCTTGTACTCCTTCCTGCTCCTTTCGTCTCCCGCAGGTCTGTCTTTCTCCTTTTCATTAAAATCGCCAAGTGGGTTTATGTGGAAATTAAGACAGCATCTTTAAAGTCTTGTCTTTTGTTTGTATGCAGATCAAGGGTTCTTCCTCCGCTAAGCTTCTCCGTACTTTATAAAATTGGTCTTCTTGGCCTTATAGGGTAAATGCTACTTGTCTCATATAAAAAAACCATGGTTTTAGAGTGGAGTTAAGCTAATTGGTTTTCATTTCACTGAGAATTTTTCCAAAGAAAACAAAAGGATCATCAATTGTGATTTCTGGGGTTGTGGAGCAGGAGCTCTTCTCAGATCGTGGGATACACGGGGATCAATTACAGTTCACCAACTCTTGCTTCAGCAATCAGCAACCTCACTCCAGCTTTTACCTTCATTCTTGCCATCATTTTCAGGTACTTTCCTTTTTTGTTTTCTTAAACAATAACGTTACCAAGAATACCCTGTCCATTGAAGATCAAGTGGCTTAGAATTCTTGATTTGATCCTTTAGTCACTTAGTATTGTTTTGCTTTCTGATAAAGTTAAAGTGCAATCAAGTTTCGAGATATTTAGGAAAATAATTGTGATTTGATAGAACAGGCATGTCCCTCAGTCGGCCACTCTTATACTTTTATTCGGTCGCATTTGTTTTTCGGTTGGTTTTTTGCTTATACTGGGTATCGCCTATATGTATTTTTGTATTATTGGCAAAGAGTACCTTCTATTGGAAAAACTATTGACTCTGCAAGTTTGTTGAACCATGGGAAATGCTCAAGGCTATCGTTCAGCGAATAAGACAGAAAATCTAGCCACCATGAACTCAAATGACAATCTTAGCTAAGGGCTTCTGATACATTTGATGTCCCAAATAGTTTGCCAACTTGATGATCCGTTTATTCTGCCTTGTTAGTTGTATCCCTGCATTTAAGTGAGTGATGCGTCTTGTTCTCGTTAATAAATGTATCTGAAGTTGAATGATCATGACTCCCTCATCTGGTCAAATGGCCAATAATACCAAGGCGTGAGTGCATTTTACTCTTCTCATGCTAGTTTGTACTTTGTCGGGTGCTTTTTTATCGTGGGCCGCCCACTAACTTTTAATATGCTGTCTCCAAATTCTTCTTTCAAATCTTTTCTCATGAACGTGTCAAAAGGATGGAAAGCGTTGCTTGGCGAAGGGCTAGTAGTCAGGCCAAGGTCTTGGGGTCCATTGTGTCGATAACAGGTGCGTTTGTAGTGACCTTGTATAAGGGCCCACCAATTGTTTTAGCTTCACCACAGTCCAGATTACTGAATCAGCCACTTCAGTCATCAAATCAAAACTGGATCCTTGGGGGCATTTTGCTCACAGCTGAGTATATATTAGTCCCACTCTGGTATATTGTGCAGGTAAAGCTCTTCATGAAGTAAAAATTTTCTATAGCTTCAGCTGAAATGTGGAAACTTGCAGTGCTTCAAATGATAAACTTTAACTACCTTTTTGCTACTCTTCAGACACAAATCATGCAAGAGTACCCAGCAGAATTTACGGTAGTTTTCTTTTACAATTTATCGGTGAGCATCATTGCAGCAATTGTAGCTCTACTTACAGAAGGAACTTCAAATGCTTGGATTGTACGGCCAAATATAGCTTTGGCCTCTATCTTTTGCTCGGTGAGAGGCTAACACGACATACAAGCAAAATTTAGTTTACTTGCAATGTGCTAATAGTTTCTGATCCATGCATTTTCTTTGTTTTTTTTTCCCGTCTTTAGGGTCTCTTCAGCTGTTGCCTGAACAATACCATTCACACATGGGCCTTGCACTTGAAAGGGCCTTTCTTTGTAGCAATGTTCAAGCCATTGTCAATTGCCATTGCTGTGGCATTGGGGGTCATATTCCTTGGCGATACTCTTCATCTTGGAAGGTATGTAATGTATATATGCCCCAAGTTTCTCCTTGTAAATTATCCTAGCCTATGATTTGCATCACAAAATGAGATCTTCAGTCACTTTAATAAATCTTTCTACTTTCTCCTTCAAGTCTCCACATTTAATTTATATATATAAAAAAAAACTAAAACATTGTTTGAAAAGACATCTTGTTGCTAATCCAACCTTGTGTTTTGCAGTGTCATTGGAGCAACCATAATATCTGTCGGGTTTTATACAGTGATGTGGGGGAAAGCCAAGGAAGATCAGGATCAGGAGTGTGGTTCTGGAAGCTCCGAACGTCAATCCTCACACAAGGCCCCCCTATTGCAAACCCACAAAAATGAAGTGTAGGACAAAAGGTGTACACAAATGAATGGCAAATACAGACTCTTCAATAACTACGCGCTTACCATGAACGGGAAATATCTGCAGTCGGGGGCTCAGAGCACAGCAATTGTGGGAATAATTAAAAGGATGAAATTTGCTTGTGTTGCGTCTCCTTGAACCCTCGATCTCTTCCCCTTGTTACGGTTCACATGCTTTCATGCGAATGCACAACGTTAGGGCCTAGATATCGAATGCAAAACCCTCGATCTCACAACGTTTCTTGTCTATAGCACACAGATATAACATCACACCGATGCACCTGCATGTCCGGAAAAATGTCTTCTCACGTTCTTAACCTACTTTTAAAAGGTGGATTGGCATTTACCTAGCCTTTTGTTGCTTTCAATTAGTAGTTAGTGGGACCAAAATTTAAGTCACACCCATTTTTACTGTCTCTAAATGGAATGTGGTTTCAGTGCATGCCATATCATAGAGGAGCATTAACTGACATCTACCACCTCAAGAAAGTTGTTAGACCCAGAAACCCGAGATTCTGGCCTAAGGAGACAAACCGTTAAATCTTCTCCCGGTTTTTTCTGCTTTGCATTAAACAAGAGAACAAAATTTGAAGTCCCCAGTCATCTACCATTGAAACACGTGTAACTGTTAACAATGCTCTGCATCGGTGGCACCGTGAGGTGAGGCGGACATCACTGATGTGCACAAGGTCCTTCTATACCGTTGAGGTAGATGAAACCCTGTTGCATCACGATAAGCTCACAAAAAAGGAACAGAAGTTGAATGACGTTAGATGGCATCGATCTCCTGTGCTTTGCTTCATTCTTTTGTCCGAGTCAGTAATCTTATATACCTTGGCTGGAATCCTCTCTCAAGTCTTGAGATCATCTGACAAGGTAAAATGTATACTATGTTTCGCAAGAATATCTGAAGTTGCCGCTTTGGCAGTTTTATTGTTTAGAACCACGATCTGCAAAATGAAAGTTGACAGATGTCTGGTGGGCGGGTGGGTATGTATGTGAGGGAGAGAGAGGAAGAAGGGAGGTGGGGGAGGGGGATGGGAGATAAACCTGTTGGTTTTCCAGGTCAAACTTTAAAAATTCATCATCACAGCTTTCAACCATGTCTGCCAAATTCTTGAGATTCTTCACAGGCTTACCATTGAAAGCAAGAACCTTCATCCACACATGCGAAAAAGGAGATTCTCACTAAGCGCATGTTAAAGTTACCCAAACAAAGATGCATCACTATGTCACGCAAAGTACCTGAGTATTAACAATCTCTTCATATCCAATATTAATGTCAGCCACAAGCACCTAAAAAATACTGAAAACTAAATTATTATGCAGTGAATTGTTTTCACCTTTAGGAACAATTCAAAAGCTGAATATGGCATACAAATTAAATTCCAGGGAGAAAGCATAAAGCAGTACTGGAGACACAGAGAAAAGCAGACCTGAGAAACAACCACAACCTGTTCATCCAGAGACTGTGCCATGCAATGTAGATGCTTGTCCAACAGTTTGACTGGAGCATCAAATTCATAGTCCTTTCCATACTGCTAATGGGTGCAAAAATAAAAGCAGGGCCAAACATGTAGTATTATATACTATTTTCAGCAATAATATGAAACCCAGCTCAGCAGATAGTTGCTACACTAACAATAGACTAGGTGATGCACTCACAAAGGTTATCCCATCCATTCACCAGGAACTTCAGAAATTTCGAAGGCTGTAGAAAATCACAGATTTCAGTTCCACTGGCTAGAGAAGACTAGCTAAAAATTGTCGAAGGCCTTATGTGCCACAATGGCACCAGTTCTAGAGTGGACATCATGTCAAAGGGAAAAGGGGAAGCAAATGAATTTGCTTTGAATATTTTGCATTTACACTTTATCCCATGATAATGTATCCAAAAGTTTAGATAAATAAAAGAATAAGCACATCAAATCCGGGGAAGGCCAAAAGGCAGACAAAAGAGTATTTATCAATTGAAAAAGCCATCCCAAGACACAAATACATAAGAGTATTAAAGTTGATTGCACACCTCAGAACGCAGATATGGAACACACACAGCATTGAAAACAAATCCAGCAATGATGTAATAGGAAGGAGCCTTGCTGTTGTTGTGTGCTGGGACAAGCTGCTTGTGGGTTGCAAGCTTTATGTTAAACTCAAGTATCTGTGAATTGCAAAGAACTTTTACTAAGGCTTTGTCCCCAGTATATTTTTGAGAAACAAGGGAACTGAAACTTATGAGCTCTCTCCATGCCGGAACTGAAAATTTTTAACAAAAAAAGAGAAGGATTACAATATTGTATGACAAGCAAAAATCTAGAACGACAAAATAACAAAAATATTCTACTTCTAGCCACCATAACAGAAGAACAATAACACACACACACACACACACATGTAAACACCAATGTACCATTGGGATTTGTGGAACCACTCATGCATAAGGTCCTAAACACATGGATAACAGCACTATCAGCAATAGCATGACACTTAAGATTCACTAAAACAAACAAAGAATTTGGGGCTAAAGAAATCATGGATTTGTGTATATTTAGACAACAGAAGGAAACATGATCTCACATAATCCACAAAAGAAAAGTAAATATGTAGCAAAAATCACAACACAGAAAGCTATTCAAAGCAAAATCATTTATCCATTTGTGTTTCATAAGTCACTCAATATAACTATTTATTCCTTAGTTTTATACTAAAGCAATTGAGATCCAGTTACTTTGCAGATCTAATTTCTGTAGGAACTATAAATGAAATAGGTGATGGGCAAAGGTTCAGTTGCCAGCAAGGAAGCTATGCCACAGCTGCAAGATACCCCTTTTTGTTGACAGTTTGATAAGACCACACAACCAATGATATGATCTAGTTAGTTAGGTGGTAAAATAAAGATACAAACTACATCAAGAATACAGTTTGAAACCTAAAATATGGAAGACTGAATTTTGAGCAATAAATATTAGATATCCAACAACTTACTCGTTCCATCATTTGCAATATTGACTCCATCAAAACTTATAATGACATCAGATGGCTTCAGAAGATGTGAGTCTGGGGCTTTTGGGTCAATCCTTCTGATGTGGACACCTTTCTGACCAGGTCTCATCCCCACTGAGATACGAAGATCAGGATTTTCCATCTTCTGCCATTCAACCGCCAGCATTGGGAACCCTGACATAATACAGAAGGTGTCTGTAATTGAGATGAGCAAGTCAGAGCAGTTACAGGGACAACACCCCACTAAACATCAATTATTAGCCCAACATAAGGGGGTAAAATTTTCCAGACACAAAATAAAGATACCTATATAAGCCCCATTCTTCTCATAATCACGAAGAAAGTGCATTATAACTGGTGTGGGAATAACTTAATTAATATTCTCCACATCTTCATTTTTCAGTGATTGAAATGCAATACCAACACATTTCCCCTTATCATTGAATGCAGGTCCACCAGAATTTCCAAAGTTTACAGCCGCATCAATCTGCAAAGGCATTTGACACACCAACTGTCAAATAAATATGAAAACAAGACTAAACAATGTTAGGCAGAATTCATATCTTCATAACCTGCAGTCCCAAAAGCTCCATCGACCCATGGACGCAAGATACTATCTCAATGCGTGAGACAACACTGCTCGTCACAGAGATTGTGTCACCACCAATAGGGTAGCCAACAACAGTGACTGCATCTTGAAGTGCAGGCAAATCTCCAAACTCGACTGGTGTAACTCCCAACCAAAACTCATCATCGCTAACCGTCAACAATGCTGTATCATCAAGAAAAGTGAATCACTATAGTCATAAAAAATTTGCATACCTTTGCTACAATATTTATATAATGCTCATATATTATTAGTGAAATAGACAAATTATTGAAAACTAGAAAGACATTGAGGATACTCTACTATTGGCAAGGAACATATAAATGAATTGAATTTCAACAAATCTCTGATGTCCTTCATTCATTGCCACCCAAAGGAGGAAACACAAAGAGATAGTGTCCCACCAAAGCATTAAAGCCAAGAAATGATTACGCAGCAAAGGCTTAAAATGATATCACGTAACAGTGTAACCCAACAGATCGGATGCATACATCTTCAAATAATGAGACAAAAATACACAGTTTCTTCCCATCTGAATGCAATAAGTCAATGATATGCAATAATATCCTTCTACAAACAAGCACCCTAAACCCATCTTCGAAAAAACACTCCAATCTGCACCCTCAATTTGATTATGCACCTTTTCCTTCTTTTCAAACCAGCATGAATCCATATAACCAATACATAGGAGTTTTAACCACTGCTATTACCTGATAAAGCAACACATTAAATGCAAATGTAAGTATTCCACTAAAGAACACCAGACTACTCAAATTTTAACATTGTCTAAAGGTTCCAATAACATTCATTGCCTTCCCGAAAAGTCACCTTCACGCACACTGCCTCTTCCTTCTAGAACAAGTTATGTGAATAAAAGCACGCACAAGTACTGCTGGCCTATATCAATTACCAAAGAAAAAAAAAAAGTATACATGTATTCAAAATTCAAAACTTCACATACTAATGTCACACCCAGCGCAAATAGCCAAGACAATAGCCAAGTACGTAGAACCAGAACACCCGCCCGGGGGCCTCTTCTAGCTTTTCTTTAAAACCTAAAACGACAAAAAACAAACACAAAAGCATAAAAATGTATAAGGATATATAGTTCAAAACTTTACATACCGATGTCACACTCTATTCCAATGGCCAAAACAGCCGCCAGATATTTAGTATCAGAACCCCTTTTCTTTAATTTGACCTGGGTATGATGCTCCACAGAATGAGCGTTAGTCAAAACCCTCCTCCCACTCAGAATAAACCCGCTACTACTAGAGCTATACTGCCTCTTACGCTGCCAAGGCAGCGAGAAATTTGGGTCAGCGTGCACGCAGAACACCTTCACCACTGCATCCATCGCGGGCACCACCTTGACCGCCGTCTCCCACTCCGCCGTCGCCAACCCCACCACGTTATCGTGCCGTGTCACACTATTGGGTGCGTGAAAATCGCCATTCTGCTCGCTGTGGCGCGTCAGCCGGCGATCCGGGGACCTGGGTTGCTCCAGATTCTCTGCGCGATTACCCTTTTTTCGGGGTCTTCCGCGGCCGCGTCGGACGGGAGTATCGCTGGTCGCGGTGGTGGCGCTTGGGATTTCAGTTGCGGCGGCGGTGGGGGGGAGAGAGGAGAGGAGCAGCGTCGTGTTGGGAGGCGGCGGCGGCGAACTGGAAGTCCGTAGTTTCTGGGGCCGATGCTTTCATGGGTTTCCGGCCGCGTTTCCTGGACTTATTAAGTGAGGGCTTTAGATTCTGCTCCGCGTTTCCTTGGAGGGTTTTCGTACATTTAGTAATTTGCAAATAGAAGGGTTTTGAGATTCCAGAATCTGCGAATGCCGTGCGGATTTGGCCTCTGAGTCAGACCCAAATATCTAACCATATTTTTATTTATTCCAAAGCACCAAGCGGTAAATCGTAGAATCTCCACATCCACAGCTTTATCAATGGCCGTCAATCTCCCACATACACCGACTTTCCCTCCGCTGTTTTTTTTTTTTCTTTTTTCTCTCATTTATTTGTTATTTAATTTATTTTTCTTTTCCCGGAATGGAATATCGACTCCGATCCAATCCACGCTGTCATTCCAATCCTATCTATGACAAGTATTTTGAGAACAGGGGGGGGAGTGAGTATTTTGAGCATGGTCCCGATTACTCTCAAAAATACCCACACTCATCACAACGAGCCCGTGCAATTCGACTTGTCCTTCACAAGAAGAAAATACATGCCAGTTGGAAAATTCTAAATGAGGAACAGACGTGCCCCTCCGCTGTCAAGAAAAGGTACTTCAAGTATAGTAGAACACTTAAATTCTAAGGCTAATGCCTCTAAAATTAACAATTACAACAATAAATCTCAAAGCTATATATTGAGGGAAAAAAAAAAATCCCCAAGGCTAAGTCCCCCAACAGGATAACATCATGACACCCTGGAACCGTGCCGGTTGCATAGCTGTTCATGGCTGTTAAATTGGGGTCTGAAACCCTGTATCGAAAATGTCAGAGAAACATTAAATAAAAGAAAATTATGACTCACCATAAAAAAGAAAATAATAATAATAATAAAAAAATATATATATAAGACGGCACCGTTGATATCTATACTGCGTACTGTGTACCGCTTAGTTGTTTCCCCTTCTTGTCCCTTTCCTCGATTGAGCCCAGACTCCACTGCTTCACGTGCTCTTTCTCTGCTTCCACTCTCTCTGCCTCTCTCCGATCCCATCGCTGATGGTTCCCTTCTAATATCTATCGCACACTTGCTCTTTCTTTCATTTCCAAATCTCTAGGTTTCTTTCATTCAGCCTTTCCCCTTTTCTGGGTCGTTTCATTTTCCTCCATGTGATTCTCATTCTGCAGGTAATTTTTTTTTTTTTTGGCCCTCTGTAGCCTCCAATCTCGACTGGGTCTTTCCATTTCTGTTGTTTCTAATTGGGGGTGTTATAATTTTGGGTATTTCTTTGCTTTTCTTTTTCTGGGTAGTCTTAGATCTCCATTTTTGTTTCTGGGTATCGAAATTTTTGTCCAAAGTCACTCCCTTTGGGTCAGTTTTCCACTCTCAAATGTCACGAGGCTATGCAATTGAGCTTTATTTTGATCCGGCACTGGAAAATCAGGTCTTAAAGGCCTGGAACGTGCTAGCTCGTCGCCAAATCAGTACCCAACTCATTGAAATTGAGTCTCGACCTCACATAACCCTTTATTCCAATCCCTATATTGATCCCACAAAGGTTGAATCAGTCATCAGGACCCTTGCTTCAAAGCAAGAACCGTTGCCTTTGTCTTTTTCCACGGTTGGGGGCCTTCCGAGTGACAATAATGGCCTCTTCTTGGCCCCCACGCCGTCTCATTCGCTCCTTCAGTTCCACTCTCAGTTGTGCGATGCATTGAAGAAGGAAGGGATTGAGATTGGTGAAGATTACCGCCCGGACTCGTGGATTCCTTATTGCGCTGTGGCTCAGGAGGTGCCGAAGGCGAGAATGGGAGAGGCTTTTTGTCTTTTGAGAGACTTGAAGTTGCCTGTTACAGGGTATGCGATGGATATTGGGTTGGTGGAATTCTCGCCTGTTCGCGAGTTGTTCTCGTTTGTGCTTGGCAACACAGTAGATGGATGAAGCGTGCTTTGGAGATCTGATTAAGATGGTCACTGGAAAGTCTTCTGTTTTCGTAGTTTGAATGTGCTACATTTGCATCATTTTACGTTAATGTAGGCTTATATGAATGCTATTGGTTCAGAGCTTGTTAGAGAATTGCATTTTGTGTTTATTGAGATAAATTGCAAATTAAATACTACTTCTTCTACTTGTTGTTCCTTGCATTGTTTTTGGATGAAGTATTTGTTCTGGCTAGTGTCACGATTTTTGTCCATTTTCCCTGGTTATTTTTTCTTGTTCTTTCGGTTGCTTAGGGGCTACCTTATAATTTGTTACCTAATTGTCTGATCTTCTAATGTTGGATGATTAAATAGTTTGCTTTAGGCCATTCTTAAGCAGCTTCTAATTCCATTTGTCCTGTGAAGCCTGTCTCATTTCATATGTAGATATGCAGTGTTTTAGTTCTGCCTTTCATGAGAAATCGAATATAACCCAAGTATATAATTTGAATAAATTTTCACTGTGCCTATTTCTACGAATTTGTTCTGAGTCTGGTGTATGGCTTGTTTCTCTTAGCCTTCCTTGAATGCTGCTATTGGTTGCCAAACAGTTGCTATGTTCTCACCTTGGTATTTGGTGGAAGTGTCTTGTTTACAACTGCCTGAGAGAAGAAGACAAAATAGTAGGGGATCAGAGGCTGGGAATAGGGGCAGCACTGGATGTTGTGCCGTACCGTGATTCGTATAACTCAAATTTGTGCTTGTCCTTCCAAGCTGCTATTACTGTCAACAAGTTTTTCGCTTGAGATTCTTTCATTGCCAGAATTGTGAGTTGTGTCATGGTATGACCAATATTTTCAACGGAATTATAAGACAGAAGGTGTCTGGTTTTCGTATTTCTGTATTACAATTCTGCATAACTTGGTTAATGGATTTAGCATTTCCTCTAATTTACTTTCTTTGTACTTGGTGGGCTCAGATGAAGGCAGTAAAGTGTTTCAGATTAGGCTTATTTAGCCCTACATCTTTAATTGAATTGCTGATTGGTTGTTTCTGGGTTTAAACATATGGTAGTGCACTCACGCACCATGCTCCAATTTGGAGTAGTAATGGCAGATCTAAAGTAGGCTTGACTTACTGCTGAGATAGATGGGCCGAACCTCAAGGAGCAATGCTTTTTTCCTTTTTTTCTTTCTTTAATCTTTGTTTGGAGGAGTTGGGGTTGCTTGACTGAATGTGCCCATGATTGGTGTACATCAACTCGGCGCATCTCCAAACATAGAAAGAAAGCCATTTTCTCCTCCTGAATTTAGCGAAGTGTTCTTGCCATTGCTCCTACCAATGCTTTGCTTGGTCCATGGATTCCCAATTAACCCCTCTGCACACGGTTGCTCTTGCTTGTCATGCAATGGAAGATTTTTATTTCCTTTTTAGAATCATCAATAACCAACTTGCCTCAATACGTGACTTTGAAGTTGCAATCTGCTTCCGGTTTTTTATGGCAGGTTTTTCAACATTGGAAGGCACTTAATATGCCAGCACATGGGATAACAGTCACATGCTCAGTGTCATCAAATTTAATTTCGTGCTGAAAATGGTCATGGATTGGTGTCTATGATATATTCAGGTTCTGGTTCATTGTCAAGATTACGTCAAAGCTTGACTTCTCGAGCCACGTTGTTTCGCCTTATTTAATAATCATTCACGACGAGCTGAACAAAGCTGAACTCTGTCCTGCCGGTAGGAGGATTTTCAGTGCTCGTAGATTGGCACAAGGTTACAGAAGGGTACATGCTGCAACCCATATAATCTTTTCTTTTACGTTCGTGGAAATAAATAAGTAAATAAAGGGTATTCCTAATTACCAAAATGACAAAGCTCACAATTTCAACTGATGTTTTAAGGAATATGGGCATTGTTCCGTGATGCCATATACGTGTTGACTAATGCTAATGGATAAAAGAAACATAACCAATCTAATGACAGGACTAATTTTCCATGTCAAAAAGATTACAACAAAGCCCGTATAATCTCAATCTCCGCCATGTACATCTCGGCAGCCAAATTTATACTTCTATGTGGAAAAACAACAAAATAAAAATAATATTAGATATTCCTATGAATCTATGATTAACATGTGCTGTATGCTGTGTGTTAACTAAACCTGCATTTTTACGGAGAAATCAACTCAGCCTCCTAAGAATAGCCAGCAAAAAGTCATTCCACGAGTCGATCGGACCTGGCATGCACCAATGAACACAGTCATTGTAGCCTTTCATCCATTTGTTACCCCAGTACTCTCCAGGGTGTCCATCAGGCCTCATCAGCATGGCCCTGGTTATATCCAAAACCTCAAACCTCTTCCCTTGCCTACCTTTCTCGCTTGCCTTCCCAATCTCCTCCACCTGCACGCTTCTAAGTTCCCACTCATTAGCTCTTAAGTTGATCTCGCCTTCACCAAGAGGGCTTGTCCTGTTGCATCTCCCTCCAGTGTCCCAGTATCCATTCTCAAAATGGGATGGTGAGAATGTCCTTAACAATATCACCATGTTCTTGCATTTCTTGCAGTGATTTATGCGGGAAAACGCAGCTCGATATGCCATCCTGAGGGTGAAATTTAAACCTCGATCTGTGATGTTTGGCTCGTTGCAATACACACAGGCCACTACTTTAGAATCCCTGTGTAAGTATATCGGTCTGAAGAACCAATGAGCATCAGAGACAATAGCATAGTCCAGGGTGTGGAGGTCTTTGGTCCAGTTCTCATCAATCTTGTCAAGATACAAGTCATAAATGCCGGATGCTGAACCGTTGACCACTCTTTCCTCGCCAGCTACAAGAAATTTTGTCCAGAGGTTTTTGAGGGTGAAGTCATGGTCAGGAAAGTGCCATATCCGGTTCCTGTCTTCAGAATCCTTGTAAACATCTGTTGGAATTTCCTCCTGAAAAACAGACAAGCATGCTAACTTGAATCAAAGACAATGTTTCAGGTATATGCAAAGAGAGCGCCTTCCAGGATCCATATTCTGATTCTTTGTAGTAACCTTTTTTTTTTTTTTTTTGGGAGGCTTCGGGCACCGGAGATTCATTCCGGGCAGCTTTGACTCAAAAACAAGATCAGTCTTAATCTCAAATATCGATTATCTAGGTTTGATAGGTTTCCAAGCGACAAGACAAGACCTAGTTTCCAGCGAGACGACAAGCTATAGCAATTTTACTCTTTCGCATAATACTTTTACTTCGGCTCTTTTATGAGACAATATCCCGTGGAAAAGGGCCTAGCGGCCCACCAGGAGCGCAGATGCTACCAGAATGGTAGGGTTCATGGCCATTCCAGCCAAAGAAGAGGCAATCATATCATTCTAATTACAACTTATTGATACAAAACAGTAAGTTACCTTCTCTCCAGGGACCCTTCAACTACTAGCCTAGCCCTGCCTTTTGGCCTCTGACTCTATCTAGAATGACAACAGTGTTTGAATCTTGAATAAATCAAGCATATTTCAATCCCCCCCTTCCCACCCCAAAAACAAAAAAACAAAAAAAAAAAGAAAAAGAAAGGGAAAAAGATTATGGAAGCCATTTCTAATTTCCTATTCCTATTAATACATATGATTTCCCTGTAACGTTTATTCGGAATCCCCTGAAAAATTCAGTCTTACCTCATCTGACCAATTTAAAAGCAAGCCAATTCATGTGTATCATCCAAAATCGTGACTAATCACTAGCTCGGCTTATTGAATCATCTGGGGCAGTACACATAAAAAATCAAGATTAGCTTCATGTTTACAGCACATTACTTGTCAGCCCCACTTCGATGGGTGTCCCATACGAAAAAGCAAGAGTGCAGAATGCAATGCCACCGATGTTCCAATGGCTTCCAGCATCCTAATTTTGCTACCCATTCAAGTACGGGAATTACTCCTTGATACACGGTAAGTATAAGTGTCAAAAAGGTAAATTCAGCCAAGGAACGTGTCTCATGCTGATCTGATGTCAAGAAAAACGGAACTGCACTGACCTTTGAAAGCAGGCACAGTAGTGATTCCATGTGATTCCTAGCAACCGAGTCACCAATGAATGCAAGAGTCTTCCCTCTCAGAATTTCCAAGAAAGCCTTTGGATCAAACCTCGGAAGGTCACATTTGTCAGGTTTCCATCTCCAATTAAGGAAGTCTCTGTCCCTTCTCCCATGTCTGAAACAGTTCTTTGAGTCCGGAATTGTCGCACAACTTGAATTTGTGTATTGATGCTCTTTATTAATTTCCGGTATCCAGTGACCCTCAAGCAGGTCACAATTCCCCTCCTCTACAATAACCAAACACCATTAACTGAACATGCAATCACCACAAAAACCAACAAAAGAGAAGTAATGGTTCTGAGGAGAAGAGATGGCATCAGAATTCTCGTAACACATACATACCCTTTCGTTGATTGATCATGATGAGCTTTTGATCAGGGCCATCAAGTATAGGCATGAACTTAAGTGGGTTTGGAGAATCGAGAAGGAACAGGCTAAAAATGGCAGTCAGGCCGACAGAAGCCAGCAGAAAAGGGACTGCCCTTCCCATGTTTTTGCCAACCTGCACCGAACAAGTATCATTGGCAGGCTTCATATCTCGTGCGTAGTGGCAGTGGTCATAGGGCTGAACAGAGAGTTTAATGGGATTTTTCAGTGAAACAGAGACATTTATTCCCTTCTAAAAGAGCTTTGATTATTTCCACGTACGAATGAAAAAATATCAATGGAAGGCCGAGAGGGGCGTGAGCTGTGGGGAACTAGGATTCTATAACTTCCGCCCCACTGACGTCTGGTAAATGTCAGTTGTTTTTATCTGATAGGAGGATCCAAAAGAGCTGTGTCTTTTCTGCAATGAACCCGGCAACCGTCCGATTTTGATCTGGGCATGCACATGGCTTTTTGGGTGTTCCCATGTGATTTTCCTTCCCGTGGGGCCTTCACTTCAATTCACCCTGTTTTCGCGGCCGAGATTGGCACAGCACACATTCCTTTTCTTGGAGCGTTTGCCTTATTGGGGTTACCATAATTGCCGCAATCAAATCGCCATTATCAAGAAATCTTTTTTAATGGGGTTGTGTAATGATAACCTTCCGAAATCTTTGAACGCGGGAGGTAATTAAAATTAAATAAATTCATATGATAAATATAATAAACAACCAAAACCAAAGGGGGGCGAGCATATATTTAGTAATTTTTTGTTACGTTTTGTTTTTAATTTATTCATCGTATCATATCGTAATGATTTTCTTTTTTTGCGTCGTCGTGCAACTTTCCGCCTAACCCATGATTGGACCGTTCCTGAGAACTCCTTTTGTTCTCGGAGGTGGCATGCACGGCTCACAGATAATGGCATCTGTACTTATTGGCTAATCAAGTGGCCGAGAAAGCAAACGTCAACTCCATTCAGTACCACCCGAATTAGCCGCTGTACCAAGATACTGTAGGCGGGACACAACCGTGCAGCTTTATTAAATTATTAAAAAAATAATTAATTATCGTATCCATAATAAATTAAAATTAAAATTATTAATTAAAATTGTTATTTAATTTTATTTATATATAAAAAAGTAATCATTCAAAATAT
This sequence comes from Bruguiera parviflora, assembly GCA_019804595.1. NCBI lineage: Eukaryota > Viridiplantae > Streptophyta > Magnoliopsida > Malpighiales > Rhizophoraceae > Bruguiera > Bruguiera parviflora. Next base: position 782,968 of record CM034046.1, read on the forward strand.
ACTCTTCTTTTTTTTTTGTTGTTGTTTTAATATTTGATTTTAAGATAATAAATTGAAAAATTAAGATTATTTTCTCAATATAAAACTCTATTTATTTATTCGGAGTGGAAGCCGTTAAAAGAACTCAAACCGTGTCGATGCAAAGACCAAAGTATTTAAATCACCAGACAAACTCCAACTTCAAAAGGTTACAACCAGGCATTTCGATCATGTTTGATGACATTGTTGCATTCAAAGCGGACTTTAATAAGTGGTGTCTGTCAAAGTGGGTCGGTGTCCGTCATCCCCGTCACCATTCATGTACGCACCCCCCCACCTTTCGACTTAAAAACATTACAGTAAATGACAGTGACCCACATAAGCTCTTTATCGTCACCTACGGTCCATGAAATAGTCAATTGTGTTAGGTTCGGTTGGTTAGCCGAGCGAGAAGTACGTGAACTTCTGGGATGACATACAAGCAAACCAACCACATTGAAGGAGACAAGCATAGTTTCCGAGGGCATCAAGCTAGAAGGTACAAAAGTCTATGCTTCTCAGCAATGTGGAATTCTGGCACTTGAGTTCTAGTCTTAACTGTTTTATTTAACGAAAACCGACGCTTTACTCGAACAACTTCCGAGGTTGCTGCTCAGGTCAATACACAATTTGGAGCGACGCTCTACCAGACCTAACCCCGGACCGGGCCAGGCCGATTCCCGTTAACCAGCGAATCATGGGTCGATTTTAATTCCAGTTTAGTTTGTTTGGTTAATTCCTTTTTCTTATTTTATTTTATTATATATATATATTAAAAATTTGCATTAAAAAAAATCACTGTGGATTGAAAATTTGTAATGTTTTTATAGAGTTACCATGAACCGCTTTGGATTCGTGCAGTTATTATACTGGACCGATTGATAAGAGCTCCGACCATGACCAGACTGGACCCTTCTTCCAGAACTGCTGGCCGATTAACAGTCCAGTCATTTCTGGTCCGGTTTCGGGCTGGTTCTAAGCCGAGCTAGAGCTGGGGTTTGAACCACGCTCAAGCCTTGCAACCCACCGGAAATGCTTCATTCTAAGTTTCCAACAAAATGTGGTGTAGATAAGGGACCAATCATGGAGGCTTGTAATGCTGAAACAAATCGGATGCTAATTTCTGGGTCCGAAGGCGATGGACTAGAATGGGGATGATGCTATTTGTCCAACCGACACAACGACAACAGCATGCACCAGAACATTGAAGCCATGTCGCAACTGCCGAATACTAGGAATCTAGCTAAGTTTCGCATCCCACGTTACTAGCAAATCATTAGATAGGAGTACAACGCTCAGGTGACTGGTCAGATTGATAGCATTCACCAACAGTAGTATTTGTCAGTTGTCACAGGAGAATCTACTGAAAAACATTGCGCAGGTAAAACACTTCACTGCAAAATAGTGACCCCCCCTCTCTCGACCATGGAATGTACCATGAAAAGTAGAACCCGGATTGGATGATGGGGCCGTAGAGGGTAAAACAATGGCATTAGTATTGTTTGGCCAAGACCCAGAAACTGAAATGACACGCTCGGGCAACATCCAGAATAATGGTGCCTACAATCAAATTCCTAAACTGCATCGAGCATCATTCGAGACAACCAGATTCATTTCGATGTATCACTGTACAAGCAAGCATAGGAGGAGGGGAAAAGATTCAATGATCACATCCCGACAAAGAGTCCGTATCATTCCTTTGTCAGGAACCTGGGATTTTCTAGAAGATTAGATTGCTGGTCGGCTCTACCTTCTTGTCAATTGAACAAAAAAAAAAAGGAAAAAAAAAAAAAACTCTTTCTAGAATCTTGTGGCGGCAGTGCGGTGACGAGGTTTTACCCCTGTTCATTCTCAAGCTCTTAGGAGAGCCAGTTGTACCTTCGTTTCAGTACCTCTACCTCTGGCTATCTGAATTGTGGCTAGGAAAGCTCGCCCGATGTTTTCCTGGCCTTAACCCTCCTATGGATTTACCGTACCTTGAAGATGGAGACAAATTTAAAACAAAGCTAGAAAGGGACCTAACTTCATAACCGAAACATATGCAAAAGGCTGCAAAATCAATGAAATGAAAGTGTGCATTCTCAAAATTACTATTGCTCGAGTGAATACATCAGGGCATGTGAGCATGGGCACACGCTATAGACTGAGAGTACTACCCAATACCGCATATTAAGACACTTTTTAAGAAACTGAAGGCAGTCACAACTCACAAGGGCTCACCTGTCATCAATCTAATGCCATGATGATTGCTTGTAGCTGCTTAATCTATCAGCAGGATCCCAGCTGCCATCAGGCTCCTTTCGCTTGAAGACACTGCTTCCCATCCCACCAGCCATTGGATGATATATCCTCATCTGCTCCTCAGCCGGGATTTGTGGACTAGAAACAGAATGTCGTCTCGTTGTTGAAGGCAACCTCTCATCCCTCCACTCTGTATCAGTTCCTCCAGGACCTGAATTCAGATCAAGCTGACCTCCCCATTTCCTATTATCAGAGCTGATGCTGCTACTACCAGGCAGGCTCATCATATAGGGTCGAGGATAAGGGGATGACACTACACCAGCAGGTCCTACTATCTGCATAGGAACAGTAGGAAAGCAAGGTGGTCCACCAGATGAGGAATCTATATATGCTGTTGAGGCACTGGAAAAGGTGTTTGATGAAAGAGGAAAACTGGTCTCAAAAGGGAATCCTGGATACTGAAATGGGATACCAGTAGGCAGTGGGACTGCAGGAGAAGAGGATAAAACTGGCCTGTACATTTCAAGGCCAAGAGAGGCGCTACTACTAGAAGGAGCCAAGATCCTCTGTGATCCAGAAGCAGCAACATAACTCTGCTCCGCTCTACCCGGTAACATGGATGGGACTGTAATGGCTGAATACGAGTTGACTGGTGGGAACTGAGATGAAAAATTGGTAAATTCAGCACCATTCATTCTCATGGTAGGCACAGTTGACAGGAATGGCAAACTGTTTGTGATTGACTGACTGCGATCTGCTGTTTCAGTGGCCACTTCATCAAGGCTTGGTCCATTATTAAGATCAAAGTCTCTTGATGCGTTTAGCACACCATTAGACAAGCCACCAGGGAATGATAATCTATTTGGCGGTGCAGGAATTTCCAGCCTAGAAGTGTTGCCAGAGAGCAGGGTAGTATCTGGGCTCTCATCAACTCTGTTCAAGTCAAAATCAAGTCCACCAGCAGGGCAGTCATGAGGTCCAGATTCGGAACAAGATGGTCGAGCAGAATTCTGAGAAGCAACATCTTCCAGAACTCTCTCATCCGGAACATTAAGGTCAAAGTCCAAAGGAGGGTGTCCTTGTTTGCCCCCACCATCAGCCAATGATTCACCAGTATTCAGCAGCATCTTCAAATTTTTTCTGGGTTCAGCTGGTTGGAATGGGCTTGTAGCAGCTGATCCTTTCCATTCCAATTCGCCCTTGCTCTGCAATGGGTTCTTGGGAAGAAAAAATGAACCCTTTGCAGCGGTGGCTGCAGTAACTGAATTAGAAGAGCTTCCTGATATGGATGAGAAGGGAAAAGGGAATGGGACAGGCAGATGAACTGAAGGCCCAGGAACAATTGATTTAGTGGGCTCCAATTGATTTCCATCATCCATAGGAAAGCCTTCATTCAAATCAAAATCCAGCTTCACAGTCATGCCTGAACCTGCAGCTGAGACCGAAGCATTTGCACCGGAAGCAAGTCGTCTCTCTATCCCCTCTGATTCCACTCTATCCAACTTATCACTGTTTTGCACTGCAATTGCCGGTGACCCCATTGGGGAATCAGATACACCCGGAGCCTCTTTACTTTCCAAATTTTCCTTGTTGCGTACATTATTGCACTCTGAAATAGATGAAACAAGACTTGTTGGCCTCTCATTCTGCCCAGCCTGGTGTCCCACCTTAGAATCACAAGGGATTTCTGCCTTGGCCTCCACAGCTAACACATTTTCAGCAGCAGATGGTGGACTTGCATCCTCACTTTTTCCATATGAAGATTCCTGGTGAACCTCCACTTTATGAGACTGCCTCTGTTCTGCTAAGACAACACTGCATGAATCTTTATCAACAGAGATTTGCTCCAGACAACCAATCTCCAGCAATGAGCATGATGCCTCTTCATCAACTTCCCTGTCACCTTTTACATTTCCATCAGGTAATTCTGATACAGCTGCCATATTGCTTTTCTCAGTACCTTCATCTGTACAATCAACCCTCTTATCATCATTGAGCACAAGAGACTTCATCCTCAATTCAGAGTCCAAACTACAGCTACTCCTGTCAATTTTCAGACTCTTAGACAATACCAATACAGAAGTATCAGAGGTTACATCTTCCGGCTTCTCATCAGATCCTAAGGGTGGAACTAGAGAAGTTTGTCTTAAAGTGTTCAAAACAGCACTGCTTTCAAATTTTTTATCTGCATGGGTGCCTAAAGGAACTTCTTCATCCCCAGAAGCATCAGTGACCATTGAAAGAGGAGGGTATCGCCCCTCATTTTTACCCTGCAACAAATCTCCAGAAGAATGCTTCTCCGCAATAAAATCAGCACCACCCATATCACTGGGTTTGTTATGGTTTTGATCAACTTCATCAGACATTTGTGTTGACTTGCCATCATTTCTCAAGGGCAATTCTTCTTCTATGGGTGAATTTTTCGGAGGAGAAGGCGAAATATTATCACCTTTCATAATTTCTCCAGCAGCCACACTGGCAAGCAGGTTCATGCCCACGTCATCCTCAGGTGATGCAGACACACCAGCTTCAGAAAACTTGGCACAGCTCTCAACTAAAGCTTTTATAGGGCTCAAAGAAGTATCATAGGCTTTCCCTGGTCCGGGCAGAACCCCCAATAAGGAGCAAGTAGCCTTTGATGCTTCCATCAATTTTACACCATCTTCGCCAATTTTCTGCTGCTCATCACAAGCAGCTATCACCTTTGCTTCATCAGATCCACGCAATCCATCTTTTCCTTGGCATAAATCTGGATTCATATTTGATCCAGCATTAGACAGCAAAGCTTCACTTCTTCCCTTCACTCTTCTCTCATAATTATCGGGCTCTTCGCCAGGAGGAGAAGCTGTACTGGGGCCAGCAAAATTTTCAAAAGAACCACCATTAGCACCTCTAGAGGGACTGCGACCAGTGTTTGGCAACCTAACAGTGAGCCTCTGGCTATTTCCATGATCAACAGGGGGTACATCAGGCATTTTATCATATGAAATTCCAGTTGGAGATGCCTTCTCAGAAGTTGAATTCTTGTTTGCAGCATTAAGCTTTCCTGTGCCAGGGTCCTTCTGATCTCCTGAGGCAGCAGACATATGAACACCATTACTTGATTTTCGATGGCGAGAGGCACCACCAGAACCTCTACTGACAGTTGCAGAACCAGTGGTCGAGCTTCTTGCATCTTCCTGGTAAGAAGAACCAACAGGCTTTGCATGATCACTTGAACAAGAATGACTGTTGTCAGGAGACTGACTAGAGCTGCTGCTCCTTTCCTCCTTAATTGGTGTCAGAGGTGGATCTGAGGTTCCACCACCAATTAACATTTTAGAATTTGCATCTGTTGAATTACAACCCGCCAACACAGTCATTGACTTCATTGTACCAGCTAATACGGATGAATTGGCAACACTCTCCCCAGCTACCAGCTTAACCTGAGAACTCTTATGTCTGGAAGCTTGTGTCACTGAGCTCCTTGTGCTAGCCTCAGCAGAGCCACCAGGTTTTCTGTTCCCTACATGAGACACTTCTGATGGGGCTGGCTTGGCAGCCCAAGAAACACCACGAGACTTTGCATCATTCATATTCATCTCAGCTTCAACGCGTTTCTTCCATGTGTCAACTAAACTCCTAGCTTTCCTTTGAATCTCTGAATTTTTATGAGCACGCAAATGATTCACGGATTTGCCCACGTTGCAAGCCTGTAATGCATGAAGATTTACTGGCAGCTTGTCCAGTGCACGAAGCAGAGCCAAGACAAATTCCTCCATGCATTTTTCACTTTCCTTGGGACTGGTGCCACCACCAAACTTCCCCTTATGGACATCTTGAAGCCATTCATCTAAAACAGGGAGACCCTTGAGCTGCACAAACTGCACAAGACAATCAAATCTGTCTGTAGCTGCTATTACATCAACAAGCATTATTCGGCCAGCCAGATCTATTCTCTTATCAACACTGTCAGGCTGCATGAGCTTTACTAATTTCTCAACCCCTTCAAAATCAACAAGCCCTCCTTTCTGCGTTATTTTGGTGATCTCCAAATTTAATGTGTGTTCACCTCTGCTTTGACTCAAATCTCCATCCTCTAATTTAGACAAACGTTCCCGTTTGGTCAGATCAGAAACCTGATCGCCCCTCTCCCTCTTCTTTACCTTGCCATGCGATGCCAAGGAGCTACTGTTCTGAGCACTCTCTGAATTAGTCTTTAGCTGGGTTGCAGATGCTGGACCATTCAAGAGTTTTGGAGAACGGCCTCCCGGCTGCACCACCCCATGCATTTCTAGTCTTGTCCTGTCTAATAACTTATCTACTTCTTCCTGTTGTTCCTGTATGGAAAAATTACTATAGATCCAATCACTACAACAATGAATTTCATTTTATGAGATGGAACCCAAAAAATACATACTGCACTTACATTAATATAGTCTTTGTCAGTTAACCACCGTAAACACTTGTTCTCAATATCATACACTCTTCTGCATACAAACGAGGATATCCCAGAAGGAAGTTCAACGCCTCTATGAAGGAATGCCACTTTACATGGATGGAGTAATGATGCAGCAGGGATTTTATCTTTATGAAATGAGTAAAAAACCACGTTAGGTGCAACATCCAACAAGGAACCTTTTCCAAGCTTAATGCCAGAAGTTCAGTACAGCCAATTCACCCATAAACTTAGGCTGTCCTCTTTCCCTGCTATCAGTTTTCGAATTAAGCCAATGAAAGGTGGGGAATCCAACACAAACCTTGCGCCCGTCCTGTAGTTTGTTATGGAGAGCATTAAAGTAAATTGGGGAGACAGGACAGTGCCCCAAACATTCAGACCAACAAATAAGATCAAATATGATAGTTAGCATCCAAAAAGGAAAGAAAAAAAAAAAAGAATTCTCAACTGGATGGAGATTGAACCAAATGAAATGTTCCCTTCACAGAAAAACGCATATCCAGGAAAACCATAGAATATGTAATGCACTAATATGTGCAGTATGCTTGAGGTTTGAAAAAGTACAGGCATTATCAAACAGGTATATCAAACTCACGAGAAGAATTGGAATGCAAATAGTATACAGAAATAACAAAGTAGATGTAAACTGTCACAAGATAAAACAACTAAAAGCAACCAGACTCACACCTCGAAAAACAGCCATTGTAGAACAAGAAGTAAAAGGCCAAATCTAGGAAACCATATTGCACAAAAAATCGTCTAATTAAACAAAGACAGCATTTTCCACCCAAAATCCCTCTTCAGATGACAGAACAAACATTGAAATATAATTTTGAACAAGGCATACATGATCCTCAAGACAGAACAACCCAGGAAATGGCAATTAAAGTTGTAGCTTCAAATTTAGAGACATAGAGTCACAGAGACTAAGTCATAAAGTCAAAAAAAAAAAAAAAGTAATAAAAGCAATAGCCAACAGACAATAATTCGATACCAAAGGATTAATATACAACAAAATTACTGCCCTTAGCCCAAAAATTACAACCTCAGAAAAGCGTTTGCACAGTGTAATTAGGCAAACAAACAAGCCACAAGGGTATACAAACAGAAACCCCAAAAAAGAGAAAAACTATAGGCCAAAAGGACTCAATCACAAAAGGGGAAAAAAAAAAAGAATATTAAAATATTAAAAAAAATACGGAAACGACGAGAGTTAGCATCCTAATTAGAATCCAAGCTGAACATACCAGAAACACAAACAAAAAAACGCGATATATATATACATATATAATAACAAAATTGTGCGAGAAATAAAAAAGGAAGCACTGAAAAAAATGAAAAGAAAAGGAAAGACATTTACTTTGAGGAAAAAATCGGAAGTAGACGAAGAAGAAGAGGAAAAATTGGTGGCAGCTGCTACTGTCGTCGAGGAGTCTGGCGGGACGGGCAACATGTGCCGCCGCTAATTCCAATTCTCAAAACCGCCACGACCGCCGCCAAAGAAGAGCCCAAACACGACAATTCCCTCGCACGGATCCCAATTCATTCAGCTCTTGACAGAACCATCAATCCCAACCAACTGATCCCAGCCTTCAATTAAAGAAAATCCCTCCCACCCCACCAAAAGATTTTCAATAATACGAATCAGAACAAAGAAAGGCAAAACCCTAGATCAAGAATAGGGGAAGGGAGAAAAATTGAACCGAAAGGAGAGAAATTGAGGGAATTAAAAGCCAAAGTTTGGGTTTTTATTGACGGGTACGGGCTTCGAAGGCGGGACGTTTATTTCCCCATTTTTCCTACCTTTATGTGCTTTTCTTCGGTTTCCGGGTGGCTTGGTCGTGGCCACGCCAAGCGAACGGCCAGGATGATTCGCAAAGGTCATGAGCGACGGAGATAAGGTTGTTGTCAACTTGGACCGACGCCCAATCTTGTTTTTGTTTCAGAAACTACGCGGTCGGTCGTTGCCGTCCCGTGCAATGGAATTTTTAGTGGATGATTTGGGGATCCAACAAGACCTTGTCAAAAACCTGCGTTACGGTACCCTTAATTTAAGACTTTTTTTTTTTAATTATTTATATTAATCTTGAAGGCCGCACCCTGAACGATTAATTTAAACTACTTTTCTTTTTCTTTTTTAATTTTTTGCGAATCCCATATAGAATTTATTCTTCTAGAAAACTTGTTAAAATGGAAGTTTGTGGGACTTTGAAACTTCTGCTACTTTTATCGTGTTGTATAGTAAACGAGTACGGTAACAGCCTCCCAAACTAACCATAATAATAATAATTATTATTATTATTTTTACGTAGATTAATTCACAGTCAATCTATGAAAGATCGAATATAAAATAATGATACTTACAACAAACCTGATGCAACTTGTCGTACAGACTCGTTACGATGACTCGGTGATTTCCGAGGTGAACTTAAAAGTATTCCGATTAACACGGACCAAATCCATGAACATAGAGGGAGGAGGACAGAAAGAAAGAAAGCTTCTTCGATCGTGACGGATATGGAAAAATTTATATGTTACTTCGACATTAATTCACGGTAGAACAGAATTCAAGAAATAAATAAGCGAGAAAATTCGTAGATTGAAACCTAGGGATCGGAGTTCGTCCTACTCTCTTAGCAGTTGTTGTCTCGTGGAAGAACCCAAAAACATACCCATCACATTCCTCGTAGGGTTTAACTCCGTCCTGGACAATGAAGATGCGCAGACACAGTACCGAAATCGAACTGCGAACAACCCGTTTAAATTGCAACTTCTATGAATTATAGGGTTGAGTTTCTTTTTGGGACACTTCCTACCTTCCTTCCTGTTTCGACTCTTACCTTCAAAACAAATTCCATAATAATATCGAGCAATCGCCTTCTTTTCCCCCGCGTCTTTCTTCGAAACCACACGATACATGGACTTTTTGAAGCATTGTATCCTGAGTTACAGGTCGAACCACGTTGAGGAGGTGACGGTACAACTACCCATTTGGTCATTCCCCCAACACTTCTGCCATTTACCGACGAGAATTGCACGGGGGGAAAACACCACACGCTACGAAGAGCTAAAAAGGGCAACATCACTACCTTCCGGCCGCTAGATCAACGTCGTTATGGAACGTAGGTCTACGAAATAAGATGGGTGGGGGGGGGGCGTAGAGAACCTGGCATTCGATGTCTTCGTCGCTATGATTAACAGTCCGGCAAGGTTACAATAATGACAAGCGTTTTGCTGCCTTAAAATCGCCATATCAAAGCTAGCAACATCCAAGACACTGGTGCCTAGAATCAAATTCCTAAAACTGTAGCAAACATCACCTGAGACAACCAACTTCATTTTGATATACCACTGTACAGGCAAGCAAAGAGAGGGGAAAAATGCAATGACCACAACCAGTCATGGCAGATGTTCAATAAATTTCCTTCGTCACACCTCCTGGTCCTCTAGATGATTAGTAGGTTGCTATTTGGCTCTCAAATGTGTCGAATCAAAAGAGGCTCTTTCAAGAAGCCAGGAGTGGTCCTGCGGTGATGAAGTTTTACCAAACTCCATTGAAACAACAGTTGCAATTGCACCTTGATTCTAGTACCTCCAGCCTGAGCCTGAATTGTGCCTAGGACAGCCCACTCGAGGTCCGATCTTCTCATGGCCCTAGCATCAAGAATTATGCCACTCCAGTCCCTTAAAAAAATGGGGACAAATTTTAGAACAAAGACAGGCAAAGGGAACCATAACTTCATGACCAAAAAATCAGTAAAAATTACATAATATATCTGAAAAGAGAGTTCTCATTCTCGAAAATACTGTTGCTTTTGTACTGTGTGTGTGTGTGTGTTTGTGAGAGAGAGAGAATATTGGCAATGTAACCCAACCCAACTTTACTACCAAGCACAGACATATTGAGAAACTTTTTAGCAACTAGAACAAGGCAGTAACAAAGACTCACCTGGCGCCAAAAGATCTGAACCACTGTCTCGTCAATCTACTGCCGTGATGATTGCTTGTAGCTGCTTAATCTATCAGCAGGATCCCAGCTGCCATCAGGCTCCTTTCGCTTGAGGACACTGCTTCCTAACCCACCAGCCATTTGATAATACATCCTCATGTGCTCCTCAGCCAGGATTTGTGGACTAGAAACAGAATGAGCTCTCATTGTTGAAGGTAATCTCTCATCCCTCCGCTCTGTATCACTTCCTCCGGGACCTGCATTCAGATCAAGCTGACCTCCCCATTTCCGATTATCTGTGCTGATGCTGCTGTTACCAGGAAGGCTCATCATATAAGGTCGAGCATAAGAAGATGACACAACACCTCCAGGTCCCACTATCTGTGAAGGAACCGTAGGAAAGCAACGTGGGCCCCCAGGCTCAGATTCCATATAAGCTGTTGAAGAACCAGAAAAGGTGGTTGATGACAGAGGAAAACTGGTCTCAAAAGGAAATCCTGGATACTGAAAAGGGTTAGCTGCTGGAAACGGCACTGCCGGAGATGAGGATAAAACTGGCCTGTACATTTCAGGACCAAAAGAGGTGCTACTACTTGAAGGAGCCAGGATCCTCTGTGATCCTGCAGCAGCAACAAAACTCTGCTCCCCTCTACCTGGCAACATTGTTGGGACTGTAAGCGCTGGATAGGAGTTGGCTGGAGGAAACAGAGATGACAAACTTCCAAATTCAGCACCACTCACTCTCGCGGCTGGAACAATTGACTGGAATGGCAAACTTGTTCTGACAGACTGACTGCGTGCTGCAGTTTCATTGGCCACTTCATCAAAACTTGGTCCATTATTCAGGTCAAAGCCTCTTGATGCATTTAACACACCATTAGACAAGCCACATGGTAATGATGATCGATTTGGCACTCCAGGAGTTTCAAGTCTGGAAGTGTTGCCAGAAAGCAGGCCAGTATCAGGGCTCTCATCAACTCTGTTCAAGTCAAGATCTAGTCCACCAGCAGAAGAATCACGAGATCCAATTTTAGAACATGATGCTCGAGCAGAACTCTGAACAGTGACATCTTCCAGAACTCTCTCATCTGGAACATTGAGGTCAAAGTCCAAAGGAGGGCGTCCTTGTTTGCCAGCAGTATCAACTGTAGATGTTTCACCTGTACTGAGCGGCATATCTAAGCTTTTTCTGGGCTCAGCTGGTCGGAATGCACTTGTAGCAGCTGATCCTTTCCATCCCAGTTCACCCTTGGGCAAGGGGTTTTCAGGAAGAACAAATGAACCTTTGGCAGCAGCAGCCACAGTAATTGAACCAGAAAAGCTTCCGGGCATGGATGAGATGGGAATAGGCAGTGGGCAAGGCAACTGCAAGGAAGACCTGGGAACTATTGATTTAGCGGGCTCCGCTTGATTTCCGTCATCCATTGGGAAGCCTTCATTCAGATCAAAATCCAGCTTTACAGCCATGCCTGAACCTGCAGCTGAGACTGAAGCATTAGCAGTGGAAGTATGTCGTTCATCCATCCCCTGTGATTCGGCTCTATCCCACCTAGCCACACAAGATTTATTGCTTGGTTCACTATCATGTGCTGCAATTGATGGTGGTTCCACACAAGAATCAGATACAACTGGAGCCTCTTTTCTCTCTGGATTCTCATTGATGCATTCACTGTTCTGATCTGACACAAATGAAACAAGGCCAGTGCCCCTCTCATTCTGATCAGCATGGCCTGCTGCCTTGGCATCAGGAAGGATGCTGGGCTCTGCAGATGCAGATGGCAGACTTGAATCCTCTTTCTTTCTATCTAAAGAGTCTTGATCAACTTCCAGTTTATGAGACGGACTCTGTTCTGTCAAGAGACCACTACATGACTCTATATTCACAGCATTTTGCCTTGGCGAACTAATCTGCATAGATGAGCGTGCTGGCTTTTCATCTGTATCCCTTTCACTTTTTGCACTTACAGCAGCTAGTTCTGATGGAGCAACCATATTGCTTTCTCCAGTCCTTTCATCCCTAGAATCAACCTTCTTATCATCATTGAATGCAGGAGTCTTCATCCTCGGCTTGGAGTCAGAGGTACCACTGCCCAAGTCCCTCCGAGAACCAGATTTTCTATGCTCATGAGACTGATAGACCCCTTCAACCTCTGTGTGACCATCAGTTTTTGAAAGATTTGAGAATGCAACGACAGAAGGGTCACAAGTTAGATCTGCAGGCTTCACATCAGATCTCAAGCACGAGACTTCGGCAGTTTGTTGCAAAGATTTCAATACAACACTGCTTTCACCTTTTTTATCTGCATCGGAAATTGAAGAAACTTTTCCATCCACAGAAGTATTAGTAAGCATTGAGAGTGGAGGATAAATCCCTTCATTTTTACCCCGCAATAGATCAACAGAAGCATTCTTGTCAGCAATAGAGTCAGTATCACCCATGTCACTAGGTTTCCGGTGGATTTGAGCAACTCCTTCACCTGTAATTCTTAATCTGCCATCATTATCTGAGGACTTCTCTTCCGCAGGTGAATTTCTCAGAGGAGAAGACAAAGGTGAAATGTTGTCAGCTTTCGGAATCTCTCCAGCGGCCACACTGGCAAGCAGGTTCATCCCAACATCATCCTCAGGTGATACAGATGCACTAGCTTCAGAAAACTTGGCACAGCTTTCAACTAAAGCATTTATAGAGCTCAAAGAAGCATCATAAGGATTCTCAGCTCTTGGTGGGACCCCCAATATGGAGCTGTTAGGCATTGATGGTTCTGTTACTTCTACACCAGCTTCACCAATTTTCTGTTGCTCATCACAAGTAGTTGTCACCTTTGCTTCGTCAGATCCACAAAATCCATCTTCTTCCTGGCATAAATCTGAATTCATATTTGATCCAGTATTAGGCTGTGAAGCTTCACTTTTTCCCCTCACTCTTCCATCATAATTATCAGGCATTTCACATGGAGGAGACACTCTCCTAGTGCCAGTAAGATCTTCTAAAGAACCTCCATTAGCACCCCTGGAGGGACTGCAACCAGTGTTTGGCAGCCTAACAATCAGTCTCTGGTTAATTCCATGATCAATAGGCGGTACATCAGGAGTCTTATCATGTGAAACTCCGGTTGGAGATGACTTCTCAGAAGTTGAATTCTTATTTGCAGAATTAACCTTCCCTGACCCAGGTTCCTTCTGAACTCCCATGGCAGCAGATGCATGAACACCATTGATTGATTTTCTCGGGCGAGAAGCACCACTAGAACCTCTACTGACAGTCACAGAACCAGTAGTTGAGCTCCTTGCATCTTCCTTGCACGAAGAACCAACAGGTTTTGCATGATCACTTGAACAAGATTGACTGTTGTTCTGAGAATGACTAGAGCTGCTGCTCCTTTCTTCCTTAATTGGTGTCAGCGGTGGATCTGTTGTTTTACCACCAATTAACATCCTAGAATTTCCATCCCTTGAATTACCAACCGCAGGCACAGTCAGTGACTTATTTGCACCAGGTAATACTGCTGGCTTCGCGACACTCTCCCCAGGTACCTGCTTAACCTGAGAACTCTTAGGGGCAGAAGATTGTGTCACAGAGCTCCTCAATCCAGCCTCGGCAGATCCACCAGATTTTCTGTTCCCTACATGAGACACTTCGGAAGGGGCTGGCTTGGCTGGCCATGAAACACCACGAGTCAATCCAGACTTTGCATCATTCATATTCATCTCAGCTTCAACACCTTTCTTCCATGTGTCAACTAAACTCCTAGCTTTCTTTTGAATCTCTGAATTTTTATGCGTACGTAAATGATTCACAGATTTGCCTACATTACAAGTCTGTAATGCATGAAGATTCACTGGCAGCTTATCCAATGCACGAAGTGAAGCCAGGAGAAATTCCTCGACACATTTGTCACTTTCTTTGGGACTAGGGCTAGTGCCATCACCAAGCTTTCCCTTATGGACCTCTTGTAGCCATTCATCTAAAATAGGGAGACCCTTGAGCTGCACAAACCGCACAAGACAATCTAATCTATCTGTGGCTGCTATTACATCAACAAGCATTTTTCTGCCGGCCAAATCTATTCTCTTGTCAGCACTGTTGGGTTGCATGAGCTGCAAAAGTTTCTCAACACCTTCAAAATCAATAAGTCCTCCTTTATCTGTTATTTTGGCAATCTCAGACTTCAACACATTTTCACCTCTGCTTTGACCCAAATCAACATCCTCTGATCTAAATAAACGCTCCCGTTTAGCCAGGTCAGAGACATGATCACTTCTCTCCCTCTTTTTTCCCTTACCATGAGACAAGAAGGAACTACTGTTCTGAGCACTATCTGAATTAGGCTTTAACTGTGTTGCAGGTGTCGGACCATTCAAGGGTTTTGGAGAACGGCCTCCAGACTGCATCACCCCATGCATTTCGAGTCTTGTCTTGTCTAATAACTTATCTACTTCTTCCTGGCGTTCCTGTATTAAAGAAAAAAAAAAAAGAAAAAACTCTAGATCTAATCAAAGAAAAAAAAAAATTAACTAACTACATTTGTATGACATGAAGAGAGAAAAATCACCACACTTACATTAATATAATCTTTGTCAGTTAACCACCATAAACACTTGTTCTCAATATCATACACCCTTCTGCACACAAAAGAGGATATCCCTGAAGGAAGTTCAACACCTTTACGAAGGAATGCGACTTTACACGGATGAAGTAGTGATGCAGCAGAGATTTCATCCTTATGAAATGAGTAAAAAACCTCGTTAGGTGCCGCCTCCAATAAGGCACCTTTTCCAAGCTTAATATCAGAACGTCGGTAAAGCCAATTCACACCTAAAATTGGGCTATCCTCTTTCTCTGCTATCAGCTTTCGGATTATGCCAATGAAAGGTGGGGAATCCTGGGGTGGTTTGAAAAGTGCACAATCACCAACATGAACCTTGCGACCATCCTGTAATTGGTTATGGAGAGCATTCAAGTAATAAAGTAAATTAGAGGATATTTCAATACAATATGCAATTACACTAAGCGAACTAAGTGAGTGGAAGCAACGAGCAGAAGAAAAAATAAGACCAAATCACAGAAATTCTGAAAATATCACAATAGGAAACATCTTAATCACAATCCAAATTGAACATAAAACCATCTCAAACACGTTAGGAAGGCAAATCTTAAAGCTAGGGAGCAGAAAACGAGATTAACACAACAAAATGTATCAATTAAACCTATAACATCAAAGCGCAGGAAAAAAAAAAGTGATACAATAAACATATTAAATTGGTTGAGCAAGAACATCACAAACTAATCCTCAACAAACCAAAAAACCAGAAATATCCAGAGAGTAAATCATACCCTTAAGATTCATTACCATCCATAAGAGTACAAAAACCAATAATAAAAAAAAAAAAGGAACAGAAGCCCAGAAATCAAAACACATAGACCGCAGATCAAATTAGCTCAAAACATCCGCCACGTCAGGTTTGACCGAAAGCCTTCAAAATCCACAAACTCAGATACTAAAAGAAGCGATTAAAACAACAAAATAAAAAAGAAAACAAACAGAAGCGGGCGAAAAGAAATAGAAAAACGAAAGCCGAGAAAGGGAGAGACATAATACTTTGAGGAAAAAATCAGGATACGATGATGAAGTGGAAGGAAAAGACAAATTGGCGGAAGCTGCTGCTGCTGCTACTGTCGTCGAGGAGTTTGGTGGGACCGACAACATGTGCCGCCGATGATTCCACTTCTCACCACCGCCACGACCCCCACCGAAGAAGTGCCCAAACACAATAATTCCGTGTCATAAATCCCAAATCCTTCATTTCTTGACAGAAACATCAATTCAAGTCAATTGATCTCAGCCCTTCACAAAAAGATATCCCCTAAAAAGATTTTCGATGGTACACATCGGGAAGACAGACCCCCAAAACCCTAGATCAGGAGAAGGAGGGAAATTTTCCAAGAAACGAGAGAAATTGATGGAATTAAAAGCACCAGAAATAAGAAAAAGATTGGATTTTTATTGATGGGTGTGAGCTTAGACGGCGGGATTTTCCTTTTTTTTTTCTTTTTTTTTGTGGGGGGGTATCGTTTGGGTTTCCGGGTGGTTTTGCTATCGGCCAATTGGATCGAGAAAGGGAGAGAGAGAGAGAGAAAGGGAGACTATTCGGGACTGAAATAGCGAAATCGAGAATTTTGATGCGGAGAGTTCGCTTTTGTGTGTGCGCGTGTGTACGAGTGTGCACGCGTGTGTGTATCGAGAAAGAGAGAGCGAGAGAGAGAGAGAGAGAGAGAGAGAGAGAGGGCTTGGTTGTAGCAGAGAGAAGAAAGGGCGGCCCAGATAATGAGGGACGGGGACAAAGCGAAACGACGCTGTTTCTGCTGCGGATTACAACGACGGCGTTTTGTTTCTTCTATTGTTTTTGGCTTTGCGTGAAATACAAATTGTTTCTATTGTTTTCTTCTATTAAACCGTTAAGCTTATACTCAAGTATTTTTAATGTTAATATTCGTCATTAAAATGCACTAAGATGGTGTTTTGAGAGACATTTAAAAATTTAGATTTTTATTCTCGAAGTTTTGAGTTTAAAAAAAAAAATTGTATAAGATTCTCGAGAATAAAAATGGGTTTACTGGTAAGAATTTTTTTTTTTAAAAGTTAAAAGAGAAAAGAAAAGAAAAGCATGAGACAATTGCTATCTTTTAGTTTTCGTTTTTCTTAATTGTTATTGGGGGTTTTCTTTTTTTTTCTTTCTAGAGCATGCGGTCTCGAGGTACTTAATACTCATCTAGGCTGTGTTTAGTTCAAACTGGTCTTTTATATTTATCGACGCAATGAATTAGAACACTAGTCGATGGTTTCTGGCTCCCAGAAATTCAAAACTTGCACACGCCTGCTTAATTGAAAATTAACGAATCTTCTGCAAAAAAACGGAAAGTCATTGTGAATTAATCCACAATTTAAGGAAATGCAAGCATATAAAGGGAAATTGCCAATTAGATTGGATTAAATTGCCAATGGATACAGTCATAGTTTTCCTTTTCTGCTAGCCTTTTGACATAAAAGGAAAAACAGAGAATAATAGTTGATCTGTGTTAGGCGTGTGCAAACTGTGATGCTAACAAACTTTTTCAATACCTAACACGGCATTGCCTTTTGAGAAAACGTTTCCTCGTAGATCTATACAAATTCCAAAGTTACTAATAATAATAGTAATAATAATAATAATAATAATTAAATAAATAAATCCAATTTAGAAATCCGTAAGTAATCTATTTTAGCAAAGACCACCCGAGTCTCTATATATAAATAAATAAATGTTAAACGTATTTGAGGAGATAATTAGGGTAAGAACAACTTTTTTTTTTTGTTTTTTGTTGGTCTTAGAACGGTAACGTATCCCATTCCGAGAATACTCCCGTAAGTATATTTGGACTTACAGTTGATTTTTATTATTATAATTAATAAATTATTACTGATAAAGTTTATTATTAATAAGTATAATTAATTATTTGTAGTGTTACAAATTAATAAAGTAAAAAATAATTATAAAAATGTATTTAATTAAAACGTAATTAATTTATACAATAATAATAATAATAAAGATCGTTATTTTAACAAATTGTCAAATTATAATATAAATTCTCGTATGTTTTTTCATTATATTAAGATATTATATTCTTAAAACATATATTTAAGTTATGATGGGGTAATATCAAATACAAATTTCATAATTCATTAAATATTAATAAAATAATATTTAATTTAAACCCGCTGATTTATAATAAACAATAGATTTGCGAACAAGAGTAAACGAACCGAACCATTAATCTTTTTTACAAAAAGAAAAAAAAGAAAAAAAAATATCGGAGCAAGCTAATTGTGAGTGGTGGATTGAAAATGAAAGAATGTTCAACTCCGCGTTCGATCAATTATCGAATGGCGTACAAGGAACATGTTCTGCACTACCTCAACAGGCTGTGACAGGAAGATAAATCACCGCTATCAACGCGGTATTCCTTAGCCGTAGGTTTCTCCATTGGTAATGGACTGGAACCATCAATCGGTGACGCACCCCCAAAAGTAATTGCCAATCTTGGGAAGTCTCCCCCTCGACAGGTCACACCTCAAAAGTTAAAAAATCAAATTTTGCAAAGAATAATGATATAAATTATCGATACGTACGAGCCCTAGTCAGCCTCGCGCAGATGGGGTTTGTTTCTTTCTGGCGATGCGCAGATTGTAGTTTCCCTACCAAAACTTTTCACAACTCATGATTTAAAAACCATCCATATCAATCGGGTCTTGTGAAAATGACATCCAGAGAGTGAGTGATTTGTCTTTGCTTTTGACGGGGTTCTCTGAAAACTCCCAAAGAAAAAGTGCGAACAATTAGTGTGTTTTTGTTTTTTTTTTTTTTTTTTTGGTGGGGTTGTTAACATCATCTCCTTGAAAGCAAACAAGTTTTGATTGGTGGGGGCGTCGTGTTTAGAAAAATTCATCCTTCTAAATGATGACTCAACAAAGCCCCGAAGTCGTTAAAAAAAAAGAGAGAACTTGGGAGCTGTGAGTCTCGGACAAAATATTTACCATTTCTTATCATGTGGGGACTGGCGGCCGCATGTGGCTTTGCCTATTTTGAATGCGACTCGTCTGAATGAATCTCCGTCGAGTCTCGAGGGTGGCGTATCGAAGCCATCGTCGGAGAAGGCACTGCATTATCTGTTGTATCCTATAACAATTTGTTCGCCTCTGCGGACTGCCGCTTTTATTTATTCAATTACACCAGTTTTAAAAATATATTGAATCCTCTTCTCCAAAACAAAACAAAAACAACCAATAAATAAATAAATATAAAAAATATATATATATATATATATATAATCTTAGGGTAAAATATAATCACAAACAGAAGATCACGATTAGGGTTGTTGTTAATTTCTGCCGTCGCGGCCCGTTTCTTACTTCCCCAATTAACTTGAACGTGCGACGCAAAGCCACTAGCTAGTAAAGTACCCGAATGATTAATAATGTAGTTAACGTAATTTTCGGCCTTTCACTTTCAAGTTTCACCTAACAGTCATGTACTAACATTCACCGCAAACCCCACGATCTATCTTATAATATGGTACGGCAAAAAAGCGTGCTCTAAATCTAGAGGCCGGCTTCAATCATTTTTACAATACCAAGCGATAGAGAAATCATGATTAGTTTAGGAGACGTTCGCCTTTTCAACATTTATGATTGAGTCGTATGGTTAATTTTGGTCCGACTTATATAGCTCAATGCGTGGAAATTGGCTACGATAATGATCCACGAAAAAGGTTCGATTTAGAATTGGCAAACTTATACGACAGTGGATTGGCCTACTCTTTTATTGGGATTAGCATGATGACGTGTTAAGTTCATTGCAGTTAGTTATCTCAAATATTAAAATTTAGCTATCTAATAGTTAGATAAATCAGTTAATTTAATTTTTTTAAAGAAAAATAAAAAAGATTAGATTCTAATCTTTATTCTAAAAATTATTATACGTATGATATTTAAATTTGTTTTGGTCACGTATATGATATTTATGTTAATACTGGCATTAAAATGGACAGTTTTTTCGGGTCTAGCAACTCGCTTTCCTCACCCGTTACGGATCGAGGAAGTAGAAGGGACAAGGTCACGGGAGTTCATGCAACCAAACAACCCACTAAACCAAAATGATGATGTAATGGACCAAACACGACACATAGATCTGTGAAACCAAGCATATTATTTATAGGCATAAATATGTCTATCGTGGATTTAGAGAACAAGGAAAAATCATAAATCAACGTCATATGTTCTAACACACACAGACGCACGTTGGATGGTGGAAGAAGCATTTTTAATTCACGGGGCATTGAAAAAAAACAAAAAAGGAGGTACGTGTTTGAAATTTTGCGAATAAGGTGGAGAGAATAGAAAAGGAGGAGGCGGGGGGTTGAAAATGAGAGATTTTGACATGTGAGTGACAACAATGGTAGGAGAAACGGCACAGCCCCACGATGTCCCACAATCAAACCCTCTTTCTTTGTCCTCGCCAGTTTTGTAAAGCAAGAAGTTTTTATGTACTTTTGCCCGTCTGGGGTGGGTTATCTTTGGATCCCAAGCCACCTAAAAGACAAGGACTTCTTTTTCTTTTCTTTTCTTTTTTTTTCGACGCAAGGACTTATCTTTTCTCAAGTCACGGGGTTTGGTTGCAAGCCCATTGGGCTGCCGCAACTTCTGTTCATGACAATGACAATGGCTGCACCCAGTTTTGGACTTCTTAATGCTCGCCGTATTTTCAACTCAAACTGGCGCCGTCTCCCCTCTCTCGTTCATTTTTGACCAGAACTCTTTGGCGTACTACAAATCAGGGTGTCATCCTTGATATCAGCTCCAAGGTGGAGGCAATGCTCAGGAAATAAACAACGAAATTCAATCATGAATTCATGATTTAGAGTTTTTCCCTTGTTTAAAATCTGCCTAACCCATAGTTAAAACAGTATGGAGTCAGCCCATTTGGCCAACAAAATAAAAAAAAAAAAAGATTAGTCCAATACAATGCGGCTGAAAATCGAATCTCATAGGTTCAAATCTTAGAGCTTTGGATGCAAATAATTTGGTGTTTGAGCCCCATGTCTAGGTATTCGGCTTTCTACGGTTGAAGAGTTTTATTTCTCCTTAAATGATCCTGACTTTATTGTACGGATGAAAAACTCCATTGTTAAAAAAAAAAAAAATGTCAGTCCCTCGTAATAGGTAGGAACAAGTTCGATTCTAATTGTCGTAGCCTCAAATACCAAAAGAAAAAAAAGGGTTGTCCTAACCATGGACGGGGTGACAAATGAAGAACCGACAGATTTTAGCCATAGCAACTGGCAAATAAATTTAAGGTTTTGGTGAACTCGGTTAGCAATGAACAAAATGCCACATTGTCATGTGCGCAGAGCTTTCTGGCGTATATAAGCAGTGAAATTGGAAGACACACAAAAGTATAAAAAGAAGGTCGGAAAGGCATGATAAAATGACAGAAGATCTCTGTTGTCTCATTCACTGGCATATGGGCAAGATTCCCATACTTGTCCTGGGCTCTCTCTAGAGAATTCTTGCAAGGTCTGTGTCCCGATCCAAGAAGAATAAGCAATAGCATTGTCCTAGACAGCGTTTGCATCCATCGTTTCTTAGTCTTTCCTACAATCTTCACTGTGGCGAATCGTCCAGGTTTGGCTTAGGAGGGTTGGACTTGGATTACTAAGAAAGCCCACAAGTTCTTTGCAATGACAGTAAACTGTCATTACTTCACGAGATACAGCGAAAGAATCGATAGCATTTGTAACTGTTGCCATGTGAAAATAATTAAAGATTCATATGTTGCCATCTGAATAGCACATATGACGTAGTAGCTTCGGGTGGCTTTATATAAAGTGGTCCTTTTCATGAAGTTACAGGGCTTTTTCTCCAAGATAAAAAGCTTGGAACGGAAGAGAAATGTGTGACACTTTCATGATCCCAGCTCTTTCGTTTTGCTCATATAAGCACATAAACCGAACTGTTTGACACTGATAATTTGTGAAGCATTTTGTTTGCGGGCCTAAAATCCACCGAGATGGTTCCATAGAAAAGGCCCTGAGATCAACTACCGGATTAGATCATGTTAATTCTATAGCGGTTGGCCAAGGCCATCCCACTGAGCACTGGTATCTCAATCCCAGCAAACCGGCTAAAAGGGCTGACCTTGTTGAATTTGGATCCCAGGACATCACTTTTTAGGGGGTTCAAGTGAACGCTGAGAAAGCCAATCAGAGATAAGAGCTAACATGAATAAGAGATCCTCGACACAAAAAACTAACTTGGTGGTCTTAGAAAATTATGGATACTGCCAATCGCTGCACCATTCTAGAGTAGGCAATCTTATCACCAATTATGCAAGCATGTTGGCGCCTATGGTCGTGTCAATGATTCATCTGTATTGAATTGCAGGTCCCCATCAGATATGAAAAATGGACATCTTACCGAACAAACAAGTAAGAGAATCATGACAAACATTTTAGGCACTGCCACATTCTTTGTTATCTTCTGACAGTAACGGTTCCTATTCTTGCACTCACAAATCATAATCTTTTCTCTATCACGTGGGTGCTTGTCTCTCTACGCTTATTTCTATCTAGTAATGCTAGGTTTTGTCTTTTGGTCGGGGAACAATTGTATTAATACTGCTAATGTTAGCTTGATGTGCACAGAGCATTAAAATTTTGAAGTTCGATGTGTGCCCCAATGGTCACCGTCAACGGCCCATGAACATGTAGATAAGTACTGTGAATTGATTGTTGCACTTATTCTAAGGTCAATTGGTGTCCACCATTTGCATCGGTTTTTAACCTGAGCTTCCGACGAGTATTTTGTTGGGTTAAAAAGTTCCCTTTAGAAAGGTTTTGCGTATGTAACTGAACCTTTTAGATCTATGTAATTACCAAAAATGGCAGCGAATAACGAGTGGTTCAAGAATCTTGGTGTTGACATCGGAAAATTTAACCAGCATGTAATACCCTATTTTTGCCACTAACCCGTGTTAATTTACTGAATAACCACAATTAACTGTAGAGAATTAAGTTTTGCAGTGAGATATAATATTTGCAGAACTTCATCTCCTGAATGGTGCCTTCTGGATCTTCAACTGCATCAGAACTTACGGCACTTAAAAGGGATGAGATCAGAGAATATACCGATCCGCTTGACATGGAGAAGAAGCAATATGATACTCGACAGAAGCATCTGAAGCTCCATTCCTCGGCTAGAACATGGCCAAAATATAGAGTTATCATATATATATATATATATATATATATTAGCAATCGGCCTGTCAAATAATATGTGATATTATCCAAAATTCGTGCGAACAACCATCGCCAGGGTAGCGTATCACATGGGGGACTTTGTATTATTAGCACAGCAATTTGGCATGTGACGGTGCCAGGGCGGGCAAGACAATATTGCTTCGGAGTGCAAATAACTGCCATACACACTGCTAGTTCTAGTGGGTCATGGCTGCATATGAGGCTTGAGTTGCACTGCTTAGTTGCTAGGACGCACCCCCATCTCTGTTCATAAACCCGCTAGCTCCATTTGTTTCTAACCGGTTTCCAACAAAAGCTAAAAAACCCCCATCTTTCACTCTTTTGGTTTTTATGTCTCTTTTTGCACAATTTACTAGCCAATTATCAATGTCGGAACACTCGAAGACCAGATTCATTGCCTTAGAAGCAGCCATACACTTCTCATATGCTTAAGTTAAATCTCAAAAGTAAGTTCTGTGGATGATTGAAAATTTCATTTTCAGTACTGTGCAACTGTATGAACTACCAGATTTTAAACCCCATCAAAGTGAATGAGCTTATTCAATTGTGTTTGCACCAAAATTTGTCTCAGTTTAGCTCACATGGGGCTGTCAATACTTTCAACACCTCGAGACCCCACTTCACTAAGTTCTGCCTTAGCGTATAACAGTCTACACTGCCTTTCTTTTTATATAATAACATGAAAATGACAGAATTTAAGATGAAAACATGCATGGGAATCACAAGAAAATACCATAACAAGTAGCGTTATGTCATCTAAATTCGTAAAACTGTGACAATCTTTTATTATCGAGTCGAATTTTCTCTCACCCTCTGTCACTGGGTCTAACTGGAAGTGTCCGCGTAGCTTTTAATGGGCCATTTTATGCGATCCACAGTGCATTTTGACCAAAATTTGCATGAAATGGAGAAAGGATTCAATTACATATTCCAGTTGTTGGGCACTCATGCCAAAAGCAAACATTTGATGGTTTCGTGTTAGGGACTCAGATTCACATGCAGAGGACTTTTTCCTTTTTTTGTCTCCCGCAGTAATAAGTACGAAGGTTTGTTTATTAATTTATTATAATTATCATCTCTTTTTCATTCAGAAAGCACAATGTAAATATTCCCACGTCCAGTTTGACTCTGTTTTTCCTTTTCATAAGCATTGTAAATTCCAATGCGAATCCCATCCCCTAAAAAGGACAGGAATTGAAACAATGAAAACTGCCCTTTAAAGCAGAGCAGATGAGATGCTCGGTGAAAAACATTTTCTTGCACGCGGCTCACGCAATTAGGTATATGACCTAGAAAATAGATGTGCAAATCCTACTAAGGTACAGCTAAACCAATCAACTACTTTGACTAGGTAATGGCGCCGTGTAAAACATGTTGGCAAGTTTAATATAAAGTAATAAAGTTCTCACTTCTTTTCCAAATGTGGTAGGAAGTAACTATACGAACACAGAATGATATACACAGACATAATTAATAAAACAATACTTCTCAACTTTTTTTTTTTTTTTTTTTGTGCGCTCTCTTTTCTAACTCACTTCTCGGGTTATCATTTCTATGTTGTGCGGGCGGGTGTTTTGCAATATAGTAATAGAAACTTCAGTAATTGGTAAAACAATGAGAGGGCAATCATTGATTCACAGAAATTGCCAAAACAACAAACGATGCATGCGAGTAACCCCCCAAAAAAAAAAAAATCACTTAGTAACAAATGTTACATAAAAATTATGTATAGTATATTAATTAAATGCATTTATTAAGATGACAAAAGCATTTATAGTCACATTTGTGTGCAAAATGTGTTGATCCAGATTCTTTACACCCGCCCATACGTGCGAATATTCCTTTGGACGTATGAACTAGAGTATAAAATCATTAAAAATAATAATAATAATAATAATAACTTTATTGCATGGACGTAGATTGCTTTTATGATAGGTTGGACATAAGTAACGTGATGATACCATGATTATTAATTATATATTTGTTTGATTGTGATTATTCAATAAATTGCAACAGATATGCAATCAATCGTCTTGATATTACTACGAGACATTTTTCGTGAACGCACGTTGGTGCAACATTATTGTTTCTGAAATATAAGTCCATGCATAACCATGTCCGCGGTTACATGGGGCACCCAATTCACCTGACCAGACGAAATGTTTCGGTGGGATTGCTCTGCAATCGGGCTGTATCTAGTTGTCACTCAATATCCATTGACCTAACTATTGGCGGCCAATCATGAAAAGCCGACTAGCTTTAAATCGATTTTTTTTTTTTTAATTTTAAATTCATACACGGTAACTTGTAATTGAAATGGTGATTAATTAACTGGGGTCTTATGATAGAGAAGGATTATTATAAATGAGCTGGACCCTCCAATTTCAACCACAGGGTGGAGATTGTGACTCTTGCCCTCCTTTATTAGTAGCTCACACGAGGCATTTGCAACTGAGCTCTCTCTCTCTCTCTCTCTCTCTCTCTCTCTTGGCTTTGATCGGAAACATCAAATGTCAACCTTGACATACGCTCTATCTTAAATTCTGTTTTCACTTTGCGGTCTGATTTCACAGATCCAAAACTCGGTGGGAAATATATAAAACTGGTTCTTTTTTTGGTTTCTTTTTTCTCCCTTTCTCAACTGCACTGCTATAAAAGTCTACCACTGAATTTCCAGTCCAACCCCATTTATTTTTCTTAAAGGTCTTGCATAATCTTGATCTGTGTATTGCTCTGTTTCCTCTGCTTTTCTTTGGAGTCTGCATTCCGGGCAGAGCAAATGGGTCCGAGCTCAGTTGTCATCACCATTGATAAGCCTAACAACTTCTCTATCGTAGAAATCAATGCTTCAGATTCACCTTTGTTACCTGAGAAACAAAAGGCTGTGAGTCCGAAGCAATTCGCGTGGTTTCTTCTCCTCAAAGCTCACAAGGTGCTCACTTGCATTTCATGGCTAGCAATGGGTTTCAAGGCCATGTTTGCTTCAATCAAGAAACGTATTGCTAATTCCGAAACAATTGAGGAGGAACATAGAAGTAAAGGGAAGTTGTACAGATTTATCAAAGTGTTCCTTTTTATATCAATTGTAGCTCTGGTGATAGAAGTTATTGCACACTTCAAAAAATGGAACTTGAATCTGATACACCTGTGGGAGGTTCAGGATCTGCTGCAATGGTCCTATATGGCTTGGTTGTCTTTTAGGGTTGATTATATTGCTCCATTTGTGGCAACTCTTTCCAAGTTCTGTATTGTTCTATTCTTGATTCAATCTCTCGATCGTCTGATTCTATGTATTGGATGCTTCTGGATCAAGTACAAGAATTTGAAGCCCACAATAAACAGCGAGGCTTATGAAATTGATGATCCTTCCAGTTTCCCAATGGTTCTTGTTCAGATTCCAATGTGCAATGAGAGAGAGGTAACCAAACATTCTCAAACTTGCTCACACCATTGCACTTCTTCAGTTTCTGTTATGATTGTGTCGCTTATGACAAACCTCTAAACTGCATCTTGCACTCTATTTAGGTGTATGCACAGTCTATTGCTGCAGCGTGCCAGCTTGATTGGCCAAGAGACAGATTGTTAATTCAAGTCCTCGATGATTCAAATGATGGGGCTATCCAGCTCCTAATACAAGATGAAGTCTCATCGTGGCGTCAGGAAGGGGCCAACATAATATATAGGCATAGATTCATCAGAACAGGATATAAAGCTGGCAACTTGAAGTCAGCCATGGCCTGTGATTATGTCAAAGACTGTGAATTTGTTGCAATATTGGATGCAGACTTCCAGCCAAACCCGGATTTCCTCAAGCAAACAGTTCCTCACTTCAAGGTAATATCTTTTATGCAGCAAAAGGTAGAAATGCTATGTTTTTCATAATTTTGCGGATACGCAATCTGATTTATGTCTTCATTTTTGACAGGGAAATCCTGAACTTGGTCTAGTCCAGGCTCGCTGGTCTTTTGTGAACAAGGACGAGAACTTGCTTACAAGGCTCCAAAACATCAATCTGTGCTTCCATTTTGAGGTGGAGCAACAAGTCAATGGCGTTTTCCTCAATTTCTTCGGGTTCAATGGAACAGCTGGGGTGTGGAGGATTAAGGCTTTGGAGGATTCAGGAGGGTGGCTCGAGAGAACAACAGTTGAGGACATGGACATTGCTGTTCGAGCACACTTAAATGGATGGAAATTCATATTCCTCAATGACGTAAGGGTGCTCTGCGAATTGCCCGAGTCTTATGAAGCCTACAAGAAGCAGCAGCATCGCTGGCATTCTGGTCCGATGCAGCTATTCCGTTTATGCCTTCCTGATATAATAACTTCCAAGGTTTTTGCTCAATTTTCCATATGAAGATCTGCCATTTGTTCCAAAGCTAAGACTCCATATGTTTGACTCCTTGGTTTATATGTTTCTATATGTGCAGATATCGATATGGAGGAAGGCTAACTTGATATTCCTTTTCTTTCTTTTGAGGAAACTTATACTTCCATTTTACTCATTCACATTATTTTGTATCATACTTCCATTGACCATGTTCATACCTGAGGCAGAACTGCCTCTTTGGGTAATTTGTTATATACCCATTTTCATGTCCTTCCTGAATATTCTTCCTGCACCAAAGTCATTCCCTTTCTTGGTACCTTACCTGCTCTTCGAGAACACTATGTCTGTTACAAAATTCAATGCCATGGTTTCGGGACTGTTCCAGCTTGGGAGCTCTTACGAATGGGTTGTGACAAAGAAGACAGGAAGATCATCAGAATCTGATCTATTGGCCTTCGCAGAGAGGGAATCAAAATCTTCGAATGAAGAGAAGATACTCAGGAGGAATTCTGAATCTGGCTTAGAATTGCTAAGCAAAGTCAAGGAACAAGAAGCACCACCAAAAAAGAAGAGAAACAGGCTTTATAGGAAGGAGCTTGCACTTGCTTTTCTTCTGCTCATTGCAGCTGCAAGAAGCCTGTTATCTGCCCAGGGACTTCATTTCTACTTCTTGGTGTTCCAAGGCTTGTCTTTTCTAGTTGTTGGATTGGACTTGATTGGGGAGCAGGTCAGCTGAGAAGCAACACAGATAAAAAGGCCCTTTCGTGCTTATATAGAGTTTACATGATTCCATATGAATCAGAACGTTTACAGGCAAGTGCTTGAATTTGTACAATCTTCTATTTTCCTTGAATCTTTTTGACCCCGTGGACTAATAATCACTGTGAGGACCCAACATAAAGGGATTGCTCAGAGTTTTACTTTCACGCAGGGGTGTAATAGTACCAAAGTGGTTTTGCCGAGGTTTAAATAAGCCTCGACAGCTTGAAGTTTATATTTTCTTAATAGGGGGAAGGTACAATGAGAGGCATTTAAAAAGTGCAAGGATGGATGGAATGATTTAACCCTTCCGGGCAAACAACACGTGAAGTGACAGGTTGTTATTGCACCGAGTTGGGATATGTGGGAAACCCAATTCAACTCGACAGGGGACACCATTGTCTGGGAGTCCTCTGATCAATGCATGGCCTAAAATGTAATTTTATCGAGGCCCAGCGCTCGGAATTGCCATCAATGCCCTGCTCCCCACTTTTCCCTTTTGTTCTTGTGTGCACGTTAATGGCAATCCGCGGGACTCCATCGCATTCTACTTGCAATGGCTTCTATACGTGCGAGTATATCGCCTGCACAAATCCATGGTTTCGGTTGAAGTAATAGAGTGTTTTAACTATAAAGGAGATATGAGCTTTGAATTTGGTATTTTGCCTCAGATTTTACACTTGGTCACTGGTGTATAAAATATGGTTAAAGTTTTTTTTCTTAAAAGAAAAAAAATATTTGAATGAATATATTATTATTGTATATGAGAATTAGAAATTAAAATTATTCAATAATATATAATACAAAATTTAAATTTATTATATATATATGAAGTGATAGTTTGATAATTCACTATATAATTATTCACTATATATGTAATGGATGGATTATATGAATTCAACTTCTGGACAGTTTTGGGTGGAAAGTGGGGCCCACTAAAAATAGAAATAAAATGAGGCTAAATTGCCCTAGGCAAGATGGGGCCGAAAACGGGCCTGTTGTTGTCCTGTGATCATGGAAATGAAAAAAAACAAAAAAACAAAACAAAAGGCCAAAAAAATAATTAAAAAAAAAAAAAACCTTCGGATTGGGTTGCAATTACAACCCACTGGCTTGTAAAAGGCCTAACTCAGTTTGGTTTTAGAGCCTTGGCCCACGTCTGAATGGAGCCCGACCCAAAAAAAAATTGTTATTCTCTCCCCTCGTGAGGATTTGTTTTAGGTGTACTGATTTTTTTTGTTTTTTTTGGTTATTATTGAGTGATACTAGAATTTTGCAGCGTAAATGCATCCCCTCTTTAGGAACCGGTAAATACGTGTAAAGTTTATGAAAATGTAAGTTAAAATCGATTGACAAATTTACATGTTTATTGCATAATCAAATAAAACAAAAATACTATTTGTTCAATTAAAAAATTACAGAGTGTTAATTATTCTTCTAAAATATTAATCAAATGTACATATAAACTATAAAAGATTATAATAAAGATAGAATTGGGACCTTCTGTCTTGCTCCTGACTCTTGTGATTACATCGACGGTACCAAGAATTTGTTTATCCACTCAGTGCCTTCAATTGATTAAAAAAATGAAAAAATGAAAGAGAGAGAGAGAGATAGAAAAAGACGAAGTAGAAGTTGTTTAACCCTTTTATCCCATTCAGTTTTCTTCCGAGTCTTTTTTTTTTTTTTGGCACAGTTCGTCAATTAAATTCACGCGTAAGATCCAACATATCAGAGGAGGGGGAGAGTTGAATTGAGATCCGGAAAATATTGTACAGCTTTCAACTGTGGCAAAGACAAAGACGACAAAATTACACTTCTTTTAAGGTTTGGGATATTGGACATTGTCTGAACAGGAAGAGGCATTTGCATGCCTTTTCCTTCTCAGTGTAATTGATACATTCCCCTTACTCCCCTGTCTGTTTTCATTTCAACCATCCAAAAAGTAATTGATATTGCATCTTGATAGCTGTCCCGAAGATGCTAGGCAAAGAATAGCATTATGCTACGGGATCCAATGATACTGGAGGCATTAGTTTGCAAATATTTATGCGTGCTAACAAAGAAAACAAGTACAAACACAATATGTCGAAATGGGTTCATCTAGGTCATATCAAAATCCATGGAGTTGGATCATTTTTGACCAATTTCCATGGCATGTGAAGTCACAAGTAACTGGAGAAAAAGAGAGAGAGAGAGAGAGAGTCCCCACTGCCCTTGGCAGCTGGCACCGCTTAGCGCTTAGATACTGTGCATTGTAGTCGGACTCTGGGCCAATTGTAATCTTATCCTTTCCGGGATGGATTAATTTAATAACATTGAATAAATCTCCCTTGGAAAGTGAATGCTTATATACTATTGTTAGGTGTATATATATATATATATATATATATATATATATATATAGAACAAGCTCAGTGGATATATTAGAGAGAGAGCTGCGAGCCAGCCCATCAATTTGCCAAAAACATTGAGAAGGATCTAAAATTTGAAATCATTACGCTCCCTCTTTTTGGTAATTTTTGACAGCCAATGTTGAGGTCCACGTACAGCGTGTTCTGATTAGTTAATGAGCAAACCTAACCTCCATATAATTGAAACCAAACAAACTCATAAAATCAAGTTGACCACTTCAAGTACTGAAGCAATCAAGGGTATTGACTTTGGCTCGAATTTTAAAGGACAGGCCTTAATGTGCCGGTGAATAAAATAGTGGGGACACTCCCAATTTGGGTAAAATGGGTCAATGAGAAAACTTGTTTTGGAGACACACTCAGGCCTCGGGGCATGTGGGTCGACCATTTGTCCTTTTGTACTGCTAGCCACGAAGTGATGTGTCTGAGTGACCTGTTGATGAAGCAGGCTGGCATGCACATTTGCTTGAACCAACAACGCCAGCTTGCATTAGATAAGCACTCTTTTTTTTCCCGGTTTTAGGCTGTACGCGATAGGCATTAGTCTCTCACCCTACTTATACCCACCA
Organism: Bruguiera parviflora; assembly: GCA_019804595.1. Classification (NCBI taxonomy): domain Eukaryota; kingdom Viridiplantae; phylum Streptophyta; class Magnoliopsida; order Malpighiales; family Rhizophoraceae; genus Bruguiera; species Bruguiera parviflora. The sequence goes on from CM034046.1 coordinate 814,536, forward strand.
GCTAGCCCTTATTGAACCAGTTCTCACTGGCTGTCTGCCTACTGAATGAACAATGGCTTTCAAAGCCCTGTTGTTTCTGATAGCTGCTTTTCTTGCTGTATCTTCAAGAGTATGGCTTATCTCCCTCCCCAACACTTATAAGACAACATTGGCTACTTCATTTTACTCGACATGGTTTTCTAAATCTTTTGGTTTCTGTACTTCTTGCAGGCCTTATATAGTGATGAGGAGTTCAAGGAGAAGGTAATTCTTAAGACATTGTCCCTATAAATATTTTTTGGCTTACTCAACAATAAGGTCAGAGTTTACTGGTAAAAAAATGTTTTAAATATGAGCTTCTCCATGTGTTCAAGCTTGTACATTATGAACAAAGATGAAAATCATTAACTATTTGATCTATTTACTCAACAGTATCCAGCATTATAAGCAATTAACAATGCAATTTAGTGCAGGCTATTGAGATCAAAGTTTTAGCATTAGCACCTTCAATCCCAGTGAAGCCATCAACTCCTCCTCCACCACCAGTTCCCACGCTCCCGACTCCTTCCCCACCAGTTTACAAGCCCCCTGCTCCTGCCCCACCAGTCCCCAGGCCTCCCAGTCCTGCTCCCCCGATCTACAAGCCTCCCACTCCTCCTCCGCCAGTCTACAAGCCGCCCAGTCCAGCCCCACCAGTTTCCAAGCCCCCTACGCCAGCCCCTCCAGTTTACAAGCCACCGTCTCCGGCCCCTCCAGTCTACAAGACACCTACTCCTACTCCAGCAGCACCAGTGAAACCCCCAACTCCTACTCTTCCTCCAGTCAGAACAAGGACAGGTAGCACATATTTCCATTCAGCGGAAAAGAAAACAATAACATAAACACTTGCCGCTCCTTTTCTTATCATGTATCTGAACAATGTGTGTGTTTGGTGATTTGTTGGCAGATTGCATCCCACTTTGTGGGGAGAGGTGCAAATTGCATTCAAGGAAAAATGTCTGTCTTAGAGCTTGCATGACTTGCTGTGACAGATGCAAATGCGTGCCGCCAGGGACTTATGGTAACAGGGAGAAATGTGGCAAGTGCTACACCCAAATGACCACTCATCACAACAAGCCTAAATGCCCTTGAAAGTTCACTCGTTCTTGATAGTTATGTTAGCTAAATATATGTTCCATGTTCAATGGTGAAGAAAATAAATTGTTTATTTGATATGAAAAGAAATCGTTTATTTATCTGTTTAGCAATTTCCAGCAACTATATGTTTGTGTGGCATCAGTATAATGCTAAGGTGCAGTTTCTGATGTGTACTGGATCTTTTGTTGCTCATTGCAGATATTGATGTACAATGTCTTGATCATATATTTATGTATCCGGCAATTCTAATAGGCTCTACTAATTCAGAAATTACAAAGTAAATACTATATTTTAAATGCAGCTACATTTTACATCTGCCACAAAAGTGTGTTTTTTTTCTTGATAATAACAAAAATCGAGGCCCCCATTTCCTCGTCCTGGTTCCGAGATTTTTCTCCACCCTCCTTGATCAACCAGAGAGGTTCTGAGATTGCTAAGCAATGCATTATTTTGGCAGAACCACACCATCAGCGTCAAAGACCGTCAAACATTGAAACCACCTCCGAATCACTGAAGACAAGCCAACTATCACAATCCCAGCCATCGGCTCTTCCCTCATCCACCAATATCAACTGGTGCCTCAACCGTTGAAAAAAGGCCTTAAGATCTACTGACATCGTTGTATTTGCTAAAAATATCTTCGAAGAGTGCGGTCAATGCCCATTCTAGTGGAACTTAGATCACTGGTAGAACAAATCAAAGATAGCTCAGAGAGTACCGAAGGCTTGAATCTGAGTCCTCTGTGGCTAAACCATTGAAGTGAGAACATGGAGAAATTACAGGATATTGGAGATGGTAGGGCGATACAATTCAAAATCATTTCATTCAAAGCAGAACTTGAAGCTGAAGTTGGCCTATTGTAAACTGATAATTCATGAGACTTTAGATTTGATGTTATCTTCAGCATGGCATGTGCTGACATATTGTGCTTGTAGGACATCCAGGGGGAGTGGAACACGTTTCTTGTTTTCTGCCCACGAATTTTTTTGTTTGAGTAGTTTCAGATTTGAATATTCCAGATTTACTAATTACCAAGTCTTAGTGGTAAATTGCTCAGGATAGGATGTCAACCCTGATAACAGTGGCACGTTATGGCACCATCACAAAAGGCTACATATTTCAATATCTAGGTGTCATCCCTCACTTCTTAGCATGGTTTTACCTTAACCCCTCTTCGTTGCTTTCAAAACTCGGGCTGACCATGCTTGTACCATACTTGTATTATCCTAAATGACAAAAAAGACATCAAACGTCCCAGAAGACGAAAAAGGGGTCGAAGGATTTCACCGTTCTAACCGCTAGACTAAGAGGAAAACCGCCTATATAAAAGCTGAAAGAGGCAAGCCAAATGGAACATAGAAACTAATGTAACAGTGAAGCATCAAGCCGAATTTTATAGGTCAGTAGTTTTTCAGAGAAATGGCTTTTGATAAAGCAGTTGCTATTGCCGCCATTTGTATTGCTTCCTCCATTTGGGTTCTTGTTGTAGAAGCAGAAGAACTAGTCACTGTTCCAAAAACTCTTGCAGGATGGCCGGCACCTGCTCCAAGACCCACAACCAATGCAGCTCCCCTCATTTCTTTCCCTTCCATGCTGATTGGATTCAAGGGTATTGTCATCTCATTCATTCTCCTTAAATTGGTGGCTCAAGGCCTCCATTTTACCCTGGCGTCTTGCATCCCATTGCGATGTACTACAAAAAACAGTTTTTTATTTTGTTTCGTCAAATGTGCTGAATTGATGACTAAATTTTTGTGCTTGATGATCCCTGAACAACTACAGCCAAGAGCTCATGATTATCTTTTCCACAGGATAATTAATATTTGATTGGGGATTGTAGAGCTCGTTGATCTAACTTTACATTGTGCCATTCAATTTGTGAAGGAAAAAATTAAAAAAAAAAACAAACAAAAAAACAAAACTTGGTAAGATGGTTGGTAGAAGACAACTTGATCGGTAGAAAAACTGAGGGTACGGATAACAAGGATCGCTTCAAGAAGTAATCAAATCATTATACATAAATATAAATAATCATAATAACAACTTTATTTTTATTGAAAAATCTTAAACTGCATAACCAATTAAATTACTGCGCATAGATAGTAAATAGTGACTTTTGTTTTTGATACGAAATAACAATATTCTATTTTACTTCAAATTTACACGATGTGCAGCGTTGTCTTCATAAATTAAGATTTTAATCAAATTTAATTATTTTATTTTTCTCTTTTAATCGAATGGGAGCGAGTTAATAAAATCTCAATTTTTGATTCCCGAACATCCCTAACACAACAAATAAAGGGTAGTGCTACCCTCTTAACAAATCTCGCAACCAAATCATGAAATATATTTTTATGACCTATCAAAATATATAATAATTAATATCACCATGGAACCCACCTTTGGTGACATACGATAAAAGTTCTTATAAAAGATCTTGAATTTTTGAGCCGTGAAAAAATATAAGAAAATCTTTTTTTCAAAATGAAAAATCCAAAAAAAAAAAAAAAAATTCTCAATCCTCTTGAATAAGATTTCGATTTTGATTCTTGAACTTCCATGCAAAATGAGAAAATCTTGAAACTTTTTCTCTTTTTAAATATATATATTTTTTTGTTGTCAGGAGGAAAATCTTGAATCTCGTAGTATAGCAGTTGAGACCCAAACGCAAAAACCCATACCCATTGTTTCAAAGTAGCACAACCCAAAAATCCAACCTAGATGGTACGAATCAGAACTCAATTGGCGAAGAAATCGAAATAGAAAATGGACAAAAGAAAATTAAGAACCAAAGTACAACCAACCCAACCCTTCGAGCTGGGATCCGATTACATTTTTCGTTAATTAATAAATTAACGGCACACTAACAGAAAACAGTAAACACCCGACCAGAAAAAATGTAAATCACAAAAAGAGAGAAAAAAAAAAAAAGTAGCCAACAATCAACATTAATTATTTTACTATTTGGGAAATCCCCAGTATCCACTCTAAATTAAATATATAGATTGAGGCAACTAGCACCTCAAATTATTCCAAATTAAATGAAAAAAAAAAAAAAAAAGGCCTCGGAGGTAAGAATCCACATTAATTATATTTTAATATCCTATATATTCAATTTACAGGGGCATAGTCGGGATTCCCAATGAATAAGATGATTACACGTGCACTCACCCTCTACCTTTTGGTTGAGAATCCAAGTTGGAAAAAATAGCATCAAAGCACGGAAGCCTCAGAGGTTCAGAAAGATTAAGCCACTCAGTTAACGTTCATAGTTTCATTTCTGAGTGTTGATTGGAAACCATACTTTGAGTAATATGGACTCATCTTCTGCGATTTAGAAGACTATTTGGACCATTCTATTTGTGAGCCCGCTTCTGTTGTATTAAAAACGATTCGGCTTCTAACCCTGTTGTCGCCGATCCGGCTTTCACATCAATTAAATTGTTGGTGAACTCTCTCTCCTAATTCCCAAATTCATAATTATTGATTGGTAATGTTGTGATTTCTATGCTTGCAGGAAACGACTAGCCTTCTGTAAGTATTTAGAGTTTTGAAATCCAGTACTTTATTTATCTTTCTTTGATTAACAAGTATATGCTCGCTGTGACGTTTAAAAGATGACGAGTATCCCGGAAAATAATGGAGAAGACGGAAGGGGGACATGGTCAAATTTGCCAATACTGCTTCTGCGGATGATCCAGGACTGGTTGCCATTTTTTGAAAATTTGATGGTATCTGTTGTTTGCAAGCACTGGCACTATGCCTCTAAAATCTATGCCACAACGGGATTGCTGGGTGCTGATTGCAGGCCAATGCGGTTGATGCCTATTAAACTGGGGGACGAAGGCTGGAAAGATAGGCAAATTACAAACTTCTCCACCGGAAAGAAATATTTCGTGGGATCTCAATATGCCGACAGTGTTAATGCTAATGCCACCATGGTCCTCTGCTCGGAAAAGGGATGGCTGCCCTTAGCTACTCCATATTCTATAAACCCAAAAATACGATACAGGGGAAGTCCAAGCTCGCCAATGTTCTTGGTTAACCCTTTTACTAAGCAACGGTATGATTTGCCAACTGCAACGTTTGAGCCCGAGAAGAATAAGCTCTTTAGTCCACAGGTGGCTGCTATTTCAACTGTTAACGGGATTCCTAGTTGTGCAGCCATTGGTCTGCTCGACGGGCCTCTGTGGGGAAACTGTGACATTGACCCACTTCAATTCATTCTTAAAATTGCGCGACCAAATGACAAGGAATGGAGAACGTACACATATCGCCATGGAAGTGAAGAAAATTACGCCATGGATTGTTTCCCTAGTATTCTCATGAGAAACAATCATGTGTATCTAATCGATGTATGGGGCCGGACACTTGTTTTCGATATCTTTGGAGCTACGTGGACCAGTATTTTGAAACAAAGGGGCGAACGCGAATGCAACTATATAGATCCCTTGTTTCAGACTGATGCCGCAATCATGAGGATTGCGTTTGAGTGGGAACCTCTGCATGAGCCCGAACGATTAACTCATTGTGTGTTCCAGAAGCTTAATGAAGATGGAGGTACATGGGTCAACTTAGACCACAATGAATTGATAGGTCAATGCGGGCATGTTGGTCGGATCCAACACTCCTTTGTATCAAAAGATACGGGGAAAACAGCGGTGTACTATTTGACAATAGGGGAAGGAGGCTATTGGGTGGAGACATATGCTGTGAACACGCTTGCCGGAGGTTCTGCTCAAATGGTGTCAAGACATCCACTTTATATAGATAATGTTGAAAATGAGATGATTTGGGTCGATTTGGGTTAATTATATTTGCATATATTGATTACAAATACCTTTTTCTTTTTCACTTGCTTTTAACTACATGTCTAATAATTTAAATTGTCTCATATTTATTAAATTATAATTTATTATATATTTTCTTACTATTAATACCTCATTATTATTCCACTCAGTCTCTCTCTCTCTCTTTTTTTTTATAAAAATTATTTGTTGACTTTCACTTATATTATTAAAAAACAAAATTCAAACATATGTATCCTCTATGAAACAGCCCCCAATCACTAAAGTTGGAAGAAACAGGTAATTAGTCCCTTAAACCGTGTTAATTAAAAGTTCAAGTCAAGTCATGGCCGGAAATGGAATCATAGGATTCTAAGCCTATACAATCGTTATCCCATATCATCTTTATGCTAGCTTTGGAATTAGCTTCTTCGTTAATGTGGGTGGGAGAGGAGATTGTTGTTTAAACAATCGGTTATATTTTTAGTATGTTATTTTCAACTATATACTTATTTTTTATCCTAATAACTTATTTCTGTTGAAGCAATCATTGATGAAGCATTTTGGCGCAGTTTTAAGATTTTATTTTACTAAATTTTTAACTTGCGATTTCATACATTTAGCACTTTGATTTTATTAACATGTTATTATACTTAGTTTTCTACTAACAACTTATTTTTATATTATTCACTTTTAAAAGGTTATTATTTTTGGATTTCTAATCATTAGAGAGAGAAAAAAAGAAAAATTGAATTAATTATTGATGAAAGATTTTGATGTAATTTTGGAATTCAATTTTATTGTAATTTTAGTATAATGAGTACATCAATTTGATTGGTATATTGTTATATTTATTTTTCTCTAAATAACGTATTTTTGCATCATTTATTTTTTAAATATTGTTATTTTTTGTTTTTTAATCATAAATGAAATTGTTGTTAACCAACAATTTGTTATGATTGTGAAAAGTATTATTGGGATGAATCTAGTTGTAAATTTAATTATTTTGACGGAGTAAAAATTTTATTAAGATCCTTTTTACTTTTTTTTTTCATAAATTGAGTGAATTTTTTTAGTGTTAATTTATTATTTCGTTATCCTATATTTATTTGATTTTAAAATTAAAAAAAAAAAGAGGCAAAACTATATTTGCATTGTCTCCCAAGAGCAGGTTGTCGAGATCGATACTCAAACTCCAAACCACCGTGATTAACCGGTGATAATACCAGTTTCGATCAAAAACAAGTAAAAATTTGAGAGACAATTTCAACATTAATATGAATTATTGATAGAAAAATAATCATTAATCTTATATATTATATATAATAAAATGAGAACCGTATGTAAAAGCCACACCCATTTGTCTCGAAGCAGCACAACTTAGAATACAACTTATGTAGTATCCACTCGAACCTAATTGGCGAAAGAAATCCAAACAGAAGAGGGAAAAGTGAAAACAAAGAACGAAAGTCCGAGCAGCTCAAACCCACCGACTCGGGATCCACCTACATAGCAAAACACGCAGGCAGACCCTAAATCCAACGTGTATTCAGGGTCAAAGGTTTTCGCCCTTCCTTCCTACAGCTAGACTAGGAGAACAATTATCTATATATATATATAAAAGGAGAAAGAGGCGAGCCAAATGATCATAGTAGAAGAAGCATCACCTACTGCCAATGCAGGTGACCTCACTTCTTTCCCTTCCATGCTGATGGGATTCGTGGGTTTTGCCATCTCATTCGTTCTCCTTAGATCGGTGGCTTAAGTCCTCCGTTTGATTCTTGAGTCTCCTCCTTTCACTTATGGTCCCTGCAGTGCTACTTTTCTTCTCTTCTTCGGGTCTAATAAGTAATGGCATCACAGGTTTAGATCTACGGCGTCATTGTGGTATTCTAATCTATTGTTGCATTCCCATCCCGATGTACCCGAAAAAAGAGTTTTTTTTTTTTTTTTTCAATCAAATATGCTGAGTTGATGACTATATTTTTGCGTTAGATGATCCTTGATACAGGCAACAACCCTAAACCCACTTCAATTCATTCTCAAAACTGCGCGACCAAATGACAAGGAACGGAGAACGTACACATATCGCTATGGAAGTGAAGAAAATTACGCCGCGGATTGTTTCCCTCGCATGCTCATGAGAAACAATCATGTACATTTAATCGATGTATGGGGCCGAACACTTGCTTTCGATATCTTCGGAGCTACGTGGACCAGTATTATGAAACAAAGGGGCGAACGCGAACGGCACGACTATATAGATCCCTTAATTCAGACTGATGCCGCAATCATGAGGATTGTATTTAAGTTGGAACCTGTCCATGAGCCCGAACGATTAACTCCTTGTGTGTTCCAGAAGCTTAATGAAGATGAAGGTACATGGGTCAACTTAGACCACAATGAATTGATAGGTAAATGCTGGCATGTTGGTGGATATGATAACTCCTTTGTATCAAAAGATACGGGGAAAACAGGGGTGTACTATTTGAAAATAGGGGAAGAAGGTTATTGGGTGGAGACATGTGCTGTGAACCTGCTTGCCGGAGGTTCTGCCCAAATGGTTTCAAGACATCCACTTTATATTGATAATTTTGAAAATGAGATGATTTGGGTCGACTTGGGTTGATTAGATTTGCATATATTGGTTACAAATGCCCTCTTCGTACTTAGTCTTGATGACATGTCTAATAATTTAGGTCGGTATAGTCTATTATATATTTTTTTACGTATCTCTTTTCATAAAGATTATCAATTCACTTTCACTTATAATATGAAAAAAACAAAATTCAAATATATGTGCCCTTCTAAGGGAACGAGCACCGCTATAACATCCGCCAACCATTAAAGTCGGAAGAAACAGGTAAGTAGTCCCTTTAGCTGTGTTAATTAAAAGTTCAAGTTACCATGTCCTCGTCTTTCGGTGTCGCATGACTTGCAGATATTTTGACTTAGCACTGCCACACATAAACAGGAAAATCAACCAACCATAATTAACAAATTGAATTGTGAAGGATGATAAAGATACCCAACGAATTCTCGTCTCTCATTATGTTGGCTCTTAATTTGTTAGGCTTTAGTCAAAAGTTGGAAGCGAGTATGAACTCTGGAGGCCATCAAACATGTTTCACTTGATAGATCACGATTGCATTGGCCAGTAATCTTTTTAGTCAACTTCTTCTCTTTTTTGGGTTTTTCAAACTTACAAGTTTTGGAAGTTGTGGAATCGTTTTGTAACCACGTAAGATTTGATATTCCGTATTCATTGAATATCCGTTTTGAAAAAAAAAAAAAAAATTGCAAGATATTCGTTGACCTCTTATATCGCTCCATGTAGGTCAACGACAAGAAACTTGGCATTTTCATAGTCACTCTCTTCTCCTGGGGTTGGATGAACTCACGGTGGAACATAGAAAGTGGGCATATGGACTTTTCCTTAGGGAGAGAAAAAAACAAACAAATGTCTTCAACCTTCTTCGAATATTATGAATGCATGTGATTATAACAGCCTATCATTCTATCAGCCTTCTTTATTTGTTCTCGGCATCTGATTTGTTATTTTTATGCATATGGTTCTCTGCCATTCCTCGAAGTCAACATCAAGCAGCAACTGCGAATCCTCGTGCCACACGTATTCCCAAGAGCCATCCCCACCCAAGAGCCGATTGATGGTCATAATCAAAGCCCCTTGGATGCCACCTATGACCAAATCTCTTGGTTATTATTAACAGCAATTAAAAAGATTCATCAACAATATAACATCTCAGTCACTAGCGCAACTCTCCAGTCTAGTATGATATGGATGCAAGCCCAATTCCAATCTCTCAGTTCTCCCTCAAAATTAAAGCCGAATATCCCTGTGCAGATTGGCATTGCTTTATATTTATTCTAATTCTCTCTCTTTTATATGGGAAATTCAATTCGAGTAATTGGGAAGAAAAACCTGGAGAGCCTAACACTAATCTCTTCTAATCCCCCCCGCCATTCAATTGTAAAGCCAGGTTTTGTTGCTAATTAACAAAACGGCAGCGGTTTCTTCTTTACTGGAGCTCGACTTTTATTTTCCACATGTCCCACCGGTCTCCACGAGATAGCCTCTCTCTCTCTCTCTCAACCTCAATTGTTCTCACATTGTTATCTACGCGTTGGGTTGCTACCTCGTGTCAATCATAAAAAAAACTCCTATCCAAGCTGCGCCGAGCAAAAACGCATCGTTTTGAATCTCCTCAGTCTATACTTACTATGTGTGTGTGCGTGCGTGCGTGCGTGTGTGTTTGTGTGTAATATAACGTTAGCGCTATACCGCTTTATAATAACTTGCACGGGAAGCATCTGACCCAAGCGACTCGTTTTCTTGTTAAGTCGATCGGCCAAAATAAAAGATTCCCTTTCCTTGAAAAGAAACTCCTTTTTTTATTATTTTTTTAATGGATAAGAGTTGACGCTTTGATTTTGACGCGATACCATTTGCTGATCCGATTTGTCTCATCTTTGGTTCAGAACTAGCAGTCCTAGCAGAAGCCAGAAAGTGAAGACTTGGAAATGAGAAAAGAGAAAGGAATTGGCCAGAGAGATGTTGACATTGGAGTAACATTGTGTCTTTTAATTGGTTTTTTGGACACATGCAATTGTCTTACCGTCTTTGTTTCTAATTACTTGGTAATCCCACTGCCGAAAATAAGCCAGAGATCTGAAGTATGCCGAGACATTCCTTTTTTTTTCTTTCGGTTCAAGGGAGGGCAATGCCCAGTGTCGGAGCAGGTGCCAGCCAGCCATTCTGAAGAACGTTTTGGAAAAGTTGCTAATTCTTCAGCTTGCGGAACAAGAACCAAATAAACGGAGGAAGCAATATTTATTACAAATGGCAGCAATAGCCACGGCTTTGTCCACATTTGCTAATTCCCGTCTTTTGGGACCTTTAATTTCTTTTTGGTCTGTAATAGGATATCTACTGCGAGCATGGACAGCCCAAGTTTTGAAAGCAGGGCCAACATAGCTAGACATTTAAATTTTTAACCTTTTGCAATGGCGTCACGATGTGCCACTGTTATTATGAACGGCTGACATCCTAGCTCGAGCAAATTCCAATTAAGACAGACTTAGTTTTTAAGAGGATAAAATGTGATATCGATACTTCGAACCGAAGCCGAGAGCTTTCGTCGATTCAGGACATGAAGTGGTCGACTTGGTTTGGTGCGGGTTCATTTGGTTTGAATGTGGGCTCATTCGTCATTGATATAAACCAGAACACACCACATTTCTAAATATAGCACCATGCGTACCTCACCCATTCACCAAAAAGGGGAGGAGTATAGTGACTTCAAATTTGGATCTTTTCAAATAAGTCAAAGGTGTGATTTTATTAAAAAGGAGAGTAGAACTGTTGCGGGTTCAAGGTCTTGTTATCTTTTCAACATTTTTGGCAATTTGATGGGCTTTTTTGCAGTTCTCTTTAATATATCCACTGAGCTGAGTGATAAAGTTACAAGCTTCAGCAATCATTTAAGATTATTTAGTTTTGTGCTGCCCTTGTTTACCACAACCCTCCCCCCCCCTCAAAAAAAAAAAAAAGAATTATATGGGTTTAGACTCTCCTGTGCTCGTCGTGGCCATGGCCAATATAATGTCTAAGCTCCTACCAAGAAAAAAAATAAAAAATGATATTTATCTTCATTTATCGAAATAAAAGAATAAAAATTTGTACATCATTCATAAAAGAAAAAATAGAAAGAATATATAACTTTTAACTTAATTCATAAAAAAACATCAGATTATAAATTGAGAAAGATTTTACGGGCATCAAATTCTTGTTAAGTATAACACATGTTTTGTACACACCTATCCATATATATGAACAGCCACGGCCATCTTATTCATTGTCAAACCACTCGTATATAGACATATTTTAAACACACCTACAGAGGGGTGATTTTAATAAGTCGAAGGTGTGATTTTATTAAAAAGGAGGGTGGAGCTGTTGCAAGTTCAAGCTTTTGTTATCTTTTCAATATTTTTGGCAATTTGATGGGCTTGTTTGCAGTTCTCTCTAACTTAATTCATAAAGAATATCATATTGCAAATCAAGAAATGTTTTACGAGCGTCAAATTCTTGTTATATAAAACACATATTTTATACACACCTATATATAATAAATATATACACGAACAGCCAATGGTCATCTTATTCATAGGTAAACCACTCGTATATACACATATTTTAAACACACCTACAGATATATGTTTTTTTTATAAGTATATTTGCACACATATATATTCATTCATAGACACTTATTTATGCATAACCATATGGGACCACCTTCACTTTTTTATCACAGCATCACACATCACACACTGAAAAGTGGGGCGTCCTTCAGAAATCCTTGCCACCCATTCCATGCAACCTTCACAGAACGGTGTGCAACCGCATGGCCTGAGTTTGACGAGAATTACCCCGGCTTTTGTGCCTCGTGTGCATCTGAGGCATTCGAAATCAGGATCGTGATTCTTTGTCGCCCTCTGCACAAAAAGTTTAGAAGTGACATGAAATGATTTCTCATAAAGCCTCTTGCATAGAAAGATATAGAAGTGATATGACTGCGTAGAGGAGAGTGTACGTTTCAATACCACTCCGAAGCCGAGACCTCTTGGGTCCATGACGTGCACCTTCGTCTCGTCGAAAAACCCCAGTTTGTCAGGGTCCATCGATGTCTCTTCCATCAGTTTCTTGAGAAGAGAGTTCCCGCGGACGATTTCCATGGAAGCCCGTGCCCCCTTACCCCACTTGAACATTTTTTCTCTCACTTCTTTCTCTGCTACTTCTTGCGAATTGGCACTCAGTATTTATAAGCATTCGAGCTCTGGACTTTGCTGAATAAAGCTATCCCATGTGCTTCTTATCTCCAGTTTTTGCATTGTTATACGAAACACGTCTTTCCAAAAATCGGTTGCCCCTATATGACCTAGCTCCTAAACCCTGAATGTGCTCTAAAACCCTCCCCGAATGACATTTATCCTTTTAAATATATAATCTACATATTAATACATAATATAATTTTCCTTTTCAGTATTATTTATAGATTCTAAAACAATAACCAATAAAATAGAAAAAGAATATCCCAACACCGTAGGAAAATAAATTAACCATCCAGGAATTGGAGGCCCCTTCTAATTGATCAAAAGGCTGATTTGCATGGAATCCTGATCAATTCTCGTGCCCCCTGGCAACTAGCCATCCGCGACCGAGAGCCGACCGACTCTCACAATCAAAGCCTTGGCAGCATAAAATTCTCGTGCACTTGTTTGATCTAGTTTCGCCCCCCCACCTTTTTTTTTTTTAGTTTCTTGTTTTTGGCTTTGGCTTTGAACAATTTGCTTCTTGCATGAATCCTAAGTTCGTCTGAGTGCTAACGTGGCAGAAGTACCTGATGTTGACCCTTTTTTTTGTCTTGGTGTGACAAAATGTGAAAACTTCTGTTGGAGTGATAGACTCGGAACAAAAAACTTTCCATCTTTGGATGGATTCCTGTGCATTACACACATGGCATTGCTGTAATAGCAGAATAATGTTTATGTTTCTATTTCCTTTCTTAAAAATTATTTTTTTTTAAAAAAGAATTAAAAAAAAAAAAAAAGCAAGCGCAGTTTCGTTTATTTTCGCAAGGCAACAGGCCACGAGCCAGATGCTCCAGCTGCTTGCCTTGCTAATTGCTAGGAAAACATGCACGAACACTCAGATAGCAAAATAGTATTCTCCGACTTAATGTTTAGCTCCATGGTGAAATTTAATATTTTCTAATTATACGGACCTGCAATTTCAGCGACTGGATTTTAGTCTATGAGTTGGAGGCCTTGAGCTGCAACCTCCAACGTGGAGGTTAATAATTATCTGTGGTCCAAGAGGACAAAAGCCAACTATATATATATATATATATATATAGGAGAAAAAAATAATTAGTTAAAAATTTTTCATTTTTCTCTTTAAACATTTTAAAAGCAATCAAAATTATTATCTCTCTAACCTACACCGCGCTCCGGAAAAAAGAGGCTGCCATATAAAAGCCAAAAATTGGCTTCGGTTTGCGCGAGTGAAAGGGAAAGCCACGGCAGTTGATTTTCTCCGATTTCTAGAGCTTCCGTGCGATACAAGAAAGAGGAAACTGGGACGAAATAGAAGGTTAGAGAGTGGAAGTCAAGTCAAGGCTGGAAATGGAATCGTAGGATTCTAAACCTAATACAATCGTTATCCTATAACATCCTTTTCCTAGCTTTGGAATTAGCTTCTAGTTTAATGCGGCTGGGAGAGAAGAGAGAAAAAAACAAAAGTTGAAACAATTGTTGTTGAAAACAATCTGATATAATTTCAGCATATTATTTTTGACTGTGTATACTTATTTCTTATTCAAATAATGTATTTCTGTTAAATCTATTTTTAAAAGATTTTTTTTTTTTAATTTTTCACTCTGAAGAAAAAAGAAGAGTTGAGGATGAAGCGTTTTGGTGCAATTTGATTGGCGTTTGTTGAGTTATATAATCGTTGATTTAACTTTACATTGTGGCACTCAATTTGTAAAGCCAAAAGAAAAAAATATAAAAAAGGGTGGATGGAAGACAACTTAATCTGTAGAAAAATTGAGGACATGGATGACATGGACCCCTTCAAGAATGAATCAATTTCTCTATCCGATTGTAAATAAATATAAGTAATAATAATAATAATAATGTTGTTATTTTTATTGAAAAATCTCAAATTACATGATACAAATGTCATCCAATTAAATTACTACACACACGCATAATAAAGAGTCATATTTGTTTTCGATACGAAATAATAATATGCTAATTTCCTTCAAATTTATACAATGTAAATCAAATTCAATTATATTCATTTTTTTATATGCTAATCGAAACAAAATCTCAAAATCCGTTTATTTATCAAGAAAATCTCAATTTCCATAACACAAAATAAGGTAGTGCTACCTTGTTAGGGAATCTGGTAATGAAATCATGAGAATTATTTTTATGACCAATCGAAATATATCATAGTTAATATCACCATGGAACCCAGCTTTGGTGACATTGACATATGATAAAATTTGTAAAATAACTTGAATTTTTGACTAATAAAAACAGCCCTGAAAAAATCTAACATATGTATATATATATATATATATTGAATCCAACAAAATCTTAATCGTTTTGAATGAAATCCGGATTCGTATTGGATTCTTGATTCTTAAACTTTCGTCTAAAATAGGAAAATCTTGAATCTCGTATAACAAATGAGACTTATAGCATGGCCCAAAAACACCCCATATATGATATGGACTCAAACCCAATGGGCCGAAGAAATTCAGACAAAAGAAGGAATAGAGAAAATCGAGACCAAAACATCAACAACCCAAAACCCGCAGACTCGGAGCCGATTACATTTTATGTTAATTAATGAACGAACGCCATTCCGAGAGAAAAACAAAATTTATGTAAATTTCGAAAAGAAATTCCCCATAACTTCAGATGAGTCAGCCAATATCAACTTAAAATTAAATCAAAAAAAAAGAAAAAAAAAAGGAAAAGAATCAACATTAATTATTTACTATTTGGGAATCCCAAGTATCCGGCTGTAAATTAAACGTACAGATGAAGGCAAAGGCACCATAAATTCTTTCCAAATTAAATGGGAAAAAAAAAAAGGGCTTGGGTGCCAATAATCAACATTAATTATATTTTAATATCATATATATTTAATTAAGTGACCGATTCTGGGATTCCCCATGAGTAATATAATTACATATTTTGCTTTCACCCTCTATATTTATTTAGTGCATCGTTGGTCGAGAACCCAAGTTGGGAAAAATAGAGCATCAAAGCAGGAATATCAGAGAAGCCTCAAAGGCTCGGAAGGATTGAGGATAGGCGACTCTCCGGCCGCTCGGGTAACTTTCATAGTTTCATGTCTGCATGTTGATTTGAAGCCACCACGCTTTGATTAATATTGGACTCATCTTCCACGATTTGGAAGGCACTTTGGGCCCTTTTATCTGTGAGCTCGTTTCTTTCGTATTGAAAACAATTCGGCTTCTAATCGCACCAAAAATAAATTTTGGGTTCTAATACTGTCGTGGCCAATCATACGTAATTGGTTAAACTTAGGTTGGAATCTTATTTAGAATTTCCGACTTCATTATTCAAATATTTCACATCAATCAGCTTGTTGGTGGGCGGACTCTGACTCTCAATTCCTACGTTCGTAATGATCGATCGGTAATGTTGTGATTTCTATGCTTGCCGGAAACGACTAGCCTTTTGTATTTATTTAGGGTTTTGAAATCCAGTACTTTATTTATCTTTCTTTGATTAACAAGATGACGAGTATCCCGGAAAATAATGGAGAAGACAGGAGGGAGACATGGTCAAATTTGCCAATACTGCTCCTGTGGATGATCAAGGACAGGTTGCCATTTATTGAAAATTTGATGGTATCTGTGGTTTGCAAGCACTGGCACCATGCCTCTAAAATCTATCCCACAACGGGATTGCAAGGTGCTGACTGCAGACCAATGTGGTTGATGTCTATTAAATTGGGGGACGAAGGCTGGCAAGATCGGCAAATTACAAACTTCTCCACCCGAAAGAAATATTTCGTGGGATCTCAATATGCCGACAGCGTTAATGCTGCTGCCACCATGGTCCTCTGCTCGGAAAAGGGATGGCTGCTCTTAGCTACTCCATATTTTACAAACCCAAAAACACGACACGGGGGACGTCCAAGCTCGCCAATGTTCTTGGTTAACCCTTTTACTAAGCAACGGTATGATTTGCCAACTGCATCGTTTGAGCCCGAGAAGGATAAAGTCTTTAGTCCACATGCGGCTGCGATTTCAACTGTTAACGGGATTCCTAGTTGTGTTGCCATTGGTCTGCTTGACGGGCCCCTGTGGGGAAACTGTGACATTGACCCACTTCGATTCTTTCTTAAAATTGCGCGACCAAATGATAAGGAGTGGAGAACGTACACATATCGCTATGGAAGTGAAGAGAATTACGCCATGGATTGTTTCCCTAGTATTCTCATGAGAAACAATCATGTGTATCTATTCGATGTATGGGGCCGGACACTTGCTTTCGATATCTTTGGAGCTACGTGGACCAGTATTGTGAAACAAAGGAGCGAACGCAAATGCAACTATTCAGATCCCTTGTTTCAGATTGATGCCGCAATCATGAGGATTCTATTTAAGTGGGAACCTGTTCATGAGCCCGAACGATTAACTCATTGTGTGTTCCAGAAGCTTAATGAAGATGAAGGTACATGGGTCGACTTCGACCACAATGAATTGATAGGTAAATGCTGGCATGTTGGCTTGGGCGGAAGCTACTTTATATCCAAAGATACCGGGAAAACAGACGTGCACTATTTGCAAGTAGGGAAAGAAGGTTACGGGGTGGAGACATATGCTGTGAACCTGCTTGCCGGAGGTTCTGCCCAAATGGTTTCAAGACGTCCACTTGATATTGATAATTTTGAAAATGACCTGGTTTGGGTCGACTTGGGTTGATTAGATTTGCATATATTGGTTACAAATGCTCTCTCTCTCTCTCTCTCTCTCTCTCTCTCTCTCTCTCTTTTTTATCTTGATGACATGTATAATAATTTGGGTCAGTTCATGTTTATTAAATTACTTATTTTATATATATGTATATATATATATATATATTTTTTTTTTTTTTTGTTGTTGATCAATGCCTAATTACTAATTCACTCCTCTGTCTCTCTCTGGCTTTTTTTTTTTTTTTTTTGATAAACATTATTATTTCAGTTTCACTTGTAAAGGAACGAGCACCGCTATGAAACATCGCCCAACCATTAAAGTTACCATTTACGTTTTGTGCTACTATATATATATATATGTATGTATGTGTATAGCACGACGCAACGTTAACGTTATGCTGTTATAAAATGACTTGCACGGAGCGTGCCTCACCCACGGGACGTATCTGAAGGACGGTTTGGAACAGTGGCTAATTCTTCTGCTTGCACAACGAGCACCAATTCAATGGAGGAAGCCATAGCCACGGCTTTGTCAACAGTTGCTAATTCCCGTCTTTTGGGACCTTTAATTTCTTTTTGGTCTGTAATAGGATATCTACTGCGAGCATGGACAGCCCGAGTTCTGAAAGCAGTGGGAAGAGACAAATAAAGCCATGGCCCGGCTAAGAAGTGAATCGCGATGTTCTTTTACTCCATGTATGCAGGGTGAAAATACCTAGACATTTAAATTTGTAACCTTTTGTAATGGTGTCGTAATGTGCCACTGTTATTGTACAAGGCTGACATCCTAGCTCGAGCAATTCCCAGCCAAGACAGAATAGGTTTTCAAGAGTATAAAATGTAATATTGATAAGTACATACCTTGATTTATAATGTGTATCATTTGTATGAGCTTTTTAAGTGAATATAAGATTACACGTGCTCAACAAGGCAATCCATACTTTGATCAAACATGTTTGAATTTCCTTTCTCTGCCAAGCTCGATTGCTAATAGGGGTTGTGATTTTGCGTTTTGATTCTTTTCAATCTATGTGTGTGTGAGAACTCAATTGTAATCATATTATTTTGACCATGGAAGTTTATTGAACTTTACATTCTCTCGCAGCAGCATGCCTCTGAGATCGACAACCCCGACACATGGACTCGAACCAAATTGGCGAAAGAAATCAAAGATAGAAAGAGAAAAATAAAGATCAAAATTCGAGTAACCCGAGCTGATTTGGGATCTGACGACATATAATGTTAATTAAATTGACGACACAACAACAGAAAACAAACCCAAAAGCTGGGATTCATTTCCTTTTCTATTTTAATCGAAATCGGAGCAAGTCAACAAAATCTCAATACTTGAGTATTTAATTATGAGGAAAATTTCAATTCTTGATGCCTGAGGTGAATTTCTATAACACCCAAAAGAAAAAAAAGGGGGGGGGGTGACCCCACAGTAGAAACCAGGAAAAATATTTATGAACAGTCAAAATATAACACAATTAATATCGCCATGGGACCTGCTTTTGGTGACGTATTATGATAAAGATTAGTAAGAGATCTTGAATTTTTGAAATAAAATCTCAAAAAATCTTTGTCCAATTATAATAATAAAAAAAAACAAATTCCAACAAAATGTAAGCATTGTTGATTCTTGAAATCCCAGTTAAAATAGGAAAATCTGGCGTCTTTTTCTTTTTTTTTTTTTTTTGGGGTGTCGATTAGGAAAATCTTCGAATCTGTAAAACAAATGAGACCCACAAATCCATACAAAACCCGTGCATGCTGCTAGCAAAACCCAAAAGGCAGGCAGGCCTATATAAATATGAACTCGAGTCCAATTTGGCAAAAGTAAATCAAAACAGAGAAAGGAAACAAGAAGCTCAGAACGGAAGTCCGAGGAGCCCAAAACCCGCCGACCCGGGATACGATTCCACTTGGATGATGTCTAATTAAAATTAACGACACGCCAACTGAAAACAGTAAACACAAAAAGCCAACAAACAAGAAGGCAAAACAGATCATGGGAGGAAGTGATGGGATCTTGGGGATCAAAGAAGGAGTAAAAAGGGTCAGATCAGAGACACCCAGAAGGCAAAAATGGTTAAAGAGAAGAGAGAAATGGCTAGTGATACTGGGCGTGATCCTTCACGCCCTGTATATGCTAAGCATCTTCGATATCTACTTCAAGACCCCAATTGTCCACGGTATGGATCCCGTCGTTCCCCGCTTCCGCGGTCCCGCAAAACGCCTCGTTCTCCTCGTGGGTAAGGCTCTTTTTCTTGAATGCCTTTTTTGTTTTTTTGGATAGCTTTTTCTGCCAAAGATTGTATCTTTAATTGTATAAATGGGTTCTTGTAATGTGTTTATAGTGACTGGTGAGAAATGGTGCTTGCTTATTTTTCCTTTTTCTCGAATGCTAAATGTTTGATATCTTAATTCTGCCAAAAAGATGGTATCTTTACTTGTGTAAATGGGTTCTTTTGATGTGTTTTTGGTGACTGGTGAGAAATGGTGCTTGCTCGTTTGAACTTACAGGTTTTTGCTGGTGTGTATGTGAGAAAGAAGTTGTTTTTGCTTTTGCTTTGGTTTTGTGGATTCCGGTTTGGTTGTGTTTTGTTACTTAAAATGGGCCTTGCTCATTTAAGCACCAGGAGGAAAGTTTCATGGTGAAAAAGTTGCAACTTTGTGAGATAGGTTTTATGCAGATTCCAGTAAGAGCAGAATGCCGAGCTATTTGCTTTTTTGGGATTAAAATGATCATCTTTGTCCCAAGTCATGAATTTGGACAACGGTTGTGTATATAATATTTTGGTCATACTTTATTTTTGTCTTGAAATCTTTTAAGCTCCTTAGACGTTCTGTTAAAATCTATTGGTGGAAAACATGAATGCAGCTGATGGTTTACGTGCCGATAAATTTTTTGAGCCGGATTTAGAGGGAAATTACAGAGCCCCATTTTTGAGGAGTGTAATTAAAGGTGGAGGTAGGTGGGGAGTATCCCATGCTCGGCCACCAACAGAATCAAGGCCTGGGCATGTTGCTATAATCGCTGGTTTCTACGAGGATCCTAGTGCTGTCACAAAAGGTAGGTGTTATATTTTTCCAAGGAACTTTGATGCAATCAATTATTATTGGCCTTTTATATTCTTGATCTCTCTTCTAGGCTCCAACCAAGCAAATTACTGTAGAGGAGAAGAAAAAATAACTGCTTCATTCTGTTAGCTAAAGATATTTAATTTCATTTGCAGGATGGAAAGCTAATCCAGTTGAGTTTGATTCAGTCTTTAATCGAAGCAGACACACATTTTCCTATGGTAGCCCAGATATTGTTCCAATATTTTGTGGTGCTTTGTCACACAGCACATGGAAGACCTATCCTCATGAATATGAAGATTTTGCAACTGGTTTGTCTTGTCATGTAGATACAAATTACTTTGTTATGAGAAGCTTTTTTTGGCACAAATTAATCGCATACACATTTAGTCATTAGATTGTCAGATGAACAAGAAGTCCTTTATGAATATATCAGGAATAATTGCATGATGCTCTAATAAGAGCTACACTTGCAAATTTTATTAATATGTGTGCAGATGAATTTGTCCCGTCTCTTCAATGCTTTATCAATTGCACAGTGTTAATGCAGATGCTTCCTTTTTGGATGAGTGGTCTTTTGATCAATTTCAGAGCCTTCTGGATAGGTCCAAAGAGGACCAGGTGTTGAAGGAGTTACTTTTACAGGATAAACTTGTTGTATTTCTGCATCTACTTGGCTGTGACTCTAATGGCCATGCCCATCGTCCTTATTCATCCATCTATCTCAATAATGTCAAAGTTGTGGACCATATTGCAGAACGTGTTTATGCTCTTCTCGAAGATTATTACAGGGACAATCGTACAGCATATGTCTTTACTGCTGATCATGGCATGAGTGACAAAGGTTGTACAATTATCATTTGCTTCCACTTGAGATTTTTTTTTTTTTTTTTTGTTCTTTGCATTCCATCAATTTTCCTTTTTGAGTAATGTCTATGTTGACACTCTGAGAAGGATGGAATATCAATTGTAGTTTTAGAATGTGTTGGGCTGTTGACTTAATCCATTACCTTCATCAAATACTTGCTATGTGAAAACTAAAACTATTGGCGTGGTGGCTCAAGTTGTCACATGGTTTGTATAGTTAGTAGTTGGGATCACCTGGTGATCTATATGCTTCGTGCAAATTTGCTTCTCATCTCAATAACATTGTTTTTTGGCCATATTTGAGCTTGAAATAGAGATGCTGACATGTTTGTTTCACTATTGATAGGTAGTCATGGAGATGGGCATCGTTCAAACACTGATACTCCCCTTGTTGTTTGGGGAGCAGGTGTCAAGTATCCCGGGACAACCTCCAGTGGCAACCATTATGATCACAGTTCTCGTTTTGTTGATGAACATGAACATGACATGCCAACACCTGCAGATTGGGGCCTGAATGACATTGAAAGGGTGGATGTGAATCAAGCTGATATTGCATCACTCATGGTTGTACATTTTTTTAGTTTAGATTCTGAGCTTGATTTTGTACTTTTATTTGTCCATAACGGTTATGTGTCTCTATGCTAATTGATTCTATTTTTGGCAGTCAGCGTTGCTTGGTTTGCCATGTCCAGTTAACTCAGTAGGAAACCTACCTCTTGGTTACATTGATATGGCTGAGGTCAGTCCAATAGACACCCTCGGTGGGAGTAAAACCACACAGTGAAAGTATTCTCCTGTGAATGTTTGGATCAATTTTTTTAGAAACTTCAATGTGTTGATAGAGTTAATACTTTTTGAAGTAAGTCATTAGAGAAATGAAAGATTGTATGAATATGTTCTTATCCTAATTTGATGTTCAGGTAAAAGATTGCAAGATCATATATGATAATCCTAAGTTGATAATTTGAACAAGTCAACATAAATTTATGTAGTGGACTAACTGAATTTTTTATTGTATTTTGGATATCCTCAGGCAGATGAAGTTGAAGCTGTGCTCGCCAATACAAAGCAAATCCTGAATCAGTTTCTTCGCAAGTCACGTATCCTTTTGTTTTTGTCAACTTTACTCTTGAGAGGCACTTTCTTGAAGCTTTAGCCATCCTACTGTCAAGTCGTTTGTCTATTTAAATATCCAGTTTATCACATTTTATTTGCTTTTATCATTTGCCATTGGAATCTATGTTCTATTTGTCTACAGAAAATTTTAGTGGCTCATAGGATCCATAATATCTTTAATTTATGACTTTGATGTCTGTGAAGATATTTTCTTGCATGTAGTTGGTTTTGCCAATCTTTTTTTTTTTCCCCTTAACAAACTTAGATATAAAACAGTCAAACTCATTGTATTTCAGGCATTTTAAACACCTGGCTAATCATTCCTCTGCACTGGAACGAATTGAGTATCTTATTTCTGTTAGGGACTTCAAAACTGCAATGATGCTGTCTGAAAATCTCAGAAGCTTGGCTCTGCAAGGACTTCACTATTTTCAAACCTATGATTGGCTAATGTTGATGACCATGGTTACTCTTGGATACATTGGTTGGATGGTCTATCTTCTTCTTCATGTGCTACAATCTTACACTTCATTGCTAGAAAACATATCTATGAAGAAGCATGCTGTATGGGAGAGAAAAACCACTGGAAAAGTAATGTCTAAATAAGCTCTTATAAGCTGCATTTTACATCACTAACATGAGGATAGGATAAGTGAAAAGAAAAAATAAGGAGAGATTTTTGTGAATGATCAAGTATTTTCTGGTTCAATTGCTAATATGAAGAGGCCAATAAGCTAAGTCATTGGTTTTTTATGGACTGTTTCCATAAGAATGTAATGACTATTGAACTTCCCATATGTGTTCCTGGGACATTTGGTACCATGTGACTGTGCCAACCAAAACTCTGTTTTTTTTTTAAGGGATATATGCATTCCAAACATGGAAAAGTAATGCTATCTTTTTTGTTAGCAGGTTCATCTGTTGGGTTCTCTATTGATGGGAGTGGCTTCTACTTTATTATTTATGGAGCGCTCTCCTCCTTCATACCATGCATACATGGCAATGACAGTATTTCTCTGGACCAAGATACTTGGTGAATATCAGTTTGTAAAAGCATTGTGGAGACGCTCAAGTGGCAAAAAAATTGACCATATGATTAAACTTTTAGCTGTTTGTGTTGTATCAATAATCATACTTGAATTCTTGGTATGACATCTAACCTGCCATTTTTTTTATTTTTTTATTTTTTTGAACTTTTTTGGCAAATTTCAAGCGATCAGCAATGTTAATTATATCTTTTGCAGGTGAATAGCTTCACAGAAAGAAAGCTTTACACATGGTGTTTCTTAATTGTTGGGGCCTTAGCTTCTTTTTATCTTTTCAACTCAATACCATGGAGATCTGGAATACCAATTTTTGTTTGCATTGCTTGTTGGTTTCTCTCTATCTTCACTCTGATGCCTGCAGAAATCCCTGACAATAACAAAATGGTGTAAGTTACTTTTGAGTCTGTTTAGTTGGAGAGTCTTTTAGTGGCTAAGAAGTCATGATTTGGTCAGAATATGGAAGTGAAAGTTTGTAGTTAACAAAACAGGCGCATGCTTATGATATGAAATCTTTCCTAAGTAGATGGTGTTTTTGGCTGAGCTAAGGTTTCTTTTTAAATGAGATGGAATACCTGATTAAGATTCTTGTTCCACGTAATAAGGAAGCTGTTATCCAGCTGAAGAAGGGTTTTTGATAAGAGGGCTCTCTTTTTCTGCCCAAGATGAGCAGTGTAATATTAAATTTGTTGTCCTAGTAATTGTCTACGCTATCAACTGTAGTATCTGGTTTGAAAAGAAAATTGACAAGTATCAAAGTTAAATTGGCCTCATTACTTTCTTTATGCTACTGATGTTTTATGAATGTTACCATTTGTAGAGTTGCAAGTGGAGCTATTATTGTCATAATAGGAATAGCTGCAAGGTGGCTTGATCTACATTTAGAAGGGAATAAGCATTGGCTAAACATCTGTTACCATGGAATGAATAGACCTAGATTCTCCACACTATTCTACTTACAGGTGGAGCATGACTTGAAACTCTGTTTCTTTTGGAAGTTGACAATTTGGTAGAGATGTAAAGCTGATTCTTTTGATGAAATCTAGGCCTTTTTGGTTGGATTTTCTTCTGTCATGGTGTCATTATCAACGGCTCACAGAACAGAAAAGCGAGAACTGCATGCATTGCACCAGATAATAAACTGGTCTATTGCCGGTATAATTTAAGAACCTCTATTCTTCCCCTTTTTATTTGTGCTATGTATCACTTTTCTATGGAAATACTTGGACGATTATGTGCATAACTTCACCATAAATCTTACATGTACTTATTACCAGTGTCTGTGTGCTGTCCTCCACTCATCCTGGCTCAGTCAATAGTCTTAGATAATCCAACCTATTTTCATGATTGATTGAAAATTCCTTACACATCTGATTGCCACTCCTGGACCTTGTATGCTGCTATCACATCCTATATTAAAGCATTTAAATGGCACACTGCTTGTCTAATGATACTTATTGAATTGTCTTGTCTTAGGTTTCTCAATGGTTCTCCCACTTCTTTCAGACAATGGCCTCTTGTCACGGCTTACTTCTATATTTCTTGGTTTTGCACCTACATTCCTGCTTCTATCTATCGGGTAGATATGTTTTCTTTAGCTCTAGTTGTTTTACAACTAATTGGGCATGCATGGTGTTAAGATTCTTTTCTTTCTTTTTTCTTGTGAGCTTTATAATTTGCTTGCAGATATGAAGCTCTCTTCTATGGGGCACTTGGTCTTGTACTTATGGCATGGATACTTTTTGAGAACACAATTCTCTACTTGACTAAGGGGAAAAAGTCCCCTTCTCTGAGAAATGTGGAGGATCAAGTTACTCTTCAAAATGATGATCGATACTTACAGCTATCAGATGTGAGAATTCCATTGACTTTTGTAAGTCTTATCTTCTTCTTCTCATTTTCTTACCAGATGTAGAGATTGGACAGATTCTCAGGTAGGCATGAAGTAGCTGTCTTGAGACAAGTCATGCCACATAGATAATTTATTCCAAATGCTTGGAATAGCATGAGTTCATTCTTATAGTACTTCAAAATTTTTTAAATTTGCAATAATCTTCACCATTCTGCACGGTATGTTTGAAGCCAAATGCAATTTTTATGGTTCTGAAGTTGTGTGCTTTTCAGATGGTTTTATTTAATGTTGCTTTCTTTGGAACGGGGAATTTTGCAAGTATTGCAAGTTTTGAGATTTCATCTGTTTACCGGTTCATCACCATCTTCAGTGTAAGGAAGTTAAAAACCTCTGATAGCATTTAATGGGTTTCTTGTTTACAATGTGTTAACTTATTTTCTTCTTCTTTTAATTGCAGCCTTTTCTAATGGCAGCACTTCTTATCTTCAAGCTATTCCTACCATTTATGCTGGTTATGTAAGTCCGGTTATTTCTTTACTCACATCTGTTCAAAGATAAGTAAAACTTTTCACTGAACTCTAGTACTCTGATTTGCATTGTCATATGAAGAAGATAACAACACTCTTGTGGCATATTATTAGCCTAAATGCTTTGGGGCCAATTGTGGTGTGATCCTGTACCTTTGCTGGCATTGATGAGTTGCCACCTTGCTTGTTTGCTTATCCATTTTTCTTTTCCTGTCCCAAATAAGGCACATAGCCTCTTTATTCAATCAATCTCCAAGAGCTAATGAACTAGCTAGCAACACAACAATTACACCCTTAAAAAGTTTTATTAATCCCCCTTGAGTTATGGATTATGACATAGCTTGTTAGTGCAATCATAATTCACAACCTTTGCATTCACCAACCTGGAGCCATGTGTGTGATTCTTTCTTTCTCTGTTCAATCATTCTCCACACTTGAATTAGGAGGGGATTCTCTTCTCCTCTGTGTCTGTCCCATTGATGAGAGGATTGTATCTAAACTGTAATTCAACATGTGCTCCATTATTATGAGCTATTTTTTCTTGGCGTGCAGATGTGTGTTCAGTGCAATAACCAAGCTGCATCGAGTTCCACGATTGGGATGCTATTTTCTCGTCATATTATTTTCGGATGTGATGACCATCCACTTTTTCTTCCTGGTATGATCATTTACGACTTCCATAGCTTTCTTCTTGATCTGATGCGGTTGTTTTACCTTTAGGAGTTCATGCAAAATATTGTAGTGACGTTGAACAATCATAATATTCTGTTAGAGCACTAGGCATTGTGTAAACAAAACCCAAGTTTTTGATCTGTGTCCAGAATACTAACTGGCCTGTTATTCTCATGAGAAACAGGTGCAGAATACAGGAAGTTGGATGGAAATTGGAAACAGCATCAGCCACTTTGGAATTATGAGTGCCCAGGTTGTGTTTGTGCTTTTACTTTTTGCCCTCACAAATTTGTACACCAGTGGCATTCAAATTGGGTTACCTGGCTCGTACTCTAGGAAAGCAGTGTAATTAGCTAGGAAATCATCTGACATTAAGTGCAAAGATTTTTTGAGAGTTTCAATTCTTGCAGCAGCTTTGATGGATATATGAGAGAGCAGCTTTGCATTGTAAGTTCTTTTGGTCATACATAGAGGTCCTAAAAGCTGGTGAGCTTTTCCAAGCTCTTTCCAATTCTTTTTTCCGAGTGCTGCTGAATTTTGACCAGCTTCTGTCAACTATCTAAAATGTAATATGTTAAATGGACTTCGATGGAAAATTTTCGAAATGCTTCAGGAGGCTTGTTCATCCAAGGTAGCGTGGCTTCATAAGCAACAGTATTGATAGTTGATTTCACGCTGTAATTTTTACTTCACGAGATCCTCTTTTAAGCAAAAATGTAGTCGGTATATGTGAACTAATCTTCAGAATCCAAATACGCCTTTCCTTTACTGCTGCGCGTTCCAAATACACAACACTGATTTTTCTCAGCTAATGGTTAGCAGGAAAACATATGAAAGACTGCTACTGGTCACTGTCAAAGAAGGATCAAGGAAGCAGGAATCAATTGATGATAGCCAAAGAAACAACCAATATAGTAAGGGTATCGAGAACACTGCTTGGCCTTAAGCAATCATACGCAAGGCAGGGAAGGCCATATTCGACCTTTTCTTGTTTCCTACTAGCCAGTGGGACGTGTTAATCCAACTGACCACCGAATTTCACTACTGGGTTTTATAGCATTCAGCCGGAGGAATGTCCATTCGGCCGCTAATTTTTGTTATTTGCTCCATTGGGAATACCGGTGAAATCCCGTAAAAAGAGAAAGGACGCGCCTTTACTTGCTTTATGAAGTTTGGGACATCAATTCTATTGGCTGCATACGTAAGCTAAGTGACTTGCATCTCCGCCGACAGAATAAAACACAAGGGATGACTCTCAAAACAATGTGAATAATTGGTCAACTCAAGAAATTTCTAGCCACCAATTGAGAAATTCCCTTTGGGCACGAAAAGAACCGCTGAATTACCATACGCACGCCAATTTTTTTTATAAGCGAACAGGTATACTCTCCATCTGACATTTTTCAATAACAGGCTCAAAACAAATGGCCAGGCCTACCTTGTAAGTAAAATTCCCTTGTTTGTATCTGAGAAATTTCTGAAGATGCTTCACACTGTATAGATCAAGATAAAGATATAGTCTTTTCATCCTTTTTAACAGTTTTTATATGTTCTAATATTGTTCTGTCATTCTTATTCCTCTGTTGCAGATTTAGCAGTGGGACAGAACTAGCAAATCTAGTGGTGAGCTCAGGGCTGCTTCACCATTCATGGTCTGCAATATGGGGTCTTTATGCAGAAGTCAACTCAAACCAACAACAGCATGTGAGATGGAGGGCCATCGAGCAGCCAAACCGTACCATCATAGCTTTTGTCACCTCTCCAATCTGGAGTACACAACAATATCTTCAACAAGGAGGAGATTTGGTTTCATCAACAACTTTCAAGCAGGACAACTTTACTCAATTTGATTTCTTGACCTCCAAAAGCAACCCATCTGCCTCCATTCACAGAGCAGCAATTTCCCTTTTTGCCTCTTGTTTTCATGAGCTCTCTCAACTTAGATCCCAGGTACTTACGGAAACTTCTCTTCCCTTTCCCTTTCTTTTGCCATGTATGTATCTGTCAAAATAGGCATCTAGACATGAAGTCAGTTTAACTGGGTCAAAGCCATTTCTATAAAGACATGGTTTACTGTGGAATGGCCTAATAATTCTCTATTGATGTTCTTGTTTACTGAATTATTCTTTATAAAGCCATTATCGTTCACTGGAGAATTCTCATATTTTCTTTTGCTTTGGTTTTACATGTTATGTTCAGTTAGTTGATCTGGATACCGGTAAATTGTTACCGGAGGCTCCACTGATTATTACTGGACATTCTCTTGGAGGGTCCGTTGCCTCTCTTTTCACCTTATGGCTACTAGACTTGTTAGATCAACCATCCCTCAACCTCCCCCTTCTCTGTATCACTTTTGGTTCCCCCTTGCTTGGCGACAAAGGCCTCCAACGAGCAATTTCAGAATCCTCACAATGGAGTTCTTGCTTTCTGCACGTTGCTGCTGCCAAGGACCCCATTCCAAGTCTCTTCGCTACACCCAGTAGTCTTCCCATTAGTCCTTACAAGCCTTTTGGTGCATTTTTCTTGTGTTCTGAGTCGGGATGTGCTTGTGTTGAGGACCCTGAAGCAGTTTCAGAATTGTTGAAGGCAATAGGATTGGAAAGGACTAGAAGTCAGGTTTCTAATGGGGAATTGCCAATTGATTATTATGAGAAGATGGTGGAGTATCTGGAGTCTAGACTTATTTTCAAGGGAAATTCACAGCTTGTTCCGTGGATTGAAGATTCGATTTCTGCAGGGATAATCTTGCAAATGGAAGCAATTGGAGATTTGATAATCCCGGTAACTTGATCTCATTATCCCTACTAAACTCCACTTCCACACATTCTGTGCACAGAATTTAATGGACAACTTTTGCTAGCAAATGCATGCTTTTCTGGAATTGCCAATGAGTGTACAAAGAAGGCAGGACTGTGTGCATGCAGCAGTGCACTTTTTTACTGATTTGGTAAGTTTACGTGTATCGAATGGTTAATCATAACCCACTTAATTCCTAAACTTGTTGACAGCAACAGCAGCAAATCAATGACATGCACAATCTGATCAAGTTCCTGGAAGAAAGGGAGAAAATCTGTTGGCTAAATAAGAGAAAGGCTGTAGATCCACGCAGAAAACTAAATGACGTAAAGATGAAAATGGCCTTGCTGGAATGGTACAAGAAGGACTGCAAGGTTAAGGGAATAGGCTACTATGACAGTTACAGGAATCTGCTCTGCAATATCGACATGGATGCTGGCAAGTATAAGAAATTTCTCACAAATTACTGGAAAGAAAGGGTGAAGGAAGTTCAGAGAAAGCCCCTGAAAGAAGGGGCAGATGTACGGACGGCGTGGCTTTATGCTGGAACAAATTACAGAAGAATGGTTGAGCCACTCGACATAGCCGAATACTACAGAGAAAATGACAGAAGAGACTACCAACAACATGGAAGGTCCAAACATTACATTCTCCTGGAAAAATGGCAAAATGAGGACACGGAGAGACCTCTGGGCCCACCAAATCCAAGTAACAAAGAGAAACAAAATATGGCAGAAAATTTAACAAAGGATTCCTGCTTTTGGGCTAAGGTGGAGGAGGCTCTCATTTCATGCAGTTTGTTGAGTGATACAGCATGCAGTAGAGAAGACGAGCAATCATCAAGAGACAATCTGATTCAATTTGAGCAGTATGTGATGAACCAAATCAACAATTATGCAGTATGTGCTGAGATTTTCTTGGGTCAAAGCAGTTTCATGAAATGGTGGAAAGAGTTTCAGGAAATTGTAGGAACATCCCACAATTCTCGACTGGTTGACTTCATGAGGAATGGCAGATATGATCAGTATGCTAGGGGTCTCTTCTAGCATTGAAACTCAAATAAAAAATATACTTCATTTTATCTTCTTATCGAATGATGAGTGGCAACAACTAAATTTATGTGCATGCTCCCTAAATTGCATTACGTACGCAACAAGTTCATTCCACTGAATTATAGATGGAACGAGTTGTTTCTGTGTCTTTCATCGAAGTTCGTTTCCTTTTGCTTTTCCTTCAAACCAATCGACCATTATATAATCCATTTTCCTGGTCCTAGCCAGAACACAATGCTTTACCACTCGGTCTTTGCTTGACCCCATAATTAGTAATTAATAGTGTCTGCTTAATGAATATGGAGAGTGCCTTTGAGTTGTAGGCTTTTAGAATAAAAATCATCCAAAACTTGAAAAAACATCAACCAAAAAATGAAAAAACAAAAAACAGAGGAAGAGAGAGAGAAACAAGAAAATAATAAAATAACACATAAAAGCCATAAAATCGAAAGAGGAGCAAGAAAACACCCACCCCATATGCTGTTCTTGGACGAACAGAATTAAAATGTGATCAGTCCAACTGGGTACAGCGAATTTGTGGGCCATGATCTGTGGCTGTTACGGGCGTCGGGGTTTCCACGGAAATGAACGGATCCAACAATAATGAGTTGTCAGTGTGGACGTAGACTGATCCAAGAATCCACAATGCAAGAGCATTGAATGGGGCCAGCTGGCACATGGCCCTTTGTCCCCTGCCCTTTATCTTTGTCTTTGAAATTAAGACCACAGCGATTGCCTCCATAACGTGGGACACTCCGAAAACAAAAAATTTAATTGATCCAAAATCTAATAATTTAGATCTAAATTTTAATATATGTAAAATATGATAAATTTGAAATCGAATATACTCATAATTTAACATATTTGAAATCTAATAAATACAAAATTTAAAATAACGAGGTATGAAATATCAACCCAATATTTTATTTATAGTAAATTCTTTTTATTTGATTAAATTAAGCCGAAATAAATTATAATATTTGCCGAGGAATGAACGAGTCCCAGACTGCCTAACATGTGGGTCTACAACACACAAATTCACCTAAGAATCTCTACCGTAAACTCTTTCAGTAAATCATAGATATCACCATTACAATGT
This sequence comes from Bruguiera parviflora, assembly GCA_019804595.1. Classification (NCBI taxonomy): domain Eukaryota; kingdom Viridiplantae; phylum Streptophyta; class Magnoliopsida; order Malpighiales; family Rhizophoraceae; genus Bruguiera; species Bruguiera parviflora. The sequence continues at coordinate 846,095 of CM034046.1, forward strand.
GTTTTTCAGCAAAACTTGGGAAGCGTTTCGGCGCAAAATTACAGGCGGCTATAAATTACAACGGACAACAAAAACAAATTAATTGGCATTCGAGCGTTTGAGCAGCTGGGGTTTGTTTGTTTGTTTGTTTGTTTGTTGCTGTTCAACAAAGAAATTACTGTTCAGTCTTAAATTCTGTAGACATCGTCGACGAATATAGAAACAACAACAATATTCATGTACGTTAAATCTTACAATAATGCATAGTCTGCAGTAAAAGCATGTATTGCATACATCATTATACATTATAGTAAGAGTACTATGTAGATTTATTTTTGTGATTTATCCGAGAAAAAAAAAAAGAAAAGAAAAGCAAAGTAGCTATGCTTACTTAAACAAAGCTGTGAAAATAAATATTTATCATTAACATCACAGGTTAAAGTTGCACATGTTAGGAAAAAATGACTTTTGTCTTTTGGTTGAATGGAGGCAGCACTAATAACACAAATAACGCATTAATTAATTAATTAATTAATTGATGGATTGATTGATTAAAATTTTTGTATAAGACCCCTTCGCGCGGTGGGCACCGGCGCTTCCAGCTTGCATTCCCGTGATTTGGTGGTGAGAATGACGGTGGCCCACCCGTCCACCTCCGCTGCTTGCCTTCATCAATCGCCACCGTTCTCTCTCTCTCACTTCTTCGGTCCACTCGCCCCCTTTTTATCATTTATTTCTGTCTCTTAAGCACCCTCACTTTCCGGTAACCCCACCACCGTCGCCACCGCTGCGTCATGGCCAGGTCACCGCCGTTGACGTTGCTTCTTTTCTTCCTCTCTTACTTCACATTCCTTTCGGAGGCCAGACTGGCCTATGACTACTACGCCAAGTCCTGCCCAAGATTCGAAGAAATCATCCAAGAAACTGTAACAAACAAGCAAATCGCCAGCCCCACCACAGCCGCCGGCACCCTCCGCCTCTTCTTCCACGACTGCCTCCTCAACGGCTGCGACAGCTCCGTCCTTCTCTCTTCCACCGCCTTCAACTCCGCCGAGCGCGACGCCGACATCAATCTCTCCCTCCCCGGGGATGCATTTGACCTCGTAGTTCGTGCCAAGACCGCCCTCGAACTCGCCTGTCCAAACACTGTCTCCTGCTCCGACATCCTCGCACTCGCTACTCGCGATCTCGTCACCATGGTCGGCGGCCCTCGCTACAACATCTTCCTTGGAAGAAAAGATTATCGAATCTCTAAATCCTCTTCTGTGGAAGGCAATCTCCCGAGACCCGCAATGTCTTTTTCTAGCATCGTTAACTTGTTCACTTCCAGAGGTTTCACTGTCCAAGAAATGGTGGCCTTGAGTGGGGCACACACCATAGGCTTCTCCCATTGCAAGGAATTTATCAGCTCTGTGTCCAATAACACCCATTACAATCCGAGGGTTTCTCAGGCATTGCAGAAAGCCTGTGCCAATTATCCAAAGGATCCAACTTTATCAGTTTTCAATGATATTATGACCCCCAACAAGTTTGATAACGTGTATTTTCAAAATTTGCCAAAAGGGTTGGGAATTTTGCAGTCGGATCATGAATTGTACAATGATCCAAGGACCAGGCCTTTTGTGGAGATGTATGGCAAGGATCAGAACAAGTTCTTTCACGACTTTGCAAAAGCTATGGAGAAGCTCAGTGTCCATGGAATCAAGACTGGGAGGAGAGGCGAGATTAGGCGCAGGTGTGATGCTGTTAACTGAAAGATCTTCAAAGTTTCCTTCCCTTGAAAATTTTTCTGGTGATTGAGAGAAGAAAAATTGGGTCTTGTTTCGAATGAAATTTTTCTTTTGGTTTGTGCGGAACTGAGGATATATGTATACTATGTTTGTATCCATTGTGATAGTAAGCTTTAATTATACAGAAATATGTTTACTCTTTCTTCTCCCGGGTCGCAATCTTTGTGTTGATCTCGGAGGCTGTTTTGCGATCTTTATTCGGATGAACTTTGAGTTTAGAGTCTCTCCGTGATTTTGGAAGTGCCAGAGGCCGGTGAATATTATCGCTGGTGAAGCCAACTCCGGTTGAATGCAATACTTTGGAGGGGATTTATTACCCTTTTCTGTTAGTTAAACAACAGCTCTGTTGGTAGAACCGATGCGCGTTAGACAGAGCAGGCTTAGATTGGTTATTTCGCGTTCTTGTTCCTTTCACATCGGTTGAACCAAAATTTCAGAAATATAACAGGTAGAGTCGCAGAGAAAGGGAAGGGGAACGTGTTTCTGGAGCTCGTGATGATCGATCTGTTCCAGTTTAAATTTTGTCCTTTCTTCGGAATTTTCTGCAGGATTTGCATGACATTGGGGTACCCAGTTATACATCGAACAATTTTTTATGCTTTTATTAGCATCCTGTGCCGCGCTATTAATCGAGGACTTCAGACCAAATGGAGATTGAAGTGAAATTGGGGTAGAGAGTGTCGAGTTTTGCCCCACTCCATATATCGACATTATCGAGTAATGTCGACATTCACACTTGGAAGTATAAAACCGAACGCGTGTCCAGGTAGTGGGGTTCGCATGTAAAGACAAAACTGATTGGACAACATCATTTTTAGTGTAAAGGTCCTGGTTACTCTTAAATTTATTCAAAGCTGGAACAATATGCTTGGGCCTGATGGAGAGTGGCGTACTGGCATGGGGGGCCCAGTTTCTTGGGCCGGTTCGGCTATAGCTTATGTCTTTAATCCTGTGATTATTTTAATAACTCTTGTTGGCAATGGAATAGCAAAGCAAGCCGAGGTGGCCCAAACTGGCACGGTACAGCTGTATCCAACGCAGCCCAGAAGCCATTGAAGCTGGTTCAGGGTACCTGTCCTTTTCTTGCGGATTGGGCGGATCACAAAATGGGTTATGCCAGCCTGGCATGGCCCAGTTTTCATGTCACTGCATGCATTTATAAATTAAGTCTCAAGGATCCTCCAAAGTTCAACCCACGACAAAGGGAAGGGTCTATAATCAAGACAAAAAAAAAAAAAAAAAAAAAAAACAAAGAAATGACAGAAGGAAGGGGACTAGAAGTCCAAAAGTGGCACGAAGAGTTCAGATCATAGAAATGTGCACAAGTAATTTGCAGAGATGTCCACATGTTGAGCAGGGTGAAGCTGCACAAGAGGACGGAAAGCTTCTGGCCTAATCTTTGCATATACACTAATTGAAATAAAGGCTGTCTGCTTCAAAGTGTTTTCAATTATAGAAATTGGTTGGCTTGCATTTTTCTTCGTTCCACACTGTAAATGCATCCTTACAAAAGCAATCATAATGACAGTTCAAAGGTCAACATCACCAATGCAACACCTACCCCGGGAAGCTCAAAGCAACGAGCACCATGGCCATTTGACCATTTTAAGTTTAGCATCCATCCTCGTCAATCGACGGTATGAGAAGTTATTGGTCGTTAGTACTGATGTAACTGAACAACAGAGTAAAATCACTGGGCTTAAGAACATAAACGCATCATCATTCATCATTTAGTATTCCTCCATCAACTTATAAGGGTGATATGGGGTTCTATACAAGAAAGAAATGGAACTCCGCAGCTTTTACGTCCAACGACAGAAATTTCTGCTAAGCTGCAGTGTTCTTGGCCTTCAGGTCTTCGTCCAATTAATTAGAAGATTCTGATATGTATTCTAAGCTAGCGCAAACTTTGTGCACTAATGTCAAATTGTAAGGACATTCTCACCAAACAATCCAATTTTAATTTTTATATCTACATTGCACAGTATACTCCAAAGTCTCAACAAGCTGCTTTGTATCCAACTTTCGAAGCATAATTTACAACTTTATTGTCCATGGCCTTTCCTTGAGAAAAAAAGAAAAGAAGAGAGATGCAAAGGCAAACAAAAGCAAAAATGGCAATATAGACATCCGCAATAATTACACCCATAAAGTCCAAAATGATAATAAAGAATTAAGAAAACCCCTGAAAAAGAATACTAAATTCTCAAGACGAGTTAACACTTGATTCACTCTTACCACCAGTGGCTAGATACTGAGTCACAGGCATTGAATCCGAGTCAAGCAAAGTCTCCCAATCCACCTCCTCCGCCGCCTCCTCCGCCCTTCCTTTAATCATCTCCAACATGCTCCTTGCTTTCTCCTTAAACCTTTCTTTGCCAAACTTCTCCAATTGTTCCAATACGCCGGTCGCCCCGGCAGCATACGCCAGCCACTTAAACCTCAAACCACCGTGACTCAGCCCATATAACACGGACAAACAACTCTCCCGAGTGGACTCAGAATCCAACTCGCCACCTCTCAACAAGCCCACCAAACACTCGACCCCACCCGAATCCAACATTGCAGCTCGCCCATTCGCGCATGAAGCCAAGTTACCCAAGATAAGCAAAACCCGGGTCCTCAAATGACCCGATTTGACCATACCCAAAAGAACAGGAACCGACCCAAGTTTAATAAGCTTAGCCCTGTTACTATGGAGTAATGTTAGATGGTACAAGGCCGAGGCCGAGTCGTGCTGAGTCCGCTCGCCCTCGGATCGGAGCAAGTTCAACAGTGGAGGTATTGCACCCAAAACCCCAATAGCAGTCTTGTTATGATCATCAACGGCTAGACTGAATATTGCACCGCAAGCATGTTCCTGTGCCTCGGGGAATCCACCTTTTAACACATCAATCAGTGGAGGGACAAAACCTGATCTTACAATCTTAACTTTGTTCCCTTTCTCTAAAGACAAGTTAACCAAACACGCGACGGAGTTCACTTGAATGTTTGTGTACCTCAAAGGGATCAAAGGTCGCAGGGCAGAGAGTAACAGAGGGGTACAGAACTGTACTCTCGTGTTTTCTTCGGTTCTGGTAACCTGTCTAAGTGAAATGACAGCTTCCTCAATGTCAAAGATTTGTGGGCTTGTCAGCTTCGTCACATATTCTTCTTCTTCAGGGCTCGAGATTTCCATGTCTGAAGAGGAAGAGGTAGAAGAGAGGCAACGCGAACGTGTCGCTGGCGGCTGCAGTGGCGGGGTCGCAAGGGTGGTTTCAAGTGATTCATCGGAGCTCCTGTAAAAGTGTTGAGATTTCAATAAAGGTTTCTCCTTTACCCTTTTAATCAAATCTCTCTCTGTAAAAAGAGCGTCTCGGTGTTCAATCTTTATGTGGGGGTTCGGGTTTTGTTGCTTTTGAGCCGCCATTTTTGTACGGACGTGATTCTCTGCAGAGAAGAAATCAAGGGCTCTTGGTGGGTCTAAAGAATACTTCTTGCACCAGTTGAGAATGGCAGTTTTGAGAGCCAGATTGGGGATCACAGTGGAGATGTCAGGGACTTTACCACAATCAAGTTCAGGAATGAAACCAAAAGTATTGCAGGCGTGGACACAAGCACGTTCAAAGGTGTGGCCGGAGGATACGATGACAGGGTCGTTCATTAGAGAACCAGAAATGGGGCAGAGAAACTCTTGTGGAGTCTCTAATTTCTCTGGCTGCCGTGGCTTTGACTCCACTGTGGAGGAATTTCTCTTGTGAAATAAGATTCTCCATTTGCGTTTCTTTACTTCTGCATTTTTGTCTTTGCTCGAAAACCCCTTTTCTCTGGGTTTCTCAATCACAAACCTCATAAGAGCTTCTTGAAACTCCATTGTTTTACTCCTCTCTACTTGTCTGTCAGTGATACTATAAACCGAAATGATTTCTTAAAAACGAAAAGTTAACATTATTGCAAAATCATATATGAGTATGACAGAGATTTGGTAGACAAAGATTTCTGGACTCCCGTGAGAGGTTTGGGAAGTTGATCACATGCTATATGACGGTGTGGCGTGTCTGTTGACAAACCTTAGACCACATAAGTCTGTCGAGAGAGAGAGAGAGAGACGTTGTTGGAGTTTGGATGATGATCGCCTGTGTGATTTTCTGGAGTTTGTTGGTAGGATGTTGATTCCTTTATTTTCGGAGAATTTGGCCTGCCTGGAAATACAAACTATACAAGGAGTCCAATGCCAACAACACCACTCTAAACCATTCGGCCAATTTTTCTTTTTTTGCTTATTCTCTGTTTTTTTTTTTTTTTTCTCTTCAAAAAGTCATTTGCTATCTTCTGTCAGCATCTGGGAGCGTGAATGGATTTGCTTTTTTGAGAGGGTCTTCGTTAAGATTGTCCAGGCATTTTCAATCTGCTTTTGGAATATTCGTTTCCATCGATAATCAACTGGTTTCGAAGTGCCACGACCCACGGGGGCAAAGCGGGGCTGTAGCTTCCATGCACTTGGCTCACCTCTTCGAGAGCGCCTCCAGAATCTCCTATAGGAGGAGCCAATTCGCTCGTCACCTCAACCCGGGTACAAGGTTGTTGTCCCATATGACCTATGATAGAGAGTGTTTCCACTTTTTAAATTATTCTTTTAACTTGATTATATAACAATCTAACGTAATAATATCGTGAAAAAATGTGACAACTTTATTATACATATATTTATTTATTTATTTAAAAAAATTTAATAAATTTTTTGTTAAATTATAGTACAGTAACACATATTATTATATTATTTTTATTGTGCTGTCACCCAATGATTGAAAAGTGGTGCTGTTGGGCAGCATGTGCTTATAGTTCGCGATCACGACGATATGTAAGTGCTAAAAGACTCCGCCGGCTGTGCTTCCTCGCGCATGACTCTGCGACGAAATCCTCTTTGAAAAAAAAAGGCTGCTTGTAACAATGAGAGTGAAAGTGAAGCTTCCAAGACTTCGAATGCATGTTTTTGTCACTTTTAGGTCAGACCAAAAAAAGTCAAAAATAAAAAAACCAAAAAGCCCACGAGTTTCTAAATTTTCTCCTCTTGACGAAAGGGTCGAGTCGATCGATACACCTAAAAACAATTTTTGTGTCTACATAAGTGAAGTGTATTGTGTATATATGTGACTTCCTTTTCCAAATTTTAACAGTTTATCGTAATTAAATTTATTCTTGCATGGTGCCTTGATATATATAAAACAGAAGAGAATTAAAAAAAAAAAAAAGAAAGAAATTTTTCCGGTCTTCTTCTTCTTTTTTTTTTTTTTTTGTTTTTTAATAACTTTCCAAGAACCCCTCCATTCTGTGCTACTGCGACATTGATTCACGAATTTCCGTAAGTAAAAAATTAGAGCTTAAAGAGGTGAAATTTCAATCATAGATTGGTTTGTCAAAAATCCAAAATCGATGTTCTGTCATAGTTCGCCACTGCATCGCCGCCGCTTCCCCCACAACGTGTCCCGCCGTCGAGTCTGACCCAACAACCATAACTTGCCCGCTCGCCTGTGTAGAAGTTAGTAGTTTCTTTTGTTTCTCTTGCAGGGGCAGAGACAAGTGTACGGTATTTGGCAGATATATGACGCTTTGGAACCAATTTCAAGGAATAGATTACTAAATTTTTTTTATATTCTTTTTTATTTTTATGTAACGACCTTGAAATGATAGAAAGAGAAAATAAAGGTCTACTATACGGAGGGAGGGAGCGAGACAGACAATAAAGTCATCACCACCACCACCATTCTACCACTTAGGACCATGATTGCATGCTTAATTGCTAAGTCTTTTGAAGCGTTGTTAGCGCTGACTTTATGAGCGTTCTAGGCTGGCTCTTTTTTTTTTTTTCAATTATTATTTTTAACATCAGCGATCAATTTAGTTAAATATTAAAAAAGAAAAGAGAACGTGGGTGTCAAAAAAAAAAGGCAGAAAATACTAAGCACCCGAACTCACATTTTGTAAGAAATCCTGCAATTGCAGACAGTGGGGGGTGCGGGGTTGCAACCCCCGCCAACCCCATGAGGGGCAAGGCCTCTGACCAACTTGGCTAGGGCGAGTCTGTGGGGGTGACTGCAATTGCAGGGCGGGGTGTGCGCGGGGGGTGCGGGGGTTCTAGGCTGGCTGGCTAGACGATATCTACGTTTCCTTCCACCAAAAGTGACGTTGTTCCGTTGTATTGACCCGAAAATGGTCGTAAATCACTTTAGGGTGTTCACACTCCTAACCCAACTCGTTCAAATTCTCGAGATTTGGTTTTGAGGACTGCGAAGTCCTGATGGGAAGGGGATGACGGGTGAAAAATCTCATGTGTGTCGCGAGGGGACACGTCTGGGATTTCTATTTTGTGGCAGAGCCACCACCTCCAAGGGCAATTCCAATCCCGTAACAGGATTTTATTGGGTACAACGACCCGTGACTTTTCTTTTTAATACTTGGTTCTCAGGCTCCAAGCCTCCATCGTGACCCCAAAATAAATAAATAAATAAATAAATAATAATTGGGACAGAATAAAATGATCCAACCGAGTTTATAGGCTCGATTCGCATTTTAAAAGCATCATCTCCCTCCTCTATTTATGCATCTGAAGTCGCGATTTCATTGTTTACCGTTCTAAATATATGGTTTCTAGCTCTACAGATTGAATTCTTTTGATTATTTTTACGAAGTCCTCGTTGACTGACCTTTTTTTTTTTTTTTTTTTTTGTGGATTTCCTAGCTAATCAATCTCATTATTCTTCATTTGACGTGAATCTTACAAGCGAAATAACCCCACTTCTTAAAACAGCGATTGATAAGTATCAAAAGCAAATTCCACGAAAAGACTTCAGATGCATATTTTCTATACAACTTCCAAAAAAGAAGACAACCACTGAGATGATCTACAACGAAGATTTCAAATCCATGGCTGTATACAGTTTTTCTCAATGCTCCTTTCCATTCGATTCACCACTGGACGCCTGTATCCACCGAGCAGACAAGTATCTATCTTCCCATCGACGAAATTGTCAGGTTGTACAATCATACACTCTCACATCAACTTCCAAAAAGATAAATCGTGTTAGCTAACTACACTAAATGAAAACGTGGAAACTCCTTTGCTACTTAAGAGCCATAAGCGTTGCAGTCCTTATGTTTGACGCTTTTGATAAGGTAAGAGAGCTAGAAGAATTTTCTTCCTTGGTCCCTGCAAATCAAGCAACCTTTGTAAGTCAAAACATAACGACAAGATCAGTACAGAGAAGGAGAATTTATTGTTATACAAAAGATAAACCAGACTCAATTAAGTCAGCACCATTGGTATCCCCATTTCCTTAAGGTCTTTATCCCCCATCTGCTTCAGTACAGTCATATCTACCTGTAGGATCAACATATGAGGGGTAAAAAGACTTGATGTTATAAAGAAAGCAGCCGACAACCATTAAAGAATGCATGCCACGGCCGAACATTAGGCTAGGAAAGGAACCACAAGGTCACATGTTAGAAGGCACATTTTTACTTGAGGAACAAAGCTGTCGAAGTATTTACATAAACATTGGACTGGTTGCAGCCACCATTCTAGCTTGCATCAAATAAGTTGAAACTATAGAGGAAGATATCATTGCTATGGGCTCTCAGACTCCTAAAAACAACCATCCTCCCAACAGTTTAAGCACTCAAGCAGGATTTGCAATGTTCTGGAGACTCACCTTTAGAAGTCTACAAAAATAAACCCTGCCCGCCCCCAGGCTTGGAGGCATCTTCCACCCTCCATCCCCAAGCCACCTCAACACACATTATTATTATGATTGGAATTGTGGAAGACAACAAATTTTTCAGCAAAGAATCTAAGAGCTTAAACTGAATGGACTGAATTTCTCCAGGACCATTCTTTATTTTGCTTTTTTAACATTTTCATAAGCATATACTAGAGGACTTTAAACACACAATCTGAACTTAAAACAACTTCTTTCACTTTCTCCTTGTGATGGTTAACAAAGGCAAATAGATTGCCACTATCCATGAAACTTTCAGTGAAAACAATGATGAATTGGCTACTTACTTCTTCTGCCTGAAAACTGACAGCATATTTCTCCAAACCAAGAGAATGCAAGAAGCCACCAACAGTGAGAGGTTCCTCTCCCTATAAAGAAGCAAATTGGTAAAAGAGTATAACAATAGATCCTAGTGGTAACCCAGACACATATTATAGATGGAACCAAATTCATAAACTAGCACTAAATAAAGTTCTTACCATGTAAGGAACACTTTTCACAATCCCACTTAGTGCTGGAACTCGTGTAACCAGACTGCCAGATTGAGAGGTTGGTTTCATGGCAATAGATGCAGAGCTTGTCGGCCTAGGAGCATTGGGAACTTCATTGCTGAAAAAGTGTCCACCTCTGGGAATATCAGCTGCCCTCATCATTGGTACTTGGTGTATTTCACCATAGATTCTTGGTGGTAGGAACCCACTAGAACTTTCCCAAGGCCTATCTGGAGATCTAGCTCTTGATCCTCCCATTGATTGAGAGGGGTAAATCCTCCTCAACGAATTACCATGATGCATATCATTTGTGATTTCCCTGGAAATGTTACTTCTGTTTGGGTCAGAGCTCTGTGCCAGTAGGTGAGAACTCACAGGAGGCTGAATGGATTTTGAGAGTTTCTTGTGTTGGCCCAGCATCTCACTCGGACCGCACTTGGATAACCTTTTGTGCATCAACTTCAACCGAAGATCATTACGAGCCATTTTTGAACCTACAATTGACTCAAATCTTAATAAATCAGCTTTATGGCATACATGATAGAAAAGAATGTAAAGTACATAAAGCATAACCCATTACCATTTGGTCCATCAAGACCAGGGCTCCATTTAATGCCATCTCCTCGATTCCTGAGCAATGAAAAACAACCTAATCTATTGAATAATGCATACTGCGTTACATAAGGACAAAAATAACTAATTAAAATGGATACAATGTTTCCAATTATTTTTCAATAACTAGGCATATCCTTCTGAAGATAAGGGTTTTTTTTTTTTTTTTTTGACTCTTCAGGTCATATCTCCTGAGCTCATCTTAATACAACTACACTTGAAAGGTAAGTTCTCTCAATTTGAAGATTTAGATGAGGAACCAAACAAAATCATGGTTATATATTGTTTCCCTTTCCCTTGTTTCCTTCTCATTTTCACAGAAAAATCCATACCAGTATTCACATCGGCAAGACAATGCATATGGTAAATCCCCTCACCCCCCCCAACTCAAGAACTAGGAATGTAATGCCTTTACGAAGTTCAAGAAGTTCCAAGAGAGTGGCACACAAATCACACCGTTTGTTTGCTGAAAACAAGAAGCTATCATCACTGCCACCAAATCTCTCTCCCCGGGCATGCTTCCCTCCCCTGGTCACCACCTGCAACCCATTGAAACCACCGTACAAAAAGGCACAAATGAATTCATTCAATACATCAAAACACCACCCCAATTCAGTACACCAAAACTTACAATCGAATCCATTATCAGATCAAACTAAACCAAATTTCATAAACCATCCAAAAACAGAGGCAAAGGGGTAAAAAAACAATAAAAAAATGAAGCAGAACAGCTACAAAATCAACTATAACTCAACACCCAATAATCCCAACAAATCAAAAAACCCCATAAATTACATATCTTGAGTCCATTTTTCCTAGCAATCACCCAGTGCCAAACCCAAACCCAAACCCAGAAAAGAAAACAAGAAAGAAAATAAGAAAGTTGGCTACTTTTGAGAAGTGCGCAAAAAGCAAATGTTCATAGTCGCAGATTGGGAACATAAAGCTACCTGGCCGGTCCGCCCGAGGGTGATGGTGACGTCAGGCCTGGACATTTTTAGTGAGAGAAAGGGGAGAGAGGAGAGAGGAGAGGGAACGGAGCTTGGGCGATCTATTTCTATTTAGGGACGAGAAGACTGCTCCTTGTATCCAACAATAATACTTTATTAAAAATTAAAAAAACAAAAAAGCATAGTAATATTAATCATAGTGCGCTTTAATCGAAAAAACCAATTATTGCTTTGATCGTCTGGACGAGGCGACGTTAGAACGGTGAAAAAAGGGAAGGGGCGGCGAGGGAGGAGGAGCAAAAAGGAGAGGCGAATCCGCGAAGAGAAAGGAGGACGGCAGCTTTGCGAGTTGTGGCAGTTGCTTTTTCGGGTCGGGTCAACGTGTTCACCTCAGATTTAATGGGCCTGGCCGGCCTTTGTTAACTTGTTTCATTTCTTTGTTATTTTGTCCACACGTGTTGTTATAGAACATGGTCTCTATAGAAAGGCAATAGACTTGAACCATTCAACTTAAAGATGTAGGGGTTGATCTGATACAATGGGCCTGTCACTCTCTCTCTTGAATGCAGATTAAAAATTTATATCAAATATATTATATGAATATTAAATTATAAAAATATATTCTTTTAATAAAAAAACTACATGCAAACATATTACGAGTGACTCTTGACCTTGGTTTGAAGGTGTAATGATGAATATTTTTTTTCGGTTATTAAAAAATACAAAGTACCAGGTGTGATTCTCAGAGCCAGACTAAAAGAATCTAATTTAGATTTAGTATATTACCCACAAGTTGTTCTGTAATATTCAAAATGGGAAATTTAAAAAAGAAAAATAAAAAATAAAAAGCATAAATAATAACATGTAACCAGCCAAGAGCCTCTTGGATTGATGATAAACAGGGCATTTCAAATGAAGATTGCAAATATCGAGACGATTTTGGTTAATAGTTTCTTGTATTGAAGTCTCTAATGAAATGAAAGACTGCAACCTTGTTAAACGAACAGGGTCTCCCTCTGATGTCAGGCCTAATCCATATCTTTCTTTCTTGTTTACAAATCAACATGATCATGCGGTGCCATGCAGCATTGGCGAGGAAAGCAGGTAAAGATTCCTTTCTGGAGTGGTGTATATGGATTATTACATGCACTGACACACATAATGGTGTGGCAATTTTTGGCCGAATACAAGGTGATTAGTGGCAGCACAAATTCCTCTAATAAGTAAACCCGATACACTGAAACATCACATCTTTCCTGTTGATTCCTTGATCTCTTCGAAGGAGATTGTCTGCATGGCAAGCGACCACCATAATTGCATTAGAGGAAAAAGGAATGCTCCAGTCGCCATTGCTTTATGTTAGGCTATGTGAAGATCATAGCGAGTTCGGTCTACTGAAGAAGGGGTATAGAGTTACCTGATCCTGGCCGGCAAAATCATTTTCCGGAGTAAGAAAGAGCATGCAGTGGCACTCCTTCCTGCCAGGACAATCTTATAGTTAAGATACGGAATACTAAATGCACACAAATTTCATCAGTCAACTGGTGAACTGGCAATCCATGGCAACCCAAATATAACACAAAAAAAATGAATAAGAAGCTGCCCTCTGTGGAGCGGACGGTGCATATATTTTCTCCGGAAAACCAAATTGTACTCATTATCAATATTGGAGACCAAAGATATTAATTACTATATATATATATATATATATATATATATATCCATCCATGGAAAGATTTTCTAATTATTTTCTAACAATGATCAAACACGTTGCACATCACTCAACAGTAAAGACTAAAAAGATACAGCAATCGGACCCTAACATACAATTTAGTCATAATTCAGGAATTGAAGTCTTTATGCACCTTAGTGACAAAATACAACCATTGCTAGAGCAATGGTTGACTGGAAAAGCAAAGGGTAACTAGAGGAATGACTAAATATGGACATTGCTAGAGAGAATATCAAGTCCATGCCAAGGGTTAGGACCATCTGTAACTACTGCACCCAAGTATAAAAGAGCTAATCAGTATTAAAGTAAAGACAACAAACAAGAGGCTAGAAGTTGAGGCCCAAGCCTTCTGCCCTTCAAATCCACCTAATCTCTTCCCAACTGATACCCAAGGTAGTGTGACAAATGGCATAAATCAAGGCAACAAACCCTGTATCTGAAGAAGCATTTGTATGGCTCCTCAAATAATCATACTTCATGCTTCCTCTTAGCCCATACAAATGCTATCAAAATAATTTCCTCACAGACGCTTCCCATTTTCATGCAAGTCGAAAAACAAACTCCTTATGCTGACTCCCATGTTAAAACCACCGAGGTTCTTTTTTAACTAACATGACAGAAGAGGAAGCACAAAAGGCAAAAAGCAAAAGTAAATAAAGGACAAAAGCAAAAGGTTCAACATAACCCTTTGATTTTTCTATCAACTATGCCTTCAACTTCATGTACTAATCTATGGAGAAGAAGATATATTTATGGATGTACCTCTCTCTCATTGGAACACATGGACAGTTCCAGAAACCCTGCCCTGCCTCAGCAGCTTTGTCATCATAATGCCTGTAAGCGCCAATATAGTGGCAAGTCGTTGAAGCAATTCTTTGACTTCCTAGAAGCTAATGGAAGTACAAAACAGACAGTCTATAATTCAGGAGAAAAAAGCACCACATAGATATTTTACCGGCAAGGGCAAAGAGGTGCACCCAATTGATCTTTATGGTCAGCCAATCCCTGTTTAAATTCCAACATGAGTTGTACATAACAGATATACAAGAATTAGTTTAGAAACAACAACAACAAAAGAGGTGCACCCAATTGATCTTTACGGTCAGCCAATCCCTGTTTAGATTCCAACATGAGTTGCATATAACAGATATAAAAGAATTAGTTTAGAAACAACAACAACAAAAATTTAATACTGAATTTGATTGGGTCGACTGTATGAATTTTTTCTCCTGAAGGTTCGGTTTAGACACAACCAAACAAAACTTTATGATGAACCCAACAGAGAAAGAAAAATGTGGGGAGATGCAGGATTCCCTACACCACTATCTTATTAAAGTGATAATCAGCTACATAATCACAGGATACACTCATTGACAGAGACAGAAGCAATCATGGTTTTATAGTTCAGTGGAACAGGGACAAAGGAGGTTACCTTAATAACAACAGCAGTGACTCCCTTGTCTACACAAAAATATGTTCCGGATTTACGTGCATACTGCTCTGAAAACTTCCTCATTATTTCCACCGATTTCTCCGATGGTTCCACTGAAACACCACACATAATTCAATTATCTTCCTCTTTTGTTTCCATGTTTTAAAGAGAGAGGAGCGGAGGAAAGAGGGCTCCAGCCCATAATTCCTCCACTACACAGCACTTGACCAAACCAACACCGTATAATTGAATATACATCAAGACATAATTACACCCACCACCGAAAAAAGATCAAAACTTGCACTAGAAATGTGAGGATTTTGGACAAATCGCACCCATAATTCTCCGCTTAGGCACGCTCCCGAGCATTGAACAACGGTCTCAAGGGCATATAATCAAATACTTCGGTCATACCAATACAAGATTTGAACAACGAGAAGCAGACAGTCGCATTTACATCCAGAACAGGAAAAAGATTAAACATTGGATTAGAAGCCACCCCATGTCAAGAAATCAATAGAATTTACGAAGAACACAAAAAAGAGATAAGAATTCATTTGAAAGTTAGTTAGCTACCTTTGGCCCGGACTACGGCGCGGCGAGCACCGCTGTGACGGGATGTTCTGGGAGGGGGCGGCGCCAAGGAGGAGATATCCGCAACGAAGCAGCGGGAACCGGCTTGAAGAGCCATCATGTACCAAGAGCAATTCAATATCGTCTGTCAGAAACAAGAGGCAATCTCCGTACGAGACACTATTCTGTTATGTCTTTGTGCAGTTTGCTTTTGTTGATGCGTTCTTAGCTTCGATCAAGTAATAGAATGAGCGGCTTTTGCTTTGGGGGAGTGTTTGGTTTTGACTGTTAAGGGGGTGCCCGCCACACGTTGCGAATATCGGCCACCGAGTTACTGCCACCACAAGTCCACCCTCCGAGTGTCCATTGCTAGGGCCCTCCACCTATCTTGGGCTTGATTATTGGTTAGATTATAAGCCGACGTCCCATAACGGTGGAACGAGGCCGGCAAAATTGTACCCATCGCCAATGTAGCGTTGGATACTTGGATCTATCATCACATCGAGTGGGGTGCTTCTTTTTAATTTTTTTTAACTTCATTTGGACCCATATGAATTGTCCAACCCATTTCAATGGTCGACTTGAGCTTTTTTTGGTTACCAAATGGGGTACTCTCTTTCTTTCTGTTTTTTTTTTCTTTTTTGTCCTTCACTTTTAATGATTGAACTTTTGGGTCCTCCAACTGGCCATGGATTAAATATTAATGGCATCCAACTTCGAGAATTTTGTAACGGCAATGGAAGTTGACAAAGTCTTTCTCCGTTTTTTTCCCATTTCTTTTTGGTCTTCTGGGACTTTTAGCCTCGGACGATGAAAAGCCCACCATTGAACTAATGACTATTTGAAATATTTAATCCTCGAAATCCGAATGTAACGGATATCGGGATCGCTGAATTTGCTGCTTATTTGATAACTAATCAATATTATTAGTAAGAGCAGTCAAATCCAAACGCTAAACATTATATTGGTGAAATGCGCACAAACTAAGCAATAAAAATAAAAAAGCAGCCCCCGACGGCGTTTTCAAACATGGATGCAAGCGAGGAACTGGAAGTTAAACACTGACTAACACCCAAATCTTGTGGCCAAAAGAAAAAAAAAAAAGAAAACTAACCGTTGATGGGGGATAAGGGTTCAAAGTCTATCATATTTGCTTATTGTCAAATCACTAACATCGAGGCCATGAACTTTACATGCTCTCCAGGAGAACATCAACATCAGAAAGTCTAAACTTGATTTTTCTCCTCTGCTACAGCTTGCTAGTACGTATAAAACATCGACAATCAGGAAAATGATAGCCAAAGAAAGAGAAAAAAAAAAGAGCGAGAGAGTAACACATAATTAAGTGAATCTTTTGCAGAAAACTTGAGAGAGCAAATGTCAAATTGTCAAGTATTATAAAGGGAGGAGTACTGATTCCAAGCTCAGTGTTTCAAATGACAATCAATCATTACCATTTGCCAATATAGCATGTATTTGCAATTTGCAACTGCCATCACACCTTACCGACCCTACTTCTCATGATCATAATGATCCTCACTGGCAGGTGTCCCAGTACAGAGTTAGAGAAGAAAATATCAAGGAGAAGCATGTTGTGGCTACATTTCTACCCTATGAGATTCCCGAAGGGCATTCATCTCTGTGTCCTACTAAGTATTAAATATGGAAGATGACTTAATTGGAAAGTTAAAGGGGAATCTAATCAACCGAAACTCTTGCCTATTTTCTGTAGCTATATCTCGCCCGCGAGGCTTGCTGCACAGTGAGATTACAATTCATATGTCTGGTCTTTCCCGGATCTCACAATATGCTCATACACACACTTACACAGATATGGTCGCTTACCCATTCAACAGCCAAATAGCCAGAAGATCGCATGCAAGTTTTGCATGGCTGCAAGTCAAACTTGGTAGGTAAATGTATACAAGGTACTGATTATGAGGAAAAGTCTAAAAGATGCAGTCTTAAATAGGAAAACAAGAAGTCTATAGATACGCACAGAAATGAAGTAACGCAAACCCTAATTGCTTGAATGATGCTTACAGATGAATCTCGCAGATCTCCTTGCAAAAGCCATACTGATCTCGAAAAATTAAAGTTTAACAAACACTTCAGACTGCAACAAATGATTGTCCAGAACGATGGCCATTTTCAAGTTCAAGATCGAGTTTAAATTAGAAACACAAAATAACATTTTCTAAGTTCCAGAGAACAAGAAGCAAAAACCATGGAAAGAGGCACATCAGGTACAGCAGTCTTAACAAACATCACAAACCCTTATAAGATCTATAATATCCATATGACAAAAATTAAAATACAAAAAAACTGAAAATTATGCCCTTTAAAGTGAAAAGGCGATATGTAGTTGAAGTAATTTGCTTGATGAATCTATCTAGCAAATTATTGATCGGACCGAGATGCTTAATTCCCCAAAGGAAAAGAGACTTCCTTTTTCCAAGTCTTTGAAAAGGTGAAGCGAAACTTCACTCGTCAAGGCCAAAGAACCCCACAAAGCTCACACAATTAGAAAGCTAGAAAGGCCAGGATGCCCTTGATCAGCTTCCACTTGTACTTGCTTTTCTGCAGCAAAACACTCGTACCCACTTGTTTTCTTGACTTCTTTGTTGGAGTTGAAGCCTTGGGGATAAAGATAATGATGATGCTTTTGTGGGTTTTTCTGGGGAGTTGGTGATGATTATCATTAAAGTAGGGGGGAATGGCGTGCGGGTACAATGATGGCGATGGAGAGGGTAAGGTAAAGGCTGAGGACATGATGATTGCTCTTTGGGTTCTGGCGTTGAAAGAAAGGTAGAAGTTTCAAGTTTTTTTTTTTGGTGCATTCTCTCTCCTCCTCCCTCTCTCTGACACAGAGGGAGAGAGAGAGAGAGGAGGGGGGGAGAAAAATGGAGAGTGACGGCCGTTCCTGAAACCCAATGACTTTCTTAAGAACAAAGAGGAAAATAGATAAAGACCGCTATCCTAGCTACACCATAGCGCGTGCCAAAATTGAAAACTTTGGTGCTATCCACCATAATTGAAGGCTTTGAAAGTTGAACTCAGGGTTGTTGCATCTGACAGTTAAAGTATAATCTTGTTGGAGTACAGACTTGCAAATTGAAGAAAGGGGACGGGTGAATTCCCGTCTGCATTGCATTACCATTTGATTATTTATTGTTAATTACAATTTACGATTATGTATTAGAACATAAAATATATACAATTAACTATAATGTGATATACCAACCGCATCAATATGGAATCCATTTTCTTTGTAAGTTTTTAGTAGTCAATACACTTGTACAAGCATATTTTAAAATTCGTCTCTCAAAATACCTACCTTTGCCGTGGTTTGTTTTAAAAGTTGCATCCTGAATAGTATATGATAATTGAACCAGTTAAAAAAAAAAAAAGAGTACATCCTTTATATTAAGTAAAAAAGATAACCTGGATGCTAAAATTCGTCTCTAAATATTGCATCAACATATTTTAAAATTTGTTTCTAATATGGCATCAATGTAACCAAAAAAAAAAAAAAACGACATAAAATTTTAAAAGAAGTTGAAGAATAATGTTTTATATCATATATTATGATATGTTCTCTTTTTAAAAGTGTTTTATTTAATATTTACAATTTATTATAAAAAAAATTTTGAGTGAACCTAGTATTTCCTTTATTCGAAATAGTTACAATCTGAATGCGTTCCTTAGATTGGCGAGCCTGAATCCCGATTCGAATCTTGATTCAGCATCCAAGAAACAGACAACCCTTGGACTCACCTCGGTAAAGAAACAAAGAACATAGAGAAAAAGGAACGAGAGAATTGTATCTTTTCCTGTCCTTCAATGGTCTAACACTAACCGAAAAGAGGATGAGTTTTTTTTTTTTTTTAATATGAAAAGGAAGTTAAGGAAGCACGAAAAGCAATTAAAAACACTGAGTTTAAATTTTATATTTCATGAGTTAGCATACGAATGTCTGTAGAGAACGAAATAAATATCACCAATTATCTTCTTGAAAGAATTCGTTATGGTTTGACTTGAATATACATAATTGTTGCAACTTGCAAGCGATACTGAGTAACCAATTAGTCTGAGTTTGGTTGGCGACAAAAACGGATTCTTAGGAGAAGTTGAGATTCAAACCTCACATCTGTTAAATTTCTGCAAAACGTCTATTTTAATTTCGATAAAGAAAAATATACATTCACCAAGGGGTGCGTGCAGGGCAAAGATTGCTAATGCGGCACACATTTTGGTTCCACTTCCACTCGGTATACGAATTGTTGTGTTCAGCCTGATGCATTGGCGTTACAGATCACTTGCTGCGGCTTCCATCCATGGAAGTCGAATGTTCTACGGTTTGGAGCAATCTACTCTCCCCCCCCCACTTGACGTCGTGTTGATTCTATTCTTAGACAAAGACCACATTAATGATGAGAATCTGCCATAATAAGCTAGGTCACCCATATGCTGGTGGGTCTCTATATACAATTAAAGGGGGACATTCTATGACCAATCAGTATATAGTTCTATAACATTCCATCAGAGATAAAATATAGTACTACCTCACTCAGATTGTGCTGGCTTTTTTAAGATTTGAACCCTCACTTTTCAGTCTTTAGATTCTTTACCGTTCCGTTTAGTTATTACAAATTTAAAATGAACAAAGGCATAACTGTACTTTGCGTGGATTAACTTAATGCCTTGTTATTGATCATGAATCAAATGACTGTAAATATGCAACTAATCATGTTTGTAGATTTGAATCTGATCCACATCGAGATAATGCAAACATTAAGAATGAGATAAAGTAGTTTTAAGCACCCAGGCTTGCCTGTTTTGCCACCCCGACTTAGTGGGGGGACGAGATCGGGAGACTCCTAAAAACCCCATAAAATGTGAGATTTGAGAGCTTAGCTCCCTGAGTGCTGTATATTCTCTATGGTGTCCTTGAATCGACTCATCTTCTCTTTGAATACCTAACAGGTTAATCAATGACTATTACTGTTATAGAAACTATATATCTATGAAGCAGTTTTTAACTCTGGTAAAAAAATTGAATAAAAAGATAAAGAAAAAACATGCATTGGGTGGCTGGTTAACGGGGGCCGAGGAGGATATTAGTAAGAGATCGTTAACGTTTCTTTGTTCTTCGATGTCGGAACCCCGGATTATTATTATTAGTATTAATATTATTATTATTATTTGTTGAAAGAGTTGGATGGCGGAAGGATAGAAGGTTTTGGGCTGCGTACTGAAACTGGGTATGGAGCTCTGAATTTGGGGCTTGAAGTAGTGGGCTTTTCTGGGTAACGGTAAAGGTAGTTGAAAGGTAGGAGGCGGCCCGGGCGGCAGTGGGCAATAATGGCGGCGGGTGTTAGACCCAAGACGGCTAGTTAGCAACATTTCATAGGTAAAGGCACATGGGGAAATATCTATAACAGAGTCAATGTTACAAGAAGTGTCCATCTTGTTTTCAGTTCATTCATTGATGCAAGCGGGAAGCGATCAGAAATAAATGACAACATAAACAACGTTTTGTAAGTCAGAAACAGTCCACCGTGTGTGCATGATTCTCTTCGGACAATGGGAGGATCATGCAGAATTGCTAGAAAGAATAAATGTTACAAGAAACGTCCATCTTGTTTGCAGTCGATTCATTGACATACAATCTACATCCGCGGTCAGTATGCTAGACCAAAGAATATCAGAACTGAATCCACAGAAAGGCAGCAAGATTGTTCCTGCGACTGGCAGAGACCCAAGATTGAGGAAAACAAATGCGTGGGAAAATGAGAATTAGAAGCACAGAACATCGGATATAATTTTTATTGATTCTGAAGAGCAACCATTACATCTTTGTTTCAGCATCCTTTTCATCTCTTTTCCTTTCATTCTTTGATGGGCAACAACCACACAAGTTCCCTCTTTGGATACTCACAGTTTAGGGTCAGTCTTGCCACATGTTCCTAGAGGGTACTCGCTGACTGTGAGTGAAGCCCTCTTGTCTTTCAATGCATTTTTTGTGGTTGGATCAAGAGTAGGGTAGTGAAATAGAAATGAGGGACGCCAATACCTTAATTAGGTATCCCCATCACCATACGAAACAACATTCCTACATTGCAATGGAATTCATAAGGAAAGTGACAATAGACAAAGAAGCCGGGTAGCTGTGTCTAAATGCAAGGCTTCGATGTTTGAGATTCAGACCACTGTCAATCTCAGTAATTCAGTATCGCAACTTTCAATGGTTTCCCAGAGTATGCTCTTAGAATATCTACAGATCAATTACAAGGAAGGATCTTACGGTCGAAATACTGCAAAAACTTACCCGAAGGGCGCTCCTCCCAAACCAGCTGATAGGGTGCCGCAAAATGTAACAATAAAAGGCTCGAAGCTTCTCCCAAGACCAAATTAAAATCAATATCCAATATCCCAAAAATCCAACGTATAAGATGTTGAAAAAATAAAAAAATACGTGCAAATCAAAATTATGTTAAATAAAAATAATATAATATTTTAGATATAAACAAATTAATTAAAATAATTTATTTATATTTAATTTTTTATATCATATTATTTATTAAGTATTTTTATTTTATAAAATACAAGATTTATCTAATAAAATTTTTTATTTTTAATATAAAATATACATTTTTAAAAATATATTCATCGCAACGTCCAAAAAGTAGTACGGACCATCAGCTCCAAAATTAAATAATCGATAATGCAGTAATTTGCACCACCAATCAGCACTGTAAAAGCACAGAATCCAATCCAGCCCAGATATGTCCTACTACAGATGGTTCACATCTGGAAATCTCGTGGACAAGAATCCAACACGACTCTAACCACCTTTTGAAAACAATTTCTTAAGTGTTTTCTTTTTCTTTTCTTTTCTTTTTTTGGTCAAAAAGATCCTAAGAAGCCAAAGCAAGAATCAAACAACCGAAGCAACAGAAAGGGAAGACATAGATGAAGGAAGATTCGAACTTTAAGGCTCCCCAAGAATTCTGAGATATCAACCAGCGAGCTGAACAGCTGCATTATTTGGGTCAGGTTTCTTGACCGACAATAACCTTGCGTGGACAGAATCTTGAAGCCCCACAAGAAAGATGACCACGTAGAGACCATAGAAGCGGCTAGCAAGGCTGGCAACCATGTTACTGTCTTTGTGCCACCACCCATCCAGAGACTAAAGGACGTGTCTATGCGAGATTTGAATAGCTGGTCCCATTTATTCCTCTATTTATACACAAATCACAAACGTGTCAAAGATATTATGGAACATAAGCTTTGTCCAGTAGAACGAGGGAAGGTCAAATCCCCTGCAATGCGATCTACAGCATGTGTGCATTTTTTGGCTGATTGGTTGTGATGGGGACTTGGGGATCTTTGAAAGATTGAGTTTCGACCCAAAGGTTTGCACATTGAGTGGTTTGTTGGGTGTTAGTATGTTGGGTTGTGTTGTGCCAGATTGGAGCAAGCAAGGAATTTCTGTTAAAAATTATTAGGCATATGATATGATAAAATACATAATAATTGAAGTTTAATACACACACACACACACACACACACACACAATGTTTTAGAAATAATCGAACGTTACATTTCCTTTTCATCAATTTGAAGTCTTTGCTGGCATGGGCAACCATTCGTTTGCCATCACTCTTGGTAAAATATGGTCTGCCGTTTTTCCCTATGAATTCCGGAAAAGAATTCCAATTTTCGTCAAAGACATAGAGAACGGGGTGGAAAATAGCATCAACAAGGAGAACCGAGGACGAAATGATCGCGAGCATTGAAAATAACAAGAAATACAGAGATAAAATTTTAAGCCAAGGAGGAGGAGGAGGAAGAGGAGGAGGAGGCGTAGGTTGGCGAAGGGCTTAGGTCGGAAGATGGCCACGTCAACTGAAAACGAAGTCATTTTATAAGAAGATTAGAGACAATTGGGAAAGGCCGTGATGAAAGTGTAAACTGGCCCAAAGTCATGGCCGGGCCAAGCTACGGGTGCACCGGCAACAAATGGGTTAATTATCGGGTTGGACCGGAATCAAAAAATTAGAGCATCAATTGCCCAAGCAGAAAAGTCAAGAGATTGGTTCCCGAAGCCTACAGTAAATAAAACCTTTTACTTCGGTTTGGCTTCGTGCACCTGAGTAATGCCCTGTTGCTGAAAGTTCTTGGGCGTTTTAATACATATGTTGTTCTTTAAAAAATAAACAAAAAACAGAGAGAGAGAGAGAGAGAGAACAAAGTATAAATTTAGTCCTTTTTCATTGAATATTTTCAGTTCTGAAATTGTGTAAGCCAACTCAATTTAATTGATTAAAGGGCACAAGCTTCCCTCATGTGGGCGGCTAATTGATCGTTGAGGTAGTCTAATTCGCATAGTAAATAATAGACTAAATTAAAATCACCGATCAAACGATTTTTATTACAATTTATGTAATATATGACAACAAAATAAATAAATAAAAATCAAGTCCAAGTGCGCAGCTATACGTTAAGCGACCTTATTTCTCCTGGATTACTCACCCATCACAGGCAAATCATAGGCTTAATTGATGTAACACAAATCCTCAAATGTTGTGGTTCTCTAAATTTAATTTCATCGAATTAGCAATACGCTCAAACTCCATATAAGGCCCGAATACCTTGAATATCATCACTATGCAAACCCCTGGTTACTCCAGGCGGGATTGAGGGGAACATAATGGCCCCTTGAACTGAGCTATGCCCAAGTCCAAGAAGGTGCCCAATTTCATGCAATGCAACCGTCTCCAAGTCATATGCAGCAGGGGTTGCACCCACGGACCACCGTTCATCAGCATCGTAGTGGAAGCGCCCGTCCGTTGGCGCAAAAGCATGAGCCAAAGTCCCGCTGGGGCCATCGAAAGGAAAACCATCTCCATGGTCACCTCTATGAAAGCTGATCCTGAGATCAGCATTTCTGTAATCCTGAGCCCTGATGAACCTGAAATGCGTATTGGCGGCCCACGTTCTGAAAGCTCTCTCAACTGGGGCCATGGCTTGGGCCGGCATTCCCTCGAAGCCGTAAGTGAGACTGTACTTATTACGTGGCCATCTGGGGTTTTGTGGGAAGAATGAGTAGTGCGCCACTGTGTGGTAATGGGTGAAGCCATGGCGATGATGGTGGTGATTTTGATGATTTTTCTTTTGCATCCAATTGGTACCGTTTATGATATCTGCCACCCCACACCGTGACATCATCATCGCGGATACCGTACCAGAATCTAGAAATCCGGATGCGTTCAAATGGAAATTGTGTTGGTAAGTTTTGAGTGCAGACTCTAGAGGATCATCAAAATCATCATCGTTAATATTGGCATTGGATTGTTTTTTGGTATTTTCGCTATAGCTCAAATAACCAAAGTTGTGGAGATACTTCTTGAGCCTGTGGATGTCTTTGAGCTTGTCACCCTTATGACATCCTTTAAGATGCTCAAGGAACTCAAATGGAGATGCTTTTGTGGGATTTCTTCTCGCCGAAACGACATCAGACAGGAGGGGGAGGAGGACTAAGAAGTTAAACGAGAAGAGAAGAAAAGCTTTGAACGCCATATTAACTACTGTGTATGATTAATTATGACCAAAAGAAGAATTTTGTTGCTTTGGGGGGTATGGAGCTATACCTCGTGTTCTAAGGTCTATTTATAGATTCATAGCATAATATGAAATGGGAGGTTTAAGGTATAATTTTCCATTTCGCTAGCCAGGTTGAGCGCGTCCAATGCTGAGTTTGGTCAGTTGGCTATACTGGCTTGACTTGGAATGGAAATTGGAGGGAAGATACCAACGACTTTTCTACAGGAAGACGAACACAGTTCTTGGGTTTATTATGTAGATTGGCTTGGACTAATTCTGTGGTAGAGTTGGTCTATATGTGTGAATTTCTCTAACATGAAATGAGTTTTATAGAGATGATCAGGAAACAAAGTTCAAAACAAGAGCCATACCATCTTAATGCTATCATAAAAAATAAAGCTAGCACTTGGACAGCTCTCTCTACGTATATAAAATAGCTTGTAAATAGGTTCATAAGGTTGCCAAAATGTGGAATCACCTCACCTGTATAACCTTGGGCCCTCACTTCTTCTTTTTTTTTTTTCAATTATATTAAAAATTCTCGTGGGTCATGGACAATATATAACACGGCAAGTTGAATTGAAGTCCTAGCTTCGGTTCAGAATTTTCCGGGAATCAAGGAAAAAGACCCCTTCAACGGTACTTGTTTACAATATGTTGTGGGAACGTGTGTCACTCAATGGGTATAACCTCGGGGCTCCCTCCCCTTTTTCCTATTGAAACTCCGACGGTGGCCATGGCAGACGATTTGAAGTCCTACGCTTCAATATCGTGCTTTCACATGGCAACCGCTAGATACTTGATTCTTCCTTTATTCCCTTCGCTCACGGTGGACGTTGACCTTTGACTATGGCCCATAAAATACCGCAAAGACTATTAGTACCTCGGAGAAAATTGACATCCGCGAATAAATATGTATGGATTTTATAATGGCAATTGACCATCGTTCAATATAAGGCAAGATGACTTTAATGGCAGGCCATATGTGGCTCTATTTTACTGTTAACTAATGTTTTCTTAGAAGATTTTTAATTTGAATCACTTAAAAAAATGAATCAAGTTAATGCTATTTTGTGTATGAAGAAAATGAAAATTTTAAATGAAATTCAATTAAAATAAAAGGATATATAATTAAAAATAATAAATTTATTATACTCATAAAAAATAAAAATAATAAATAAAAGCACTTATTCTTTGCAACCAAACCCAAGGAGAAGAGAATACATGCAGGGCAGGCACGGAGGCAGTGAGTTGGTATCATATTCAATTGAAAGAATAAAAAATTCAAGTATATTTTATAGCACAATAATTTATCAAACAATTCAAAAAGACAAAAAAGAAAAAAACCTAATTTGTTATGGCCCAGACCACCGGCTCCAACTAAGAAACCCACAACAAGCAATGGCTTAATTGATCTCAACTTTCGCAAAGTCTCGCGGGTATCAGTATCACCATCAACAACCCAAAAATTAAGCAATCTATTCAAATATCCAAAAGCAAATATCGATTACATTGGTGGGAGGAAAAAATAAAAAATAAAAGAACCAACGGTTTTTTTTTCTTATTTTTTTTTTTTTATGGATGGGAGCAAGGGGAGAACCAAGAGAAAATTATACTTCAATAAATTCACTTGATTATATTTATAGATATGGAAGACAAAGGAGGCGAATGCCGCGGTTCAATGAAGAACATCTAACGAGCATTAGGACAAAGAAGTGTGTGTTGCTTTAATAACAAGGTTTTATGCTTCTGGGAGTAGAATTTAATTAATTGAACAATATATTTCAGCAGATCATAACGCGTCAGATAATTTACAAATTTGTAGACAGTTGCATAAAATACTTCGAAAAGTTGCAAAGGCTAAAGAAAAGAAAAATAAGAAGAAAAAAAAGAATTCCGGAGCATGATGTTTTGTGTTTTAAAAATATCGTTACAATCCAGAGCCTATAATTCCTATTTTTGACGGTAAAGATCCAAATTTTTCAAATCAAGATTTTCTAACTGCTGACTGATTTTTCAAATCAAGAAAAAAAAAAATCAAGATTTGCAATACCCACATGGTAATAATAATCCCTATCCCTATTGCAGAAGGATTCCGATTCTTTCCCGTTATTTTTTGTTTCTTCGTGGGAAACAACCGCAGCAATATCCAATAAGACCCTTTTCATACCGTCCCTCCTCTTCCTTCATAACGAATTGGGCTCTTAAAAATCTTTTAAAAAAATTTTTAAAAAATAATATATATATATATATATATAAAGAAATAAAGAAAGGGCAGGTGGGTCATCCTACTTTTGATTTGGGCTTTTAAAATCCAGCGACCTTCTTTTAGTTTGGTGGGCTATACGGCCTTCCGCTCTTCGTAGAGCTGTTCTCAAGTTTCCGTTCGACTGTCTTGATAGGCCACATCTGCGTTTATTTATCCTTATTCAGGGCTCCATGAACTGGGGTGCACCAATTATAGAGACATGGCTGCAGGCCTAGGATGGGACTGATCCGTA
The DNA here is from genome assembly GCA_019804595.1 of Bruguiera parviflora. Lineage (NCBI taxonomy): Eukaryota > Viridiplantae > Streptophyta > Magnoliopsida > Malpighiales > Rhizophoraceae > Bruguiera > Bruguiera parviflora. The sequence goes on from CM034046.1 coordinate 873,521, forward strand.
GTGCTTGTAAACATGTGATCATTTTTCTGGGTTCGCCAAGAAAGTTTACTAACACACATCCGCTAGGATGAAGCCCAAAGTCCCCGCCTATAGGAGCCAGCCCAGTCCAATGTCCTGTAGTAAATATTATTTCCCTTGAATCAAGACCTCTTGCAGACATTTGCCACCTTTTAGAGCAAACGGATATCTGGGCTTTTGACTAGAGCAAGGGCCGTGGGATTCAGACTTCTATTTCTATCTAACCCCCTCCCCCTATTGGATGCTTACACCCTCCCTGTAGACCACATATATATATATATATTCATTCGACAAGCTTTTCCTAATTTTAGGGTTTAGGATCCCCGCATTCCCTTGGCTTTCTCCTTGTGCTTTTTGGTTTTTATTTACAATAAAAGCCTAAAAGCCGAGTATTATGAGCAACTGGGGCTCAAACCTCTTAAATCCCAGCAGCTGTCCCCAGTGGTTCAATGCTTTCCAGCCAGTCGAGACCCCAGTGCTTTCACACTCACCGGGGCAAAAAGACAAATTGTAAATGACTGCATTTCACTTGCGTGAGAACATTATATTAATTTATATCTAAGGATTGCACTTTTCCAGTGGAAGTCCAGATGATAAAAACGGGATTTGTCTGGAAAGAATTTCTAGTCATTAAGAGACAGAAAAAGTTGCATCCGACAATCACAATGAGTGATCCCTCTTTTTTTCTTTTTTTTTCTGGGATTTTCAATAAATGTGGCAGAGACTTGCCCGTGACCTTCAAGGCATGAAATTCAAGATTTATGATCTTCAAAATTGTCAACATGATTATCTGAATTCTCTTGATCTTCTTCAAGTTTATTCTTAACAACAGGGTACTTAATTTGTATTGTTCATTGCAATTTCATTGCAACCGCAAATCTTTCTTCTCTTTCAGGGAATGAATTGCATACGTCAATGATGGACATCGAAACAGCACAAATGGAATCTGAAGGCAAAAATATAAACCTCTGAAGCCAACAGCTAGCGTAGAGAATTATTTCTTTTTGTTTCATTAGCATACGGAACTAAACAGAATATCATGCATGAACATGGCCCTTTAAGCCTGTGATTTCGCATACAAATAGCTGCAAAATGATGACACAAAATGGGATTACCAAAAGGGCCATTCAGAGCACTTGCAATGGCCCCAGAATTAGGCTGCCTAGTTGCTGCCACTCTCATCCTCTTCTCTGTCCAACCCTTTGTAGTTCAGTCTAGAACTTTGGAATCCCAGGAGCATTCCTTCCAGTTCCTTGGAAGTCTAGACGGTGCACAAAAGGGCCAAATCGTGAATGGGGTCACAGAGCTTAAACAGTTCCTCAAGACCTTTGGATACTACCAAACTAGCAGCAGCAATCTTATGCTCCTTTTGATGGTCCTGGTGGGGTAGCAGCTCATGCTTATGCTCCAACAAAGGGGGTATTACACTTGGATGCAGATGAGCACTGGAGTACTAACCCCAGCATGAAGCAGGTGGAGTTGGAATCAGTGGCAGTTCATGAAATAGGACACTTGCTGGGACTTGAACACAGTCCGGAACCAAATTCCATTATGTATCCAGTATTTGCTAAAGGCAGCATTGAGAGGAACCTCGGAAAGGACGATGTTAATGGTATACGGGCTCCGTACGCTAGTTGATTGGGAAAACTCTGCATCAGAATCCTGCAAGACTAATCAAGTATGCAGAAAGCTTTCACATTTGCGATCTCCTTGTTATGCGTGCGGCTGTCTAGTATGAAGACTAAAAGAGCAATCTAGTTCTGCATTTCTAACAAGATTCTTTGGATATGCATTACGTGCTACGCGTAATTCGACTTAAAAAGAATATATTTCTGATATCATTAACTCCTGAGAGAGGTGAAAAAAAGCATTTGACTCCAGATAGAATGCACTGGACTTCATAAATAAAGTTTAATATGCGATCTATTTTAAGTCTCATTCAACAACTCAAGTTTTTGAGTTGAGAGCTGTGCTTTTTTAGTTCTTTCAATCCAATGGGCTTACGAGGACGTGTTAGAGTTTATTTGGGCCTCACCCAACAATTTAAGCTTTTTGATTGACTAGTTTCATATGGTAAAGATGAATTTTATTGCATATGCTGAAGGCTGATTTCAAATTTTGCATTGTCAAGCATGACAACTCGCCAAGCCCATGGTAAGAAATCCAGAGGCATCTGAATTTCTGTTGCTAAATAAAGGCAGGGCATTCATATAACTAAAGTGGGCTTGTTAGTGTTGTAAACAAAACAGAGAGGGAGGTACAGAGAAAACTGCAGGAAGAGAGATTGCAGAATCAAGACTCTTGGACATTCAAATACAAATTGTATCTTCATAGAGCTCTTTTTATAGGAGACTTGTACAATGTCAAGAGTACATATAATGATCAAAGAAGGACATACTTCCCATTTCTACTTGTGTACTAACTTAAAAAAGCTGACCATACAGTCTTATTTGCCTAATCCCACTTACAAGTTGCTTAACATTGCATATTACAGCAAAAACCACGGATAACAAGGTCTAACCAGCATGTTCCTTATGGATTACCATAACTAGCAAGGCATCAAAGGTTGATTTTGAACAGGATGAAATTAGGCTCTCCGACAGTTGGCCCCATCAGAAGACACTTAAACTTGTCTTATGAGTCTCTTAAGCACAACTCTTAGAACAGAGAAAAATTTCACTGGCGAAGATTTCTAGACAAAACTGTAAGAAATTAGGGCAGGAATTTATCACTTACAGCTCTCATTATCCAACTCACTCCTGCCTCTGTAAAATTTGCACAAAATGGCATAAAACAGCAAGCTTAATGTACTTAAAAATGCAAGAAGCCAGTAATACTTGTCCAGGCGGGCTTCTCTCATGTCATCGGTGAACCAGCTCTGGCCCCCTCTCAATTTTGCGGTGACTTCTATGAGTGTGATCAGCAAGGCACCCAGGAAACTCCCAACCCCAAATACACTGGTATATAGTGCAATGCCCATTGTTCTCATTCTTGCAGGAACTTCGCTGTAAAAAAACTCCTGCATCCCAACGACGGTGAAGATGTCTGAAATTCCCAAGAGGATGTATTGAGGTAGCAGTAGGAATATGCTAAGTGGTACTGTCTCTGACTGCGGTTCAAGAACTTCCATTTTATGGCTGATTTCGAGCCTTTTCGTTTCAATTATTGCTGCAATGACCATGGCTATTATGGACAGAACCATTCCAATTCCCATCCTTTGCATCACATTGATACCTTTATCATCACGAGTAATAATTCGCATCATTGGGATAAACACTGCATCATAAAAAGGCATCAGGAGGATTATAGACACTGTAATGGCACTTTGCAACGTTGCTGGTGGTATCTTGAAATTGCTGCCAATGCTTCTCCTCATGGTCATGCCTTGTTTAGTGAAGAAAGTGGCTGGTTGTTGAAAGATAACTGCAAACATCAAGAGCATGGACCATATGGGCAAAAGCCTTAGCACTGATTTTGCATTGCCAACTAAATGGATGCTACTTCTGGAGTTCACCATCACATTCAGGCCCTTGATGCTCTCTTTATTCTGAGGACAGAGAGGCTTCTCCTGAAGCCTAGAAACAAGTTAAGAAAAAGTAAAAGCTTGTCATCAAGAGCAAATGCACTTGAAAGCCAAGCTGACTTGACTCCCTGCAAGAAAACTTACTCTAGCTCAACAGCTTCGGAGTTTTCACTTGGTAAGATGATTCGTCCATTTTTTAATCTTGATACTGTCTCCTTGATTGCTTGAATAGAATTACAAAAAGGCTTATCATCGATCTCGCCATCCCGCTTATATATATAAATTCTGTTCCCACAACAGAATACTGCAATTGATGTTACCATTGCCATTGTGGGAATGGCGAAACCCAGTACCCAGCCGAATGTATCTTGGATATAGGACATGATGGTGACCCCTAAGAGGCTACCACCACAAACACCAAAATACCACCACTGAAAAAACAGGGTCTTTTTGTTTGGTTTCTGGTCATCTTTACTGCAGGGCAACTCATCATCTGTGTTTCTATGTTGATCTGCTCCAAAGGCTTGTAAAGATGGGTTGTATCCACCTTGGCCCAGTGAAATCAAACAGAGAGATAGAAATAGGAATGAAGAGCTTATCCTATTGTTTGAATAACTTACCCAAGCCAATGCTGTTGATGTCAATGCCACAAGTCCCTTCAAAACAGAATCAAGGGTACAAAAAATATAGAGGTTTACAAGGAAAAGCTATAAAACTTGACTCATAAGATGATCACTACAGGCCAACTTATATAAATAATTTTATGATCATGCAGCCAAAAACTTGTTGACTTGATTGTGAAAACAAGTAGTGCTGCTGCATTCTGATTTTACATCCACCTATCCCAGATGGTGATGCGTCACAATTTGTGGCTCCCATGTGAAGAAATGAAGAGATCAAACTCCGATTAGGTAAAAGGAATGAATTATTTGCAAAGAGCACTGTCTTCTGATAGAAAGAAGTCCCTTTTGGTGGCTCCATGGGTATAGTCATCAATAGAATTGTAATCTTTAATAACTACTTGGTTGTTACTGCTAGAGAAGTTGTGGCTAAATACCATGAGAATAGTATGGTGATATACCTAGGTTAGGAAATAAAAAATTATAGTAATACTGTTTTGCAATTCGCTTGCGGAACTGAACCTCTCTAAATCTGCACAGCAGAGCCTCAACAGCGCATGGAATCGCCAATATTTTCCGCAGTTCATAGCTTGCTGGTTTTAAATGTGACAGGAGACCTAAGCCATAGCAACTTAAGCTTCGCGTGAAATGGAAGCCATCCCCAAATGTTTCGCATACAGAAGTGTTAAATCAGAGACTACAAGCCAACGAGATGAATCCCAGATATTAGGCTAAATAAAGAAAGAGATCAATGAGAAAGTGCAACTCACCACAATATAAACGAAAGAGGAGGCCAATATGGTAGAATATCTATCCCAATAAGAATCAGCAAGTGATGCCACTAGCAGTGGCAACATGGATGTGAATCCGCACCAGTTGTTCACTGTCTTGGCTGCAGCAGAGTTGCTCATCTTGACAATATCCGTTAGATACGTCACCAAATTTGATGCCACCCCTTTGAATGCAAACCTCTCTATACCAGCTATCACTGTTCTCCAAGCAGGAAATTAAAATGAAGCCAGTAAATTTGTGTAGCATATTGGTAACAAATAGAATAAAAATTATTATCATCAATATCTAAAGCTAATGAATCATGAATGGGGTCCTCTTCTAGCAGAATCTTCTTGCTTTATAACCAATTATCATCAATGAAATTTATCAAAGATTCTTTGATTAAAAAAAACAAAACAAAAAACCATTTCCTCGATTGTAATCAACTGGGGAGAAAAAGAAAAGAGAGATGAGCATGTGATTTACCTATAAGAAGGAAACACGACTTATTGAGACCTTCAGGTCTCTGCCCTCCGGCCATGAAGAAGATGGAGTATAGAGCCAAAGAAATGGTCTGCAAATTTCAGGTGTCTTCAAGAACAAAGACTATTAGTACAGACAACTTCACCATAATGCTCTTTATTTCATGGTTGGGAATGGTAGTGGACAGACTCGGATAACCACCACAGCAATGCAAACCCAAGTAAGCTACCTTTGCATACGTTATCAGAACAAAGCATAAAGCTATAAAGCATCAGCAGTTTGGCTACGGGGTAATGGTGATGTTGTCAATAAATAAAAATTTCGACGTCAATCAATGTACGTCAAATTCATTCCAACGTGCAATTGCTCATAGGTGCCACGCCTGCCAACGCGTGGCCCTTGCTAGCTGCAATCTCCATACTTGAAAGAAATCATGAAAAGGTACGCATATATGGTTGAGTATTGGAAATGAGTTTCTGGCACAGCAGTAAGGAACAAAATTTTCGAAATTAGCAAAGATTTGAGCGCAATGACACGATGGGAAATCGTGGGGTAGATTGAATAGTCACGGATGTGACTTCTGTACATAAAATTTAAATTCTGTAGATAAAATTTAACTATCCAAAACTTAATGTGCATAGACGTAGAGAATCTGGAGAATGAATGAATAGTATTTGAAGTATCTAAACCATTATTAGGCCATAATATTGACGGTGGTGTACTCGTGGGAATCAATCAGTAAGAGAATCATTAGCATCAATACGACCCACTAGAACGAAAAGGATTGTTACAGTTTCTGTGTCAAAATCACTAAGAAGAGCTAGTGGGAAAATTTGTTTCTACCACTTCTCATGTCCTCAATGTCAATGAGGGGATTTTTTATTTTTATTTTTATTTTTTTTTTCAAATCTCGACAATAATAATAAGCATCATTAAAGCTAAGCTAAGGTGGGATTGATGATTCAGTTACATCCCCTTTCTGCATAACACGGGAGAATGGTGGTATGCTCTATGCTGTCATTGTTTATCTAGCTAACCCTTTTATACCGCATAATCAGTAGTTGTTCATTAAAACTACATTCCAATGCTTTCAAGAACATCCAAAAGCGTTGCGTTTGGGATACAGGACACGCAAGAAAGCGTGCGCTATACCAGTTCTGTATCAGAACATGACAAGGTTCACATGCAAATACTCAACGAACACCAACCCACCCATCCCCCCGGAAAAAACCACGCTTACACACACTGACGAAAAATGCTTCTAGTACAAATACACACATAAAAAAAATATTTCTCAAACAGTATCTTGCAGAGAACCGCCCTTTTACAATATTTGTTGGGAAACGCGGGTGTGTATATATGTATTTGGATGCGAAAGAAAAATCATATACAAATGACTCCACGTTAGTATATGCAAGAATATAGTCTACTTTCCCTTCCCTCAAAAAAGGGAACTCGGTCATAACAAGAAGTCATCTCTATCTGCTTTAATGCAACACAATAAGAAGATAACTGCACCTGTTTATTGAAGTGGTTTGGTGAGATGGACATCACTTAGATATCTTCCGAAACCTTTCCCACCACAAACTTGGGAAAATGTTCATTCAGTGTTTATCTAATGCATCTTAGGTATGGTGGAAAAGCCAATCGGAATTCGGTGTTGGGGTTCTACCATTCTTGGAATTCTTCGAAGCTCAAACCATTCAATGCCTAGGTGTTTTTTTCGTAAAATCAGCATAAATGTGGCAGTATTTCCACAGTCCACGCACAGACTGCTAAGCTTTACACTGACTTGGTCAAAGTTAGTTGAAGCATAGGCGGAAAACACAAAGCAAAAAAGCAGAAATGAGTGCGCTTGCATTGGCCTACCTTGCAGATAGATATCCTCTCCTCTCTGTCATATTCAGTATATGTTGATCTTAGGATATTGATATAGAGTGGCTTTTTTGAAAAACCATCACATAGTTCTGTCATTTAAATCGTGCAGTTTTCAAATGTGTCATAGTTGTTTAAAAGCACATTAATATGCGTATTTCTTCAGTAACTGTATTGATTGGGTATAAACTTTGACAGTTCATTCTTAAATTTTAATGATAGTAGTCTTAGTCCAATGGTTGTGAACTTGCATTTTATCACATGAAAAACATAAATGTCTGAAGTTGTAACATCTTCTTTAATCTACCCACAGCTTACCAAAATGGTACACATATGATTCCATGATCTTCTATCCGTCCCACTATTATTGACAAATTGTGCGGTGTATGTTTCACTTTGGTACTACCAGTCATTCCATTTATTGAAATAGTTTTTTCGTGGTGGAAGTCACTTTAAAGTCTGATTAGTTGCTTTGTATGCTTTTTTTGTGTTAAAGGCATAAACCATTATAGCAGAGATGTGTGAGACTACCAGAAAGCATCAAGCCCTGCATTTCAATTATATAATATTCTACATTTACTCAGGATATGGATATTCTAAGTATATGATCCCGAGTGGCATTGATTAATAATTTAAATTTTTAGATTAGAAGTCTTCTAAGTTTAAATCACTTGGCATGTGCCGAGAGTATTTGTTAACCTCTATAGTATTAACAGACGGGCCAGGCCAATAACTTCCACTACAAACCAAAAACAATAAAACATTGACAGGCTAGAAATTTCCAAGGGCCTAACACCAACAGGTGGGTTTATGGATTTGTAAGTTTTTCATTTAAGATCAAGAAACCCATTTGTTACGTTAAGATCAACATATGAAAATAAATGCAGCCAATATTGCAAAGAGTACGATTGCATTGAAATTTTCTCGATGAGTGCGTCAATGTCAAGCATCTGTAACTCGAAACTCTTTAAGTCCGAAAACAAAGGAAACACTTACAGGCTACTTTTGTGTTTTTTGAACAAAATACAGAGCGCTAACGTTGGCAACATGCAAGTAGGAGAGGACATTGAGTTACCTTCTATTTCTTTATAACAAGGTCAGAGTAGATGAAGACAACTTTGCGATATGCAACAGTCACTGAAATCTCAGTTCTTTAATGCCACCAACCCTTCAATGGCAACATGCTTAATGGTTGGATAATTGAAAAAAAAAAACAAAGGATGACGATTCATAGGTACACTTTTTTTTTTTTTTTTTTTTTGGCTGTTGGGGTTTGTGGAGAGTGTGTCAGCTAATTATGAGGAGATTTGTTGGAGAATCTTCAGGGGAAGATAACAGTCATGCTTGAACATTTCAAACTTCAATTTCATTTCCCATCGATCCCATTTCTTTCGATCTGCATTCCATGGGCAAAAGTGCAAATAATTAAAAAAGAGAAGAAAAAAAAAAAAGTGTGACATGTTTCAGTAAAATCACTGTCAGTTCTAGTACTGCTATTGATATATTCTGCTCTAACTGGCCCTGCATATGCTGAGTGCATCCAGATTAAATGCTAATGGATGTGCGATTGATCATCTTAGATTCTCCAATTATCTTGGACTCTCAGTTTTTATGATTGGAATATAGGAATATGAGGATGATTGTTTATTAAAATCTCAAACATGTGGAGTTAGGAAAAGGAGCCCCATCTCTTAGATGATGGCATAACACCTCCTAGTGATATTAACATAATCAATTTATCTTTTTTTTTTAAAAAAAATTTTCAATTATCAGCTCACAATGATTCAACTTGTGTTGTAATATGCGCATCAATTCTCTCTCTCTACATGCGAATATTCGGCCTAAAGTAAGCTCCCTTTGCACCACCATTCCGTTCTATTAAGGGAGAATATCTGTCCTCTACCAATTCGTTTTGGGCCTATCTTGAGCCTGCAACAAAAGGCCATCTAGCCTAAGTTAGAATCGGGTCATGTGTTGGGCCCACAACGGGCCGTCCAACTAACGATTCAGATCGGCCCACGAGAAAGAAACGAAGGGCAGCGTGTAGTCCAATCCAACAGTCCACACTTAAAGCGTGGGCCCCACTAAAACCAGTCTTGTGGGCCGGCTCGGCCGCCTCCAAGTCTTCTCCTGGACTGGTTGAGTGGCTCTAGGTACAGAACCTTGCAAAAACAAAGCACCACCAACACGGCCCAAACCGCCCACCGTGGTGGCGGACGATCACCATCACCACCACAACCACCACCATCGACACTACCCTAATCGCCTCTCACTCCCTCCAACGCCCCACCGCCTTCAACGCCACATCCACTGCACCATAGCTTTACTTTACTCTCACTGGCCACCACATGCTCTACCACCTTCAACCCCATCAAAACATAGACTTTTCTCTCTCCTTTTCCTTTCCTTCCCCTCTCGTTTCTCTTCTTCCTCTTCTTATTTAAAATTTAAAAGACTTTTTTGGTCCCAACTCATTGGACTGTGACCTACACAAATTATTAATTATATGAGAACAGATTTTTCTATTCTCGTAAGTCTCAATCTTTCTTCTTATAATTAAAATTCGAATCCCCAATAATAAAAATTTTACGCTTTGAATAAATTGAGTATCTCTTTTGAAAAACAACCGATTAAACATTTGTAATTATTTAATACACAATGATAATTAACAAAAATGAGAACAAAAGGTGTGTGTAATGATCACATCTCGCCTGTCTCTCCGACCCAATAAATTAGGGACCACATAATAAAGCGGGGCCCATCCAAAAAGAGCCCAAGAGGAAACTGCGTTGGGCCGATATGATTCCGATCAAACGACAACGCGTAGTTTCGTCGACTCGCTGCACGACAACATATAAATACCCGAACTGTAGCGCTCTTGTCCAATCAAAAACAGGCGACTGGTTTCCGGAGGTTGATGCCAAGCTGTACGGCCAATTCTTCTTATTCTAAAGTGCTTTCTTCTTCCTCTTTTTGAGTTGATCTATCATCTCTGCTGCAGCATAAAGCAGCTCGGTAATTTGGGTTTAGTGTTCAGAGCACAAAGTTTGCGACTTTCAGAGGGTTTGTTGGGATGGAGAGCTCCGAGGAGGAGGAGAAGGTGGTGGCTGTGATCATGGTTGGTGGACCCACCAAAGGTATTCAAAATTTGAGAAATTTTCTTCCTTTTTTTTATTTTTTAATTTGTTGGGATTTTGCTTGTGATTACCCAGAAACAAGAAGACTAATGCAAAGTTGCTCTTCGTTTTCTTTTCTTTTCTTTTCTTTTTGGGTTAAGGTACTAGATTTAGGCCTCTTTCATTCAATACTCCAAAACCTCTCTTTCCATTAGCTGGCCAGCCCATGATTTACCATCACATCTCTGCTTGCAAAAAGGTTTGCTTTGCTTTGCTTTTTTGATTATATTGGAGTCACATGTTAGTGGATCTATTAGATTTTGATCTGGATGGGTTTGTTTTTCCTGTTTCTTTACAAAATTAACCCATTCCACTGATGCCTTGCGTCTATTAGATACCCAATTTGGCTGGAATTTTTCTAATTGGATTCTATGAGGAGCGGGAATTTACTCTGTTTGTCTCTTCAATTTCTAACGAACTCAAAGTACCAGTGAGGTAACAGGGGGAAAAGACTAACTAGTACTGTGTCCTGATTATAAGCATTTAGTGCACCGTTGCCTCCTAATTGCAGTTGTTTTGCTCTTCGTGTGCCACTCTAGATACTTGAAGGAGGATAAACCCCTCGGTTCGGCTGGTGGACTTTATTACTTTAGAGACATAATCATGGAGGACAATCCGGTCTCAGCTCTGCGTTTGTTTGCTCTGAAATTCGATTCATATGTTTATCTTTTATGTTCTATGTTATAGTTGTGTGTTTGTTGTGGAATGAGGTTAGTACGTGTCACTCACATGTATTTAGTGTTTGGTTTTGTTGGGCAGTCGCACATTTTTCTACTGAATTGTGATGTATGCTGCAATTTTCCGTTGCTTGGCGTGCTTGGTAAATTTTGGACTCCTTATGACTAACAGATGACTTTGGCCCCACTAAATATTGAGCTGATGGCATTTGACTGGTTGTATGGGGCATTGGTGGATTACTATTTGTTCACTAACGGGTTTGTTTGCAATTTTTTAGAGGCACATAAAGTGTACCATGGGATGGGAACGCTGTTAGTAATAAAGGTTGGTAGGAGCCTGCAAATTTGTTATGATGATGCCTTTTCATTGCATTTGATTGCTGATAATACCTTCTCTTCCTCAATTTATGTGCCTATGCAATTATATGATCTTTCTGTTTGCTTCTTGTGCAGGTTTCTGCTGAATCGGCAAATCAGTTTGGTGAATTGGTTGCCGATCCAATGACCAAAGAAGTGTTGCATTACACAGAGAAACCTGAGACTTTTGTATGTGTGTGGTGTATTTTTGCTATTCAGTTATTTGTGACTAATAGTGAAAGTATATCTAAATAAAATTGATACCTGACTGTGTACCTTCTGATTTTACCCTATTGAATGCAGGTAAGTAATTTGATAAACTGTGGTGTCTATGTTTTTACCCCAGGGATATTCGTTGCGATTCAAGATGCCTTGACCAATCGGGAGGACAGGGGTCAGCTTTTAGTCTTTTCTTTTATGCTGCTTTCAGAATTGATCTGTTGTTGTGCCATAAAATATGTAGAAAGATATCTTTGCAGCCTGGGTGGCTGACTTTTACTCTGTTAATGACAGGAAATTTGCGTCATTTTTCCAGCTTTGAAGCTCTCAAGTCTGGTTCGAGGTGGGCCTCTTCTTATTAGTACTGTTTATTGTAATTTCAACATATTTTGGACAGAGAAGACGTACTTATTGGGTAGATGGTGTAAAGCTTAAGTTACACTGTCGTGAAGCTGAAGCGGTCTGCCGTGATGACGATATATAATTGTTGTTGGTTCAGTATTCTCCTTTTAGTTTTTTAAAGTTACTGACATTCATCCAATACTTCTGTGTGATATATAACTCTCTCTCCAGGACCAGCCTTCCTACAGATTTTGTACGGCTAGACCAAGACATACTGTCGCCTCTTGCTGGAAAGAAGCAACTGTATACATATGAGACCATGGATTTCTGGGAACAAATTAAAACTCCAGGGTATGCCTAATTTTATTTAGGAAATTGTTTGATCTACTTTATGTCTGAATACATGGCTAACATTTGTCCCATCTAATCTATTGCCAATGGTGCAGGATCTCTTTGAAATGTTCTGAATTGTACCTTGCCCAATATCGACATTGCTCCCCCATTCTTTTGGCCACTGGAGATGGAATTAAAAGTTCTAGCATTGTTGGTGATGTTTATATTCATCCATCAGCAAAAATGCATCCAACTGCAAAGGTGGTTTTAGCTCGCTTCCAAAAAACAGTGACATACCAGAATCCCATGCCAGTATGAAACCACATCAAATAACGTTTCAAAGCTGAAAAACATGGTGCCATTTGGGCTCCATATGATGTTCTTGGCAAACCACCCAATAAAATTGCCTTTTATTAACAAGATGCTTGAATGCCTGACCTCTCCTTCACATCAGCCATTTCCTACATAGCTAGAATGTCACACAGGATACTTCTTTTTTCAATCCATCTGCATCTACTCAGCTATGCTCTTTATAGTCTCCCGCATCTATTATAATGCTTGTAACTCGTGGGTTGCTTGTGTGTACAGGTTGGTCCTAATGTCTCTGTTTCAGCAAATGTTCGTGTAGGAGCAGGAGTGAGGCTTTTGAATTGCATAATATTAGATGATGTTGAAATTCAGGTATGGAACTGAATGCAGGTAATTTATAGTATGCTTGATGTTGATAAAGCACATGATGTGGTTTTTTTTTTTTTTTTTTTTCTTTCATTCTTTTTTCATGGTGCGTTGTATTGTCTCCTGGCAGGCAAATGCAGTTGTTATGAATTCTATTGTTGGCTGGAAGTCGTCTTTAGGGAGATGGTCAAGAGTCCAGGCAAGTCCTTCAATAAGCCCTTATTTTCTTTAATCAAGCCTCCAAGGATGTCAAAAAACTTGTGATTTTGTTCTTTCTCACATGATGCTATCAGACATCAATCAAAATTGCAATAGATAAATAGAAGCTTCCGAAATAACTGAAACATCACTGGCTGATCTCAAATTTGAATTAGTATGTAGAAAACCACTCTTTCCTTTTTTTTTCCTTTTTCATATATAATATGCAAGAATCAGGTTTTTACCCCATCCAAAATTTTCTAGAAAGCTATTCTATGGCTGACTGAAGCTTAAATTGACTGATTAGGCTGAAGGAGACTACAATGCAAAGCTTGGAATAACCATCCTCGGTACCTCATTTCACCTCTTTTTTTATGTTTCTCTACTACAGCAGAACTTCAATACATGAGCCAATATTGAGTCCCTCTTTGCTCATGCAGGAGAAGCTGTGACCGTTGAAGATGAAGTCATTGTGACTAACTGTATTGTCCTTCCAAACAAGATCCTCAACGATAGTGTACAAGAGGAAACCATATTATAAAAACTAAGAGGGGGTTTCCATCAGGCGGCCTCATTGCATCTGTGAGTACATTGTACTGTAGTTCTAATGCTTTCACGTACAAGATCTTCCTTGGAGGATCAAGAGCCTTATGGAACATGAGTTTTTCTAAGGCAATGAGGAGCCAGTTTCCACTAACTCCACTGCAGGCCTCTTAAAAGCCTTCAGTTCCACTGCTTTTTAACATGAATATTCATAGGGCTCACCAGGAGGTTGAGGAATGGAACTGTTTGTAGTTTGTACTACCCGGCCAAAAAGAAATGTTGTGCAGCTGAGTTAGAAAGCCTCTCTCTTTTGGAGAGTCGCTTCATGTTAGGAACAAGTGACTAAGCTAATGTAAGCATTGCTATATTTATCATATTCACATTTTTGAGGGCCGCAAGAGGGTCGCGAATCAACTGACGATAATGATTTAATGTGAGTATCACAACTTGCAATCATACTCCACAATTATTGGGTCTGATTACCATATTATGCATCGTCTAAAACAATATCAAAGTCTTAAACCGGTAGCTAACTTCAAACTGAAGGAAACTGGTTAACCTGGGAATTGATTCGTTGGCATGCCAAAAGTCATAGATTCAAATCTTTGTTTAGACCCACAATTAAATGTGCTTTTTACAAGATTCACTCTTTCTGTATGATGTACTTTTCCTAACAAGAAACTCTGCCATTTTTAACACCAAAGCAAAAAAAAACGTCCCCTTACCATCCATATATAGAATTCCATATTGATTCAAACGAGCATGTTTAAATATTGACGGCATATTCTTCTGAGAAGGAAGGAAGTGAAGGAAGAATGATCGTGGAGGGTTTGGCTACCGAGATGGAATTGTGGTTATAGGCTTTGTTAAAGACAGAACGGTTTAACCACTAGTTATAACCTTCTAGGCGAGATTCAAGTTTTAAACTTTAGACATCGCATGTGGTTTATTTTTCTTTTTTCAATCTTAAATTCAAAAAAGAAGAAGAAGAAGAAGAAGAAGATTTAAGAATATATACTTCAATGTAAAAACTTTATATTATAATGTTTGTGTAGTTTATGGTTGGCATGACAATTTAATTTATCAAAATTATGACTGTTATTCTCATTTATACAAAAAAGGGAACCCAAGTTGCAGATTGATGAGCTAGTTTCACACGATCTCTGTATCGTTTACGCCACCTTCTGCATTTTGGACTCTACTGAAGTAGGATATGATCGGAGTCCGGCGGCCTCGTCTCTGTGTAGGCTTTTAAGCCTCCGTAGGACCCAAAAAAGAAAAAGATATGAAACTCAAATTCACATTCGAGAGAAAGTACTAATGCCTGCATAAATTAATTTCTTGCCGTACGATTATATGATAGTTCTTGCATGCTGTTGGACTATTAAAAGCACAATAAAGTGAAACCCCGCGTCCAAACAGCGCCGTCAGCGTCCACGCCCACCGTTGCACGATACCATTAGCAAAGTGTTTTGTCAATCCTCTCAAAGCAAACACCTTTATAGAATAAAAGGCGTTAGAAAGGGACTCCCCATTCCTCGAGCCTCTCTGATCCAGATTTCCTTCTTGATCCGCTTCTTAGTGGTAAATCTTTTTTTTTTTTTTGAAAAGATTATCTTTTTTACAGTATTTCTCTAAATCTTAATGATTGCCCACTATCATTCGATGTTTGCAATATTTCATGAATCAATCACTATTAGCTCTGATTTAGTTGCCCAGATCTGTCGTTTTTTGCTTAAATTGTTTGAGAATTGGGTTTCTCTGGAACAATTTAGCCATGGATTTTCATATCTGGGTAATATATAAATATGCCTGTGGATGCTTTTTTTTTCTTGGGTCGACAGATCGAGAGGGTGAAAGTAGAAGTGGGTTTCTTATTTAATATCCCGATCATGTTAAAGATCGAATTTTTAAGCTTACTTATTGAGTTTGAGCAGATAGAATTTGAATGTATTTTACAGTGAAATAAACCCAGTTCGGTTTTTGGTTGGTTTGTGATAAATTTGCAATATGATTGTTGTTTTATGATTGAATGATGAGTTTAGGTCACACTTGAATCCAGGGAGTAATTGGGTGGTCAAGAGAAGGGGATGCTACGACAAAAGATTGAAACGGGTCACGGAGACACAGTCCATGATGTGGTCATGGATTATGATGGAAAGTCTATTGCAACAGCTTCATCTGATACCACTGTTAAGATAATTCGTATTAATAGCAATACTAGTTCATTTGCCACTCTGAGAGGTCACAAGGGTCCAGTCTGGCAAGTCGCCTGGGCACACCCAAAGTTTGGACCAATCCTTGCTTCTTGTTCAGATGATGGGCAGGTGATAATATGGAAGGAAGTTAATCAAAATGACTGGATGCAGGCTTATGTTTTTAATGATCATAAGTCATCTGTGAACTCTATCGCGTGGGCACCTCATGAGCTTGGCCTCTGCTTGGCTTGTGGGTCTTCTGATGGGAATATCTCTGTCCATGCTGCGAGGGCTGATGGTGGTTAGGACACCACTAGGATAGACCAAGCCCATCCAGTTGGGGTGACATCAGTGTCCTGGGCCCCAGCAACGGCTCCTGGTGCTCTAGTTGGATCTGGTCTGCTGGATCCAGTCCAGAAGCTGGCTTCTGGTGGATGTGATAACACTGTGAAGGTGTGGAAGCTATATAATGAAACTTGGAAATTGGATTGCTTTCCGGCCCTTCAGATGCATTCTGATAGGGTGAGGGATGTGGATTGGGCACCAAACTTAGGGCTTCCAAAATCTAAAATTGCGAGTGCATCACAGGATGGTACAGTTATCATTTGGACGATGGCCAAGGAAGGAGAGCAATGGGAGGGTAAGGTATTGAAGAATTTTATGACCCCTGTTTGGAGGGTCTCATGGTCACTGATTGCAAACTTATTGACTGTGGCTGATGGAAATAACAATGTAACAGTGTGGACAGAAGCAGTGGACGGAGAGTGGCAACAAGTGGCTACAGTTGAGCCCTACAGTTCCGGGGTCCTTATTACCTTTTGAACTTGTCAAGAGTTTAGCTTTTCTCCCTCTTCTTCAATTGTCTATTGGTTTTATTTGAATACATTGACTGTGCTGATAGATGCTTTTGGATCATTTGTTCCTTCTTATCCTTCTTTGTCTTTCCTTTCAGCCATTCCCTTTTACTGTGACTGTTATAAATCAGGTTCCCTCCGGGTGTTGGTCCAGATTCCCCACCCATACGTAGTTTACACAATCTTGCGTGCGTTCTAGACACACAGTGGTGCTAAGTTTTGATAGTGCATTGTTATACAAACATACTACTGTTGCTATGCTTACGCAAGATCTGCTGCATGAATGTTGGGCCATGGAAATCTCTCCTTTAGGAAGATGACTAGTTGCCTAGCGGTTCAATGTGGGACCACCTCAGTTCTATTTCAACATCGGACACTTTACCATTAAAAAAAATAAAAAAAAAAATATATATATATATATATATATATATATGATGCCTCTTTCTATTGTTTGAATGCATTAGATTGCCACCAGAATTGAGTTTCCTTTGTAATTTTTGTTTTCACAAGGACATAGGCCTTTATCTTCATCATTGAGAGACATGGGCTAAGATCTTAATTTCGAGGATCCAGCGATTTTGGCTCACAGGTTTCATATCCGTATTATTTCTTATCCCTCTCGTGCATTAATCATGAGCGTCTCCGAACCCATATGAACGCTTTTGCACTTTTGCTCTATTTAATGATCTAGGTGAGTTGTGTCTGGCCAGTCAAACTACCTTGTAGTCTGAATTTCTTAAGCTATTACGGTTAAGAAACACGCGCAGATGACCTCCCGACGTGAAGGTCTATGGTTTTCTTTCGTAGTTCTCATGATTTTTCACATCACTTAAAAATGCGAGTTGGCTGGAGATACAACAATGTGCGTGGTTTCTTATTTCCATGTTGAACTCATGGAGCTTTCACCATGAATTATGGTAACTCTCGGCTGCCCCCCCCCATACGCAGTCGTCTATTTTGAGTTAGAGGGACCATGTGCACGGTCATCAGTTGATATGATGTGGGAACAGAATGAAGAACATGGGGTCTCTAAAGTGTAATTTTTCCCACAGAATGGAATCTAACATCATCTCAATAACAAACGAACATAAGCGTTCCAGGGTGGTCATTTTTTCGGTTTTTATAAGAATAAAAATTAAAATTTTTAAATAGAAATTTAAGTTAAATCAAAAAAATTATCTTTCCACCCTATTGTGATTAATAAGTCATAAGTTGGGAGGTAAAAAAAAAAAAATCTTTTTATTAAAAAACATTTTCTTCTCTTATTATGTTGCTGCATTTGTTTTATTTAAATTTTTTATCTTTCAAAATTGGAGAAACGCATATAATTAGGTTCTATTAGGGCACGATGTCAACAACATGATAACTATGGTAACTATATGGCCAGATTCATAGTGACATTACTCTAAGCGAAATTCAAATAAGGCAAAGCATTATAAATTTACATCGCATGCCACAAAAATTACTTTTAAAACCAGTAATATTCCCCCCACCCCCCCCCAAAAAAGGAAAAGAAAACCATATTTATTGTCTCTGCAAAGAGACAAGATGACGAGAATGACAAGAATACTCTCCACTAATTCCCTTGGCAGCCGCCCCCCAGGTGGGGCAAAACAGTAATTGCAACTCAACCGCGCTCTAGATCCTAGTTTGAATTCCCGCGGCCGACAGATCAGATCCGAAAATCCATTTTCGAATTCCCAAACCCGCCATTGGACCACCTCCCTCTCCCTCTCCTTCTCCCTCTCTATATGTGAGAACCACAAAGGTGGCTTCTTTTGTCAAAGCTGTTATGCAAGAAATGTCCGGCGCCGTCCCTGAAGTTTCTCGAGACTCGGAGGCCGCCGGCAAACAATTCTACTGCCGGAAAGAGAAATCTCTGGGAGTTTTGTGTTCCAAGTATGTAACCTTTCAGTGTTTTTCAGATCTTGGGAAAGTTACAAACTTCATTGTTCTAACATGGGTTTCTCTCTGTTTTTTTTACCTCCCTCCTACTTGGTTGTATAGTTTCTTGAAGTTGTATAACAGGGATGGTGTCGACTTGATTGGACTTGATGATGCCGCCATCAAATTGGGTATTTTTATTTGATTTTCTTCGCACCGATTTGCTCCCTCTTGTTTTCTGGTCTTCAAGTTTTTGATTTTAACCTTGGACCTTGTTTGGTTGCTAAGACGAATGGAAGAAATCAAAAGAAAAGGAGGATATTTGCGGATCTGTTTATTATTGGTAAATTCAACTTAGATAACCCAAATGGCTATGTTTATAATGACTCAAAAGAGGGCTTTCTTTTAAAAGAACAAGATTTTGAATCGATCCAATTTTTAGATATCATATCACCAAAAATACAGGTATATTAGGCCTCTGAATTGAATCTGCCGAAACCCATTTGGATTTGCAGGAGTTGAGCGCCGCAGGATTTACGATGTGGTCAACATATTGGAGAGCGTCGGTGTAAGACTCTCGGACGGTTTTCCTTTCAAACTTTTGGTTATGGATTTACCTTTATGGCTTTCTTTTATTTTTTGGTCCCTTTTAGAATTTTTGATTCTCTCAGCTGATTGAGTTTCTGAGAGGTGTAGGTTGTTGCAAGAAAACAAAAGAACCAATATTTGTGGAAAGGCTTTGAAGCGATTCCTCAAGCTTTGAGGGAGCTCAAGGTATATGCTAAAAGCTTCTAACCTGATATATCTTAGGAATATTGTGTTGAAAAGTCTGGCTTGCGGTTGCTTTTCTTGTTTCAGGAAGAGGGCTTGAAAGAAAATTTTGGTGCTTCAGGGTTCTGCAGTTCAATGAAGGTACATTAGATAAAAAGCAAATAAATGCAAATTGAAAATGTTGCGTTCTAATTTGGTCATGCAGTTGAATTTGAAAGTTTGAGCTAACAGTTATTTGGGTTGAACTCAACTTGATGCCTGCAATCACTGTTAATTGTTAAAGCATACCACTATCGTGCATCTCTTGTTCTCTTTCCAACAACATACTGTCTGTAGGTGTTTGTAAAATTTTGTTGCCTTCTCAGTTCTACTTGTGAAATTTTCTTGTATCTAGGCTCTGAATGAGAGTGAAAATAAAGGGTCTTCCCAAAATGCTAATGGGGAGGACAATTCTTCAATGTCATCAAAGCTCGGTAATTCATTTGCTTCATTATTATTCCATTCTACTTTTCCAAAGTGATATGGTAGTCAGTACTTGTCCATGCATTTACCAGACATTTGAGCTGTCTGTATCAAATTAATAATCAGTCTTCTTGTTTTTTTGTACAGAGAGCAAAAGGGAAAAATCACTATGGCTTCTCACCCAGAACTTTGTCAAGCTTTTCCTTTGTTCAGATGTTAGTGGATTTTTTTGATTTAGTTTTCTTCCCATGAGGTTGTTGTTTCAGCTTTTGATTGTTTAACACTTTATTTGTTCTCTGTAGATGGACTTCATTACCCTTGACAATGCTGCAGCTGCATTGCTGGGTGATGACCACAATTCAACAGCCATGAGAAGTAAAGACTGCGATTCCCTTTTGCAATATAGACCATATACACTGAAGCTGATCCAATTTTTAACATTATTTTGCAGCAAAAGTAAGACGGCTGTATGACATAGCAAATGTGTTTTCATCCTTGAATCTGATTGAGAAGGTATGTATCTTAAAATCACCTCCTGCCTAAATACAAATAAGTTTGGGCCTTGGGGGGAATATAGGACGTTAAATCTTCTATCAATTTTAAGCTTCTGATTTTCTTTGATGGAATTGTAGACCCATCATCCGGAGAGTAGGAAGCCAGCATATAGGTGGCTGGGATGGACAGGAAAACCCAACAGGGGATCTGTGACTACTTCGGATCCTCGGGTGCCAAAGAAGAGGATTTTTGGGACTGATATCACAAACATGAAGAGAAAAAGGGCAGATCCATTGGTGGGTTGGAAGTCAAATCAGAAGGAAAATGTGCCAGTGGGTATCGAACACAATGATTTGGAAAACAATAGTAGTGCGAACAAATTAAAGCAGCACTCAAGACATAGCTCTGCGGGTTTTGTATATGGCCCATTTACTCCTTGTAGCGAGGCTACAGTACGTGATTCTGCTGGACATAATTCAATTCAGGACCTGAAGATCCTGGCTTCTACTTATTATCCCCGGTATCAAAATCAAGGTATTCTATAGGATTTGCCATGAAAGGTGCTTTGGTAAAAACTTAAAATAACTAGTTTGCAAAATTGCTCCCACTAGCTGTCTACTTAAGCTGTTTCTTGTGGGTTGGCATTCTTGTTCTTTAATGGTTTGAAAGCTCGCATAACTTCATTTAGGCATTAATTGCCCTAAACACTTGGCCTCCACTTTTATATTTTTATCTCCTTATAGATTTGCTCCCCTTCTTCACTGAATCTGCAAGCGGCATTTTTGCTTCCAAAAAGCTTAAATTTTGTTAAAATGATTCACCAGCACATTGTATATTCAAGGATAAAGGGCTGCAGGCCACTGGATCATTCCACTAATCTAGCATTGCTGCAAATGGTGATGTTTCCTTTGCATCTTTTCACATCAGCTGCATCCTTCTGATGCTCGAAATTTCCTTTCTGTTTTTGTTTGTGTGTGAGCAACCGTATATTATTATGTGTTAAGAGTAATGTCGTGTCCACTGTGTAATGCTCTTTTCATCGACTGGCAGCTCTCAGTGACCTTTTCAGCCATTATGTGGAGGCATGGAAATCTTGGCATGTTGAAGCAACAGCAAAAGAAAGACTCAACGAGGATGCTGGGGCTTCTGTCTGTGGCAATAATTCTGGATGACCAAGTACAGAGAAATCAAATAATCAATAGAATTTCTGTCTTGTACGTTATCTTCTTTCGCCCTTGTTTCTTTTGGTGACACATAAATAGGGGCTAACTATCGTTAGGTGTATTTTCCTGATGCACCAACTGGCTAGCCAATCCGCTCATAACCCCAACATCAAACCCCAGATGATGTATATCTAATTCGTCAATGCAAGGGTTTGATTCTTGTGGAAACGCCAAAATTAGACAAAGGATTTTTTTTTTTATTTTAAAAAAATTATTTTTATAATTCACAACAGTGAATTAAACTTATTTATACTACGATTTCCGTTATTGCTTGAACTCTTGGCTGGAATGAATGCTCAAGTCCATTCAAGTCTGGTCTGCAACATCTCGGGATTCTGTCCTCGTTCTGAACAAGCGGCCCAACAAGTGTCCATGTTGACCTCTTCGGCATGCGGTCCGCTACCGCTCAAGGTGTCCATTCATTCGATACAGGATATTAGGCGGAGATAAGAAGGATAAGCGGATGTTTCATGTGGCACAGAAGCAACTAACCTAGATGGGAATCGAGATGACAGTCTTTTAGTGGGTGCCTCATCATCTACTCGGAGGAGGTACGAGAGCCGTATTCGCCACTTAAATGGTCGGCCTGCTGCTAAAATTGGCCTGCCTTGTATTTATCCGCTAATATCTTATTATCCATTCAATTAATATATTCAAATTTTGCTCGTAAAAATTCCAAAAATAAAAAATAAAAAATCCAAATTCTCTTCTGCTGGCTTGACCCTATGTACCCCACAAGCCGTACTGACCATACTTAGCAGGCCATCCACCAGCGAGAGACGTGATGCATGCTGCTGTCACGGGTTCACCTGCCAATATTGTCATACCCACGGATGCTCCTCGGACCCGGTTTAGGCTTTCGATTATATTAAGAGAGGTTTTTTTTTTATTTATTTATAAAAATAATAATAATCATAAAGAAAGAAAAAAAAGAAAAAAAAATCATATTAACGCTTTAGAATAAAAACCCTTAGCATGCCTCAAATGCCAAGCAGTTTCATCGTTCTTTTTGATCGATGATTCTATATTTATGATTTCATTGTTAATTATAATGACTTATACATGATAAGAATTGGACCGGACGGGTTGGTTGGACCGGAAGAATCGGAAGGCGGGGAAAGCGAAAACAACCGGTTTCGGTCGAACCACAAGCCGGGTCGAATGGCATACCCGTAGTTAATTCGATAGTTGGGGAGCCGTTTCGTAAGCAAAGCCCCCACCTTTTTTACAAGACAGACGGAAAGCTAAGCGCGTGAGCGGTAGAGACAGGGAGACGCCAAGAGACAGAGCTCTGTTCGAAGCTTGAGTCCGTTAATGGCGGCTGCAGCTCGAGGCTTCGTTATCTCTCGCGTCGCCTATCTCTCGTCCAAACCCCGGCCAACACCTGCTCCGCCAACGCTACAATTCCCCCGCCACTTCCTCTTCCCGAGGCGCCTCTCCTCCGCGCTGTCCGCCACCGCCACCGTGAGCTGTCTGAGCAGCGGCGGGGAGTTCGTATCCACGAGGAATTCCGGCCTGGAGCGAGGGTTCTCCGTCATCGAGAACATGCTGAAGCGCATCGTGCCTCTCGACACGGCCGTTATCTCCAAGGGGGTCTCCGATTCCGCTAAAGATTCTATGAAGCAGACCATCTCAACTATGCTAGGCCTGCTCCCATCCGATCAATTCTCCGTCACTGTTAAGGTTTCCAAGAATCCTCTCGAAAGCCTCCTCATCTCCGCCATCATCACCGGGTAATGTCCTCGAGTCCTCACCTTTATTACTATTCTTTTTTCCAATAAAAATATATATTTAAAAAAAAAAAAAAAGCCAAAGTTCATTTTTTTGGTCCAATTTCAGTTTAATTGTGGGTTAAAAGGTTTGATTTTGATCGGGTGTGTTGTGGTGTAGGTATACGCTATGGAACGCAGAGTACAGGATATCGTTGATGAGGAATTTGGATATATCAGTGGACCGTTCGAAGGAATCGAAGCCTCAGAGAGAGATGGAGGATTGTGAAGAGGAAGACAGAGAGAGTGAGAGCGGTGGTGCTGAGGCTGGCTTGGAAGATTTAGAGATTAGTCCTCAGGTTTTGGGGGATCTTTCGCCGGAGGCTTTGAATTATATTCAGCAATTGCAGTCAGAATTATCTGATGCAACGGAGGTCAGCACGTTCAGTTTTGCACCGTCATTTTGTTTCTTTCTTGTATTTTTTAATCATAATCAGGTTGTTATCTTCAGTGCTTTTTTGTGTGTAATTGTGAGAAGGCCATGCTAGTATATAATTGTTGAAAAAGTCATGTTGTTCCCATGTTCTTTATCTTAAGGGTCATGCGATCTGCTACTGGTTTTGCAGATGAGTGATTGAATGCTTCATTTTTTTTCGTTTGGTATGTGAGTCCTTTTGGATGTTTTATGCAAAGTGCCCGAGAAGTGGAAATTGAGGATTTCATGTCGACCATCAAATCATTCTTTTTAATCAGTTGACTTAAATTTAGAATTTATTAGACTTACGTGTATCAATACTTGTAGTTTGTCTTATGTCCCTGCTTACTAAATGAGATGGTGCCTGAGATTTCCATGTTGAGCTGATTGTTATGTTTCAGGAACTTAATGCCAGAAAGCAGGAAACCAGGCAAATGGAATTTGACAAAGGGAGTAGAAATGACTTGTTAGAATATCTTCGTTCTCTTGATTTTGATATGGTAATAACTCAAAATTTCTTTGTTGTAAACTTTGAAGTGGAAACTTGCATTGAGCCTGCAATGCTGTTGGAATATGTTGTTTATTGTTTGTGGTAACTACGTGTAGATTATGGAATTATCTCGCCCGGCATCAACAGAGGTGGAAGATATTATTCACCGTCTTGTTCAAAATGTATCACAAAGATTCTTCAAAGATGATTCTATGTCAGAATTCAGGGAGAATCCAATTGTAGCAAATAAGGATAATCTTCAAGATAGTCCCAATGAATTATGTGAGACTGTAGTCACTTCTCGTGATTATCTAGCAAAGCTGCTTTTCTGGTTAGTTTTTGTCTTTAGTTTTTTCCTTTCAATCTGTCTTAGCTTCTTATAATTGCTTCAGTTCATACCCGTAATTAGTTTTCATCACATCAGCTCGGTGGTTTAATCATGTGTTTTTAAGTTTGCGGGTCACAATCGTGAATGCCGAGAAACACATAGCTCATCATTTCTGCTAGTTTAAGCAAGCCTGGTATTTTGTTACTTGAAGTGGAGTTAAAGGAAAGCTCAGTAAAATCAAGCAGTGAGAATGCTTGGTGAGCTATTTCGTGAAAATGATCCCGTATAGGAACATGCTACATTGATAATTAAAAGAACCAATACATAAAATTGTGGAAACGAAACCTTCGGCTGATGAATTATAATCGCAAATAACTGTAATGCTACTTTGGTTCGAGATTATTTTCTTAGTATATTTGTATCCCTGGAAATAATGCTGTCTGTAGTCACTGGTGGTTTTTTCCCATCCCACACTCTGAACTTGTTCTGTTGTCTGATGGCAGGTGTATGTTACTTGGTCATCACTTAAGAGGCTTGGAGAATAGATTGCATCTTTGTGTTGTGGGATTGTTGTAACTGGCAAAGAGGAACAAATTGTATATTACCTTTGTTTTTTTTTTCACTTAAAGATTTTGCTTATTTTTGAAGTTAATGCTTTACAGAGGAAAACCATGTCTGCTTATCTATGTGATAAAAATAAAGAAGCGGCTCCATCCCCTCCCTCATCCTCTCCCATGATGGCCTTACCATTTCCTCCGCAGACCAAAAAATTAAAACAACAAAAAGAATTGAAGGAGCGGCTCCGAGAGCAAAGGCGATAATGAATATAATGAGTAGATTATTTCCATTTTTCGAGGTACCGCGCACTGGTTGAGATATGTGAATCATGATCGATCAATGGCGGCAGATAATTGTTTATTTTACCAGGCTCAGGGACCGAGTTAATACACAATAGTATTATATGCAAATTTAATTATCTTTGTTAACAAATTTGTTTATACTTTTATTTTATTAAAAAACAAAAAGTCACTCAAATATTAAGAATTTTTTATTTTTTAATTTTTTTTTCTAAATCTAATTTAGGTTAAATTTTGTTTATAATTAATTACATTTTAAAAAATAATTAGTTAAAATAAAATAATTTTAAAAATTTTATTAAGAAAAAAAAGATAGTTATTTTTTTATATATTTTTAAATTGAGAGTAAAATTTTCAATGAGAAAATTTCTTTTTCCTCGAAAAGGAGGATTCAAGGTTATTACTTTTTTTTTTTTTTTGAGAGTGAATTTTTTTCTTAATTTTTATTATAAAAATTTAATTATAATTAAAATAAAATTTAATAAATTAATAAAATTTTTATCTAATTATAATTAATTCATATTCATTAATTTATATAATTATATGTTAATTATAATTAAATTTTATAATTATAAAAAATTACAATATCTTTAATATTCAGTTTTTCCAATTATTCTTTATTGCATTAACACTACTTTTTTTTTTTTTTTTAAAGTACAAGAGTATGATATAAAATATGTTACAAAAGTTATTCATAATTTATGAATTATGTAAATTATTTAAAAATTATTTTTTAATTTATTATTAAATATTTTTTCATTTAGTTAAATTATTTTCTTAATTAAATATTAATTCTTTTCTCATAAACATCTGTTTTTATAGTGTAGAGAATCGGTTTTTTATCATTAACCCGAAGATAAGTTTCCTTCCAATAGAGACATTAGCGTATCAAGAAAATCATTCTACAATTTAGGAAACACTGTGGGTTAATGAAAAGCCACCATATAAGAGGGCCCTAGGGGTGATTGATACTTACAAAATTATTTGTCATACTTGGAATTTTCCACAATTCGAAGGGTTGTTGGCAACTTTTAGACATCCAGAGGCTACAGGCTCGTCGCAGCTTACAATGGTCATCACCACCCACAACCCGTGTATCTCAACTGGAGCATGTTTGCAGAGTTGAGAGTCTCCACGGATCAAAAGCTCAACAGGGTTTATCCCCTGTGAAAATCGATTATGTTCCGAATAATAGTTTTGCCCTTCAATATTTAACAGGGCTTCCTCCTTCAGATTCAATGCCAAAACCATTATAAAGCTTAAGACATAATTGATGTTTGCATGCCGAAAAAGTGTTGATAAAAAGAGATTACTCCATCGCCTTTATTTCTTTTGCTTGAACAAAATTATTTTATCTCCTCCTAAAAATATATACATTGACGTTGCGGAAATAAGACAAAAGTTAAATTTTTTTTTTTCTTTTTCAATTTTGTTTAACACAGTTCTAAATATTTGGAACTTTTTGTACGAGGTAATATATTCAGAAACAAAAGGTAAATCAAATCTTATATTTGTCGATTTACATATAAATATTTATAGTATAGTGCCCCAATTATTCTATTTTTTCGGGTCATACAATTTTTGTTAAAAAGACCCTTTGATCTGGGCAACAAAACAAGGATGAAAATAGTCGTCCAATCAGCCGGAAGTGTTCACTTTCTGCAAGAACCCATATTTATAATTCGAATTATTTTATTTTATTTATTACACAGAGCAGAGAATCGTCGAACGAGATAGACAGATTCGTATCTGCCAGCCCGCGGTGGGGGAGGAAGAAAAGTGGGACAAAAACATAGCACAGATGAAAACATAGGAATCTCGTATACATTGCTCTCCAACCCCTCAACGCTTATCATTTTCTTTTTCCAGAGTACACTGCGTCCGAAAAAACCAAAGCTCGGACCCACAAATGGAACCTCGACCAACCGTTTTAACTCGGGAAAAAAACAATGAGAAGGAGAAGGGCAGCGAGCTCCTACTTACAATGTGTTAGAAAAAGAAACATGTAGCTTCTACAAAAATTATCGTGCATTGAAATACTATGTACACAACACAATTGATGGTTCACATACCCTTAACAGGATAGTTACACCTAGGAGCCGCTAATAAAGTGTTGTCGACCGGCGACTAGCGTACACACGAAGATGTTGTCTCGAGAAGATCTTCACGAATTCAATTGCCCCAAGGAGCTGCAGCAACAAGGAAAAACGAAATAAGTTTTAGTCTTGCTCTGACATTTTTTCCGGGAACGCGGAGAAGTAAAGATCTATAATTCAATTGTGCACCTAGCTTGGGCTCACAGTGAGGAAGGCCGATAAATCTTTTACGTGGGTGATAGGAACCTCTGGAAGCGCTCACTTCTTGCCTGAGCCTGCCTATGGCACCCCTGAGATGAAGAACTGCTTTTCTTTTTTGGTCGAAAAAAGTAATCCTCTGTGTCCAGCACATATGAAATCTGCCGCATAATGATACTCGACGTGTTCAGCGGTTTTACTCCTCTTAGCGACGAGTGAAAGAATAACATGGTCTAATATAAACAACTGGTGCATCCACATGAATAATCTAAAACACAAAAACTAATTTTCAAGTTTTGGCAGGCAGACGGGAAGGGCTCCCTAGAGAACATTCAAATTTCGAGTGGAAAACAAAAGTAAGATTATCGAAAGCAAACGAAACTTTAGGAAGAGTAGGCCAAGATATATGAATTGAGCACTAAATAATTACAATTGGTATATAAGAAGAGATACCTTGCAAGAGTTGCAGGCAATCTTGCACTCCAAGCCATTGAACATTTTAACACCTTCCATGGCCGAGCAAAAAGCTGAAAATTCGTCTAGCCTCGTGTATCTGCGCTTGTTTCTGCAAATACCAGTAGAAATAAGTAAATCAACTTTTTTTTCCTTTTTTCTTCTTTTTTTTTTAAATACAGGAATTGGTTTGTATGACTGAATAGAGCATATAGAATCTAGATGAACTGTAAAATGAAAAAAGAAGAACAACAAGAATAATACAAGTTCAAAATCAAACTTGCCGCACTGGCACGAAGAAGAATTTCAACTACCCCAAACAGAATGCCATTTCAATTTCTTACCCAAAACGCACATAAAGAAGCCATTTAAGGCATAGATGACAACATTTGGGCAGAGAAACCCAAAGCAGAAGGAAATGAAACAAGTAATGCGAATCACTTGCAGAGCAATGGAACAACTTTTTCATTCATATGATTTGAGGAAGCAGGGGTGAATCAAGGACTTCCTTCAGAAAGAGCAATGTGATTACCAGACATTATTCCCTAATCACTAAATTGATGGAACTTAGTGGCAGTCTTCTACTGAAGTCAATGCAGAAAAACACTTTTGGTGCTGCAGTGCACAGTGGAAATCTGAAGCATGGTGTCACTACCTGCAAAGGATAATGCCATGTGGCTCCTTTTTCCCGGGAAAGACTGATAGATAATCATTGTGTAAATATGCTGCAAAGTTAGGATCCATGGAAACTTGCAACACCTCTGGCTTGTCAAGTACATTGTCCATCAGCTGGATGGACAACTGGGACGGAGCAGATGACTGAAGTGAGGACAAACAAAGTTGTCAAAGAATTTATTTAAGTGAATAGTACTGTGAAATGTACATCCATTAACACCTCAAAGATGGTGTGAAGTAAGGAAAAAAAAAAAAAACTTACAAATTTCATCCGATAAATGTTCTCCTCATGAAGAAGGAAGCGTGCATTATCATAGTGTACTGAGTCCACAAACTTCCCAGATTTTCGGGACTTTTCATACTCGTGCAATTGAAGAAGCTTATTGTCCATTTCATCAGTGGCAACAGTTTGAAGCTACAGTAACACTTATAATTCAGATTCTTTGCCAGAAGAATGCTAGAAAAGAACATGTAACAAGGAACCAAACCTGCTTAACCAATTTGTATATCAATTTGTCTAGTGTGAACAACACATATGACTGATTTCCAATTATAGCTCTGCATTCGTCTTCAAACTTTGCATTATCGGCAGATCCATCAAGCAAGTTGTATAACGCTGCCATAAATCTGCATACCACGAAATGGTAGGCCAAAATTTATGTGTTGGGATTGAATAGTTACAATAACAAATAGAGAATGTAAAAGTACCTGGCATAAGGATCGGGGAAATCAGCATCCTTAGAAATTCTCCGTCTAATTTCAGCACTAGCGGAATTTGTTTTTGCAGAAAAAATTCTTTCATAAAGAACCTAGCAAGTTCAAGGAGAAAGTAAGCACATCAACCATGGTTAGCATAAACAGAAAAATCGTTATTTTCTTTTAAAAAATGGTGAACGAAGAATTAAATCTGAAAAGAGTGCATTTCCATACTTGATGGAGCCTAAAAAGCACATAGAAATCATCATTTCCATAAAAAATCCGAGAATCCTTCCTTTCCTCATCATGTGAAGCCGATGGAACATGCTTGGCAAGAGGCTTCACAGACAAAAGAAAACGTTCTGATAAAGGCACATCTCCACCAGCAAACACTGCATCAGCTGTTCCTTCAGCTTCACCTTCACTCTCAGCCTTCCCATCAACTTCATCGTGATCTTCATCTTCATCATCTTCATGGTCTTCCCTGGAACACTCATCACCGCCAGACTCACTGCCTGAAGCATCATCACCAGCTTCAGAAGCATTTTCACTATCCTCATCATCAGCATCTGCATCTGCATCAGCATGGTTTTCTCCTTCAGCATCCTGACAGTGTGACTCTTCTCCATTCACAGTATTATCATGTTTGTTTTCAACACTATGCTTCTCCTTCAGCATTGCCTCCACAACAATATCTTCATAGACCACAAAATTTTCCTCAAAATCTCCATTAGGAGATAACTCACCCTCTTCCTTTTCAATTTTGGAAGGCACAGAGGGCCCTTCATGGTATTTATTAGCTTTAGTGACATCTATTGATGCTCCATTTGCTGCTACAATAGATTTTATAGAACTAGCCTGATGCACCTGGAATATTGAAATTAGCAATGATCATCAAAAAGAAAGTTAACAAGAGGGAAAAATGATACAAATCACAAACAACTGCTATTCCTCAATATCCGCGGCAAGTAGCAAAGGAAAAGAGAAGAAAAAAGAAAAGCCAAAACATTCACATTGCAACAAAACCTTGGAACTATTATCTCTATCCTGTTCACACTAGGATTTATACCTCTGATGGAAAGCCTGCATCAGTACCAGCCTTGAGTTTATGGTCCTCAGCCCCAGTACTAGCAGGTTTGGATGGAGTAGAGGCAGATCCTTCATATTCCAAAATTTGTCAGGGTTCCATGATGAACAGAAAGTATCACTTATAAGAAGTTAAATTTATTATTTACTGCAAAAGTAATAAATATGCCATGTAAGCATTCAAAACAAACCTGAGATCCCACCAGTGCTGATTGCCCCACAACCATGTTCTTCCATTACAATTGATGCTCTGGAATCTGATGCTCCTTGAGAAGAGGCAACATGTCTACTAAGTCCAGGCATTCTGTCACTCAAATCATCCTTCAGCTCTCTTTCTAGTGCAAGCATACTACAAGGATCATTTTTGCAAGCATGATCTACTTCAACTAAATCAGCTTCTTTAGTTGACCTATCTCCATTTGCCAAACTTGTCTTGCAAAGGCTTGCTAATTCAGGTGAATTATTTTCATCTCCATTGCCAATTAATTTCTGTTGCTTAGAATTGAATGTAGTTGGATCAGCATCCTGGCTTCCACCATTTTCTGCTATGCTTGATGCACTGCCATTCATGGCAGATCGCATAACTTTCCCATCATTTTCAGGACTCTCTGCACTGCCAGGACGATGAGCAGTGCCCAACATAGGCTCCACAAAGGTAGTCCACAGCCGCATAACTTTATTCAGTTGTTCTTTTGTTGAGCATACTTCTTCGCATGAATATTGAACAAGCTTATATAAATCTTCATGAATGTTAAAATCAGAGTACTCATATTCCATATGTGGAACCACAGGTTGTCTATTTCCAGTAGCAAAAGCAAGAAGAAGGTCATCTTCTTTCTGCTGCTTATCTTTCAGTTCCTTAATTTCAGCCACTAATGCTGTGTTTTAGAGTAAAAAGCACCAGTTAGCAAAACACATAAAATGATAGAAGAACAATGATCAGAAACTTTTTCACAGAAGATGTGCATTATTTGACATAACCCCAAACTTCCAAATCACCAAACTAGCAGCTTTGGCTAGCCTATCTACAGAAAATATCAAAGATAAACTACACTTTCTAAAAACCCAATAACAGCTGGAAAAATTTACCTCATTATCCAAGCTAGTCCCAAGTCACCCTCTCATGACCAATAACTAACTTGTTTATATGGAGAATATTTTAGTCAATAATTAATGTCGAATCATTGCTAATGAACCAAGTTTATCACTTACCTACAGATGTTTCTCTAGAGAACAATTAATAATATCTCTGCAGAATCTGTCCTTTATGTGATAACAATAAATATATACCCCTACCTCCGGTCATAAACAAACTGAAAGAAACATGACCAATCCAGCACCACAAGGATACAATAAACACGGTACAATCCAGATTTGAATAAGAAACTTCCTCACATCTTGCGCTCAAGTTCTTTGAGTCTTGTTGCTTGAAGTAGAAGCTGCGGTGATCCAGCGATTTGTAATGATTTTTTGCATAAATTTCAGCCCAAACCTTGTTAAAATCAGAACGACACCTAGTCCATTCCTCTTGTTTCTGCTTCAAGCGAGTTAAAATAACAGGCAGTGCAACAGTTGGGTTTTTACGCAATATCTCCATCACATCAAGGCCATGGTCACCATACAATCGCTCAACGCACCTTAAATTTAAAGCTGCAATAAAAGAATGAACAGTCAAAATCTGGCAAACAAGAAACATGTGGGGATATGGTCAACTGAAGAGGACTAATGATGGTGATTATTATCATATAATTCGTAACATATTTAGGATACCAAATCCAACAATTATGTTACTATGTGATTTGGCCCCATAATACAAACCGGTGAAGTGGTCTTCGATACGGATTGGCATCTCTACTTTCTTTTCATTGATGCTGTTTAGCAAATCTTCAGCATGCTTAGCCATGGAGCTCACGGACTCCAACAAAATGTCCAGCTCAAATCTATATTGAACAGACAGAAAATTCAATAAATTACTTTTCAAAGGCACACATTCCACCACCTATAACAGCAAAAGTAGGAGAAACCCTGACTGCTGGACACACACTACCTGTCATCTTCACATCTGAACAAACTTTCTTCATACTGATTTCTGCGCATGTGCTTAAAAGAGTAATCTTCACTCCCTGAGGTCACGGAGACCCAGTGATCATTCAACACCCGAGCACCAAGATCAGATCTTTGGCTTGCTAAAGGTATTGGATACTGCAAAGAGACAGAAACATAAATGGAATCAGCATAGAACCTGCCAAATATATCAAAAAGAATAATTGATACATTCAAAAGTCATACATCATTGGGCAAAAGCCGATAACTGGGGGTACAACGTTGACAATCTGAAAGGTCAAGCTCTTGAATGGATTTTGCCATATATTTCTCCCTGTATCTTTCCTTTTCTTTAGCTACATCAAATTCACGCTTATGCTCTTTTTCTTTATCCTCCATTTTTATTGATCTGGATACGGGCCCATCACCACCCAGTGATTCTGCAAACAAAGTAGACACTGTCATATTTGACATCAATGCTACCTTATAATAATTGAACAAATAATAAACTCCAAATGCTAGAACCTTATTGGAGATCAATGGTGTTATAGCAAAGTTTACGGGTAGTGAACATATGTTTTTACTTACTCTTACTGATAACAACAGCGAGGAATCCTTCTGCAAAAAAAAAAAATGTAAACCAGGAAAGCCATTGAGCAAACAAAAATGAAAGAAAGTCAACAGTGAAATGGAAACAAACATCTTCAGCAAAATTATTCAATAACTACCATCACGCTCGCAACGGTCCAAAAAATCATTTAGCTCCTCCATAAGATCAGGATACTTTCCAATCAAATCAGTAACCTGTGACATACAGAATCCCTATAAGTGCTAAAAAGGGGAAAAAGGTTTGTCCATAAATTTGAGATACATAGAAAGTAACTGTATTCACACTAGCCAATCTAAATATCAGCAGCAATTGCAAATTCTTTGGCATAATAGAAACTAAATTCCATACAAACATGGTTAACTAGATTGTTAAAATCACAAAATGAGAAATAATATATTATAAGTTTCAACATCATTAGATCAGCAGATCATAAACATAATGCTGGAATAGATGCTGAGCAGAAATAAATACATAGGCTTCCACAATTGACTTATTCAGATAACTGAACACATACCAGATTCTGTAAATCATTCCTCTTTATAATCCCATTGTTGAAAATATTCAGGCACTTCAAGAATGCCTGGTAATCATCTGAATTGCTTAACTTCTCCTTCACTTTCTCACAGAAGATAAATGCTTGGTTGGACACACCTAGAACAAAGTTAAAAAAAAAAAAAAAGACCAGTTTGAATACATCAAACTGAGTAGATGACATTGAACAGGAGAGAGAGATAAAGTATCACATTCTAATCTCTCAAGCTTCGCCCTAGGCCGAGCACCACTGTAACAAAGTGATGCAAAAAGCAACAATTCATATTCTCACAGATGGCAGGCAGAAGATGAGAAGAACAAACTTAAGTCTGTCAAGCAAATGCAGTCACAAAAAGGTGAAATGTGTATCTGTCATGATAGAAAAATAGAGCTTCTCTCCTGACAATGAAGACAGCATGAGCAAAGACACATAAACAAGTTTAAGAAATAAAACCATAAAAAGTACAAGAAACAAGTAACATGAAGTACATAAAAATTGCTTTCTACGCCTAACTCAACACCACAAAATAAAATAACCCGACCACATGCAACTCAAGAAAATTTGTTAACAATTTTTTTTTTTTTTTATGACATGTATGAATCGCCATTTGGAGTACCTTTGTCATCATAAGAAGCAACATTAGAATTCATCCCAAAACCTTCACCTTTCCGGACAAATTTCTTTTTTTCTGGAAGACGCTGAAAACCGAAATCCCCAATGCTATCCTGCTCGGGTTCCTGATCTTCCTGATCACGAAATCTCCTATCCCTACTCTCCTTCTCCATGCGCCTCCTCTGCTCTTTGTGCACTTTCAGCATTGCTTTGTCATCATCCAGCTCAGGTCGATCCACACTAAGATCGCGTTCAGCATAAGAAGTAATGACTCTATCTCGACGACGTTGCTGGAAAAATCAATCATTTTCACTGTTAAACTCCAACAATAGCTATAAAATTATAATTAGCCCATTAGTATCAAACATTTAGAATGTGACATAGTTTAGTCATGAAGGATCAACCTGGATAGATGCATCATCAAATGGATGGTTCAAAATGGAAGAGAGAGAAAGAGAAAAGAAAGGAGGAGGTGGGAAGAGGGAAACAAGTACTTTGTCTATATGTGTTTGCCGCAAGGCAGGCATTGTTGAAGTCCGTTCATTGACACGCTGGATAGAATTTCGGCCATGTGGAACATTATGCGTCATGGCTGTCGCCGAATTATCTGGCAAAAATCTAGTGAACTCATCCAGCAAATCTGGATGGTCCTCAAAAAGAGAAGCAACCTGGAGGATCATTGACCAAAAAAAAGGATTTAAAAAAAAAAAAAACCAGTAAACAAAAACTATGAATGCCATGTTTATTTGTAGAATGAGTGTTTCATTTAAAAGATGGAGTAAAACTCATGAATCCACATGACTTAATGACTGTAAATACAAAATTCAAGTATATTAACCTCGCTGTAGACCTCATTTATGTCCTTGTGCTCCTTCCGATACATATTCAAAATATCTAGAAATGACTTATAAACATGTTCATTGTTTTGGAATCGCTTCTGTAAGACAAGAATCCATTGATCAGAAGTCTAGAAGCACACATGAAAAATTCAAGATACAACAGTTAAACAACAAATTCTACCTTTATTTTGTTTACAAAACTGATAGCTTCTTCGAATTCAACTGTTTTCTTAGGAGGAGCCTCGTCCTCCTCATCAAGGGTTATTTCATATCCCTTCGGCAAGAAGGTGTTAAAACCAAATATCAAGTTATTGTGGCCTTTAAACAACTCTTTCACTCTTGCAATTACACCAGCAGTGTCAGTTCTACAACAGAAAATATGCCAACATGGATCATTTAAGAACAAATACCAATATTTGTCATCACTTCAAACACTTAATAGGTGGGGAGAGCTAACCTTTGAGCCTTGAAATCTTTCATGACCTCAAGAAACATGTCATATTTTTCCCTTTGGTCTTGAAACATGTCCTTTACTTCCTTAAGATAAGTTAAGGCATCATTGGTAGTTAGCTTTTGTGATGTGACACCACCACCTCCTCCTCCACCTCCAGGAATTTGTGATTGTCCATAACTTTAGAGACATAGAAAATAAATAATTAAATAAAATAATTCTATTATAGCACCAACAAAATAACTAGAAACTACCATGTAAAACATATAACCATTTTTCTTTCACCGGATTCCATAAAAGTCACCTCCACTTTCTTTAGCTATAGATATAATCCCAGAATTGGAAAGAAATTCAATGTTTATCAATCCTTACCATATTTCATTTCTTACTGGTTTGCTCCCCAACCTAACCAACCAGGCCCATGCCAAAAAATGCTCTCTCTCTCTCTCTCTCATATTCTATAGATTGAAAATTGGGAAAGACTTCAATTTTCTGTCACTCCTTATCTTATTGACCATTTGATATTCCTCTACTCTCCAATAGAAGAATGCATTCCAAAGTGAACCCTAATTGAGATTTGACTCAAACAAACACCAAGCCAATCCTTAAAGAAAACCCAACTGAATAGCTAATTCGAGTGAAGTAAACACCACCAGGTTAACCCATTTAGCAAAAATATGGAAAAAAAAAAAAAAGCAAAACAAAAAGAAACCAAGAGAAAACAATCAGCCCCACCGCGATCGAGTGGCACTCACGCATCACAGGCCATCATCATCGAAGAACTGAAATCCCCAATATTTCAACCAAATTAATAAAAAAGAAAAACACACTGAGACACAAAGAGACGGCAAGACACACAGACAAAGCCACACAACACAAGACATATATCTTAACAAATCGAAAAGAAAGGGCCAAAAAAAACAAAAACCGAAAGAGGAAACAGAGTCGCATATACTAACGATTCTACACGGGAAGAGCCAAACGGTCGTTTAAATTGCGAGCCGCCGCCGTCACAGCCACCTCCTCCTCCATAAACGTCATCCCTTATTCTCTTCATATCCTACCAAAAAAAAAAAAAAAAAAACAACAAAACAAAAAACACATTCAAGAAAATCACACACACGCACCGACCGAAAAATTAAAAGAAAATGGAAAAAACTTAAAAGAAACGAAAAGAAGCATTTCTTGCCGAGAAGAAATTAACCGACAAAAAAAAAAAAAAAAACAAACAAAAGAATTCAAGAATTGAAACACGAAACTCATTGTAAATAACCAACCAGATCTCACAACAACAAGACAAGTAACTCTGCTGCGATCTCATGTAGACGTTACTGTTATTATTATTATTATTACAGCCAAAGCAAAGTTTTCCTCGCTTACAAAAAAAAAAAAAAATTTGTTGGAGAGGGAAATCCGACGATGGGTGGGAGGGTGAGAAACCGTATGTTTTGGGAGAAACCACAAACCCACCAAAAAAAAAAAAATCAAATACAAAAACAAAAACAGAGAGAGGAAAGAAGTCAAGTGGGTGGTACGTGAACGGCAAATTTAATTTTATGTAATGCAGAATAGGATGAGTCTTTGTAAAGTTTTTCGAAATCTTGGCGAAGCGTGCGCGTGCGAGAGCCACAGAGAGAGAGAGAGAGAGAGAGAGAGGTAGAGATGCTTGGGTTCGGGGTTGCCGCTTTTGTCTTAGGAGGTCTTTTGTG
Source organism: Bruguiera parviflora (assembly GCA_019804595.1). Lineage (NCBI taxonomy): Eukaryota > Viridiplantae > Streptophyta > Magnoliopsida > Malpighiales > Rhizophoraceae > Bruguiera > Bruguiera parviflora. The sequence continues at coordinate 911,077 of CM034046.1, forward strand.
TTAGAGGCTCCGAATTAGGAAACGTTTTATGTGACTTTGGGCCTTTTCGGCTCCGGTTTGGTCTTTTGTCCGTCAGTTCCCCCCCTATAGCCCACCCAGCCTATTTTGGAGAAACATGCTCGCACGATTCCGTTTATGCCCACGTGCTTTCGCATAGAATCCAAGCGGCGATGGGATAACCCCAAAAAATAAAAATAAAAAATAAAAAATATATATATATATATAAAGAATCACACATTTTAGTTTTATAATTTGCGAAATACAAAGATCAATCCTCAGCTCCCACCCTCAATTCTTTATTATTCATAAAGATTGGTAGAAGAAGATTTGATTTCGTGGTCCGTTGGCGGAAGTCCTACGCTGCCACGCCATGACTTTCCCTTGACGCGGTGGGAAAAATGTCAAAACCTTTGGGCTCAAATCTTGCCCACCGGTTGAGCTATACTGCACGGGGGAAAATAAAAGACTGAAATCAGCATTACAATAACGACGATTGAAGTTGGGTCGGGACTCCTACAGGAGCAAAATAAAAGATTTAAGGACCGCGAAGCTCTCAAATTTAAACGAGACAACAGCGATGATAAATGGCAATTTTGCATAATCTGAATATTCCATAAAATTTAATATTTATAGAACCGGAAGAATTTTCAGTTAATAGGCTTTAAATAGAACATAACCATCCTTGACGCGATATCGATATTGAGTGTGTCGGTTAAACAATATTATATTAAATATTTGACTGTTCAGACGACGAGATAATCTCTTCGTGTTGATTGTATTTTATATGCGTACAAACAATTTTGGATTTCTTGCATAAATTCATCATTATAAAAATTGTCAATTTTGAAATCTTAAAATTAAATAACTTCTAAAAATAATAAAATAAATGACATACATTAATTTATTCAATTTAAAGAGATAATTCTAATTATATGTATATATATATATAAAGAATATCGATTACATGTTTATCCAATATCAAACTTGATGGTCAAGATTGATTATCTTATTTTATTCGATAATATATAAATTATCTCCCACCCTATTGACCGGGTCATGTAAGGGCTCGATTCGATGAAATCCTTAGAAATAGAAAATAATAATAATAAATTCGGAGGCATTGTCTGAGTTGTGCAGGTTTTACCAAACAGGTTGGACAAAAAGGATTTGGGCTCGAATTCCTAAGTGGGACGGGCTAAAGGGTTTGCTCAAGATCTCCGTATAAGTGACGATCCTCTTTTTGTATCCATCGGAGGCAATCAAGCCACCAGGAATATCAGTGATAATCTGCCGCGACGTGCTGAAACGCTGGTACAGCCCCCGCGACGTACACGAACAGAGTTTAAACTTCGCATCTGACACGTACCGGTTTATCTAAGCGGAAGCGCCTCCCCGGGTAGGGTACCGAAGTTTGGGCTGCTGAAGCCCGTCTCCCAAATACAGTTTTGAAAAATATAAAAGTTTTGATCAAGAGATGAATAAATCTTCTTCCTTTATTAGTTATTATTATTATTATTATTAGTTTTATTCGGCTTCTTTTAATGAGTTTTAACTTTTCATTTACATTATTTTTTTTTTAAGCAAAATCTTTGATTACCCCAGTCTCTACATGCCACTAGATGGCTTCAACGAAAACCTTCATTAGCAAAATAATATAGAGAATTCATCCAAAAAAAAAAAGAAAGAAAAAGAAAAGAAGAAGGGGGAAGATGTGCAAAATCCCATCTCTCTATTGTTTGATAATGTGATTATCTTGTTGCCCACTAACCATGTCTACGCAATTAGTCCACAAATAAAGTCAGGAAAACAATTTAATTAAAGCAAATGAAAAATAATTTGTTGCGTGCATTGCTTCCTTTTATATAATTACATGTTCATATTATGAGCTCGCACAAGCTAGAAATGCCATCCAAACCCCCTCACTTTTGGCTTACTTTTAACCACCAAAAAGTTATTTTACTAACACCCCCCCCCCAAATCGAAAAAAGATTTTTCTTGAAAAAAAGAAAAAAAAACACTAAAATTTCACCTTAATAGTCTCTTATTAGTTGAATGGATGGCTAGTTGGTTAGTGGCGAGGGTGTTGTGATTATTACGCTGGGGTTGTCTGCAAGCAGACCAATGAGTAATAAGCACCGGCGGGCCCCTTGGCCAACAAAGCCGAGTGGGTCCCTTTATCGACCACTTCACCGTTGTCCAGCACGGCAATGAGATCACATTTTTGTATGGTACTCAGCCTATGCGCCACAACCACGCTTGTCCTCCCCGCCATCACGCGCTCCAGCGCGTCTTGGACCACTTTCTCCGACTGACCATCAAGCGCGCTGGTCGCCTCGTCCAACAGCAACACGGCGGGGTTTTTCAGTATGGCCCGGGCTATTGCCACACGCTGCTTCTGGCCCCCTGATAGCTGCACGCCCCTGTCCCCACACCACGTGCCGTAGCCTTCTTTTAAGCCCGCGATGAAATCGTGAGCGTTGGCTGCTCTAGCTGCCTCGATGATCTCAGATTTCCCGACATTATCGGATGCACCATAGGCGATGTTTTCCTCGATTGTGCCGGCAAACAATGTCGGCTCTTGGCTGACCAGCGCAACGTGCCTCCTCAGCGACCTCAACTGGTAAGACCGAATGTCTCGACCGTCGATTTTCACGGTGCCATTAAGTGGGTCATAAAAGCGCTCTATCAATCCGATTATTGTGGACTTGCCGGACCCACTTTGGCCCACCAATGCCGTTGACCTCCCCGCTTCAATGTCGAGCGAGAAGCCTTTGAAGATCATCAGGTTGGGCCTAGCTGGATAGGCAAAGTCCACATTTTTAAGTTCCACGTGACCTATTATTTTCTCCGGCTGCTGACCTTCGGGATCTTCGGGCTCGATTTTTGTGTATCGGTACAAAATGGCAAAGACTGACCCGACTGCGTCCGAGCCCTTGGCCAGGTCCGTGGTCATGCTCCCTGCATCAGCTATGACTCGGCCCGTGCTCACCAAGATCATGAACGTCTCAAATAGGGCTTTTGCGGTGATGTAGCCCCGAGAAACTAGCTTGCCACCATACCAAAAGTCTAGAGCCCAGGTGCACGACATCAGGCTTTGGGAGGTGCCGAGCCCAACCCCGGCAAACAGTGATTGGCGAATGCTTTCTCTTCGCGGGCCTTCTTGGGCTTTGTCGAGCATTTTCAGGATGCGATCTTGGGAGCAAAAGGCCGTGATGGTTCGGAGGTTGGACACGGCCTCTGCCGCAAGCTTGCTGCTTTCATCCTGAGCTTTGATGGCCTTGTGCGACATACTCTTGAGCAAGACCTGGCGGACATAGAAGCAGACGATGATGAGGGGCTGGACAGCTATCATCACAACAGCGAGCCTCCAGGCAATGACCAGGCCCATTGTGCAGGCTATGATTACGGCTGAGACTGTTTGTACAAGGAGTGCCATTCTATCGCCGACCAGAGATCTCACCTGACCAACACCAAAAAGCTCCATTAGGCTACACAGAGTGGTGTATAATCCAGGACCATAGACTTTGTGCCAAATTAGGGTCTTTTTTCTTTCTCTGACCAATCTTCAACTTCATCGAATGTAAACTTGGGTCTGTGACCCAATGCCAACATTCAGAATTGGGTGGACTAGTAAAAGCACCGAGAGGCTGGCAAGTGAGGAAATGGTTATTGAATGTAAAATGGTGAGACGTTTATATCCCCTAGAAAGGATAAACATATAATATCAACCAATGTTCCTTTGCAAGCGACCATCGGAAGGCATAGCTTAATAATGCCTCGTGTCTAACATATGATGGGATAACTTCAGAATCTTGGTAGAATGCAAACTTTGTCTCAACGTCTTCCAAATGTCGGTCCCAATGTTGAGGCAATTAACGTTAGTTATATATCTCCAATAACTGAGCCCAGAGGACACATGAGATTTTAGTTAAATGGAGTGTTCCACAGCAGGGATTTAGGAATATGCCATTACTAAATAGCACCTAGAAGGTGACAATCTTTACAAGGCTACTTAATTTCAACTCTGTGCAGGCTTCATTCGGAGGATCCTTACTCAGAGATCCTTGGTAGCTTAAAGTACGGTGACTTAATGAAGCCAGTTCCACATCTAATTATATCTATCAGCAATTCTTTTTAGAAAAGAATAATTAAATAGAAAATAGAAATGTGCGCGTACCACATTTGCATCCTTGGCAAGTCTAGAGCAAATAGAGCCACTTGAATTCTCATCTTGATCAAACCAGCCAACTTCAAAAGTAAGTAATTTTGAAAGCATCCTCTCTCTAATCCTCTTAGTCAAATACTCACCCATGTAGGCAAAGTTATAATGCTGGACTATGTTTACCACCAACGAGAACACTGCCAATCCAACGAAGCACAAAGCATAAATCATCGTCTTCTGCTTAATCTCGTTGTGATCAGTCAGGAAATAAACCGATATCATCGATCCCATCACGAAAGCATACACCGGTTGAACCCCACCAAATAAAATTGCACCAAAACAACCAAAGCTGCCCTGTTTCCATTCTGCTAAGTTCAAAGCCAGCAACCTCCGAAATGATGGCACTGGAAATTTTTGCTCCTCAATTACTAAATTTTCTCCCGTGAACGATCTTCGACTTGGTGCCACTGAATTGGCCGAGCTTGTCCTGCTCACCAGTGACAATCTACGACTACTAGTATTGTTTATGTCCTTGTTTGTGATACAAGATGGGGAGGGTGCGTTTATATTGTCATGACCTTCATTTGTTTTCTCTTTTTCTGTTTGTTGAAGACGAACCAGAGATGCATACAGACCATCTTCATTCTCAATTAGTTCATCGTGAGACCCGGTTTCCATGATCTGACCATCTTGTACCACGGCAATGACATTTGCATTGCGGATGGTAGAGAGCCGGTGAGCAATGACGATCGTGGTGCGTCCAACAGCAGCCTTGTCCAGAGCTTCTTGGACAATCCGTTCGGATTCCGAGTCTAATGCACTTGTTGCCTCGTCGAGGAGGAGGATTCTCGGTGCTTTGATCATTGCTCGTGCTATTGCAATTCTTTGCTTTTGTCCTCCTGACATTTGAACTCCTCTCTCACCAACCTGTTGAACATGTGGCAGAATTTCCATTTCTTCTTAATTCTTAGACATGGAATAATGACACAGCCTATAATTGAGTATATTCTACGATAAAATATGGGTATTAGGCTGTATTCACACTTTTGTTCTACACCTAGGTTGGCACCAAATGTAAGAGAACTTTAGTATCTATTGAATAATTAATGGTGGTCGTTCGGTCTATGCGACAAAGACAAAAGGGGGTTTGTTAGCATTTTCTCCAATTTTTTTATGGGCCATAAATATTCAAGATCATCTCTTCTGTAACCAACCAGTTTCATTTGTTTGGTCACAAAAGCAAAGCTTCAAAATGAAGGTTGAGAGTTTAAATCCTAACTTTCCCATTTTCCTACAAAACTCTTCCGATATGCCAAAAAAGATCATCTCTTTTGTATAAATTTTGTGTTTAAATAAATATGTCGGCTGAATGTTTTTCATTTTCCAAACCAACTTAAGGCTCTATGTTACAAAGTCGTGGTGAATGTGAACACTTTCCCTCCGGAGAGGCATAGAGGGGTTCTATACAGCAATTATTAAATGAAAAATGAAGGTACTCATAGTGAGACCCACAGATACATGCCTGGCATCCACTGCCAAATGATGGGGAGAGAGAAACATGGGGTGCTCATTTTTAGGACCGGACTGCTGGGGAGGCAATTGCGAGTGCGGTTAGGATATAAAGCCGTTTAATTTTGCGGGGAACCAACCATGACACGTCGGGAAACTCTGTGGACCGTAAATTAGTAATGCGGTACTTTAGTACTAATGAGACAAGCATTGTTGTTGACGTCTAGAACAAATTCTCATCATAAAGTCCAAAAGGCTCATTCTGTAATATATGAATAAATGTGTAGCAAAGTGATATTCCAGTTTCAAGTGGGTGTGGATACGTGACAAGCGGCACTAACCTGCGTATCATAACCTTGAGGCAACTGGCATATGAAATTATGAGCATTAGAAGCTTTAGCTGCCTCAATAACCGCTTCCATTGAAGCATCTTCTTCGCCAAATAGTACGTTCTCCTTTATGGTTGTTGCAAACAGTGCAGGCTCCTGGCTGACCAGTCCCATTTGTGACCTTAGCCATTTAAGTTGCAATTTGTCAATAGAGAGCCCATCGAGGAGAATCTCACCGCCAAGTGGGTCATAAAATCTTTGCAGTAGTGCTATGACTGTAGATTTCCCTGACCCACTGCCACCCACCAAGGCCATTGTCTTCCCTGCTGGAATTTTTAGGCAAAAATCTTGGAAGATTATGCTTTCTGGCCTTGATGGGTATGCAAATTCCACATGCATGAACTCCACTTCACCTGTAACATTTTCCAAAATTTCACCTTCCATGTTCTCTAGGTCTATTTTGGGGACTCTTTTTATCACCTCAATTATACGTTCCCCCGCTGAGCCGGCTTCGGAAAAGTACTTCACGTTGGATAAACTAGAGCCAAGTGCTCTGGTCAACAATATAGAAGGGTAAAAAAAAAAATCAAAAATATTGACCATTTAAACTGATTGATCAAACGCCCAATATGGAAAGGAAAAAAAAAAAAAAAACTCAAAAGGACACGTTATGGATACATCTTTTTCCTCTTGCGTTGCACATTGCGAACATAATTAAGCGAATATAGAAATAGAAAGCGGTGGAGAAACTCACAATCCACCCACCGCAATGGCGGCGCCGACAGCGAATACAGTGCCGCCTTCAGCGCCATGGTACATGACCAGTCTGCTACCGTAATAAGACATGAAAGACCAAATGGCAAAAACGACACCGTTGCTGCCAATGGCCAAGCCTTTAGCCAATCCCTGCCTTAACCCTAACTTCACCGAGAATTCTAGAGCTGCAGAATATGCTGCTGTGGTTTTGCTCTCGCCAACAAAAGCATAAACAGTCCTGATTGATGATATTGCCTGCTCTGCTATGGCACCCGCCTTGTTGTACTCTTCTCTGATCTTTCTTGCGAATCCCATCAAAGTCCTTCCATACATTAGACCGGGAATTACCAAAAGTATGACAAATGGAAGCCCCACAATTGCTAGCCTCCATATCATTAAGAACCCGACGAGATAGCATCCAAAGAACATGGAAGCATTCATCAAGAAATTTGGCACCTAATTCAAAGGGGAAAAAAAAAAAAAAAACAAAGTCCTTAATTTCCAAAGTGAGCTTTCCAATCCGAGAAATATTAGTGCTGCTTTTGAGATAAATTTATGACCTTCTCGCTAAGAACATCTTGGAGCACAAGACTATCATTAGAAACGCTAGTGATGACCTCGGCTGTACTTGTCACGTGCAGATCAAAGTAACCCACATCTTGTCTTAACACGGCCTTCAAGTATCTTGCTCTCATTCTCGTAGCTTGTCTCTCTCCTGTTCTTGTCCAACAAAACCCCTCTGATAATCCGAGAAGCAAAAGAAAAAAACAAAAAAAAAAGTAACTATCAAGTTAGTGATCACCTCCTCTTAATCTCTCTATTTCATTTAAAATCATAAGTTGGAAGCTTAAGTAATAAATGAAACCCACCTAGAAAACAAACAACCCATTGCCCAACAGCCAGGTAACAAAGCGCCAATGCATTCTATCATCCACCGAAAAAAGGGAAAAAAAAAAAAAACTTTAAGACTCTTTGTCCATATTTGCATGTTTTCATAATAGAAATAAAGAGAGCAAAGAGCGACCTGCTTAATATTACGAGTGAACGCATCCTCAGCAGAAGCTGCACCGCCAATATTGTTCATCAAGTTGCTAGTCACATACAGCACAAGTGGGATGGAGAACCCATCACCAATAGATCCGATAACCCCAAGAACCATAAGCAACCGGTCCACAAGGTCTGCATGCATGAAAATCGACCTCAAGGACCCAATACTACTCTTCTTTTCCATTCCAGTACTGCTCTCAGTACCCATTTTTGAACAACAAATACCCAAGAAAGTGTCACAGCTTGGTGAACCTTATTCACAGCTTGTTTGTTTCCAAAAGGGTGTAGCTTCTACTGCTGGGAGAGAACCCTATACTGACTCCCCATTTGTGTGTATATATAGATGCTTGGGAAGATGGGTGCCTTTCGGGTTGGTTAGTAGCTTACTTATTATTGGATATTGTTGGTTTTGAAAAACGTGTGAGGCAGAGATGATCATTCATGGTTGACTTTCATACAATCTCGACCCTCTAAAAGCGTCATTGATGACGCAGTGCGGTAAGTGGAATCTACTTGAAGACTGCTTCACTGCAAAAAGTATGATCTATCAACAAATTTTGAGGATGACATACTCCAATTAGTTTAGTTACAGACCTAAAATACTGACGATGAAAGGGAAGATGGTTTCTGCTTCTCTATTTGACATTTCGCACTTGGGAATCTCTCTGGCTCGACTTTCGGACGGTCCTTTTCTTGGTTCTTCGCCTTCTTTCTGCGTTCCTTCCTTTTTTATTTTTTTTTATTCTTTATTCTTTTTTTATTCATGAAAATTTATCCCAAAAATTGATTGAATACTCACTGCATTCTTCTTCATCTAAATTAAAGTGATTAGATTTGTCAGTTAATTAAGATATGTGGTCATGATGATTAGATTCTCAAGGTATATTTATTTTTAACGAGGAGATAGGTGGACTTGAGAAAATATAATTAATTTTTGTATTATATATAAAAATATTTGATATATAATAAAAAAATAGGTACATTTGAAAAAATATTATTAATTTTTATATTATATATAAAATATTAGATGTATAATATAAGAATTAATTATTTTTATTTAAAATTATTATTTTTAAGTTAATTTAATCGAATTTTTTTTAATAAATGGCAGCTATATTTTTATTCTTTCTATTTTTAAGTTCAAGTTGAAATAATTATTAAAAAAAAAAAAAAACTATATACGCCCACCGCTACGTCGTAAAAAAATAAATCTAGCTAAAATGTCAAACTTCCATTGATCTGTAATTTCTCCTTCTCAGCAATTTTCAATATTTCAGTCCTTATTACAGCAGCAGCAGAACATTGAAAAAACTAAAAATTGACGCATTAGGCATATCCAAATGCACGAATGTGATAAATTTATACCCCATTAGTGCATGTATTGCACATGTTTATGCTGATTTGAAAAATAAAAATAAAAATACAAAAGTAACAACAAAACATTTCATAAATGTTAGACTAACGCATGGAAGTAACCTATGAGATCATCGTAACGAAACTTAAAAAAACAAACATATATATATATATATATATATATATATATATAAAGTATTATTAAGTATATATTTTTCCAATCGTTTAATATATAATTATAATTATAAATAATGATAATATAGCATATCAAGAAAGTTTAACATTAATATAATAATTCTGAAAAAAAAAAGAAAAATAATTAACTTTAATTAAATTGCAGAGCAGCGAGCGACATGTTAGGGAAGAAAGAATGACGCGACCGACATGTAGGCGGAATTTCGCACGGTAACTTAGGGTCAATTTACGTAGGTTGTTTTGTCAACCCATTTGTTCTTGCATAATATCTCATTTGTAGAAGAACTATGCAATTTTTATTTTTATTTTTATTTTCTCGTACACATTAACATGCCACGGTGCCAAATAATAGAATATTATTAAAATCTTGAGCATAGATTCATGGCTTGACTAGACATACCATACATATATATTTATATATAGATAATTTAGTTAATTAATTATTTTTACACATCCAAGCACTGATAAAAGAATGCTGAAATGACGTACTTGCACACAATATAAGCACAAAGTGGCGCATATTATATATATAATATAACAAATAGATAGAGATAACTTATTGGACAGTGATACATCGCTCAGCAATGTATGATTATGTCGCCCATTTCTTCTTTCTCTCTTTCGGTTGTTCTTTTTTCTTTTCTTTTCTTTTTTTCTATATATAAATTTAAAAAAAAATTGTAAAAAAATATTTTCCGGATTTGAATGATGATGCGAAGAAATTTTAGTAATGTGCCAATATAATAACCCATATTTATTAGGAGCAATTTCTTTTCTCTCTTTTTTTATTTTATTTTATCAGAGTATTAGTATAATTTTGTAAAAGCTCTAATTGCAACTTCCAAGTTACTGTTACACTAGAATTCCTTTTTTTTTTTGCTTTTAAGATCTCGTGAATTTAAAAAAGAAAAAAAGAAGAAGAAAAACCTAACCAAAATTAAATCGGTGTTTTGAGAATTAGATTAAACTGACTAGTTCAATCAAAAAAAATTAAAAATTAATATAAAAATTGGAGAATTGATTGATTTATCAAAAAATTAGTGAATTGAATCTAATTTTTTTAGGAGAGATAATAAAAGAATTTAATTTAATTTTTTTCAAATGAAGTCATTTTTTTACAAAAGAAATAAAAATCTATTTTGTTAAAAATTTTCAATGAGAAAAGAACTCAACCAAAACCAAAACCAAAAAAAAAAAAGATTTCCAGTGCAAAAAACAGTAGAAGCAAGGGTTAATTGAGACATGGTCGGGCAGACCTCTAGCATTCAAGATTCGACGGTTAGCCTTTTATCGGGCATCTAAAATTTTTTATGACAATCATGTGTTGGTTCCACTAACAGTAATATTTCACTAAAAAGACTTTTTTGTGTGTGTGTGTGTGTGTGTGTGTGTGTGTGTGTTAATATTGAATATAGGCTTTATTGCAAGCGATGAATTATTGTTAATTCATGAAATTTGTTAAATTATCGTGATTCCTGTTCTATTTGAACAGAATATATTGTTATTTTTGGGGGTTCTTGGTTTGTTCTTGATTTTCTTTTCTTTTTTTTTTTAATTTTTAAAATATATTGTATTGATATTAAAAAATTAATTTTATTATATTTTAAATTTATACATGTATATTTAAAATTTTGGCTTTCATTTATTAAAACTTAGGCATTAAACACGGGTAATTTGACCTTTTTTTTTTTTTTGGTTTTTTCGTTGGTTTCTTTTCGATCGGATCGGAGAAATCATGAACATCATGGGAGGAAGATCTAAGTCAGCTCGAGAAACCACGCATGGTCTGCTTCCATGTTTAACTCTCCGCGTGACCCTATCTCTTGGTACGCTAGCTTGGGCCAGAAATTTGATCTTTTAAATAAGAAAAGCCTTGTAATACATGTGGTTAATCTGTGGTGCTTCCGTAGCTGGAAGACCCACAAAAGACATGTCAAGTTTCCATTAACCATTCACATGCGCTGATACCCTACACATGCATCTCAAAGTTATTCTGATCATTGTCTCTCTGACCTTTCGCAGTTTCTAGAACACACACTAAACCGCTTTTCGCGACGTTGGAATCTTTCTTTACGCGACCAACGTGGACTCTCAGAAAGACGAAGCTTAAACTACACAGTTAGGCTAGTTCAGGGAATTCAAATATTAAATTAATCCATATAAACACAATTTTAGGCAGTATTGCATTGCAGCTGGAAATGCCACGTAACAAATGGCGTCAACACGTATTTTACCGCGTGCCAGTGTCAATTACAGTGGGACGTATGGTACCTATTTTCCGGCATGCTCTAACGTAACATAAAGCTGTTTTTTTTGTCTGTTTTTTTTTTTTTTTGGTTGGTTGACAGCAACAGGAAGGAAGTTTAGAGAATTATGAGCAATAAAACAATTGGTAGAAAATAGATGATAATTATGATGATGATATGTGGGGTGGTGGCATCAACGGTTCAGGACAACTCGAGGGAAGTTTGGAGAATCAGAGATAAATGTAGGATCGGAAAATATATAATAATGAAGAGTCGGCTCACTAGAAAGACTAGTTAATCGAAGAGGGGAGGAGGGGGGACAGAAAGTAACATTGGAGCAATAAGGCAGCCCTCAATGAGTTGCTTCCAGAGATATGTGCACTTAAGATGCAAATTCTCAGCATTAATTCGCTGCTGCAATATGACTAGACAGACCACACTTTCAAAAAGAATATAAGCTCTCGGAGACTTGGGGTTTCTGATCTAATGATGTCACTGCTTCAACATATCCCTGCACTAAATTCTTGATTTGAAGATCTTTTACCCACTAGGCCAAGTGGGTAAAAAATGGAGCCAGTTGATGAATTAAGTGCACTCTGGCTGTTGATGTTTGCAAGCTCAACTAAATCAAGTTGCTGTGTTGTTCTACAGAACAACGGCTAGAGAAGCAGCTGTAGCAGCAGTGTTAGAAAGAAGAGCAATATAAATCAACTGCTTGGCCTGGTTGATCTGGTGTAATTGAGCTCACTGGAGTGGAAACACTAATAAGCATGAACAATCAGGAGCAACCTTTTTGACCATTAGCACTTGTCATCAAGAAGATGCGGACTCTCACATTCGCCATCATTTTTTATGTGCCACAACTCTAGTTGCCATTTGCCAGAACCCCAAGAGCCAAATTGGCTGCTGACAATGCCGCCCCACTAAGGCTACTTACCTCGTTTTGTCCCTAAAATGACAAGTACCCAGAAAAAATTAATAAGATATGAGTTCTGTATTTCCCATTTCGCATTGGCACCATGATTACTGACACTTTGTGAAAGTTAATTTTGTGAAGACATGCATGCCAAGTGTAAAACTTTTTTTTCTTTCACCATACTTTCTTGACGGTCCTGATTACAGGGTAATGCTACATGCTACTGTCTTTTTCGTTCATGTCAATTTTGAGTATGGCATTATGGGGAATCCATTACAATATGACCGGCAGTCTTTCTTCAAATAAACATCATGAGACCAAGTTCTATGAGAGTTATGGAGGCATGCGTAAAAGAACCATTTGTTTGTTGGACTCGATTTTTGCTGTTATGGCAACTGTGCTTTAGATATCGGAGGCGGAGTTGGTGGGATTTTGGTGGTTGTGAGATGATCTTTAAACATGTTTGCATATCAACAAAAAGAAATGCAGTTTCTGCAACTGTTCCTAACAGTGACTTTTGTTTTTTCTGGTACATTGGTAACTGTGACTTGGTCATGACAACTATTGTAGGTGCGGGTGGTGGGGTTCAGGTAGGTTTTATTTTTTATTTTTTATGGTAACTCTTAAGCCATCCCGACTTGGCCGGGGGAATGGCGGATCGATGAGAACCCTTACAGCGCAAGTTGCTTGAATCACGAGCCAAAATCGGGAAGGTGATTAAAACATGAAATGGCTCGTCACTCAATTTTAGGATTCCCATATATTTAACCTGCCCCTCAGCCACACAATCTGGGCCCATACCTTTGCCAGATAAACCAGCTCTTTTTTTAGGTACTACGGAAATAAAACGAAGGACCCAGTGCTCACATGAAGATAAGCCAACCAACTTCAATGTCAGGCATTTGTGGAGATGATCTTTAGGACTGTTTTGCATATCAGGGAAAGGAATTGCAGCTTTCGTAACTGAGAGAGATTCTGCTCAAAGCTGGAGGATGCTGTTCTCGTGGATTGGGAGTGATAAAATCAAGGGTGGATATTTAAGACTCTGTTCCTCCATGTCAAGTCTCGTCTTGTCCCTTTTTTGTATAGCATGAAAGGACGCCCATATGCACTTTAACTGAATTATACCGAAGCGGGGCAAACTTCACTCATCTCAAGGAGAGAAAAGAGACTCCTGCAATCAATTTTACCCGAGGTGCTGAAACGGGTCCACGAGTCATTGATGAATGCTAAGCAGCCACTTTAGTTCCTTTGCTAAGGCCATCACAAAGGTTAGATTTCACTTTAGCCCTATTTAATAACCCTTTATTTAAGAATTTTCTCTGCAGAATTTGAAAAAGAGATTCTGTTTCACAACAATTGGGCGGCGTCAAGCACCCAAATTATCTCTTACTTGATGGGTTTAGATGATTCCTGACAAAACAATCTTCTATGCTATCATTGTGTACTGCTATTAGTGTAATACTTGAACTAACAACATCCGATTTCCATAACTTTTTTCACAAGATAAGCGGGTATCGAGAGGTACCAATGACCAATCTTAGGAGTGATCAGTGCACCAACTTGGGACACGGTTGCCAATCTTGTCCCTTCATATTGGCATTGGAACTGTTCAATATGGACTTGGAGAATGCGTCATTTTAGCACATAGTTGGCAGTGCACTTTGCTTGAAATGCGGAGAATTAGCGATGGGGACTACAAAGACCTGCGGCCCATAATATGCGGAGTATTAATTATTATCCGGAACGATCAGGTATGCATGTGACAAGGCATTAAACAAGCATCCTTAGCAGCAATTGGACTTTAGTCCGAACACAAGGTCCCCTTCAGTTGCATAACCTTATTTGAACGTTGAGCAAGAACTTCTGGGTTGAAATTTACCGCAAGTGAATGCGGAGCTTCATCTTTTTTCTTCTATATGGGGGCCATTTCTTCCTAATTTCCCCTTTCGTTTTTACCGCATAAATGATTTTCAACTTAGTTGAGGTACAGAAGGTGAGAGAAGGAATGGAGTCCAACAAGTATTACAAGAATGACATGGTTTACCACTTCAACTTCAAGTTCATGCACCTACCCAGAGCAACACTAATTGTCTCAAAGTGAGTTATGTTCTAGTCAACTGATTTTAAAGATGTCCTTAATTATTTTTGTTTCGTGAGGAGAAAAAGTAAATGGTTTTTTATTTTTTAATTTCTTATTTTAATTACTATACATTTCCAGTTACTATATAAGGCACAATTGATGTTGCAGATGCAATAGAGAACCCACCATGACAAAAGGTAAATTTAAAGAGGGAAAACATTCACAGAAGTCGCTATCACATCAATTTCTTTCACAATTTTGTCCACAAACACCGAAAAAGATTTGGTAATCCTAAACCATGAAACTACACGAGTGGACGGAAGTAAGAAAGGGCGTTAAGCACTGATCAAATTGTCTGATTCACGGACCCCGATTACGAGGGACAAGGCCACATGGAGCTGATCCCCAAGGATGTGACTAACGAGCTTTTGTTGAGCTTGTGACGAAACTCCACGTACCAGCATGTCTTCATACGTATAGATTTCCTTGAACATGTATTGCAGATGATGGACTTGCTGAAGGATTGGCCTCGGCGATAATGGTGGTACTGAGTAGCTATACTAAAATGTCAATTTGTCGAGCCATACGATACTTTTTTAAGCAGGCTTTCGGTGATGTTGAAGTTGGCAAAGAGAACAGCAATGGGTAGCCAAAAAACGCGGCTAACCGCCGCAAGTGACCGTGGCACCATGCCGAATAAGGAATTTATACAGTTGATCGCATGCCTGAAATATCATCCTGAAAATTGATAGGAAGCACGTAGGGCTTAGTTGCTAGATACTTTACTTTTTCGTTGGCACAAAAGAAGCAACCATTCGATCTCTACGGGAAGGTTACAATTCGAACTTGGAATAATCGCGAGTGACAAAGGACATGGCGAGTCACAATTCGATCATTAACTACGGACTACAATAGACATAAATCTTATTTTTCTGTTTTTCAGATGTTGATGGAAGTGGATGAAATTTGAGTTAATCGCTCAACATAAGCTACCAAGTTTATTAAACAACCTAAATACCATGATCAGATTAATTTAATAATTTCCCTCGATGTTTTTTCTTTTGTTTTTCACCATGCATTGGTTCTTTGTGGAATTTTGGTTAGGCATGTCGAGGGCAGACTTTGTAACATGATCACAACCTTATTGATCTCGCCTACATTTGCTCAATTACCCACAATGTAACATGATTAATATTTTCTTCATTTAAAAAATGTAACAGCAAGTATGAAAATTAAATTTCAACATTAACCCTTTGATATTCAATCATCCGTTGTTGTAAAAAGGCATATTTATTTATTTTAATTTATTATAAATTTTGTTAAACCGTAAATAACACAATAATAGAAATAAAATTTGTTATATAAGGAACAATCCATAAATCCACGAATGGACCGTAAGAATTGGACCAAGCGGGGTGGGCAGCCCATTTTGTATTCAACGTTTATGGGCCCTGTTGATCCATATCCGAAAGCCCAAAGGCCCATATTACGTGAAAAGAAAAGAGAAAAAAAAAAAAAAAAAAAAACTAAAGATGAGAGGATCTCAAAAAAGTCGGCCATGGCGGGAAGCGACGCTCCTCCGCAGAAGCCACTCCTCAAGCCTGATCGGCCACTTCGCCTCCGAAAAGTCACAATCATGTAGGGCGTCCGTACACTTCTCTATTTCTCTCAGTCTGCGCATATCTGTTTGGCTGCCGAGAAACTGCGGTAACACGAGGAGAATATGTAATCGGCCTCTGTTTTGGCTTTAAAGTTTCCGAAACCACGACGTGAAGCATTCGAATTTAAAATTTTCTCTCTAAGCGAGTCAGTTTGGCTGTTAAGAAACCGCAAGGAAAGTGAGGAGAAAATAAAATCGGCCCTTTGTCTGCCTTTTGGTTCCACAGACTACGACGCGAAATAGTCGAAATTGAAGAATTACGAAATATTTTAAATTGTTTTTAGACTCCGTTTATTTAGGCTGAAATGATTATTCTTTTTTCTCGGCAGCTAAACAGAAATTTTCCTGCATTGCTGAATTCTCGAAATTCCGAGAGAAAATATAGAAAGATAGAATAAACAGAAGAATTAGAGGGGATAGAGCTTTGAAAGCAAAAGCCCTTTTTGGATCCGTGACACGTAAAGGCTTAGCTTTTGCGAATCGGCCATTCGACTTCGTTCAGTCGGGTTTCTGCATCTTTTCTTGCATCCGAAACTAAGTGCTGCCGAAACATTGCGATGAATGCTTCTGCTCTCTCATTCAGTTCCTCCTCAGCAAACCTGGGAGACCCCTTTTTAGCTCTAAAATGCTCCTGCTCGGGTTCAAGCAACTCACCACTCTTTCTCCTTTTCCATGGCTTGCCATGACTTCCTTTGCGTGCCTTTGCTTTGGGAGGCCAGTCGCACACTGCCCTTTTCTTTTTCTTCCCAACCTTCGGCTCCCCACTGTTGCTGCCTCCTTGTTGTTCACTTGAACCCCAACGGATAGAAGAGAAAAAAATGGCCAACACGACGAGGTTGAGGACAAGGAACACCGTTGCACGCCATTGCTCCATGAACAGTATGACCATGTTCCGTTTCAAGCACGCAACTGCCAGAGTTGTTCCTGCTGCAAGCACAACACGATGGATGTAATATTCATCTTCGTGTTCTCTCCCATTGGTCCCTCTCTCAGCTCCATTGTTCTCCATTCTGTCTTCTGAAATTTATGTTACAATTTGAACCACATTTATACACGGCCGCTTGGGCATGTTTGTAGCAACCCCCAAAACTCCACCAGTGGTTTTGATGATGAGAGGGCGTGACCCCGTGGCTAATGAGAAGGTGCAGCTGCTTGGGGAGACAAGCAGACATGTATTGCCTGTGATATTGAGGTTTCCATATGATTGATACCACTTTGGATCTTGTTTCGTGTGCGTTTTGGGCTTGGCGTGCGCACAGAGAGGAGTAGACACCACTGGTGCCTTGAAATTTGCCAGTTTGCAGCGTGCTTTGTCCTAGAGCAATGGCACCTTACACAAAATTTAGCAGTCGTTGGGATTAGACACAGTGGGACAAAAAATAAAAAAACAAAGAATTGAAAATTGGTCCCAGAAAAGGCTTACATGCTACAATCTGATGAGGGCAAGCCATATTTATCGTTTAGTCCGAATGGATTCCTCTTACATATTTTCGCATTCGATTGGTAGATACACACAGTATGCAAAAGGGGGGAGTTTTTTTTTATTTATTTATTATTATTATTTTTAAAGGGCTAAAGGAAAGATCAGTACAAATAGCAACGTGAACCATAAATGATTATGAGCAGGATTGGTGTTAGCCAAGTGGGGAGATGTCTTCAGAAAAAGAGAGGAATTTTGTCGGACGACGAAGGAGCACTGCCTCCTCTGATAGCGATGCCACCTTGATTGACAATGACCCCACATGTTCCGTGGTTCAACACGATCATGCATCCCAATATTCCTTCTATAATTCTTTGGCGGGGGCCTGAGGCGAGACATGTGATTTTACTGAAGCACATGCCGTGTAAAACGGATCTCCCTTGGTAATAGTCTCATTTCAAACTTGAATTCCGGAATGGATCACAATTCTTCGCCATCTAATACATGCGGCCTCGATATTTTCTGGTTCCACAATCTCAATAAGTAAATGACATCTGGCAGCCAAAGCCAATGATGGACAGAAGAATGCAATGTTGAAGCTTCACATTGAAATTGAAGAAAAGTATGACCAGTTATGAATTAACACTTGATTGATTACTGAGGAGAAACCGAAATCTCTTGAGTTTGCACAACAACCCGGTGAGTACTGATGGTACCACGGCTTTCCTATGCTGTATAAAATAACTGACAAGGAAGGGTGAGGCTTGATAACATCAAGGTACACTGGGAGACTGGAATTTGAAATGTAAACAATATATATGATTCCAGATCATTGATCCCTAATTATGATCTCCTGTGATATGCAGGCATCCGATTAATCAGGAGTCTTGAATATGTTGACTATCAGATCTAACTTACTTTTGTTTGGACCAGAGCAACGGCTGCCTTGACTCCTATCATCTCTTTCCAGACAAGGAAATAAGCTGCGTAAATGGAAAAGAAACAAGAGAGAATCCATTATCTAGCAGGAAAAGAGAGAGTTTAGTATAAGGGTAAAAAAATCTAATCAGCAGGCACATAGGCACACAATGGGAGAGCCAAAAACCAGGTAAAAAGATTGGTGCATCATGCATGTAACCTGAATAACCAAACCGGCTGCAGCAGGACAATTGTTTTCATGAGGCTTATTATCATTCCAACATTCAAAAAGGATGAAAAAATGCACTAGAAGTCAAACAATGGCGTGATGTAACCAATAATGCTTCAAGTCCCATTGTTTATATTTGGACTTTTCATTTTGAAGGCCATCCAGTCAATTAAGAATTAGGTTCCTCCGGTTAAAGAAACTGAGAATGAGCCGAATACAAAATTGGAGATTGCATAAAACTCCAGTTGCTCTCCTTTATCTTCTAAAATTTCCACAGACATATTATAAGTCAATGATTTAGTGCTCCTAGAAGTTCCAGTCCATTGTGTGGGCAAACATATATATCCATAATCCATTATTTTCTTCCTTGCTAAGTAGATGAATATAATAATTTACCACACATTCAATTCATCAACAGAAAAAAGACACCATGGTACCTTTATATATAAATATTTTTAAGAAGAAGTGAAATATATACAGGGAGGCTATATAACTTAGAACTTGGATCACATTTAAGTGCAAAGGAAAAGCTAAAAAGAAACTAACCTGTTGAGCAACCTGAGCCACTCTCCAACTGTCCCCAGAAGTTTCGTGCACTAAGCTAGATTTCTGTGGCTGGGGTGAATCATTCTGTTTGTCCCCCATTATCTTTTTTGAGGTGTTGTATTCATGAAAAGTGTTTTTCTCAGGGCCACTCAAGGCTCCCTTCTTGCGTTTCCTCTGGAAGGTGTACTTAAGAAACCGATCGTTGTCTTCTTGACTTGGAGATACATTAAGTTCATTGGAGCTGTTGACATCTTTTAAATCAGAAAGTGATACATCAATGGTGGTTTCTTCAGATGCATTAGCATATTTGAGATCAGAGTCTAGATATAGCCCGTTAGCTAATTCTGAGTCTGATTGATCACAAGGAACCATAGAATTTGCAGTAGCCCCTCTTTCCTGTTGTACTGACTCATCTACTAATCTTGTGTCTTTGTCTGTGACATTCTGGATTGCACCAGACCTATTAAGTGCCTTAAAAACTACTCCAACATTTTTTGAGTAAGATTGTGGATCCACACCCCCTCTAATCAGTGTTAGACCTGGATCCAAGCGGGGCAATGGCTTCAACTTAACTTCATTTTCAGTAATTTTTGACTTATCTCCTGTATATTTAGCATTACGACCGAAGGGAAATGAGTAAATCTTGCAATGGGTGAGAAGTGAAGATGGCTGACAAGTTTTGTAGTGCTGATCAGGAGTGGCAGCCAATAGTTTAGAAACACCATTCCCAGTTTGCAACTTCTGTTCTCTCTCCTCTTTGTGAGCATTCATCTTTTCATCAATGAAGCGGAAGATTTGATGCTGCTGCTGCTTCACTTCCAGTTCACTCAAAGCGTCCATCGTAACATTATTGCCAGCCTTGATAGAGGGCAGGATATGTGAATGCTCACCATGTTTAAGATTCCCATTCACTGAATATGTTCTGCATCGTGAAAGTATAGAAGGTTGCTGATAATGTTTCATGAGCTCACTAGGAGAAGCCCTGTGTTTAACTTTTCTCCTGCTTAATGCACAGATCTCACCATGTTTTCTTACTTCTTCCCCAATAAAATTCTGCATCGTTTCCTTGCTCTTAGTTTCGGGAGACAGTCCATTAAATTGCCTTTCATCCTTACCGCATGCTCTGATAGTCAACTCTCTCTTAGTAAGGGGAATTACACCGACTAGTTCTCCGGAAGGAGGCCATGTCGCAGGTAGCAAATCTCCCTCCAATGCATGCATTCTGTCTGTACTTCTGTTTTGGTACCACTCCTTTCTCATACTCACAGAACTCCCATCACTGTCACTAGAAGGATGGCTCTCAATCTGAGAAACACTCAACTGCTCACCCTTTTCTATTGAATTGCAGCACTCATCTTCCAAAATCCTCTGGCTCAATAATTCTTTCTGCACATCAGAGGTCTTTTGTGTTTGCTGATCCAAACTGGGAAGAGCTATTTTAACAGGCTCTAGCAACACATTTTCGTCAGGCAATTCATTGTCTCTCACAAATTTTCCATCAAAAGGCTGGACATTGTTTCTCTTTGCCTTTGCCAACTTATCACGTATCCATGTCAACTCTCCTCTAAGATCAACAATGACACCCTCTGCCTCCTGGAGCTGCGCTTCAAGCACATCAATCTTGCCTTGCTGGCCTGATGATGTTATTTCTGCTTCAATTATCTATTAAGACACAAACATAGCCTGACTGTTTCAATTGCTTACAACAGTGGGGAAAAGGCGTCTATCAAGGTAATAGCACATTTTGAACTAGGTGTCAAGATTAGCTCGGTGGAATATTTTTATTAACAGGATAAATCTTCTGTTCATTATCAGAGATAATGCTATACAAAAATCCAAATGCAGGTAGATACAAAACGATATCTGAGAAAAAGACATGAAATGAAGGACAGTGCAGATATCTGACCCCAACAAGAAGCAATTTGGCTTACAAGCCAAAACCCCCTCACCCAAAAAAAAAAAAAAAAAAAAAGTATAAGTACCTCAAATAAGCACATCCCGGCAGTCAAAATTTTATCACAACACCACCAATTTCAAAAAGGGGGCGTAGCAAATCATTAACCCATCAAGGCATCGTAAGTGTACATCTCTTTCCTGATATTTCTTGTGTGCAAACAAAGCCTAAATATTTATCAAAACAAACAAACATAGCCTAAAATCACCAATTGAAATTTGAAAAACGAGCCGAAACAAAAGGACGAGACCCAAACCACAAATATATATATATATATATAAGATTTAAAATAAAAATCAAATAAATTAATAATTGGCTTGGCGCTCTCAATCATTCCGGGAATTACCTTAGCGTCGATCATTTGCTTCAAGCGCACAAGCAAGCGAAGCGCCTCGCCCTTGGCACCGCACAGATCCTCCTTGAACCGGAGAGCCTTCTTCTCCGCCGCCATTACGCGGCCCGCCGCCTCCTTCGCCGTGTTAAGTATTATGTCCGCGTACGCATTCTTCAGCGCCGCCATTTCCTACACATTACAAAATACAAAAAGACTTTGAAGAAACAAATCCTACACTAAAATTCCTTCGGCCGTAAGATCAAGACCCGCGGAGGTCATGCGGAGGGCAGTTCGGTAATTTTACCTCCGGTTCAGCCATGGCGACCCGTCCTTGCAAAGCAGAGCACGCCTGCGAGCTGTTCGCGTTTTGCGGGTGCGTCCGCGGGCAACCGTAAGGCTTTAACCTTACGAGTTTACAATATTGTCCCCGAACCGGCGTCCAAATTACGACTGCCAGTTGGTTTTTGGGGTGGGGGCCACTCTGTTCCGCCGGAACGTACGGTGTCGTTTCTGGTTCGGTTTCCAGTGCCGAAGGCGGGAAAGGAAACAAAGGACCCCACGAGAAGGGCCCACGAAAAATCACGATTAGCTTGAACAAGCTGCCAAAAAAACCAAAAAAAGGACAGAAGTGCGCACGCGATCCAATCCTTTTTAGCTTGTTTAGAATAACAAGAAATTTAAAATTCAACCCAATTAAATAATTTTTTTAATTCTTCATTTGATGTGGCAATTTGAAAACAATACAATTTCAAGCCAGATAAAATAATTAATGCGATAGGATTACTAATTCTTATCAAAATAAGTGTGAATTCACAGTGGAACTCAATTTCATTTATATTGCTATCTAAAGCGTTTGCATAAAAATTAAAGACTTCAATTAATGCTACATTTTTCTTAAATAATCATTCCCCAGAGGATATTTTCAGATGAATCCACAAAAATAAATAAATTAATTAATAAAAATTGCAAACAACATTTTCTATGAACAAGCCTTTTTATTTTTATTTTTTTTTTTGTTTTTGGGTCCCGATAAACAAACCACATTGTTATTCCATTTTTGGACCCGCACAGCCCCCAATGCAGAAGCCCAGAAAGTCATTTTTGGTCCGTCTTCCCGATCGCTATTTCCTGGATACGGGCCATTGTCATTCTGGACCTACGACTCGAAACACCCATTCGAATCTTTTTGTGTCTACCGGAAGGGCTTTTATAAATTTCTTTTTGAGTCAAATAATGAATTTAATTCATTCATATTTCTAGTATAAATAAATTTTTATATTAAGAAATAGATTATATTATAATATATAATTTATATTTTAAAATTTACCCCGACAATTTGTATTTTTAAATAAATAAATTTCTTAAAACTCCTCGCATCTCCGTGAGTGGAAACGTTGATTCTCGATTGCTGAGGGTTGCCGAGAGCTGCGAAACAGGTGCACCGAGACCACGAGTTGTACTTGTAATATATAAAATTGATGCCAACGCAGAAGGTCAATCTTGGTGGTTACACCCTGAAACCGAGAATGGATGAATGAGAGAAACAGGGTCTACGTTCCACCAAAATAGGAAACAACAAAAAGAAGACGCCCAGAGTTGTAGTCTCAATCTCAAGTGGTGTCGAGCACGGAAGCGGTGACGCTGCAACGTTGAGTTGTAGTCTCAAGCTCAAATGGCGTCGAGCACTGAAGCGGTGACGCTGCAACTTTCGAGGTCTCAGCTTCTCTGGTGGGGCCTCCATTGCGACGAAGATAGCTAGAGGATGTTAGCAGGCGCTGCTATTTCTTGAACCAAAACTAAGTTGTTGGTCAAAGTTTTTTTTTTGTTTTTTTTTTTTTGAGAAGAAGGGGTTGGTTAAGTTAGGACAGGTTCGAAGTTGGATTAAAGTCCTGAATGTTAGGCTCAAAGGCACTTGATCCCCCAACATACACGATACGTCAGCTTTGGCACGAAGAATGTCATGGGGAGACTTTAAAAGGTACCATTAATTGACGAATACTATTCAACTCCTCACATGCAAAATTGAACCAATGGTAGCACACACCGCTCTATTTGCATCAATCGCAGAACACTCACTCTTGTGGTTGTCGTTCCTTGAGGACTTCGATAGAAAGAGAGTTATTTTTGGCCGTACATGCATTTTGGGGAGAATGCATTTTTATTTTTGTTTTTGGTTTTGTTTCTTCTTTTTTAAATAAAAAAAAACTAAAAAAAAACTAAAAATAAGTACTCAAACAACGTTTACATAAAACTTAAACTTCAACTAATAAAACTTAAAAATTATTCTTATTATTATTATTATTATTATATATTAACTTTTTTAAAAAATAAATTAATTTAAATTTTTTTAAAAAATATTTTTAGTTTAAAATTATTTACTCACATAATTTTATTAATAAAATTTATAATTAAGTCGTTAAATAGTTATATATAATAAGTTGTTACTGACATTAATGTGGTTCTGCTGCATCCCTTTCATTGGTTACGAGGAAAGGGAAAGATCTCGACCTTACAGTCTCAACCTACAAATGGGTGGTTCACATGCATTCATGCATTAAGCTGAATATATTCATATCCCATCCCATAAAATGTGTAAAGGAACTTACCGAACGAAGAATTGGAGATTAAACTATAACAACAAGACGAGACAAAAAGCAAAATTTAGCGGAGTTTCCAACCAAAGCATTCTCCAGTGGATTTTATAATAGTTTTTTTTTTTTTCAGGTAAAAAATCCTTAATTAAATCACGAACATAACACCACCTTAGTCAAGGTAGATGTAATCACCAAATCACACTCTCTCGTTGAAAAAAAAAAAAAAGCATCAGGGAAAAAAAAGGGCATCCACCAAGAAAAAAGGCACACCTCATCCCAGACTGATAAAGATAAAAGAATGTAGTAGCCAATTGTTTGGTAATTTTCCGTGACGCGTACGCGGGGAAGTCAACTGAGCCTCCTCTTCTTTAGACCAATCTATAGCGTTGAACTTGCAGACTTTGCTTTTTGGATCTCGCTGCAAAACCCATAAAGAAAATACCTTTATATGCTTTTCTCCCTGTTTGCCATTTGCTTCCAGTTCGAGAGAGTGCTAAAAGATTGGATCTTGGTTCATCGTGATGGGTCCATTTTTATAGTTGAACCTGCAGACTTTGATTCTTCTTGTAGACCCCATCAAGAAGATTAGCTTTCTTCTCTTCTCTTCTCTGCTCGTTTCCCTTCTGCTTCCAGTTCAAGAGGTTCCTGAAAGATTCGATCTTGGTGAAGGTTTACCAAGATGGGTCCAGTTCGATGTGTAAAGCTTGCTGCTTTAGCCATAGTATCGCTGACTGCTATGATATGTGCACCCATGATTTCTTTAGCGATAGTTGAAGATGATGTGAGATGCTTGAAGGGTGTTAACGGCGCGCTTGTTGACCCACAAGGGAGGCTGAACTCGTGGAGCTTTGCAAACTCCTCAGTTGGATTCTTATGCAATTTTTTGGGGGTGACCTGTTGGAATACTCAGGAAAATAGGATAGTCAGGCTGGAATTGCGAGACATGCAGCTGTCTGGGCAGGTTCCTGAGTCCTTAAAGTACTGTCAAAGCTTGCAAACGTTGGATCTTTCTTCTAATGCTCTGTCTGGTACGATTCCGACCCAGATTTGTTCCTGGTTGCCATACTTAGTGTCCATTGATCTGTCCAGTAATGATCTCTCTGGGGCAATTCCACCTGATCTTTCAAACTGTTCCTACTTGAATAATTTGATACTGTCTGATAATCACCTTTCTGGGCCTATACCTGTTGAGTTTTCCTATTTGGGTAGGCTAAAGAAGTTTTCTGTTGCAAATAATGGTCTTACTGGTACTATTCCATCATTCTTTAGTAATTTTGATGCAACTGATTTTACTGGGAATGATGGGCTTTGTGGAAGGCCTTTGGGATCCAAGTGTGGAGGGTTGAGCACGAGGAATCTTGCTATTATTATTGCTGCTGGAGTTTTTGGTGCTGCGGCATCTTTGTTGTTGGGATTTGGGTTATGGTGGTGGTATTATTTGAGGCATTCCCGCAGGAGAAAGAGAGGGTCTGGCATTGGAAGGGATGATGATATCAACTGGGCTGAGAAGTTGAGGGCTTATAAGCTGGTTCAGGTGACTTTGTTTCAGAAACCACTCGTCAAAGTTAAATTGGTTGATTTGATGGCAGCCACTAACAATTTCAGTCGGGCAAACATCATAATTTCCACTGGGACAGGTACTACTTATAAGGCAGTTCTTCCTGATGGATCAGCTCTTGCAGTCAAGCGTCTTAATAATTGCAAGCTTAGTGAGAAGCAATTTCGTATTGAGATGAATCGCATAGGCCAGCTAAGGCATCCAAATTTGACACCCCTTTTGGGGTTTTGTGTTGTGGAGGAAGAGAAGCTTTTGGTCTATAAGAGCATGTCTAATGGGACTTTGTATGCTTTGCTTCATGGTTCTGATGCTGCATTGGATTGGCCAACAAGAATTAGGATTGGTTTGGGCACTGCTAGAGGTCTAGCTTGGCTTCATCATGGATGCCAGCCTCCATTCTTACAGCAGAATATATGCTCCAATGTGATTCTCGTCGATGAAGATTTTGATGCTAGAATTTTGGATTTTGGACTGGCGAGGCTCATGACACCATCAGACTCTAATGAGACCAGTTATGTTAATGGGGATTTAGGTGAATTCGGCTACGTGGCACCAGAGTACTCAAGCACTCTGGTTGCTTCACTGAAGGGGGATGTGTATGGATTTGGTGTAGTGCTTTTGGAGCTAGTGACAAGGCAAAAACCTCTTGAGGTCGCCACTGCTGAAGAAGGATACAAGGGGAACTTGGTTGAATGGGTAAACCAACTTATCAACTCTGGCAGAACCCAGGATGTAATTGATAAGGCTATATGGGGCAAGGGATATGATGAGCAAATCCTGCAGTTTCTAAGAATTGCACATAAGTGTATAGTTCCACGGCCCAAGGAGAGATGGTCTATGTATCAAGTTTATGAATCCATGAAGATTGCTGCCAATGAGCTTGATTCTGGTTTTGCAGAGCAAGATGATGAATTTCCACTGATTTATGGCATGCAGGATAACGTGTTAAGTGTAGCTTAGGGCATATGTGGGAGAAGCCCAACAAAATGGTAGCTGTTTTGCCATGTACTGAAAATTGTACATCTTCTGGTAAAGATATTTGTGTAGATTGTGTGATTTGGACTTTTCAGCATCATGCCCCTAGATGCATACATATATTACAGATCCATATGTGATGATAAGATAAATCTCTTTAAATCAGTTCCTTTTATTTCATGAAGTCTTTTGTTTTCTGTTTTTAGAGAACCATCTCAACATTGGATGGAAGAATTGGCAATTTGTTCTGTGTCTTTAGACTTAGAACTCTGATATTAACGGATATGAAGCTTTTGATGCAATTTTTAGAAATGTAGCCGCTAAATGGTTCATTTATCTGGTTTCGGGCACTCGATATGGCTTACGGCATGTTAATGTCTCTACTCCTTGGTGAAAACATCAAATGCCCAATTTGTTCTCTTCTGTCGAGACGATGCATCCGAGTTATTGAACCATTTTCAATTCTCTACTCCGGAAATGTTGCTCTGATTTACTTATCAATCCTCTATTTTTCTTGCAAGCCTGCTTTACATTGTGAAAACATCCTTACCAGGTTGCCTCTTGTTCTTGGCTGACCAAAGTCACCAGACGTTCTCAGAAGAAAATGCAGGTGGCAAAGGGCACGAGGATAAATAAGCAATCCATTGTGCGCGTGTAGTACTTCTACCCTGCCGGCCCCAATATGCTTGCTTGATAATCATTATTCCTGCAGGCTGATAAATAAAAAAAAAAAAAAAAAAGGGCCCCCCCGACTTTACCCTCCTCGTCATTTCACAAATATACTTTTTTCCCGCAACCTGGAGTCCCCGTAACAATGGCGTAACTTACCTTGACACCAATAGAAGTAAAGCTTCCATTGCACGGGAAATTTCCAGTTTTACAAGAGGTGGAGAGGGAGCAAATCTGAAGTACACTATGGTCATCTGATCCAACAATTGTAAATATGATATTTTGATCTAAGAGGCAAGATAGACACGCCCATAAAATTATCTTCCAATCTTGTTTCACGTGCTTAGCGTTTGGTGATAATTGTAGAACTCCTCGATTCTAGCTTTTAAAGTAAGCCTTCGAACCATACGGCGGGTCATGACTCTCGAAGTCCAGTCAAGGAACCCCACGAGAATTAGGGGAATCGGTCATCTCATCAATGCACGAAAAGGAAAGAAGCTCTAATTTTGAGCCTCAATTCAGTCTACTTTGGACCGGGTCTTCGCTTCTCGAACCATTCAAAACCACACCAGAAAAGATGCCAAGAAAAGAGGTGAAAGGTGAAAGGGAAAAAAATAAAAAAAGAAAACAATGAAAAGGAAGATTGCTCCTTCCTTTGTTTTCACTTTTTGAAAGATACTGTAAAGACGAGTTTGTACAATCATCTTGACCATAAATATCAACTTTAAAAGCCATATGGGGTTTCAAGATTTGAAATTTTACTAACAAAAAACATCTCAGCCTATGATTTTGTGGCTATCTTCGAAATTTATAATGTGATTGATTCATTGCATTTTTGCTTTAAATGCATGCACAGGCTCATTTAAGTGTAAAGTTCAGAGCAGTTGTGAATTCTCATGTTTTAAAGCGTTTCCAGTACTTGGCCAAATGAACTCACAAGAATCAAGCAGGCAAGATCCTTCAATTATTGCTCTCATCATGCACCGTTAAAGGGAAAGAGTTCTCGAAAAAGAGCAACCGTAACCAATGGCTAATGCTTTAGTTGGGGAACACAATGCAACTTTGAAGTTAAAGGAGAAAGCCAATCAAACATTAAAGATATAGCTATGGTATACTGCTACAGTCCCACTAATCGTGTACGGATACTAGAAGCTACGTTGGACAGCGTCCCATTCTTTTTTCATGCAAAGTAGAACCCCTATCCATAAACTTTTTTCTTTTACAGAATCATCAAACAGAAAAACACGCCTATACTTCAAAAAGTTCAAACCTTTTCTCAAAGTTCTTCGTTGGGTTGGCTCAAGTTTTGAGAAATTATGAAAGTTTTTAATCAATAGAGTGAATTAGCATAACTTCCAAAATTTATAGGAATTAAGAATTGACTCAACAAACGAGGAACTAACCATTGGAATAGTAGCAATTCTAACTATAGCTAGATACATGTGCAATCAAGACTAACTCACAAACCCCCAGCCACGGTAAGGAGCGTGTCTCAATTAAGAACCTATTTGGCTGATATAGCATTGAAATAAACAGATAATCTGATATTTGCCTTCCATGAGAGTTCTTTGTCGAGCTCTTTCTCAATTCAGGTTCTTCCAGGTGGTTGTCTAGACTTGGATGCCCTCCTGAAATGGCAAAAGGCAAAATATTAGTCATATAGGAATATGAAAGAGAAACAAACAGAGGAAATCCTAAAAAAGGATAATCAATTGTTGGTTACGGCGACAAGTAATGTGCATGATGCAATTGAATTACCATGAAAAATGCTATTGAATATTTGACGAAGATAATTAGAGTTTTGAGTCACACTGAAACAAAAGGGTTGGCGAAATTGATTTGAGTTTTGACAGGACACAGGCGTTCTATCCACGCATCTAAAGTTGTCCAGTTCTTTCCACAATGTCTTTGTTTCTTTCATAAAAATAAGAGAAAGATTGATATCTAAAGAAGCTTTTGATAAAGAGTAACACAATCACCAGGTTTCAAGGATTCAAAATGAGTATTTCCACGGAAAAAAAAAGAAAAAGAAAAAAGGAAAAAGATTCGAAATGAGTATATAAATATCTCTTTTACACATCCAGATATCATATTTTATTGAAGAGGATGCATAAAACATTTCTCCATTAGCCTCTCATTTAACAATTTCCCTTTGTCCCCAACAATCCAAAACAAAATAAATGAGAACTGAACTCTTATCAGGCACAACAGAATCTTGTATGTCATTCTAGTTTAAGTTCATGCTAGAAACTGAGACTGATATGGTCACTGGATGTATACTATCACAATTGGCATGTTCTTGTCAAGCTAACTTCCAATACTCTTTACCTCAAGCCATCACTAGTCGCTCAACAGATAGCTTTCTCTATTGGTTCCGAGCGACCAACTACAGAGTCAACATGCTAAGTGCAGGATGTATGTACCTGTTGTGAATGGGATCAGGTCCATTCGGCACTCTTCTCTTGCTAACATAATGGAAGTCATGATCCTGATAAAAATGATGCCTCTCTCTTCGAGTCACCTTCCAGGTTTCACCAGATGGAACCATGATTCTTGTCATCCTTTTTGTTGCATTGTTTGCAAGAATCTCAACATAGAATAACCAAACAAACCCCACAATAAGGACAGCTCCAAATAAAGCCCTCGATACTCTACTCTTACTCCCCATGTTTTACCCTATCATTTATCCTATAATTCAATAGATGAAAAGAGCTGACCGTTTAGAATGGGGATCCCCAAAGGACCCAAGAGAATCATGTCGGCTTTATGAGGAAGAAAGTGTGTACGAAGCTCCCAACAAGTAGGAATACAAGGAGATGAAAGGAAGCTAAGCACTCAAGACAGGAGTTTTAGTGGCTTTTTAACTTGGCGGGTAAGAGAAGAGCTCTATTTAAAGATGGAAGAAAGAAATCTGAAGGGTGGGAGATGGAGAGAGAATGAGAAAGGTTAAAAAAAAAAAAAAAAAAAACAGAAGGTGAGAATAACTAGAAAAACAGAAGAGGTTGGTTACCCTTGTGCTTTATATATATCGGATGGGTCCAAGCAAGTTCCCCCTCTCTGCTTTTGTTTGTGCATTTTCAAGTAGCAAACAAGGGGGACCTCGCTGTCTCCCTTCGGCCTTGACTATTATATTTTTATTAGCTTGTTATTTGCAGAAGACATAGGGGATTGTGCGGCTACGCAAAAATGGGACGAGGAAGTTCCCATTACTGGTCCACTCGAGCTATCAAATAGAAGATCTTAACTATGGAGACAAGACCAACGCTCCCAATGTTTCTTCGGTATCCATGAATGTTTCTTCAGAGATGTTGCCATGTCTGTCCTTTTTATCTTGCTAATCAAGTGCTCTCAGACACAAAACTGGAGATGTCTTCCAAACTTTAGAAAAGCACATCACATGCATACCCTTTAGAAAAAGATGGGGATGAGTTCCATTCTTACGACAATGAATCTGAAAAAACCCGAAAGCTTTCCAAGAAACACGAGTAGACTCAGATAATAATCATAATAACTGTGGCATTAATCAAACTAACAAAAAGGTCACGAGACAGAATGATAGTTCCAAAAGACCAACACAACTTGCAGTAGCAGAAATTGAAAACTCTCAGATTCTTCATGACAGCATATGAATAAAGTATGAGAAGTTAAAACACATTATTTTAGACTATTCACTCAATAATAGAAGAAATAATAGTCTTTCAGCTTCGTTATCATGATCTATGACATGGCCACCAGCACAATCTCCGTCTTGTTTAGTTTCTTTCTTCCTCTCAAACTCCTAGTCAACAAATTTGGTAAAATACAATTCCAAATGACAACAGCAGAACTGTTATTTTTCAAAATATGTCGCGATCAAATCTTGTCAATCTGATTCCAACCTCCTTGTCAAAATATTTATGGGTGGGGTAGCATAAAAAGTAGAGCAATATTTTCATGTTGATGTCTAGACCCTTAATTTCAAGAGCTCCTAGAACAATCATATACTTGTGGGGGCAACTTGTTTATTCATGAAGAAAATGAAAGATCCGCTAGAGGGTCACAAATTCGTACTTCACCAGCTAATTTGTGTGCGCCCAACTGTATGAATCCCAACAATGTGATCTTTCTTTTCCCTCGGCAAGCCCTGTGGTCCCCAAGTTGCATTGTGATCTATGGGCTTAATATCAGAGACCGAGAGAGAGAGAGAGAGAAAGCAAAACTCGCGGTGAAGGGCTCCAAACCGTACTTACAATAGATAGACATGGCAACAGCGCTGAATATTCAGCAGCTTCGACACCAAGAGATAATCACTCTTTCACGCTATAGCAACAAAAAGATTCTGCGTGTAAAATGTTGTTCTTTACGCAAGCTCCTTTGGTTCGAAGAAGTAGCCGGCACAGTACCGGGGTACTTGCAAATGCCAATCAGTAATCACTCCATCTACAACTATACAAAAGCCAAACCTTTACCGCCTTCTAGGATCAAAATGATTGCATAACCCTACTTCGGACAAATAGAAACATGGATCCGTAGGTCAAGAGAATTCCCTGTAATCATCCAAAAATCACCGAGGAAGAATATAAAGATGTTTGTCCTGGAATCCTGCAATCTTTTTCTCACGTTCACAAAGGCTTGGTGAATTATCATAAAAAGCTAATGGGAAAATTTAAGAACACATGACCAAGTTGATGCCCAGCATAATATAAGAGAAATCCTAGTAAAAATAATAATAAAAAAAAAACAACGAGGACAACAACAACACTTATTTTCGGCAGAATGATACACTCTAAGTGGACAACACACCTATATTAAACACACTAGCTTACAAAATCCTGGCAATCATGATCAGTGATCAATCAGCTGGCACATTACATTGGGGTGCTGTCCCAATATTCTGCAGCTCATTAGAGCATCACAGAAAGAAACCAAAACTGGAAAGCAAAACCAAATGCTACATTTAAAAGCCTAAATATCATGACGAATTTAGTACGGCATCCAAGAAAAAAGATACTTACCATTAACCTTGACTAGGTCTGGTTTCCCATGGCCTAGCTTTAATAGGAATGAATATTACCACATCTAGTCATACAAGTTAAAGATGGGTCATGTTCACAATTTTAGGCACAGATTAAACTGCAACTTCCACTTGTACGCTTGAAGTCAAACTAGAACACTTCCTCTGGGACCACTTGGGTCTGTATATTGCCAAATGTGTTCTACCAAATCTTCAATCAGTTATCTGCAGTTTCACATTCATAATCATCGAAGCTATTGGAAAAGCTTTTATTGCAATTGAGAAGAGGATTACTCGACACACAATATCGTATCTCTAACTGCTTGAACAGTGGTGGATAACTTTGGCGAACCAGAATATATGCTACTATTAGTC
Organism: Bruguiera parviflora; assembly: GCA_019804595.1. NCBI lineage: Eukaryota > Viridiplantae > Streptophyta > Magnoliopsida > Malpighiales > Rhizophoraceae > Bruguiera > Bruguiera parviflora. The sequence goes on from CM034046.1 coordinate 943,898, forward strand.
CACATTAGACAAGCAGTCTTCAGTATGCATAGAGCCACTTTATTACAAAAGCCTCTCAATGCTACAGGCAGAAACCTTGCCTGAAATAAAAGATAAAGTTACCCGAGAAGTTATACTAGAATGCAGTGTGAATACTGACATATGTTCCAGAAAAGGTGGACCAGTGGTATTTGGATGGTTCAGGATAATGCGCCAACCAATTTTGATGGCATTAATGGATAAGAAAAAGGAAAGACCAAATGTCGAAACTTTGGAAAAAACAAAAAATTACGAGTTTAAACCCTTTCAAGGCATCTGCATGAATCGAGCATGTAAGTTCCTTCTTAAAGGATTCTCCTCCAGCTTGACAAGAAAATCTTGGATGATTATAAGACAAACTTGGCAGAAGTCTTTAGCCACAAAGAACACTATGCACGAGGCTCCCACGACATGGGATTTGAGAAAGGGGTTAATTGTACTATAAACCTATGACCTCAGGCCCAAAGAGCAAAGATAAAAAAGTAGATGCCCATAAAACGAGGTTTGAAAAGAGAGCCACAATGAAAGAAACACTTACAATAAATGTATCTTCCCCCAGTGACGATTGAATTTGGAATTTGATCCATCAATATTCCATAAACAACTTCCATATGTGGAGGCGTAATACTGATGAAATCAAATACTTACTCTTCACCTACACCAACAAACCTCGGTTCATAACAGTGAGATAAATGAAGTCATGGCTTCTTCTAGAGGTGCAATATTTGACACTTGTAAATGGTTAACTACACAAAGTTGACACCATCTTGCTTATTATTTGACAGGGTGATTACTAGTGACACATGAAATAATAGACAGTATCAGATTCAATATCTTCATCCTTGACCGTTGAAAACAACTATCTTAGTTAATCCATGGAGAGAGTAAGTAGGCGAGAGGAGAGGGGAGTAAAAACAGAGAAATCACCTAAAAGCTGCTCTGCCTCTTTTAAAAAGCTTTTCAACACAAACTGTAAGTACAACACATCAAGAAACCCAATGCACTCCAGTTTTGGCTGTAGAATATTTGAAACGACCCGGCGATCCATCTCAACAAATATGCCTGAGATTTGACAGATATCAAAATGACCAACCAATGTTTTTCTCAACAAAATAGGTGATAGTCAAATATAAGGATAGATAGAGAAGGGCAAACCCAAGAATAGGAATGATAACCGTTGAATGTCTTATTGGCGATCAAAGGTAAACATAAAGCTCTGACTTCCTATTGTATCAAAAGATTCCACTGAGTTATAATAATACTTCAGAACATCCTCGGCTGATTGCTTCAATACCACCATACAAGTCTAATCAGCAACCAGGCCTGAAGGATGCAGGACAACCACCAGCTGACTAGGCATAGAAAAACAAGCAACTTTTAGCAGACGATAGTACAAGAAGGAAAGAAAAAGTTATCAAAAAATGACAGAAACTGGCACGAACCGGATCACTAGAAAACTGATATTACACAACAGCTGCAATAATCTTTGACGAAGAACTTTCTGAATTTGCAATATATCAAATGCAGAACTTTTTACAATTTCCATCAGGGGGCATTCATCCATTCGCTTCGGTGAGAACAATTTCTTTCTTTTAGCCCTTCCACAAAGCACCAATCACTTCCAAATGATTGGTCTGCCATATCCATCATATTTAATGAGTTACAAAAGGAAACACTATGTTTAACCATCATGATAAAGCTCTACCCGGATCAATGCCCTCAACAACGCCCTTTTCCCCATCGTGTTGACAATAATGAAATATAGCCCTCTATATTCATGACCAATTCTAAGCCATCAAACATGTCCCAGTGTAATGTCTCCCAGAAGCCTATCATCAAGAAGGATAAGTTCCAGTTAACTGTGCACATTTCAAGCAACTACTAGCTATCTCCATATCTTAAAGATCTAATTCCCTGTAATGCCTTTAACACTAGCCTTGATTGTTCTCCCACGCAAATCACCCCATATTTGATGGCATTCTGAAAATACGTATAAAATCAATGGATTAATTGGCAGAACTGCTAAAAAACTCCTCAACTTTGTCATTTCTCTACCCAAAACCAAATGAGAATGGAATAAGGAATTCAATTGTATGCGAACCTGAAGTGACCTATGAGTCTCCCTCTCGGCTTATTGTCCTCTTCAGGAACCTGCTCTCCTCTTCCTCTCCTTTCCCTCTCCACTTCCCTTCTCCTCCTCGACTAGAGACAAATTTCCCATTAGAGCCAGCGCTCACTCTTTCAAGCATAAAATACAGACGCAAGAAGCAATGTTAAAGCTCAAAGCTTTGTTTTCTTTGCCTTTCTTTTTCTTTTTCTTGAGAAACAGACAAACACGAGAAAGAGTGAAACAGGGTATGTCTGGGGATGGACTTTAGGTGAAGTTTCACATAAAAATTGAGTTGGATTGAAGCCATATCATTCGAGTAAATCCACTCCCTGAATCTGCGAACATGCGTTCCAACAGTAACTCCAGGAAATGCGTTAGTTGGACAGCCATAAACCCCCCCCCCAAAAAAAAGAAAGAAAGAAGAAAGAACAGTCTTAAGGAACGTTCTCTTGACAATCAGCAGCATTTGAGACCAGGCTCAAAGAAGCAGAAAACACTGAAGCCGATGTGCGTGTGCTCTTCAACTACACAATCAAGTCGCAAGCCATTGCTCACTAGAGACCTCCCTACAAGGATTTACATTTGCACCTCATCCAATCTAACCAGCGAAACAAACAAGAATCCAAATCGAAGGCAACTGGGAGAAGGCTTAATTCGCTTTAATCGACGGCCCGTTTACCCGACAATTAAGAGCCGAAGATTAACTTCGAAAAAAAACGAAAGATAAAAAAAAAAAAAAAAGTCAAGAAAATCAAGAAACGAGCCGAGTCAAGAACGCGGATCTGTACGTTCCGAAACAGAACCACGAGGATTGAACAGGATCGGCTTCTGAAACAAGAAGAGAACTTGACATGAAAAATCATAAAATTCGAGAAGATCAAGAGAAATCAAAAGAACAAAATAAAGAAACGACTCGCGCGGGTCTTCCCATTTTCAAATTTTTAAGCCGTTAGGTTCCACGCCGCTGATGCGCTGTCGTTTTGATGCATTTTTTGTTCAAGACATTTAAACGAATTCATAATTTTATTAACATAAAAAATAAAACAAAAAACCATATCAATTTTATTTAAATAATAAAATTATATTCAATAAAATTCTATTTTTTATTCAAATTCTGACTATTTCAGTCAATGCGGTGGAATGGAATGGAATACTCTGGTTGGGCTGGGCTGGGCTGGGCTGGGCTGGGCCCCATAGAAACTTAAAATTCTTTTGGTGGGTACAAAAAGCCAATTATATTCTTATAGGAAAATTATATCCAACTAAAATTCTCCCCGACTGATCATTATTATCTGTCCGGTTTACTAATTAGATGGTGATTAATTAATGTTAATGAGCACAGGAAATAATTAGTTACTAATTAATTTGCATAATTTATTAAGTTTAAGACCGAATTACAAATGTATTAATAAAACAAACAAACAAGAGGGGGAAAAAAAAAGGGGGGGTTAATTAATACGCGCGTTTGCGCCGTTGATTGTTTTTTTGAGCAGAATCGACATGTCGTTTTGTTCTCTACGGAAGACTCGTGCTCCCGTTAAAGGACAAACCAACCCCCGCCTCTCCCTATGGACTTGGAGAAAGCACGCGCTTCTGTCGGCCAAAACTATGAAAAATCTACGCCACGCGCCCCATCCTCGGAGACGAAGACGACGTTGCACATCCGACGGCTGGGCCGGGTCCAAAATCCACCTGGCGGTTCTACCGACCGTCAGATCGACCAAACTGTAGAAATACTCCCGCGTGGGGCCCGCGCGAAATCTTTCCTCTTTTCTGTGGGCAATGGGAAGCGGGCAAAAAGGAGAACAAGAGGGCTTTTGTTAAACTTGAATTGAGGTTGCTGTTATGGAGATTTAAGTAGAAGTATTAAGAGAGAGAGGGAGAGAGAGAGAGAGGGAGAATGGGGGGTTGTGCTTCGAGGGCGGAGGGCTGTGCATCGAGGAAGGAGAAGAGAAGCGGGAAGCGAAGAAGGAGAATAATCAGAAGGCGGGTTTCGTCTGTTAATAAGATTGAAAAAGTCGAATGTTGTGGCCAAACTGATCGGTCTTTCACTAATCCTACTCGTCAAGGTTTGTCCTTTTTTATTTTTTATTTTTTATCACGTCTCTTTATCAAGCCATCGCAAGCAATCTCACTAACTTTTTCATGGACAGGGAGCATTGACTCGACGTGGTGTGATGCGATATCTGTGATTGAATCTGAATGGGACGATGAGTTTTACAGCGTATATGAAGGTATGTCTGTCTGTGGTTTTAGCTCATCTACAACTTGTTCCGTTTTTTATTTTTTTGTTTTCTTTTTGTTTTTTTATTTTTTTGGGTGGATGGTTGAGAGTTCTGATCACCCAGAATTTAATTTTCTTAATTGCAGATGGGTCCTCTGTAGTTGGCCACGAAAGTAAGGATCTTGATGATTTGGCAGCTCGCAACTCTGTTGAAGAGTTTGCCAATGATGGAGACGTGGAAACTGTACGGTCAAAAGGCAGCGCGCATTCTCACTTGAGGCCTAATACGGTGTCTCCTGTTTTGGTGGATGAAGTTTTGAATGGGAGTGCAGGAGGAGGGGGTGAAAGGCACATGACAGACAATTGTGGACTTCTTCCAAACGCTTGCTTGCCATGTCTTGCCTCAACTGCCTCCCCGGTTGATAAGAGAAGATCTTCAAGCCCCGGCACGCCAAGCTCAAGGAGAAGGGCTGCCCTTAGACTTTCTTTTAAATTTAAGGAAGAACTTCACACTCCGACATTGGGTGAGCGTTCTCCTAGTCTTTTCATTCTCGATAGCTGATTCCTTACATGTCCATTGCTCGATTGTTTGCTTCCATTAATAAAATGGATGTGATTGTTTCTTGATTGAAGTTCCTGGGGAAGTAGATTTTCACTGATTCGAGGTTTAGCATGTTCAAGAAATCATCTTCATGTGCTTGCTCTCTTTTTTCTTGTTTCAGTTTCACCCAGGGCTCTTCTTCAAAGGCCAATTGCCGGTTCCTCTATTTCCTGCTGTCCTATAGACAAGAAGATGCCTGATTGTTGGTCACCAATCGAGCCAACTACTTTCAAAGTTCGGGGAAAGAACTACTTCAGGTGAGACATATTTCAAAATTTTGGTTTTTTTTTTTTTAATTGGCAATCATTTCTTGATTGTATATGAAAAAGGCTCCTTTTTCTGTGTCTGATGGGGGACTCAGAGTTACTCTTTTGTTTAACTCTTGGATCTCCCATAGCTGAAATTCTCCATGTGCATGCACCGACGGGATTTTGAGGCGCTGTATTTTACAGTTTTTGTCCCCTCTTATGTTTTTTTTTTTAGGGACAAAAAGAAAGATCATGCTCCAAAGTGTGCTGCATTTTATCCTTTTGGGGCTGATTTATTCTTATCTCAAAGGAAAATTAATCACATTGCTCGATTTGTGGCACTCCCTAATATTGGTGCATCTGATGAAGTCCCTTCTGTTCTTGTTGTTAATGTCCAGGTACCAATATCTGTTACTTTTTACCTGAAATTTCAAAACCTTTTTAGTTCATGTCAATTTCTATTGGATTACATTTGCCAACTAACTAATGCAATATCCTACATAAAACCATGTTTATCTATGATCTAAAGAAGCTGTGAAAGAGGGTTGTTTGTGTTGAGTAAAATGAAAGTAAAAAATTTCTCTGTGCCAGACATTTGTTCGCATGCTATGTTCAGTTGTTAGGAATAGGGAACAAAAGCTAGTTGTGCTACACCACTCATTAACCATGCCTCTCATTGTTGACATGAATTATTTTGCTCACAGATACCTCTGTATCCGGCTGCTATTTTTCAAAGCGAAAATGATGGAGAAGGAATGAGCTTGGTTATGTACTTTAAGCTATCTGAAAGTTACTCAAAAGAGCTTCCTCTTCAGTTCCGAGAGAATATCATTGTAAGATGGACACTTTGCCAACTTTGTGCTTTGCAATATTCCCATATGTTCTCCATTCTGTGGACAAGTAGATGCTTCAGTTATTAGCTCTGGCATTGCTGCAATGTGCTTAATCATGATATGCCTATTTATTGTTAATTGTCTATTAAATGAGGTTTTTTCTGCTTTGTTTCATTTTCAGAGGTTGATTGATGATGTAGTGGAGAGGGTTAAAGGCTTCCCTTTGGATACTATAGCACCATTTAGGGAAAGATTAAAGATTTTGGGCCGACTAGCTAATGTGGATGATCTGCTGTTAAGCACTACTGAAAAGAAGCTCGTGAATGCTTACAACGAAAAACCTATTCTTTCACGACCTCAACATGAATTTTATTTGGTATATTTCAAGCAATTTTCTTTAACTATTTTATTTTATGCTTTCAGTCTTCTACAAAATAATGCCACGATCAGAAATCCATTAGAAACTTTAGTCTGACCTTACTTTGGCATGAACTGCAAATGCAGATTATTGCCATGTTTCATGGGATTGAATTTCCATGAGAACAAACAAAAATTGAAGAAAGTCCATCATAACTTGTGCTTTATATGAATACTGTCGCAGGGAGAAAACTACTTTGAGATTGATTTGGATATGCACAGATTTAGCTACATATCTAGAAAAGGTTTCGAAGCACTCCACAGCAAATTGAAGCACTGTGTCGTAGACTTTGGCCTAACGATCCAGGTGAGCATCTTCCTAGATTCCTAGCAAAACCACTTGTAATTTGTTTACCATTGCATATGCTGTCCACCTTACATTGAGTTGCAATTTTGATCAGGGAAACAAGGCTGAAGAATTGCCGGAGCACTTACTGTGCTGCATGCGTTTGAATGAATTGGACTACACTAGACACCATCAATTAGGATTTTAGAAAGGTCTTCATAATCTCAGAAATTTTCATCCAGTGAAAAACCTGAGAGCCAAAGGTTCTTCTTCCTCCTCCCCCGTGGGGAGCCTGCAAGCGTTGGAAGTTGATCTTTTTAGCCCCTAATTTTTTTGTGTATCCAGTGAATGGTACAAATACTTTAATGTAACTAATTCAGAAAAGAGAGGCAATAAAAATACTCGCAATAATTGTTCCCTTACGTGTTATTAATTACTTGAGAACGATGATCACTCTATTATGCATGTCTTAATCAAGTCCCGACTGACCCTTGCCTGTAATTGTTTTTCAGCACTTTTCCCCATCCTTCCAGCCATTTTTTCTTGCATCATCGCCCCCGCCCATCCATAACGGTAGCCCAAATACCTCGGGATTTCTTCTTGCATAAAATCCTCGAAAATTAACGGCAGAGCCAAGAGCATACGGATGCTTAGCCGTACCTTGTCCCTCAGACAAAGATAATGAAAGAAAGATCGAACGACTTTAGGGTGCGTTTCAATTATGACGACAGTGAAATTACGTTTGGCAAAATGAGGACCAAAAGACAAAAGCTGGACCCTTTTTCTTGTCTACAGACTAACAAATTTGTGTTCCTGAAAAGACACAACCTTCACGTTTCGTTCCTTTAATTGCTTTTCAATCAACCCTTCCAGTCTAATAAATCATGCTTCTGACTCCATTTCCTCCATTTTCTGTTTTATGTCTTATGTTTTTTTTTTTTTTTTTTGTGTTTTTTGTATGTATGTATGGCTTTTTCAGATGAACATAAATCCAGACTATCAGGGAACAACTTGGTCTTCAATCAACATATAAAATGTGTAAGCTGACAAATTTTGCACAGATGATGTAGAGAAGAAAGGAGGAAATGGAGTTTCCAACAGAGAAAGAAAAACTAGGCTCTGGGTTGAGGCCCTATGCATTTCTTGAAAAATGAAAAGATGCCGCACCTTTTATCTTCATTTCTTGATTTATGAGACAACGTAGAACAACCCGAATAGCCAATCCCCTCTTCATGCATTGATTCCTCCCCTCCATTGCCGAATCTGTAGGTGTTCCTGGGATTCAATTCCTGGCTTCTGCCGATGTTGGGGCTGCAGCTGCTGCCGAAAAGGGGGCCGCTGAATCCTGCCAGCGGTCTACTCTTGGATTCTATGTGAATATCATCCCAGACGCGGCCGGAGGAGCCCTGCCGGCGGAATGAAACACCTGATCTCTGCAATGTGTTCATGGTTGCTATCTTTCCTCAATCTTCTATTTTCTTGTGTTGACTTCTCTACTGGAGGCTTTTCCAAAGATTATTTTTTTCATTTTGTGTTCCTCTCAACCTACACAACCATCTTTGGCTTGATGGGTGGCAATGCACTTTTATTTTTGTGGTCTTTTTGTCCCTTCAATCAAGCTGCAAACTTTGAGAGAGAGAGAGAGAGATGGCGTTTGATATAATTATTATTATTATTTTTTTTTGTGAGGTTGAATGTGATCCCTTCCATATGACCCTAAGAATTTAGTGGATCGGCCGGAAGGAAAGAAGAGATTTCCTACAGCCTGTTTGCGTGGCAGATTTTGCCGCTCCCACGTGGCAGAAGCAACCTCCATTTTTGCTTCTTCGGAAAAAAAAAAAAAAGAAAAAAACTAAAGTTGGCTGCCAGCGTACATTCCATAGGGAAATAATTAAATGAATGAATCTTGAAAAAAGAAAGATGGATAATTAGCTTCATATTGCAAAGCATAAATTTGAATTCTGTGATGGGAGTTGGGGTGCAACCTCACACGGCTCCGGTGCACGATTTCTCAAATAAGATTGAATTGCAAACTTGGTAATCTGATTTGTCATTCAAAATTTTTCTCGCTAGCCAAACAGATTTTAGATTAGAGTCATATAGATTTTCTTATTAGATATGGTCAAAGCTACTAGTATTCAAAAGAAGGATCCAAAAGTTGAGGAAATTGAGAACGCATCTCTTCATCCCTGTCCAGAATACTGTCCACAAATGAACTCGCCGGAGATGGTGCATTTGCATGCCTTGTTGCTTGATTTCCATTCATAGCTCTACAATCATATGAAACGAGACCCTCGTCTGACGGGGCCCCATCACGGTTCTTCTCTTCTTGTCGGAGAACGCCAGTGGACGACGCCGGATCAGGAAGGAGAAATTCACTCCACATGAGTGGTGAAGAAGATGTAATTTGAGCCTGAGGTTGCTGGCAGGAGTAGGATTGCGATGATGAAGAGGAGGAGCAACAAGAACTGACATCATTAAAGTAACAGTGGGGTTCTTTAGTTTCGTGGTGGTTGACTGCAGGCTGAACAGAATAGTCCCATGGATATGGTTTTATCAGAAAGGAGTCATCTTGAACTTGTCCGGTGAAGAAGAGAGATGGTTCTGGTCCGGCAATCAAATTGGTGCTTGGTCTTTTGCTAAAGGAGGCAACTTGGTTTCCAGTGTTCGAATTGTCTTTAAGGTTTCCGAAGTCTGTGATAACCTGAGAGATTGGTTTATGGGTTACAGGATCAATTCCCATTTTCTGAAGCTTCTTCCTCAGCTTGGTGTTCCAGTGGTTCTTCACATCATTGTCTGTTCTTCCAGGTAGTTGCTTTGCTATTAAAGACCACCTGTGACAGCATTAGAAATGAAAGTTTTGTGGCGCATTAAAGTTGCATTGTCAGTAACAGGGAAGACAAATCAGGCTGTTAAAACAGTTGTGTAAGTAGTTTGGTGGTTGGCTTTGGAGAGTGAAAGTGAAAACAGTAAACCATGAGTAAGACAATAATAAGTACATAAAATGCTTAGGGTAACTGGAAAACACCTGCTTCCTATAGCTTCATGGAGGTTGATAATGAGCTCTTCTTCTTGGGGACTGAAGCTTTCATGCTTAAGGTCAGGCCTCAGGTAATTAGTCCACCTTAGCCTGCAGCTCTTTCCGCACCTGTTGAGTCCTGTACACAAGTTACATTCACTAATTTCACTCACAGAATGTTAAAATGCATACCAAAAGGAAATTTCATGCACAAGAGTTACCAAAACCTGCTTTTTGGGGAACCAAAGTCCAGTTTCCAACACCATGGCTGGATACATATGCAAGAATTTTTGCGTCTTCCTCTGCAGTCCAAAGACCCTTCTTCACATTTGATCTGTCACAGCAAGGAGGCCTTCCCATCTGACGATAATGGTGAAGAAAGTGAAAGAGAACGAGGTTTGTCGATGCTAAATTCTGTTGTGTGAGCAGTGATGCAATACCAAAACCTTCTGTGCACATAAACGGAGAGCTGAAAAGAAGTGTTTAACAAATCAAGAGGCAAGGAAAGCATGTAATTGGCTCCCAATTAACAACAACTGCATGATTATTTTCATCTCCACAAAAGAACAGCTTTTTGACATGACTTTGCAATGTCAAGCATGCCCTCCCCCCCCCCC
>CM034046.1:954370-969715 GCA_019804595.1 Bruguiera parviflora
GACGGCATCAAATGTAAAGCTGAACAAACCTTGCATTTAGGCTAATGAACCAACTAATCGTGGTTAGCTGCCAAGAACCAATGGCTAGCTCAATATTACAACGTGACTTTCTACGATAGATACTTGCAAGTTAATTTATTCATTGGGTGAAATCTATTAGCAGGAACCTAGAGTCAAGTTCCATATTAGGCAACCGTGCATGGGCCTATGAATGAAGAATCACTGCTTACCCCAGGGTTGGTGGTGTATCCGTTCACCTACATTCATAGACAGAGTAATGTCAGTGCCCAGAACTCGTTTGGGCAACTTCTAGTAATTCATTGAAGCACTACACCTAACACTTCAGAGTGTTTGATGATTTAATAAGGTGGATTAGCCCTTACCAAGGACAAGAGCTACATCATCTGTAGAACCTGCAAGATGAATGGTAAACACGTAAAAATGGTGACAGTTTCATACCTTCCATGTTTCACAAATCAACAGATCAGTGGATGAATTCTTACCCCCAAACAAAGAAAACAGGCGAAGAAATAAATAGTGTATACGATCAACAATTGTGCGTAAAAAACCAATATCAGGAAAAGCTGCAAGGGAAACAAAGAAAGTCCAAAAGGTGAGATGCAGATGAGATAAATGAAGCAACGCAAGAATCGGAAAACAATTCCTAGCCTAATTAACTAGAAAGCTGCTTGTTATCCCATAAAGTTGAAAACCCCACCTCTGTTTGTCCCTATGAATTTTGTGCATTTCACCCAAGAGTTGGTGAATTGTGCTCTGCCTTAGGAAAAAGCTAATTTTCTTACTAAATCAAATAGCTAATCCAGTTTAGCTGTTCCTCTTAATACCCATCACCAGTTTCTATATCAGTTCTGGAGATTATTCAGACGGTGAGCCAAAAGGAATTAGATCCACAACTAACTCCTCTTACCCGCTAATATTTGAAAGAAGAACAATAAACAAATTGACTCATTTCCCACACATCAGACAGTGTAAGGTATCCTTCAGTTAAATTGACAGAGAGAACATAGACCCTTATGCACTTACTCTCCAAGAATGCCTAGCAAGCGTGGTGCAAGAAACTAGCGGTTCAAACTACAATCCATTAGAATAAATGAGTCAATTCAGAGAGAGATTTTTCATATGCAGCAGGACTACTTCCAATTCTGCAAACTTTTCGATGGACACATTTGCGTGAGAGTGAATATATATACCGACAGAGAAGGAGAGGGAAGGAGAGCGAAGGATTAACATACCCGGAGCGAAACATAGGGTGGGATCTGCAAGGTTGCAACGATTCTCCGTGTAATCTGTACAGCAAATGCTAGAAAACCACGAGAACTCAAGCCCATATACCATACCATCATGAACATCCTTGAAGGATGTAAAGTTGGTGAGCAAAGATGTGCAATGAATCAGATCTATCTGGCACCCACTCACAAATTCCGATGCAATCGGGTCGTCAACTGTTACATATGAATACTTTTTCAAGTTGCGGGAGGAAGAGGGAGAGGAGGTAGTGTTATAAGCAACATTCATGCACGAAGAAGCATCCACGTAGAGAGGTGAATTCACTGGATCTGCACAACTGATGAAAACTAAGGATTCCATATAGTTGGCGAATAAACATGCATCAGAACCACACCATTCCCCCATATAGAATGAATGGCGAGGAATGGAAGAGCAGTTATCCTTTTGGACATCAGCATCTGCCAGTCGGATTGTGTAGTCGTTGTAGTTGATTGCTCGTACATAGAATTTTACAAGAGTAGGGAAGTACACGACCGTACGGTTGCTTTCACAAGCAAGCTCTAGCGCTTTGATGCCGCAGCTTTGAGGGTCGGTTCTCAGTCGAAAAGGGTAGCTAATGTTGTGGATGTCTCCGCAGGAAGAGGTACAGAGGCTGTCATTTGTAGAAGCATGGCAAGTGTAATATGCTATGGCGACTAGTGAAAGGACAGCATATAACAGAAACCCCATTCCACCAGACATTGAGAGGGAGGGAGAGAGAGAAGCAGTCTATAATTCTATATAAACGTCGTTCCATGTTTATATAACAGAATTTAAAGCCGGGGTTGCCGTGTGGTAACGGTATGAACACAGACTTACTTTCATAGGTTCAAAGAGACAGAGACGGGGGAACTTGCGAGAAGGGTTCCAATTGAAGAAGTTGAACGCTATTATGATGGGACAGCCAAGTCGTTTTTTAATCTTTTTTATCAGAGCACGGCTTACTGGTTCATCTTGACTTTCTCTTCAATCCTAGGAAGAGAAGCACCAAAACGGTGGACTGGAGACATTTCGTGAATAGAAATCCTATAAGATTAGCGACTTTGGTTGCCAAACATCCACTGCCACGTCGAGGAAGCTCAAAACATTTCAACGATGTTATTCCTACTGGCGAATATCGTATTGGTCTAACTACTTATGTTTGGGCTTAGCCATGGAACTCGGGTCTCAGGGCCGAGATTTTGACAACTTCAATTGTATGGACTCCCTGGAATGGACTCCCTGGAATTCAATTGGGCGAGTCTATTCGGCAGCGTTATTGAATTTCCAATTTATCAATGGAGAAGTACGCATACGCGACGTTAAAAGGCCCGAACTGTGGTAGATCAAGTTCAGTCAAACGGGTCACAGTTTTCCCAAGCATCAGGGAGAGGCATGCTGATTGCTAACTACTAATTAAAAGGCATATGGAAAAGCACGCTGATTATAATATGAAAATACTAACATGGTCATACATGCATAGATCATCCCGGGCTTCACTTTTTAACCATCACGAGTTCCCCCGTCGGCATTGTTATTAACTTCTGACAGAAAACTGTGAACTTCTCCAAAGGAACATATTCTGCACTGAGTGCCAAGACTGCACAAGTGAGCTGCAGATAATCACTGGTACTGGCTTGCAAGTTTGCCCTCCTTGACAATGTAATTTTGAGCAGGAAACTCTTCCCCCTTGAAGTATCTCTCGAGCATGTCCTTGATCCCGGCAGCATATCGCAACTACACAGTTTTCATTTGTATTCTTAGTTACTGGCAAGAAGTGGATCAGGACGAGAAAAGTAAAGAACAAGTCTTAAGAATAAGATCACCTGTCCATCAATGGTTGTGCCAGAAATATGAGGGGTCATGGCATGATTAGGCATGTAACGCCATGGATGATCCTTTGGAGCTGGTTGGGGATACCAAACATCTCCACTGTAACCTGCAAAAGAAATTGGAGACAATTAGCTGCAAAGAATTGATTTATTGAAAGTTTGCCATGCTACTATGTTCCTAGTCTGGAATCATCAGAGTATCTACAGCCATCCAGATTATACTTGATGATCATAGGCTCATTTGCTTGTCCCTTGAAACACGGACTGCCTTCAATGAAGGAATTCTGGTGAGATATGAGCTTACCAAATCATTGACCAGCAACAATTAATTTTACTCACGCAACTTTGGTATGCCTGAAAATTACTAAATAGCAAGCTATTATCCTGTCCGCCATTGTTGAATTATATAATAGACATATGATGGTAAGCAATTATATCCCAAAGCATTTCCACTTTACTGAGAGAAAGAAGAACTCAAAGTCAGGTAAATTAGAAGATATGCTGTAACAACCTAAAATTATATCATGCTGAAACCCCCAAAAATTGCAACCTCGTCAGATGCTACATTTCTGTTAAAATTTGTGTTACCTCCAATTTGTCCACTGTTGCAGCCGTCAACAACTGCCTGAGTGTCCATTATTGCTCCTCGGGCATTGTTAACAATAAGAGCCCCTTTCTTCAACTTTGCAATTTTATCTTTGTCAAACAACCCCCTGAGAAACAATGACAATAATCAACCCCAATTTATGTGAAGCATTAAGTTTAATAGTATGAAAAGTGCAGATGATTTATGGCTAATATTATACCTTGTTTTCTCAGTGAGAGGCATGTTGATAACAATTACGTCACATTTGGGAAGCATTGCATCGAGGTCCTCCTCAAACTTAGCACCTAGCTCTTTTTCTAATTCAGGGTCAATCTTAACTCGATCATTATAAAGGAGATTACAATTGAAAGGTTTCAACCGTTGAAGCAAAAGTTTGCCAATGCGTCCAGCGCCAACAGTTCCCACTGTCTTTCCTTCGAGATCATAAGCTCTGTAAGCTAGTCCTGCCACATTCCACTCCCCATTGATAATCTGACGGTACCCAGGCAAGAAATTTCGGAGAAGAATGAGGATCCGCATGAGCTCGTCTTCAGCAACCGACACAACATTGCTTCCAGTTACCTCAGCAACGGTTAGTCCAGCAGCAACAGCAGCCTTCAAATCAATATGATCAGAGCCAATTCCAGCTGTAAGAAGCAGTTGCAAGTTTTTGGCCCTGCTGATCCTTTCTGCCGTCACATAGGCAGGATGGAATGGAGTGGTTATAAGGACATGGAGATCGGGAATAAGCTTCTCAAGTTCTGTTAAAAAAAAAAAAAAAACCAAAAAGAAAAGGAGAGAAAATGACTTTAACGAAAATGTACATCAAAATTAACAGAATTGTGCCGGTAGATCAAATCAATATTAATGGATTTAAGGGATGATCAGTATGCAGAATACTTACCGGAGTTGGGTCCGTCCTTGTCATCAGTGACAATGTAGTGGTGGCCCTGCGATTCCAGCCACTCCTTTATGCCCAAGGCTCTCTCAGCGCAACCCACAAAGTTGGGATTCAGTGCAGCATACTCATCGGCCTTGTAGAACACCCCAACAATCTTTTTGCTTCCTGCCGAAGCCTGCAAGCACGCAAGCCACAGAAAAGGAAAATTTCAATTGTCAGTTCTGGCCGGAAGTTCCCGGTGCCGGCCGCCGTGCACGGATATAAGTCGCCAAAGGATGGTATTTTTCCGAAGAAAGTCGAAGCCTCGCCATGGGTCTATCTGATGGACGGCTCCGATCAGGGACGCTGGAAAAGTCAGCATTTTTTTTTTCTTTCTAATTTTCATTTTATTTTACAAAAATCATTTTCTTTTAAATTCAAGGCCTCGGGGCTATGGATGAATACATTGGTTGCCACGTAAGCAAGGTAGCGGACCCCACATCGAGTTTATCTCCTCTAGGCTCCTATCAGAAGAGATTACCATGAAGTGGGGACCACAAGTAAAGTGATCTGTTTGCCACACCGACTGTTAAATCACGTGAGTAAAACAAAAGTCTCGCGACAGAGGCTTCTCTGTCGTGCCGTGCCAACATCACGGGAAATCAGCCCCGTTAAAATTTTTGCACAGAGGCGAGATCCAATCCAGACCGTGGATCCATGAATTGGAACTGGAACCGGAAGGAACTCATGGACTCCAATATGCAAGACGAAAATGGAGCGAAAAATAGTCAAATTGAGTCAGTAAAAAGAGTAGGATTTGCTTACATGGAGGTCTCTTGTGAGACTGGAAGGGCCAAAACTTGCAGGTGATGAAGCCAATGCGCGAATTGCAGAAGCAACAGCACGTTTCATGGCCATTTGGTGTGGTGGGATCCTTTAACTGAACAGAAGAGGTATAATTGAAAAGGAAATAAGAGAAAGAGAAGATTAAAAGTTGAAGATTATTGGATCAAGAAGAGGAGGCAAGGGCTGTATGATTTTTCCCAGTAGCAGCCGATGCTCTACTCTGATGATACTGATTTTGCCTTCTGAGTCTGTGAACTGAGTCGTCGAATCCTAAATGTCTTTATAAATAGGTCACCCATGACGTGTGGCCAACATTATATTAGTTTTCTCCGTAGTATTTTGTATATTTTTAAAAAATTTTAGGTTATATTTAGTTAGTATAATAAATTATTTTTAATTATAAGTTAAATAATTATTAATTAATATAATTGAAAGTAATTTTTTTAATTTAATTATAATTTTTTGTTAAATTTATTCTTACATTTGATATATTAATCTGGGTTCAAATTTTTTTACCATCGCCTAACCTAGAATAAAAGAGAAATTTATATCAAATGGTTGGTGGTAGATCCTAAGGTTGAATGATAACATCAACGGGTTACACTTGACCTTGTTCCGCATGTGTCTTTTTATCGCAGTTTACGGGTTCAATGATTGATATAACTGAAAAACATCTTTTTTGTTTCTTATTATAAAAAGCACTTTCTATTAGCTTTTTAAAGAAAAATTTTTATGGTGCCTGTTAAAAATCATTCTCAATCAATTAAATTTTTAATAACTATTATTTTTCTGGCTTTATGTTAAAAGTTTTAAAATTAACTAATTTTTTCTCTTTGATTTAAGCTAATTAGAATTTTTAAATTTATTTTTTACCGCCTCAAACTTTTTTAATTATAATTACAATTAAAAACTTTGATAATTAATTTATTCAAAATTGTATTATATAAAAATATGATTTTGATCATTAAAGACTTAAAGATTGTATTGACTATTTAAAAGGAGAAACATAAAGTGATTGGTATTTCAATTACATTATAAGGGCTAGCTAATTTCCTTAAGAAATATTATGACAAGTAATAAACACACTTTAATTTATCCTCTTAAAATCTCATTTTGATGAAAATCTTAAAATATAAAATATTTATTAAATTATTCATATTTATTAATATCTACTGCATATTTAACTTATCCAATATAGATTTGATTATCAAAAGGTCATTGTGTGGGTACTTCACACTTTATAAGTTGTTCGATGAATGTGATGGATATGTCATATTCCCTAAGTTGTTTACTTTATAAGTTTAGAACGAGTCTTATGTAGCACTTTCTTGCAGTGGTAGTGATACTAATGATTAAACCTTTACCAATCACATTCATAATTACTTGAATAAGTCATAAAGAAAGAGGAGCCTAGTTAATTTGATCAAAATATAAATTTTTTAAATTTTGTTGTATTTCCTAGGGAATGACTTCCTATTTTAAATAGATCTTGATTTTCTTTCTATACATATTTTTAATGCATACCTCTCTTTATGAGTTTTTCAACTTCACCTCTAAGGTTGTGATACTCTTCAGTATAATAACTGTGATCATTATGAAAATGACAAAACTTTCTTATATCACAATAATGTGGATTTTTAAAAAGCCATTATAACTATTTAATGATATTTTTATCCTTGATTTTAATCATAATATTGACTTGGGTTGTGGTTAATGAGATATAAGGATGGTGTTTGGTTTAGGATTACAATTCCTCCTTTTCCAAAAGATTAAAAAAAAAAAGGAACAACTTTATTATCTATTTTGGATCTTCCAAAACCTTTTAACCTTTTTATGGGCCCACAAAAGTATCTTCTATTATGATATACTTTTTTGTTAAAAATATGACTTTTGTAAAGTTTTTTTTTGTGGATTTTTATGAATGGATAAGATGAGACTTTATTAAGCTAATACAAAAAATAATTAAAGTGAAGTCAAAGTTTAGGTCATATATTTCCAACATTTTCTTATTAAAATAAGAAACATATTCTTTTAGAGATTCAATGGATTATTGACATACCCTTATCAATTTTGTTGGAACCTTCTTTTGTTTAGTAATAAATTAGTTCATAAATTATCAACTCATTGATTTCACACTTGTACTTGATTGAAGTGTGAGCTTAGAATACCATTTATCAATTGGACCTTTAAGGGTTATGAAGAAAATTTTGCATATAGTAGTTTTAGAAATTCCATGTAAAGATATAAGGGTTTGGAATATAATCCAATGATTAATAAGGTCAATGATCTCATCATAAGAATGTAAGGTAAGCATTTTGATTTTTTGTTAAGTTGGTGCATTTTAGATTTCTAAGATTAACAGGGAACTAAAAATTATCTTTTAAAAGGGTGGTTTTTAACCTTATAAAGTAGCAATTTGAAGTATTAGCTTTTGGATCTACTTTGTTATTTCATCTTTACCCTAAACCACTTTCAAAACATTCTCAGTAAGGTAGCATCTTTACAAAAGGCTTTCAATGACTTCTTACCTAAAAAATACCAAGAGTATTCTTGTGAGTCTTTTTATGAGGAGAAAGAGAGCTTTTTTTTTCCTTTAAAACGTCCACAAAAAGTTAGATGCAATTGCTACAAAGGAGGCATTAACACGACATTGTTGCCAATTGCAAGGTGCAAGTTTTGAGTGTTTAATGGGGTTTAAAAAGTATGATCCTTAATAAGTCATTTTAAGGTGAAAAGTGGTTTTAAAGTTTGGAAAGAAAAATCCCTTTTTTGTCTTTTAAGAAGGAAGTCATGAAGACATCTAATGTCTTAATATATTCTGATATTAAGTTGAATAGCTCCTATAAGTTTAGAGGTGATGGATTATTACCTAAATTAAAAGAAATGGATGAAATTTCATTATTAGGAAGATTAAAAGATATAGTGAAGTTATCACACATATCATAATAATAAAAAGTTTATAAGTCAAATAAGAGATAAATAGTGGTAGAAGGAAAAAGACGTATAATGTCAGTTCTTACAAACAATGTCTTATGATTGAGCAAGAATCCAAATGGAGTTGAGTTAAAAAAGGCTTGAATGGGCATGCAACGATAAGATTAGATCATATTTGTGACCTGCAAAATAAAAGGAGGCTAAAGAGTGTTAGATTAAAACTCAACATTAACACTTCAATACTTAAGCCAGTAAGAGTATAATGAGATAAAAGCTGTCAAATAAGTAAATAATTAATACTTATTTTATGAATGACATCTATAACACATTTATAACCCAGTTCGAGTTTTATGATATGGTTAAATGAATAATCCAATTGGGTATATATAGGAAACTTATAAGATGATGTGTTTATTATAAGAAAACAAAGTTTTTATCAAGTCAAGTTGAGAAGATGGGTAATTAATATTATTGACATGAATTGGGGGGCATTAATAGTCCACAAGAATTGTTTTTATCATTATTTATATTTGAATACAATTAATTTAATTAATTCTTATAATTTTACAATCAAAATTATTAATTATATTTAGATATAATTAATTTTGTTTGATCAAATCATCACAAATAATTTTCATATTTAGATATAATCAATTTAATCAACTTTTATAATTAAACAATAAAAGATTCTTTTTATTTTTATCTGTTGTTATATATATATATATATATATATATAAATCTTTCTTATTCTTGTATTCTTCTTTTGTTAAGCAAACGTTATATTGGCTTTCTAAGAAAATATTAGGTACACTTTAACATGTCTACAAAAATATATTGTATTAACATTAAGTTATCAATCATAATTAGTCATTTTGTAATATCATAACCTTGTCTTCTAAGAAAAAACAAAAAAAAGTTAACAAGAATTAGATATTAGTCATTAATAGGAGTCCTTTTGTAAGAGTTTTATTAAATTAGAATGACTGAATTAATTATTAAAGAATAAATATATCATTATATTAGTAAATTTTGAATTATTCACCCTTTTCTTACCGTTAAAAAAAAATCAAAAACATCAATGTGTACCAAAACATATAGTTTTTATCTATAGGTTTACAATAGAATTTTTATTGAAAATATAGTTTTTATTTTTTTACATTTCCAAATAATTGAAAAAACGAAAAAAACGTTTAAATGTTTTTAAATTAAAAAATTTTATTTTGTACTATTATCTCAATTAATTAAATTTTAGTATATAATTATTAAATAAGTAAGAATTAATCTATTAAATAAAATATTTATTAAAATTTTTATCTGTAATTATAATTTTATTTATTTTATTTATATATTTTTAAAATTAAATAACAATACTAATACAAACAAGTATACTAAAACTCTAATTATTCATTAAAAGTTATTTTTTATTTAAAATTATTTTTAAAATATATATTTTCTAGTATTTAGTTGAGATACTAAATTTTCATAAATTTTATTTTCATATATTTGAAAATTTGTAATTTTTTTAAAAAATAAAGAAATATTTTATTATTTATCTTTTCTTTTACGTGTGACATGCAGGTAAAATAAAGGTTAACAATTAAGGTTTAGTTTTTAGAATTTTAGGTTTCTTTCACAAGTTTCTGTAACTTCTCCTCCTCTATTTCTCTCTATTTCTCTCTCATTTCACACACACTCTCTCTAGTGATTTCGAAGTTGGGAGGACGTAAAAAAAAAAAAAAAGTTGTTGGTCCACAGAGAAAGAAATAAAAAACTAAAAATAAGCGAGAGTTATCTTCTCCTTCTCTGTCTCTCTCTCTCTCTACTTCACTCTCTCTAATGATTTCGAGATTGGGAGAGAGACAAAGAGTGACTGATCTTCTATTCTTAACTTCGGAGAGATTGCTCTTTGATTTCAAAAAATATTTTCACTTTTTTAAATTTCACAAAATATTTTATAAAAAATAAACAAAATTTTTTATTAATTTTAAATTTTTTACTAAATAAATATAAAAATAAGAAAAAATAAATGATATCTAAGTAGGAAAATCCATAATTAAGGAAAGGGGAAGCAACAAATGTTTCCAAAATTTTTTTTATTGACCCTAATTAACTCTTTTTTTTTTAGAAAATTAATTTAAGTTAGTTAAATTAAGAAGATTTAATCCTAAGTTGAGTAAATTAGTCGTTTCATAATTTAAGTAAAATTTGAAATCTCAAAAATAAAAATTTAAGTTATTAATTTTTAAGTGTTCTACCGGACATGCCTTTTTTTTTTTTATTATTGGTACATTAAATCTCACCCATTTTAAATTTTTTATTATTTTTTCCAAAATCCTAATATACGTTTTTTTTTTCGGTCCTAAAAATCTTAATATACTTAAATTAGTGATGTTGGCGCATGAAGGCCAGAACCTTTTAGTAGTGCCCAACCCAACTTTCCCAAGATCGCGACCCCAACAGCGCAGCCCATCTTCCATGTGTTTTCAACGAGGCGGCTAGTCCATGGCATGGCAAAGTGCCCTGCGGCTCGCGGCCGTTTTCGGGATGGACACCAT
This sequence comes from Bruguiera parviflora, assembly GCA_019804595.1. Lineage (NCBI taxonomy): Eukaryota > Viridiplantae > Streptophyta > Magnoliopsida > Malpighiales > Rhizophoraceae > Bruguiera > Bruguiera parviflora. The sequence continues at coordinate 965,270 of CM034046.1, forward strand.
TAACCAATGTTGTGATTTAACCGTAAAGGTATCGATTACTATTATTTTAAAATTTTTGAATTTAAATTTTTATTAAAATATTTAAAAAATTAAATATTTATTTATAAAATTTATTTTTAATAATATGTAATTTTTTTTGTTAAAATGCTAAAATATTATATTTTATTTATTTATTTAAAAAAGAATGGACATCATTTTGGAGACATACAAGTTTACTCCTGGGTGTCCCAAACCTTATATTTTGTACAAAATTAAGAGAGCGATAATTATTTTTTTTTCTTTTTTTTCTCCAGCTTCGAATGAGAAAATTTTTGGCACAAAATTAATTTTTTTTAAAAAAATTATTCTTAAGAATCTAAAATTTTGAGACCTAGTAAAATAAAATGAAGTACGAAATTATATAATCTAAAGTTAAATATAACCGGTTCGAAAAAAAAAAAAAGAAAATCACAATCAATTTCAACAAGTTCAGTCGGTCTGTTTTGCTCTGTTCCTCTCAATGATGACTCCGGGATGCAATTTTCATTTATAAATTTTGTATTTTTCGTTTGCCTTTTTAGGTACTTTATTTTGGTAACGACACGAGCATGCAATTACGATACAAAATGTATTTTTATCAGAAAATATAAATTATAAAGGAGAAAAGGAAAAAAAAAAAGAAGAAGAAGAAAACGACATTAAATTCGCATAACCCCAAAATGTCCTCCTTTGTAACCCCGCCGCTGCCACCGTCACGCACTTAAACGCTTCGTTTCCTCCCCATTTCTCTCACCCAACCGAGCAAGACCCACCGTAAAACTGCACCATTAATTCCAAAATCAAGATCAATGAAAAGTCAAGAAGATGACCAACAAGAACCACAGCAACAAGCTTTTTCGGGTCATGTGCTATGATTCTTCGATACCAAACACTTTTTGAAACCTTTTTATCTACTTTCTTCCCGGATGATTCTCCGGTTCTCCCTTGGTTTTCTGACCTCATACGTGTGTCTGATATTAGGCTTTGAGAAAGCATTGCTTCTCTTTTCGAGTGACGGAATATTGAAATCGCAGTCAATTTTTGAAGATTGCCAAAACGCATAGTGTGCAATTATTGTTGACTATTTCTGTGAGTCAATCTCTTTCAATGTAAAGTCTCAAGGTAACCCTGCAAGGCCAAGGTGCAAAATTTGGATTATCTTACTGAAGTTTTATTCAAGATGGCCTCGGGAAAAAAAGAAAAAACAATTAAGCCCTTTGATCATAGGGATACCCGTAGGACTGTTTATTTGTCCAAACCCTGTTCTTGGTCCCTTGTCTTCCAAGGCAGTAATGCGTGGCTCATTACAGACCACAGTGCTGTATTACTTTGGAATGGAGAAAAAGAAAAAAAAAAAAGTAAATGTCATGTTTTATACTCCTATTATAAGACCCTTTTTTTCTTTGGCTTATGGTGCTGTTTGTTCAGTGGCACTGGCTTCCTATGGCAAATGGCATTGAGTTTGAAGAGGAGAATTTCCTTGCATTGATTAACAAGGCTAAAGAGGTCTGGGAATATATTCTTATTCTATCTACTTTCTCTTGCATCTGAAAATGGTAGCCGTCTCTTTAGAATTGAGAATTTAATGAGAATATATGAGTGAAACTGTCCCCACTATTACAATTTGTATGATAATAGTGTGGAACTCCATCTATCTGTAGTCAATTATAGTGTAGCTCTAAACAATATGTACAGACTTGAGAGTTTTGGAACTAATCTTTGTTTTGGAACATCCTCACTCTCAAATCTCTGACTTTATCATGCTGATTATCATACATGAGGCTTTTTAAGCTGCATCTTAGTGGGCTCTTATTGAGAGTATTATGCAAATTGTAGAAAGGGCAAAATTAAAAGTGGCAGCCCCCTAATATTCCCATGGAGATACGGGCCGAGAAGGCACTTGAGGTGATTTAGGTATGCTGCTTTGGGCAGGATCCCATCGAAGATGAAGACAAGAAACTGCTGTGCGTCATGCTGAATGCTGTTTTCCCCTCAATGGCACTGCCAGAAGTACAAAGAATTGCTGAAGCCAACGCAAGGAAAGTGGCTGAAGGCAGTGATGAGATGAAGGTTCCAGAGATAAAGCCTCCTCCAAAAGAAGCCATACAGCTGCAAATGAAAGATCTCCAGTTCCTTAAACAAAACCAAGAGACTTAAAAATGTGAGAGCCAGTCTTTCCAAAAAGCTTTGACCCGTAGGTGAGTGCGTAATTTAGATTCCAGATAAAGATTGCTAGAGTTTTGTCTCTTATGCTTCATGCAATATCAAACTGGACTAGAAAATGCCGTGCACTCTTTTTTTTTTAATGTTTGGGACACAGGAAGGTGATACACCTGGTAGAAAAAGCTGTTGATCTTTTACTGCATCAGTCTTGTTTGGGAAAACTGTTGATGTAGACAATGAAATTTATAGAAATCCGATACATCTTATGTTCTTCCTTGACCTGTCCATTTCATCTTAGATGTGGAATCTTTGTGTGCTGAAAACATCAATGAATTCAGGCTTCCATAACATCATTCCCAACTTCTCTCCTGAACAAGCACCACATGCACTGAAAACAAACTTAGAAAACAAGGTTCTTTTTTTCTGTTAGTAATGACTGGCTATTTCATGCGCCAGAAGTATGGTTCTACCAGCAGACTGAAGCTCCTCCAAGGTGCAATCAAACTTTCTTCTTGAAGACTACTGAGGGATTTCAAATTGAAAAGAATACTGCAGGAGACTAGACGCATAAGCAGAGGACATCAGAAATTTGGGATCTTCTTTTCTTTCTGTTCCAAATTCGAAAGCAAGTTCTCAGAAGTGTAATTCCAGGTCTCACTCCTCAAAAGCATTAACCAATTCATATTCTACCAATTAAAGGTTGTTATCTTGTTTAACGCTGAAGCCGACTGACTGGTGTCACTTACAATACACAGTTCTGCGAAGGTAACAACAACCGAAAAAAAAAAAAAAATCCTTGGTCGAGAGTAGACCCACTCTAGAAAGGCTTGAAGATAATATGCATCTTTTTAAATCTCAACGTAAAGTAAAAAATTTAGTCGAGGATTTTCATTTCTTGTTCATAGAAAGCAATAATTGTGGGCAGATTCATCAGCTTTTCGATGGCTGCATTGTTTTGGAGGGGCATTTTGAATGCATTTGTGGCTTTCATCCCCCATAATTTATGAGCATGCTTATTTTTTTCTTCCCGTTTCTTGGACGCCATAAGGATTAAGGGACAATGGGCCGTATTCAATAGGAAGTGTTCTTCACTAGACCGGGTTACATGTGGACTTTGTGATAGGGGAGGTGAGGCCCACTTACGGATGGGTCCTCCTCACCCAGCATGACTTTTGGGCTTATAAGGAGCTTACCCGAATATATTCTCGCAGAATGGTTCTGGTAATTATTCTCACAAATGAAGACCTTCCGATTTGCTGCCAGACATTAGTTAGCCATCCTGCCTAGAAACGCTCATTTTTTATTAGGATTTTAGCAAATAACAGAAGGCAACTATTTCTATAATCTGTAATTTGCAAGATCATAACAATGCTCCTGACCCGACTAAAGCCTTTTGGAAATAATATCATCGTGACGTATAAATTCTTCAAACAAAGACTCTTTCTTGTCAATAGCGTGGGTTCTTCAGCTTTTCAAGATAAAATAGATCACTTAATCTGCTTGTATAACTAAGCTCACAGACTCTGAACAATCACCTAAACTCCACCCTGTCGATGCGATTGTGTCGTCGGCATCTTCTTCTCGCGTATCTAGTGCCGAGAGAAGAGGCTTCGGGGGCATTTCCAGAGACTCCACTTCTTCAAGCATCTCGATTACCTTGTGCATGGAAGGACGATCAATAGGCCTTATCTGTATACACCACAACGCCACTATAATCATCTTCTTTGTTATTCTCCTCTCCTCGTCTGTGATACCGGCATCTGCAGAATCTATATCCTTTCCATTCTTGAACTGTTCGTAAGCCCACAAAGGAAAGTACCCCTGACTTGAATGGCTTGCACTTCTATTTAAGTTCTTTCTTCTTCCTGCCATTTCCATTAAAAGCATCCCAAAACTATAAACGTCAGCTTTGTAAGATACGCATCCAATGTTTTTGTAGAATAACTCTGGAGCCATATAGCCTATGGTTCCTCTTGCAGCTGTGAGAGACACAACGTCCTTGTCTGTTGGATATAGTTTCGCAACTCCAAAATCTGAGACCTTTGGGATGAATTTTTCATCGAGAAGAATATTGTGAGGCTTGATATCAAAATGCAAAATTTGCACATCACAACCTTGATGTAGGTATTCAATGCCACGAGCCACTCCGAGAGAAATCTCATACATTTTTTCGATGCTGATTGGGATATTAATTTCACCAGAAAATATGAATTTATCGAGAGATCCATTAGGCATAAACTCATATATAAGAGCGCGCTTTAATCC
>CM034046.1:969815-997110 GCA_019804595.1 Bruguiera parviflora
ACAGAACCCCACCCCAAGCTCTCTCTCCACCTCCCAGCAACTCCTCCATCTTGTGTTTTCTGAACCCATTGTGACTTTTCGTCCCCACTTGTGTTTCTCTCTCTCTCTCTCTCTCTCTCTCTCTCTCGCTTATTGGGTTAGAGTGAAGAATCATCGTGATTAATAATTTGCACTTTAATCATAACACAATTCCATCTAGCTCATCACTTCCTTGCATATGCATCCCATATCTACCACGAGTATTTCGTTCCATAAAGGTTGTAACGCGAACACTTGACTTTGAGGTTCTCGTTTTCTAGAAACTAAAATATACAAAGTGTTGGGAGAGAATCCAACCAAACCATTAATTGCAATTTGTTCATTATATATATATATATATATAGAAGTAGTTTAGTCAGCTTTATTCTTGGATTTGCTTGTTTCCTTATTTCTTGCTAAAAAAAAAAAAAACACTGAAGTGAATTCTAGTGAACTCTTTGGACTGAAGACAATGGTTAGAATCATAGGCTGAGGATGCTGACGTTTTCTTTATGCTTCATTCATTCGTCAGCAAGAGCTGAGTATCAATGGGTGGCTGCTACGAGGTATCGATCTGATCAACAAGTTGCAAGGAATGCTATAAAATGACAATGGAACCCTAGACGACATGGTTGCATATATTTTTCTTTCTCGTCCCACGTGACCTCTATAAAAGGACAACCGATTCCCTCACCCTCTCTCATCAATTGTATATACAAACGCGCGCGCGCGCGCGCCCACACACACACACACACACCAAACCATTCCATCGAAGCATATGTGCGAGAATTTGATCCTCTATATATATTATTTTATTTTTCTTTTATTTTTAAAACTTTAATTTTTTATTTAAAATTACTATACGTGTAATTAGAATAATAAATTGTATAATTAAAAACAAAAAAACGCATAATTATATGTTATTAAATATTTTTATAATTTATTATATATCTTATATTATTTAATAAGAATGTTATCGTTTTAATTATATATTTATTAATTTCTAGTGAGAAATTTAAGATTTTTTTTTTTTTTAAATTTCTTCAACGTCGCTTTCATGTGTACGTCAAATATCATCTAGAGGGCTTGGACTTGTGGATGGGAAGTAAAAGTTAAATAGTAAATTTGAATCTCAAATTAGAAATTGGACGGGCCCACGTGGCATGAATTGCCGACTGTAGTACGGTAACCCAACGCCACGCAAGAGGTCCCCTTTCTATTACAGGATAAAGCCTTTAAGTATTAATTGCAAGAACTGGTCAGAAGATTACCAAAGACAGTAATCGTACAGTATGCCAATCCCATGCAACTTGACAAAAATAAATAAATAAATAAATAAAAATTCATTGAGCCCTTTTCTCTTAGAAAATAAAGCCGTCGAATATTAATTGCAGTCACCTGTCAACGTAACTGCATTTGGATATTCTAAGAAAAGAATCGTGTAAGATTTGAAGTCTGGTCTGGTCGGCTACCACATGGTCTAAGGCCGCCTCCGTGGCGCACACTAATTGCCAATTGCGGGCTGCTTACAGCGACGCACTACTCGCGTCAACTTAAGTATAATTATTAAGTATTAATTTTGCGAGCAGCTATGGCGATTCAGTTTGGATTAAGCCCTCAATTAAGATGCGATTAATACCCTCCTCCGAAGAAGAAGAAGGGAAGAAGCAATAACAAGCGGCTGTGTACCCAAGAAATGGTGGACGTCGTTGCAGAAGCTTCTACGAGCAAATGCAGTCTCGGTTGCAGGACTGAACTGCACGACCTAAGGCATCAGAGTGAATTCAAATTTTCTTTCCTGAATCTTGTTGTCCAGCGCCGTGGAGTTTCACACAGCAGTTGTCGCCAATAAAACCAGATGTTACGGTACATCCTATGATAACATTTTCTTCTGCATTTTCACCATTGGTCCACGACATCGAATTTATGGGTGCACGAGGATTGGTAAAGCAGATTGATCGTGGCAGATACAGTAAACAAAAGGGTAGAAATTCCAGGCTGCAAATCCACAATCATGTGTTCAGTTTTCTATGCCATAATAACAGTGGAAGAGGCATCCAGCCCTGTAATGTATACGTTTCAATGAAATTAATGTGCCCCTATGTCATTTCCTAAATCCCAGTGGTCTCCTATATTTTCAGCTCTCTCTTTTCATCTAATGAAAGGACTACGAATTCCCGGCAGTCTCTCTTCGTTTGATATAAACTAAACCCGATGGGATCGCGGGTTACCTCTCTGCTTTTCTTCATGTTATTTGCACTGCCTTGGTCGGAATTTTTCATTCGATAACAGAGAGCTGATCAATGTCTCCAACCTCTTGGCTCCAGGACCAGGTCTAAGGGCTGTGGTATTACCGATTTCAGAGCATGGATCGGTGCCATTTTCCCTACTGCCCATGCACCAACCACCGGGAGTAAACATGCCTGGACCCCGAGACAAGAGCTCAGTATCAATCTTGTTGAGCACTGGATCATCGCGGGGGAACTTCCTGGCAAAAGGAGCATTACTGTCAATCATCCTTTGCATGTCAGCCAGGTTGAGGAAGTGCGGATGCTGCTTGGGAGGATTGTCCCATGATATGAAGTGGAGGTCACTATTCACAGTGGTGTTGCGAAATTCTTGGGCATTGCAAATGACAGTGTGGAAGTATCCTTCTGGGGAAGAGATGAAGTTTGCATAGTACATGAGTGCTGTTCGGGGTAAATTGTCCCACCCCCATATGGTGTAATCTATGAATGGCCGAGAAAGAACCATCCAGGCAGAACCTATAAAAGAAAGCAGAAATGTGGCAATAACAAGTTTAAAATTAGTTCCATGATACAAACTGGCAAGCTTAAATCATTTCCATACCAATTAGGCATCATGGAAACAAGCTCACTCTCAGTGATATATCATAAATTGCAACACAAAATAAAATAATAGCAAAAATGACTGTTAAAGTGGTTGTCCTTGTTAAACCGCAGATTATCAGCAGTCAAATCTCAAAAGCTCTAAGAAAAATTTGGCCATTTTCAATGCTGAGCAGCATTGAAAACAATTCATGTCTTTGTAGCCTAAAACTCCATTTCCACATATTCTTTCTAAACAGCAGAAATACAAGTGTCCTTTCAAATACAAAATGAAGTTATAACCCACGTTTTCAGCCAAAGATGTTAACATCTGACCATATGGTGTTACCACAACAGGGGGCCATATTGCAGTTCAAAATACCTCAAAAACTTACTTTCTGTTAACACTTAGACCTGGCCCAACCGAAAGTTAGCTCACTAGCTTGTTAACATTTAAGAAATTAAATGCACAGCAGATCCTACTTTCATGCTCTTCCAACCTGACAAAAAAGTTCACTCAAACATGTATACCCAGCATCTGCATCTCAATACGGATGGGCAAGGAGAGCAAGGGGTCCTAGGAAGAAGAGGCACAAGTTGCTTTGGCTGGTTACACCACATGTATTTCCAAAATGGAAAATAAAAAGCATCAGAATAAAAGGGAAGTTTGAATCTTAGATATCCCTTCCAAAATCTGTGGATATCAGAGAACTTTAACATCGAAAATAAGTTTTGTCTCTGTTTTAATTCTGGCAGAACAGAAACACAAGTTTCTTGTCCCATTTAAGAAAAACATTGACCATGCCAAATTGAGCTCTTTCAATTCGTTGTCACCAACAAGAGTGGACAATCAAGCACGCATTGCAGGTCAAATGATCAAACTTCTTTCATTAAGTACCAAACAATTAAGCAAACCCACTGCCACCAAGGAAGAAGGAAGAAAAAAAAATCAAAAATTGCAATCTAATAACCGTAGCAACATATCATACAAGCATAATCTGAAGTAGCACCTGTAAAGAGTTTGAATGCTGTTGGCACACTTCTTCTCTGCGTGATCCAAAAGACATCAGCTTTCTTTGTCATATACAAACCAGGATCCATAATTATCGGCTTTGCCCTTTGAAACCTAAAAATATCACACAAAACCAATTTATCCCTCAACTTGATAAACCAACAAGAAACAATATATTATTAACAGAATCATGTTCTCACTCACTCTTTCCAACCAATATTCCTCGTATGATCAATGAAGTTAAGATCCCGCGGCAGGTACGAAAACGTATGCAATAGATCTAATCCAACCAACCAAAAACAACTCATCAAAATTGGCAATATTGTATTTTCAGCGCTCATGCAAACTAAAATCCAAATTAAAAAATGAAAAAATGAGCAAATGGGAACATTAGTTACACTGTTACCATCCTGTGTAACAAGTGGGTAATCAGAAGAGCTAAGATTAATGAACCAATCCCAATCTCCGCCCTCTCTCAACAGAATCGCCGCCGCGTGAAGCGTATTGGCAACCATAGTGGGTCCCCTGTAAGTGACGAGATTCGCTTTTGTGATCATCTTCACATTCCCAAACCTCAGGAAAACCGGATGGTTCGTCACGAATTCACTGAGGTTCATCCTTTCTTCCGGGGAGGACTCCCTGTCCAAATGCACCACGTACTGGTTGCCCGGATGGTAAAGAGCCAGAAGCGTCCTCTTCAGCATGTTCCCATCGCCGGCAGACCCGGAAATCAGGTAAGCAAATCTCGGCGGCGGAGGGAGCGTTGAGATGGGTATTACACGAAGCTTGGATTCAACAAACTTAGAATCCAACGCAGAAAAAGACCGATAAAAAGGCATGTGCGACGCGTTGTCCGAGGAAGTGAGAGTTGTGAGAAAGAGCAAGAAAAGAAACACAACAGACCCGATTGCCAGCAGGAAGATCCAATTCCGGCGCTCCATCGTCTGGTGATGGCGCAAGTGCACGTAATAGCTCTTTAATCTCTTCATTGGAACCAAAAACGTACACCACCCAGATTGAGGAAATGGCCTGAAATTGTCCGAAATATGGATCTGTCAAGCCCGATTTTATCTGTGGCTGAAGTGGGTCAGTAAAAAGGTGAAAGCTTTTTTGTTGTTGGTGTGAGCCGAATCGGTCCCCGTGACGCAGGTACTGAAAATGGTGGACGCGGAGGAGCTGTAAATGGGCGTTGACTGAAATTAACTGTAGCTGGCGTTATTTATTGCAAGTTAATTATATATTCACTATAGTTCGATGAGTAATTATCTAGTGTGTCTCACGTCAAAGATTGTCCGAATGTATATAATGAAGCCTCCACGTAAGGAAACCGACCTAAATATGGTAGCTTCTTGGCGTTGTTTGTTTGATGTTTTTTTAATTTGTTTGTCGATTGGTTGGCGTTAATGATTTTGCAGAAATTGATCCGGTGAACAGAAACAATGAAAAAAAGGGTTATTGTTGTGAGATTTGATCTGGGAGTATGTGAATTTGTTTTTGAATTTTAAGTGAAATTTTGAATTGTAAGTAATAACAGGTCAAATTAATACTACCGGTGATTACCAAACTTTAATGTCGCCGCCTGTCAACTACGGAATTTTCTAAGTTCTCCTTTGCATAGGAAATCTTTCTTAATTAATCCAATGAAAAATCTTCCAAGATGATAATAATAGCTATATAATCTATAGAAAATGAATAATATTGTGGGGAGTGGTTGATATGGTATATTTTCCGATTAAAAAAAGAATTTTCTGTTGAAATCTTTTAATGCTAACACAATTTGAATGTATGGTTGTGCGTGTGTTTTGATATTCTAGATAATCTGATTCAAATGGTCATTGAGTCACGCACACCCTTTTTCTTTTTCTTTTTCTTTTTTTCTTTTTGAATTTATTTTTCTTGACAAGAGGTCATCTTATTGATTACAATTTATTTAATCAACTGCCTAAAGTTCAATAACAAAACGATATATTTCCTGTGCAACTCTCTAATTCATACATCTCCAATAACACACGAAGCATTTAGTCATTTTCTTTTTGCGTAATTATAAAAAGAAAGAACAAAATAGTTCAGGTGCCTAGTATCTTTCTTTTTTCTTTTTTTTTTTCTTTTAACGGCAAGATGCACACGTTGCAGAGTTTCATCTAATCTTTAAATTCCATTAGATATCCCATGTTCTCGCTTTGATGGATTACATTAGCTATGTAAAGTGGCACACTTTACATTAATTCCTAAATAACTATGGAAGTTGACAATTGGGGGGGCCAATCCACAGGAACTTCTGAAGCCCCTCAAGCCTTGCATAATTCGTATCACCAGTGGTCAACTTCTTAATAGACATTCCGTGATTAGTTGACAAAGCAGCATGTTCTTCGCTAATGAAGATTAGAATCGCGAAATCCACATGAGATATAATAGCGACTGATAAAGAAACAACTATCAGGACATATTAAAATCTCAGGGTTGCCAAGATCTCCTTTTCACTGCACGGGATACACAATCTCACTGAGGAAACTGAAGAACAAGTTACATTAGACATGCACGATTGGCTCTGCCTCACAAAAAGAATATCCTGGACCGAAAGAGCGAACCTGGTTAATGTGGCTACCGAATACAGGACTAACTGGATAGCACCAATAACAAAGAAGAGACGAGAAACAACCCCTCTACAAATGGATTGCTCAACCGTTGTCGACTTGAACCTGAAGCCGAATCAGAGGAAGAAGAAGGACGTGGACGAGGGGAAACAGTGGCATTCTCCTTTGAGCAAGCGTAGCTGCATCGACTGGGGCGAGCCACTCTGTACACACCACTGCTGGCCAGAATGAAAACGTCTTTTCTGTTATCCTGGCCGAAAGAGAACACGTATCCTAATGAAGGAAAGGAGTTCCCTGCTTCCGTTGCACATCGGATAGGAGAGTCGCGAGCGCAACTGAAAGGAAGCTGAGTAGTAGTAAAGTTCCCACTGTCGTTAGGGCTTTCTGCTCCTGCCCATATACTTCTGGCGTACAAATCCGCATAAAGATACCTGAAACCATAGTTTATTGAATTCTTCCTTTACATTTGGCAACCACACCAGGAAAATAGTATTCTCACATGGTACTTAAAGAGTGGCTACAAGCAACCCATCCACACTATACCTGTAAGCTTTGCAATGTTTGAGTCAGGCCATTTGCTATGAATTTAGAGGCAAGAGATGTTGTTAAGACCCTCTTTCGAAACATTGGAATTACGGGCTTAAAAGTTTCCTATCCAACTTTCATCGAATAATGCCACACTTGGGAGGTCCTATTGACTAACAGAAGGAAGAGAATCTTGTTTACTGACCTCCCATACATGCATGGATCCGTCATTGACCTATAGAAGTAGCCACCTGTAATTGATGCAGATCCTTCAACATTGTTTACATCAGAAAGATTGTATTCGATCACGGGGAAGACAGGATTGATGGAGCTCGCACTTGTATTTCCCCCAGGAGAACTTGGGGGATCATACAACTGGGAGCCCTCATAAACCCTCCATCCGTAGTTCCCACCCTTTGTGACAATATCCACCTCTTCCTTTCCGTTCTGTATGTCAAACAGTAAAATAGATCTCCTTGCATCAGAAAGCTCAGAAACCATGTGAAATTTCAAGAATTTTGCAGAAAACTGAGAGGAGACAATGAAGCGAGAATCAGTAGTAGGCGTAGAAGAAACATAAATTCTTGGCACAAATCAGTAGTAGCTAAAAGGAGTGGCTTTTGACCTGGCCAACATCTGCACAAAGGAAATAAGAAGGTCTCTCTATATCAAAACTACATCGCCAAGGATTTCTGAACCCAAGGGCCCAGATTTCGGGCGCCGACTCCTTGTCTTCAGAAAAAGGGTTGTCCCGAGGCACAGAGTAATTGCCCCACAGGCCTAGCTTAGCAATCACTTTTGGATCTGCAAAAATGTGAAATTGAGAATTGCTTGCCAAGTAGTGGTGACCAAAGACTGCCAATATAACCTCATTCTTTTGTTTGCACTGAGAGAAGCCTAAATCAGCTCAACAATCCAAATGAATCTGCCTTCTCAATGAAGGACAATCAGATATGTTACCTATGCCACTAGACGAATTAATAGAATGGAGTTCCAATGAAGAGAATATTTGCACCAATGCTCACCAGGTATGTTATCTATGTCAAGCCTCATAATCTTTCCCAGCAAGGATTTCTTGTTTTGCACAAAATTGTATGGATCACCATCACTTCCACCGTCTCCCATCATGAAGTATAGATAGCCATCTTTGGGTCCAAACAGTATTTGGCCACCATGATGTGTAGTAAATGGAAGACCCATGGTAAATATCCTTCTGACTTCTTGCGGTGGGGCATTTGTTGCCTGGAATAATATGCAAACAAATTTTGAGTCAAACCCATTTCATGATCTCGGAAATTGGAAAACAAATACAGAAAACCGTTCACAATTTTACCGGGGCAGTTTGCGACAAGGTGCCATTAGCAGTGAATTCTGATATGACGCTGTGATATTGGCATGGCTGTGCTCCATTATCAGGAGGTAATTTTGAAGGGTCGCATCCAATATCAGAGTTGCAAGAACATCTTCCCGAGCATTCTAGCCATTTAAGTTTATCGCAGTTAAAAGATGCGAAGAAGCGGCCATTTTGTTGAAAATTTCGATGAAATGCTAAGCCCATCATCCCAAGTTCAATGTCAGAATGTACTTCATCAGTTAAGTCAAGAAATGGATTTGATTCATCAAGTACTAATGTTTCTCCAGATCCTTCTGCAGGAACAGTTGCAAGCCAAATCTTCCCCGGTTGGTTTGACAAGAAGACACGATTTGAACCATCAGGATGAGCTACCATGTTAAGGTAAGAGCCATTCCCAATTTTCTCAAGGCAGAGACCGGTTGGAGGACTCAGATTTGTGGAGCTTTTCAATGAAACTGGTCCACCATCAAAACATACCGAATCATTGTCAAAAGATCCTCCAAATTCATTACAGAAAGCACCCTTGGACTGCCATAAATCCGTCAACTTGGAAGAAGAATTAAGCAATTTCCTACCGCTGCCTTGCAGTTCAAATGGGGAATTTGATATAGAGACATTCTGGCATTCGTCCCACACTTTGGAGCAAAAGTCAACTGCAACAATTTGTGAGTTGGAAGGGTGTCCTGAGCCAGTGGAATTGCAAAGAACAGGAACAATCCTGGGCACTGATTCAACTCTATATATCTCGGCCGAAAATGGATCGCATCTCTGTGAAACGTAATAATTTGAAGAACACAACTTGAGAATCTCCTCACTTCCACCACAGATGGATTAAGCAGGTAATAATCATGAATTCATTCATAATAAACATCAATAGCTTCAAGGTTAAAAATTGGGGGAATAATCTTACAAATAAAAATCCTGTACTCCAGATATGCCCAGATGTTGCATACCAGCCATTGCCAATGGCTTAATTTTCTTTCATTGACTGTGATATTTAAGCCATGTCTCCACGTAACATAACTATCAACAAATTACTAGGTAGAAGCACTTACTGCACAGATTATCGATTTCAGAAGAGAAGCACAGCCAAGAGCAGAGACGTTCAATGCCTTAAATTGATCCTGCAGCTGCAGATCTTGAGTAGAGTTACAACAAGCACTTCCATTGTATTGACAAAAAGAAAGAGATGGACTTGGGATAAGGGGTGCCCCTGTGGCAACAGAAAAATGCACAAAACTCAATGATGGAGTGATAATCAAACGCAAGTAATTGGAAAGGAATCATAAGGTAGAGAACGCAAAGACAACGGGCACGGACTTAAGCTAGTACACAATGGAAATGAAGAACCATGATCGGTCAGCAGCGGCAGTATGCAGCAAAACAACAAACCAAGAGCCAGAGCACCATTCATCCCTCAAAATAACAAAGGAGCGAATGGACCCTTTTCAGATTGCACCAATATAGTGTTGAAAAACTAACTGATACTACATTTGAAAATCCAACTAAACAAATAGATACAAGTCAAGCAATCATGGAAATGCCATTTTATTTATTATGACTCCTGTCAAAAACCAACTACTACCTAATAAATATATAGTGGTCCACTTATTTATTTAAATGGAATAAACCAGAACCCCATCACCCCACCTCCAATCCAAATCTGCTAATGCCCTTTCCAAGAACATTGCGTTACCCAAAATTGGCAATAAGCCATTAAGATTATCAAGCTAAGATAGTCGTCTGAATGCAGCAGACAGAAGACATTTTCCTACTCCAAATCCGACTAACGAAGAGACTGGATTGATCAGTAAACAACTTTCCTTTACTTTTGACATGTGGACTTTGGTTGACTTTGCGGCGAGATTGTCAAAAGACATTTCAAAAGACGCGCCAAGTTGACGTCCAAATTACCATAGAAGTCTCGGGCGTTAACTTGACATAAGGCCCCGTGTGACCTATAATGAAATGTTTTTTCTTATAAAAGTTTATAATGTACATAAAGTTTAAATAAATATACAAGTGGTTAGAGTATGATACACACAAAAAAAAAAAAAAGAAAAGAAAGAAAAAGTGCAAACAAGATAGAGTTTGGTAATTTTTTTAAAAATTTTTTTATAAGTTTTCATACACAATTTCTTCGGCTTGTTTGTATATTTTTGTTAATTCTCACACATATCATTAATTTTTGAAAAAATAAATTTCAATAAATAATAATATTTTATCCAAAGATCACCTGTGTCTGGAGCGCCGCGGTGGTGTTTTCGTTACCATAATCTCCGCCACAAGTAACCAACAAGTCGGAAGATACACAGCGGGTCAAATCATCGAGAATGGAAAAGGAAGCCAATACCCATTTGGCTATGGATCGGTTTGGAGAGGATGAAAGCCTCTCAAATCATCAAAGGCTAAGGAAAAATAAGTCTCTTGCCAAAAAAATAAAAAAATTCTTTATAATTCATAGGAGTGCAGTTGTAACTAACTTTAACTGTTAACGACGCCGTGGGTTGTCATGTCCATAGCAACTTTTTGTTTTTTTCTTCTTAAACAATACGTTGACTTAGTCAAAACTCGAGAGGAGCAAAGCATCAGAGAAACGAATAATGATATTTTGTTGGAATAGATTTTTTAGTTAAGGCGAATAAATCTAATGTAACAAAATAAAAATATTAAAAGAGAGCTTCTGGATTAGAGTTTATTAGAATTTATTCGGTGTTTTTAATATAATTGATAGAGACACTTTGGATAAAATCTCTTAATTTTCTTTTTCTTTTTTTCAAATTCTAATGATTTTGTTATATTTTTTTCAAGTATTTCAATTTCCCTCATCACTAATTTTTTTTTTTTTTTTAAAAAGAAGCAAAATTTATATATACATGGATGCGAATTTCGTTTCATACTCAAATGCAGGTATTGCGATAATAGTAATTGGGTATTCACTGGTCCCATAACCAAGTTATACTCATTTATTTCTTTATAATTTGTTGCATTTGCGTTTGAGAGGGACATCCTTTTGGTTACATTTAGATGCAATACTTTTAGTTGTCGTCTCAAGAAACTCGTATCCATGTAATATTTTCATTTTAGTTATTCATCTGAGACCAAACCCACCTTCATTCTGAATCTGAAATTAATATAATCCTCAGCCGATCGGGTTAAGACGATGGTAACGACACATGTTTATAGGATCATCACGAAAACCTCTTGGCCACGATCATGATAAAATTCTCCAAAAAGCTAATCTGCCAAATCACACTAATACTCATGCGATATATATTTATTAATTGTTGGAATTTTATCAATTATCAAGTAGACATTGATCTGTACTTTCTACCACAATATCGAAGCAACAAATTCGACAAAAATATAATAATAATAATAATAATAATAATAATAATTTCTCATCTTTGAATTTATATACTCTACTTTAAATACTCTCCCGTCTTGTTTACAAAAAAACTCGAGGGGCTAGTTCCGGCACATACAAAATGACACAGAATTTATCTTTTTTGGGGGAGAAAGGAAGAAAAGGGCAGTCGACATCAGAAGTATACACTTGTGTTCTAAGAAAAACAGAATGTATAAATAAATGCAATAAATCAAACAAACGATGTGGACGAATCGCATCAATTATTAAGGAATGGAAAAGGAAAGAACCAAAAAGAATTGGACTTACAGTGAACATAACCGTGTGAAAGAATAAAAAAACCCAAAAAAAAAAAAAAAAAAACCATTTTGATTCTAGTCCTCTTCATGTACTTTTTGCAGGGATTAAATCATCTGACATTAGTGAGGCTGAAATATGCAGCAGCATTTTTGAGTTCACCGTCGGTAACTCGTTCGCTAGTTTGTGTCATATCCCTCAACGATGATTCAGCGCTGCATTAAAATTCACAAAACACTTAGTTGAGAAAAAAGTAGCAACCCCACAGGTCTTGTAGCTTCTGATTTTGAACCAACTGTTCAGCACTGCATTAAAATCCACAAAACACCGAGTATTTGAGGAAAAAGCAGCGACCCCATAGGTCTTCTAGCTTCTAATTTTAAACAACTAACAAGTTTTTAAATTATAACCTGCAATTGAAATTATGAACACAGCGTATCTGTGCATGATTGTAGCCGCATCATGCTGGCATTATAGTATTACTTAGAATTTGGCAGTTTAACATCTTGCTAACTAATGTATAACCATCGACAATAAAAATGGGAAATCGGAATACCTTGACTTTGTGGCATCTTTAGAGTCAATGTAAGATTCTCTATCATCTACTACAGTATCAAGTGCAATGTCGTCGTAGTCATAAGGAACATCCATCTCCCGTTGGATGGGATATCCTTGCGAAACAAACAATTGGGGTTGGGCGGCCATGGCTTGGTGATGACCGTAGTTATTCAGGTAAGCTTTCGTCGTGTCATTATTGGCCTGAACAAAGGTTCCACCGTTAACAAGGAACTCATTCATTGGAATCCCAATTGCATCAATGCTGTTGGATTGGTGTTGATGGCATGGAGGAAGATCATGTTGCAATTGCCATGTCAAACCCGAATTGGGGGCAGGATCATGTTGTTGGTCCTTGTAATAGGCGAGCCAGGCTCTTACATGTCGCAGTTCTTCCTGTACTTGTTGCATCTGAAATTGGAGTTGCCATATGACTCCCAAGCAACCATGAACTGGAAATCTCGCCCTCATTTCGGACTCGTATTTAATCGATTTGATGGCCTCTTCGTGTTGTTCACAATGCACTTGCTTCAATATCGATTTGATCTTACTGACCCCAAACAAACTGTGTGCCTCCTGAAACGTTTTTGGCTGATCGGCAGGAAAATGTGGTGCGAGAGGACAACTCTTGGAGCATCTCCTCCTTTGGAATTTGCATACAGCACAGGCCTGGCTTGTGCCTCCTTTTATGGTCATGTTAGGCACAAGAATGCCCACCAAAACGGAAAGCCGCCAGCAAATGCAGCAACCTGAAAAACGGTTTTAATGATGACGCCGGAAGCGGCTTCATCACTACTACTACTACTTGGTCAACAGAAACGGAATCTTGATTATATATGGTTATGGGTGAGCTGGAACCAGACTATAGACCCAGTAAACCTTTTGAATTCCCCGATTCAAAAGGCAGATCTTGCTTGAGCTCTGAAGAATCTTAAAGAGTGATCGGTAATACTGAGTCACGCGCTTTTATGGTTGGCTTGAGATTTTGCAGTTTTCAAGTTTCGATCGAGTGTTTCTCACGTCATATCATGTACCGTTACTATCTTACTAAGTAATAACAACACTCTTAGTATTAATAGGGTGTCCTTTCAGGATGCGAGCCATATGGTGAGTGAGTATTGCGATACGTTATTTTAAAAAACAAGACCAAGTAGATAACAAACTCAAAACTCAACGAGTCAGTGGAACGCACGCAGCCCGTAGCTTGTGTTTTACCCAAGACAAAGATTCAATGTTTCTTTTTAGTATTTTAATTTCAAAAGACCTTAATTATCGCTTAAACTGTTTGCCGGGTGTGGTTAATGGTGAGCTGACGGTGTGAATTCACACCAAAGAGACGAGCAAGGAATTGCTAAATTTGATAATCATCGTAAATTCCCCATGGTTATCTTAAACTTACATCATCAAAAATAAATAACGTTAAGATTATTTTGGGATGTGGATTGAAGGACACATTAACCAAATATTAATTTTTTGGGTTTAGAATCAAAATATAAAATAAAATAAAATCTATACTTATTTTATTTAATAAGTCTATTTTTTCCTTTATTCTTTTTTATGCTCGAGGATCGCGTCATTTATATGTATACCTTTTTTTTCGGGGGGGAGGGGGGCTTAAATATCAAATTATATAAGTTCCAGTGTGCCATGGAACTTTTTCAGAAAGCAAAATGAATTCGCATGCGAAGCCACCGTCAAAGTACTTGATGGTGGACGATGATCAAGAAAATGTAAGCCAGGATCGACAAGGCATCGTCAGGAATGCGAAATGGACAGTGAACTTTGTGGATCACGCCAATGTAATACTCCTGAAGTGAAAAGCTGTTATGGCAAATACCTAACAGCTTCCAACGTGCAATTCCTGCTGGGAATGACCGGCAAGAAATTCTTCTGCCTCAAAGCTTGGACTCTTCCCTGGGATGGGAGCCCGTCAGGGAAGTCGTACAGGTAAAGCTCAGGACACGTTATGGACAATACTTTGCGTGCAAATGGAGGGTTGCCGCCTCATCACACATGACAATCCCTCATAGAACAGAGGCACAGGATTGGATCCTGTAGGATGTAGTCATGGTAGAGAGAAGAAAGCAAGATCCTAAGCCTCCTCCGCAACCACGAGAACCCGTTGGTCAAGTTGAGGCTGCACCATCTCAGCCTGGTTCACCTACATCAATTTCGCTCTAAGTTCCCTAAATTTTCGAGAAAAGAGGTTTGTATGATAGCCTTATAATTTAAGAGTTTCATTTTAGCAGACGAATAATGTATATTAAATGCAATGCAGTCTAATCTAAGTCGGGTTTTCATTTTCTTTGTGATTATTGTGAGCAGTCTGATGATTCATTCCTTGGTTCACCCGTGAAAAATGAAGGCGGGATCATATATTATAGGTTGGCATGCACAACATTTCCGTGCCTTGAAATTTCTCTTTTCAAGATCAATGGGACAAATCAAACATGGTAGATAAACAGGATTGAAGTTGAACAGCATTGAGAATCTAGCTAGAATCGTCTTTAATTTTAGCGTCATCCTTGCCATGTTACATACGACATCAATCGCGGGGAATAATGGTCAAGGCTGGGGTGCAAAGAATATGTCAGTATGTCATACCCGATTTATTGCAGAGAGCTTGTTAGACGAACTTGTTGCCAATCAATTTCTTATGCAGAACTGTAACCACGATCCTGATCCTCGGAAACGAAAGAGATGCATACTTTGCACCTTTTTATATTTGTCCGGTTGAAAAACCTGTCATAAGGTAGTACTTGATCCATGGTGAGCACGTCAGGGTCAATAAAATCATCCACATCAGGGTTATGCACCCCAACTTCCAAATCTGGCACATTCTCATCTTCCCCGCTGACATTTCCAGTGTCACCCAAGCCAACATTTCTGGCTTGAGGAAGTGAATCACCAACTTCAGCAGTACCTGCTGCAGGTAATGTTGTTTGTCCAGACATCTCCACTTGCTTGTGCTCAGCTGGGACATTAGTTTCACCAGGTTCAGTGTAGGCTTCAGTTGGAAGAGGCAGATTTCTATTACTAGATCCATCACCTTCACGGGGTCTAGGAAAAAGATGCCCCGGAATAGTACCAAAGAAAATTGAATCGCCTGGATTAGTTACTGCTTGAGAGTTCTGGGGTGGCTCAGATACACTAGGTTCCTCAGCTTCACCAGTTGAAGAGACAAGTGGTATATCATCTTCTACATTATCCGAAACCGTTTCATTCATCTCCATATTTTGTTCTTCAAGACGGTTCTGTTCGATTTCTTCCTCAATTCGTCTCTGATTTTCTATCATTTCTTCGAGTGTCATGCCTTCAGACTCAAATAGATGCATTAGTTGCTGATCTTCCAAAGTCTTTGCAGTTGGCATTAGTTTCTGTTCCAGCTCTCGTGATTCATCAATGGTTAGAGAACCTGAGATGCCATCACTGGAGGTGGCTGGAAAGCTACTGCACAACAACAAATAGAAAGAAGCAACCACATCAAAAAAGACATGGTTTGTGCATGGAGGAATGGGGAGCTGGGGATCTGCGCATGTGAATATGGAAATAAGGTCGGAATGACTTACACTTCTGTATTTTTTTTTTGCAGCTCTATGGTTTCCTCACTTCTAGAAGGTACCTGCAACATAAAATCGGACAATCATGATCATTACATTTTCTGCTATACCCCAGACAAGGAAAAGAGAGAAGAGGCATGTAATCTAAACCTTATCTTTGAGCTTTCTCTTATAGAATGCCTTCTTTTTCTTTGATTTCTTTCCCACATTTTTTGCTTTTTTCTCTTTGTTTCTCCTTTCGGAATCAAGAGCAAGTGTGGCCAACAATGATTGTTCTGCAGCCTTTGCCTTCTCTTCGGCGTCTTTCTCCGCAAAAATTTCCAAATGTGACTAAAAAAGAGAAAAAAAAAAAGAGAATAAAATAAACACAAACAAGCTAGGAATACTAGAGAGAACAGACAACAATTTCCAACACAAACCCCGATAAATGCCTTCAAAAGATGCAACATAATTGTCTGAAAATCATAAGCTGACAACAGACCAAAATTTTGCTCCATTCGCTTAATATCAGCGAGGCTCTTCATTGTGAAAGCTTCGACAGTGCAAAACTGCAATTCAACCAAAGGAGACAATAGACAAACTGTCAATCTCATTCAATCTGAACCAACATAATAACCATAAGAATTTCACAGATGATAATTCACATACTTGCACACGAAACTAAGCATGAATAAAAGAAATAGGAAAGAAAACAGATGTGAAATGATTGAAAATCTAAATATAAAATTACAATCACACAATCCAATTCAGAGATCAATGATTGAGAAAAGGTTTACACTGACCTTTCTCTCTAAATCAATTCTCTTAAGCTCTAATACTTTCAACACACAATGTTCTGCATCAATAAGCTGACTGTCTTTCATCTGCTGCTCTTCATTTTCATGAGCTCCCAAGTCAGATTCTTGAGTATCTATACCAAATAATGCTCCTTCAGATCCAAGATTTTCAGCAGAAGCAGCTTGTGCTTCTCGCAGAATATCTGTCATGACATTGTACACATTTTTGTGCACATTCCGCTGCTGGTTCAATAGCTGCACTAAATTCTGAGATTCACGGCCTAACATTGTCGACCTTATTTTGTTCTCATGCAAAGTCCAAACCTCTTGAAAAGCTCTCCCATAGTTTGATATCCATGATTTTTTATTGCACAAAGATTTCAGAAGGTCCAATTCTGTACATAGGAATTGATAAGCCTCACTTGCTACTGCCCTTTTCTTATACTTTACACCTGCCCATGACTTGAGTAGCTCCCTAGTCTCAGCACCCGTATACAGCCAATACACAAAATTTTCGTCATCCACCGCATCAGTACTGTTTTGTGGTCTAGACCCTCCAGTCAGTAATCGCTCATCCAATAATAGGCATGAGAAGTCAACTGTGTAATCAATGGTTTCTCTATACTCCTCCTCTACGGGGACTTCATCGTAGCACCCGCCATCCTTACTAAACCCAACCATTTGGCAATTCTTATAGATTTCGCAGATCATCCTATACACCATCTCAAGCTGCTCAGATTCTAAGAAACAAAAACCTAAAGGTGTTCTGCGTAGCTCAGAAATCAGTTGCCACAAATTTGGAGATTTTTCCTTTAACTGAAAGATTGTTAATCGGAGCCATATACCCACCATACTATCTGAGAGGCATTTATTACGCAAAAACAAACAAAACATGGAGCGAATTCTCTCGAGCAAACCTTTCCGCTTGGCATCATTACAGTACGACCACTTCTCCTCGTCAATGATCATCTCCTCAACCTTCATTTTCTCCTCAGTTTCACCAGCCACATCATGGCCTATTTCTTTTTTGGCTTTTGCTTGTTCGGCAATATGTTTTAGCGTCTCATCCACATCCACAGGCCTCCAAACACCATTGACAATCTTGTCCAGCCACAGAGGCATAGCATCAAGTCCTCTGGGCAGAGCCTTGGCATCCTCCGCTGGTAGTACCCCAAAGTGATCTTTTGTATGCAGATGCTGCCTCCACAATTCCCGATCCACGAACCATTGTCGACAACTACTGCATTCCCAAAACTTCCATGATCTTAACTCCTTCATAGTTTTCACGGCCTCATTTAAAATCACACTTGAAGACGGATCGGATTTATAGAAATCTTCAAGCTCAGAAACATCTACTTTAAGAAAAGCTCTCTGCTCTTCACCGCTCAATCCCTTCCAGTACTGATAGATTCGGCTTTTCTGATCCAGATTTGATACATATCTCTCCCTCCCCTTCTCATCTATTTCAACGCCTCCCATATAAAGTTCATGTTGCCAAACCCTTACTTGGTCCAGTTCCTTTTCAATTTCCAGTCTTTTAACTTCTTGACTCTTTCTTGATTTTATGAAAGGTTTCCACATTTCGTCATCAGCCACAGATTGGGCACTCTTCTTTTTCTTGACCGCATCATCTTTGCTACCTTTCTCCGCGTTCATTGCAGCCTCATTTAATTCCTCAATCAAGACGCGCAATTCACGCTTAGCACTTTCAATTCTTGCCTCCATTGACATGCGATCAGTCTCGTTCTGGTAGACCGCGACATCTTTATCAGGATCAACTGGGTCCTGAATTGACAAAGCCTTCTGACATTGCTGGATTACGTTCTCGTATTCGGCCTTATCATTGGCCAACAGGAAGAGCAATCTTGTGTAGACCACCATCAGGCCAATTAAGTTGGGGCAGAGAGCAAAGGCTTGCTCTGCATAAGCAGCGCCATCCTTGAGGTGCTGGGCGCGCGTTTCCATGTTGATATTCGTTGCGGTCATGCCGGCCTGGAAGTGCATAAACGCCCGTGTACGGAGGAGGGCGACGGCGTTTGGGTGGCGGGAGATGGATTCTTGGATGATCTGGAACCCTTCTGGGGCGTTTCCTTGCTTGGCACAAGACAAGGCTCGCTGGCTAGCTTCCCTGATTAAAGGATCAAGGTCAGGGTCCAGGTCCAGAATATCCAAGAATACTCTGCCAGATGAGGCGATGGGTGCCGGTTCTGGTCTTGAGGGTGATGGGGCTTGCGGCGGTGAAGCACGGAGATTGGGACGTCGGGCGGCGGGGTGTTTTTTGCGAGCCATTTTCTTGGTTTCCCGATGGGTGTTCTAGCCGGAGTAGGCAGTTAGTTCTTTTGGAGGGAAGTTTTCCAAAAGGAATTTGGTTAAAAAAAAACAGAAATACAAAGTGTATAACGGTCTCAATGGGGTTTGCATAAGATGATTTGGAGATTTGTATAAAAGAAGGAAAATTCCAAGAAACAGATTTTTCACTATTATTTTCTTTTTTTCTTTGTTTTGAATTGTGAGTTTTTAAATATAATACCATTTTATTTCTCTTTCTCTCTCTCTCTTTTTTTCCACAAAAAAAAAAAAAAGAACTCCTAATTTAAGGGTTAAATGCATTTTAAGATTGGAGAATTTGAGAAATTGGGTTTATTAATTAGTTTGTAAACGAGGAGTGATTTTAACGTTTATACAATCTTGTAAACATGTATGACAATAATGGGCAGAGGTTCAAGTGCACGGGTCGATGGAATTTATCATGATTTTTTGCGTTATCATTAGTATATTTTCTAATGTGAAGTGTGGTTTCTATGTATTTGTCTCGTTTCTGAATTATATTACAGCTAATCAACCCTGTTCATTAAGTGGGTTACATGTTCCTTCTCTCTTATACAAATCCAGAGGACCAGAGATATGGTACACTGGGTCAAACCACGTTGGATTGGGTCCGTAGCAATGTAAACGGAGCTCATCACAGAGTTTGGACTCAACACATTGCAAGACTGGGCCCATTTTGCAGTCTATGTTCTTCTTTGGCACGTATCTGAAGTTTGTAAATGTTCCAACCAATCTTGACTGAGCTGATCGTTTTGCTCGCCAGCATCCATTTCGGCAGATAGTTTACCATCTTTCCTCTTTGCTGCGCAGATTGTGGAGAGCATGACAGGCATTGACTCGTAAAAGATGGATACTTTTCATGCCTGCATTTGATGCGCAATGATTGATGATCAAGTCCGCAACAGTTACGGTTTCTATTTACACCCTCTTTGGGGCTAATTTTTGGTCGCAGAAAAAGTATTCAAAATACAGTGCACGTACCTATATATATCTATCGAAAACCAAGTACAAAGAGAAAGCAATGCACAACACTTCCCTTAATTGAATTTTATCTTTTTAAGATCAACGGGACAAGTCAAACAGGATAGGACAGGATTGAGGTAAAACAGCATTAAGAATTCGGGTAGAACCATCTTCCGTTTTGACATCATCGTTGCCATGTCACATGAAATCTCAATTACGGGGAATAGTGATCAAGACTGTGGTCCAATGAATGAATGTCTCAGTACGATTTATTGCAGAATATTTGATTGACGTGCTCGTTGCCAATCAAATTCTTATGCAGAAATGTAACCACGATCCTCGGAAACGAAAGAGATGCATACTTTGCTCCTTCTTATATTCGTCCGGTTGAAAAACCTGTGATAAGGCAGTACTTGATCCATGGTGAGCACGTCAGGGTCATCAAAAACGTCCACATCAGGGTTACGCACACCAACTTCCAAAAATGGAACATTCTCATCTTCCCCACTAACATTTCCAGCTTCAGGATGTGAATCACCAACGCCAGCAATTCCTGCTCCAGGCAATGTTACTGGTCCAGACTTCTCCGCTTGCTGATGCTCAGCTGGGGCATTAGTTTCACCAGGTTCAGTATAGGCTTCAGTTGGAAGAGGCAGGCTTCTATTACTAGATCCATCACCTTGACGAGGATTAAGAAAAAGAGGAGCCTTACAAGTACCAAAAATAATTGAATCTCCTGGATTAATTACTGCTTGAGTGTGCTTGGGTGGCTCAGACTCAGCTTCACCTGTTGAAGAGACAAGTGGCGCATCATTTTCCACATCATCTGAAGCCGTTTCATTCATCTCCTTATTTTGTTCATCGATTAGGTTTTGTTTGATCTCATCTTCAATTCGTCTCTGGCTCTGTATCATTTCTTTAAGTGTCATGCCTTCGGACTCAATTAGATGCATCAATTGCTCATCTTTCACTATCTCCGCAGTTAGCATTAGTTGCCCTTCCAGATTTCTTGGTTCGTCAGTGGTTACAGAAGCTGTATTGCTACTGGAGGCAATTGGAAAGGTACTGCACAATAACACACAGAAAGAAGCAACCACATTAAAAAAAGACATGCTTGGCACATTCGGGAAGGTGTGCTCTGCATGTGAATATGGAAATCAGAGCAGAATGCCTTACACTTCTGTATTTTTCTTTTCCAGCTCTGTGGCCTCCTCACTCTTAGAAGGTACCTGCAATATAAAATCAGACAATCACCATCGTTACATTTCCGCTGTACTCCTAGCAAGAGAAATAGAAAAGAGGCATGCAATCTAAACCTTATCCTTGGGCTTTCTCTTATAGAATGCCTTCTTTTTCTTTGATTTCTTTCCCACATTTATTGATTTTTCGTCTTCTTTTCTCTTGTTGGAATCAAGAGCAAGCGCGGTTAACAAAGCTTTTTCTGCAGCCTGTGCCTTCTCTGTGGCATCTTTCTCGGCAAAATTCTCCAAATGCGCCTAAAAGGAAGATCAAAAAGAATAAAATAAACTAACACTGCATAGACAAGGCAGGAATATCAGATATAACAGACAACAAGATTCAAAACAAACTCGAATAAATGACTTCAATAGATGCAACATAATTGCCCGGAAATCATAAGCTGATGAGAGACCGAAATTCTGCCTCATTCGCTTAATATCAGCAAGGCTCTTCATGAGTAAACCATCAACAATGCAATGCTGCAATGCAACCAAAAGAGACGTAAACAAACTATCAACCTTACGTAATCTGAAACAACAGAACCACCATAATAATTTCACGATTGATACAGGGAAAGAAAAGAAAAGAAAAGAAAACAGATGCGAAATGATTCGACATTTAAATCTAGAAATACAAGCACATGATCCACGCCAGACGTCAATGAGTAAGAAAAGGTTTAATTCTGTTACACTGACCTTTCTCTCTATATCATTTCTCTTCTGTTCTACTGCTTCTAACAAATAAAGTTCAGCATCAACAAGCTGCCTGTCTTTCTTCTGACGCCCTTGGTCTTCATGAGCGCGCAAGTCAGGTGCTTGAGTATCCATATTGAACAGCACTACTTCAGATACAAGATTTTCAAAACAAGAAGCTGATGAATCTTGCAGAATATCCGTTATGACCTTGCGCACAAACATATCATCCCCTTCTTTAATATCCATGCGCATGTCTCGCTGCTGACACAATAAGCGCATTAATTTCTGAGGTTCATGACTTGGCATTGTCACCCTTCTGTGGTTCTCTATCATACACATATGCCTAACCACATGGAAAGCTCTCTCATATTTTGAAAACCATGATTTTGCCTTGCACAATGATTGCAGAATATCCAATTCTGTACATAGGAATTGATAAGATGAGTTTGCTATTGCCAATTTCAGAGCCTTTATGCCTGTCCACGACTTTACTAACTCCCCAATCTCAGCTCCCGAATACAACCAATACACAAAATTTTCGTCATCTGCCACATTGCTACTATTTTGTGGTTTAAACTCTCCAGTCAGGAATCGCTCATCCAATATTAGGCACGAGAAGTCATCCGTGTAATCAATTGTTTCTCTATGCTCCTCCTCACCAGGGACTTCATCGTAGAACTTGCCATCCTTACTAGGCTGGACCATTTGGCAATGCTTATATATTTCACAGGTCATCCTATACAGCATCTCTAGCTGCTCAGATTCTAAGAAACAAATACCTAGAGGTGTTTTGCCTAGATAAGGAAACAGTTCCCTCACATTTGGACATTTTTTCTCCAATTGATATCTTGTTAATCTGAGCCATCTGCGCGCCATACTTTGTGAGAGGCATAGATTACTCAAAAAGGTATGAAACATGGAGCAAATCCTATCAAGCATGCCTTTGCGCTTGGCATCATCGCAGTATGACCACTGCTCCTCATCGATGTCCATCGCCCTATCCTTCATTTTCTCCTCACTTTCACCGGCAACATCTTGGCCAGTTTCTTTTTTGGCTTTTGCTTGTTCGACAATATACTTTAGTGTCTTATCGACATCCACAGGCCTCCAAACACCCTCGACAATCTTGTCCAGCCACGCAGCATCAAGTCCTTGCGGCAGGACCTTCGTATCGTCCGCTGATAGTTTCCCAAAGTGGTCTTCTGAACCCAGATGCCGCCTCCACAATTTCCCATCCGAGAACCGATCTCCACAAATATTACATTGCCAAAACTTCCATGATCTTAACTCCTTTATAAATCTCATGGCCTCCTTTAAAATCACACTCGTAGACTCATCGAAAATATAGTAACCTTCAAGCTCAGAAACATCTAGTTTGAGAAAAGCTCTCTGCTCTTCGCCGCTCAATCCCTTCCAGTACTGCAAAACTTGGACTTTCCGATCCGCCTTCGATAAGAGCCTCTTGAAATATCTCTCCGTCCCCTTCTCGTCTTTTTCAACGCCGCCTTTATAAACTTCGTGTTGCCAGCCCCTCACTTTGTCCAGTTCCTTTTCAACGGCCAGTCTTCTCACTTCTTGACTCTTTCTTGATTTTACGAAAGGCTCCCACATTTCATCATCACCGACAGATTGGCCACTCTTCCTTTTCACGGCCACATCATCTTTGCTAGTTTTCTCCATCTTCATCGCAGCCTCGTTCGATCTCTGAATCAAGAGGCGCAATTCCCGCTTAGCACTCTCAATTCTTGCCTCCTTTGATATACGATCTTCCACTTCTGTCTCTTTTTGGTAGACCGTCAAATCCTTTTCGGGATCAACAGGGTCTTGAATTGACAAACCCTTCTGGCATTGCCGGATTACGTTCTCGTAGTTGGCCTTATCTCTGGCCAACTTGAAGAGCGATATTGTGTAGATAACCATTAGGCCAATTAAGTTGGGGCAGAGAGCAAAGGCCTGCTCTGCAGAAGCAACCCCGTCCCTGATGTGCTGAAGGCGGGTTTGAACGTTGAGAGTCATAGTGTCCATGGCGGTCTGGAAGTGCAAAAACGTTCGCGTGCGGTGTAGGGCGACGGCGTTTGGGTGGCGAGACATGGATTCTTGGATGATCTTGAACCCTTTTGGAGTGGTTCCTTCCCTGAGACAGGACAAGGCTCGCTGGCAGTCTTTCTTGATTGAAGGGTCCAGGTCAGGGTCCATGTCCGGATTGATATCCACCAAGAATAATGTGCCGGGAGAGGTGAAGGGTGGTGGCTGCTGTCGTCGTGGCGGTGATGGGTTTTTTGGCGGGGAAGCAGGGTGGTTGGAGCGTTTGGTAGCTCGGTTTTTCCTCCGGCCCATTTTCTTGGTTTTCCGATGGGTGGTCCTCGCCCGGAGTAGCAATAGTCAGCAGCCTTTAGAGGGAGTTTCTCAAAGGTGGTTGGTTAAAGAAACAGAAAGGCAAATGCAGCGCTTTCTAGTGTGTGTGTAAAACGGCTTCTTGGGTTTTGTAATTTGTATATGGTGATTTTGCACTGTGAGGGACTAAGATTGGATAATTAGTGAAATTGGGATTTCAATTAGTATGCAAAGCAATAATGATAATAGTATTTACACGCTAATACACACACACACACACACACACACACACACACACACACACACACACACATGATAATAGGCAGCTGTTCAGGTGAGGATCCGTCCTTTGAATTCACCTTGATTTTTGCAGGACACTACTTGTTTTTTTTTTTTTTTATTACAAATAAGTTCGTTTGAGTTGTAAATTATATAATAAAAAGATATATATTTTTTTATTTTTATAAATTTTTATTTTTTTAATTACAATTTTAAAATAAAAATTTTAATTTTAATTGATTAAGTGTGGACCATTTCTAAGTGCAGCAGCTCTGCCGGGTAGCTCCACATCGTAGGGTTGATCTGTTTTCAAGACTATTCATCTTCTCTCTCCTTGATTCTTCTCTTCTTTTTTCTAAATTGAACTTGCCAAAATATTTGAAGAAGATCAAAACGCTGTAATAATAATAGTAATAATAATAATAATAATGGCACGGCGAAGCTGAAATGCTTACATTACATATTAGGGCAACGATAATCTCTGTTTCCATGGATGAGAGGGTGAACTAGGAAGAGAAAGATGTTTTAAGGCTTTGTTTGGTTTAGCAGTTGGTAGCAGATAGCTTACCATTGATAAGAGAAGATGATGTTTGATAAAATTAGTGGCGAATTGTCACGTCACAAAATTGCAACTGAAGAGTCTACAAAAAACAATGATGCCTTCCACCAACTGTAATGTTCTTCATATTTACTTCTTTTTTATTTATTATTTATTATTTATTTTTTATCATCATTCTTTGTATCTACTTCTGCAGACAAATTTACCCGCAGAGACAAAGCAGCATCCCAGGCGGCTTTAGCTTGGATACCATTAGATTTTAAACTGGTCTTCCTTGTAAGAGCAGCATAATAGGTAATTTTATTGCTCAGCACTGTTCTTAAGAGCTGCAGATGTTTTGGCAGGATCCCATCTTGCCATCTATATAATTCATACGAATATAGGGACTGCAAAGCATCACGAGAAGAAATTGCAGTCCTCGCTTTTCACTTGAATTTCCAGATAAATGCATTGCACGGCCCGGGGACTGAATGTAAGAAAGTCCTAATGTGCATTGTATTCTCCTTGCCTTGCATTTTTCTTTTGTCAAGAGAACATCTATGTGTCATGCAGGCTGTACAAGAATAGGGATCACAATTGAACTTTAGTGATACTGCTTCAAGAAGGAAAAGAAATGTGAGTGATACTAACATCAATCTGTTCCGGAGTCTCCTGTTATATTTGTTCTTGTATTAGACTAAAAAGATAGTTTCCAACCTGTTTATTTGCTAGATTAGTCCTACTCAAGAATGTGGAAAAGTAAAATGAATGTCTCTCTCTTCCCAGTTCCTTGTCGTAAACTCTACGACCCAGGTAAAGTTGGGCTTGAAAATGGAGTATCGGTGAAACTACAAACACTGACATGTTTTGTAGTCCAATCGATACACACAATAGTTAGCGGGGTTGCATATGATTGTGTTTTAGACATCTCACGTATAGACCCACTAGAAGTAAAATCCAAAAATCTTAAAAGGTCTATTTGGTCTTGCTTCCGTAAGACCAAAACCACTGCAAGAGATGACAATGTCTGAATATCTTCAGCATTCGGCACCCGAAAGACCAAAAGCAGCAGAGGAGGGAGCGTGACTTATGACATATTGGCCACTAACATCAAAACCTGAAAACTCGTTTCTAGGCCAAAAAATGCGGGAGGGTTCCGTGACCCATCTAGGGCAATATTTTGCTCTCCTTCCTCATGCCAGATAATAATTTGATTCAACTGGGTAAATATTCAAGCTATAGTAGTTAGAATTGTATGCTGATTTTTTTGTCATAGAATTGTAGTTAGAACGGTAATCAAAATATAAAGCGTATACCATGAAGTTGTGTCAAAAACTAATCCCAAAGAGAGATCAAGCCACGCACAACATTAAGAATCTAGCAAAAACCATATTCTCCTATCCATTGTGATGGAAACATCATCATTCCCATGTTACATGCAACATCAATTATGGCAGCGGTCAAGACTGGTACAGAGAATGTATCAGTATGTCACCCTTGATTTATTGGAGAATGTTTGTTTGACATACTTGTTGCCAATCAAATTCTTATGCAGAACTGTAACCGCGATACTCAGAAATGCAAGACTTACATACTTTGCTCCTTTTTTCGATTGTCCAGCTGAAAGACCTGCTATGATGCAGCACTTGATGCATGGTTGGCATGTCAGGTTCATTAAAAGCATCCACATCAGGGTTAAGAACACCAACTTCCAAATCTGGTACATTCTCATCTTCCCCGTTCACATTTTCACTGTCATCTAAGCCAACATTTCCGGATTGAGGAAGTGAATTGCCAACTTCAGCAGTACCTGTTCCAGGCAATGTTATTGGTCCAGACTTCTCCGCTTGCTGTTGCTCAGCTGGGGCATTAGTTTCACCAGGTTCAGTATAGGCTTCCGTAGGAAGTGGCAGGTTTCTATTCCTAGATCCATCACCTTCACGAGGATTAGGAAAAAGGGGTGCCTTAAAAGTACCAAAAAAAATTGAATCTCCTAGATTAGTTACTGCTTGAGTGTGCTGGGGTGGTTCAGA
>CM034046.1:1001635-1121707 GCA_019804595.1 Bruguiera parviflora
GCTTGTTCCTCGGACGACCCCAATGTGTAAAAAACATCTATCTCAGGTAATACTACTTCCCCGGACGACTCCAATGTTGCCTCATCTTCTTCATTTGCAGCATTCGTTCCACCACTAACGTTGCATGTATCATCCAATTCAAGATTTCCCAGTTCACTGTCTGAAGCACAGTATGTGGACAAAAGCATATCGATGTTACTAGCATTAATAGCATCGCCTGTACTTGTTGCCACTTGAGAGTGCTGGGGTGGCTCCGCAACTCGCCTTTTCTTATCCTCACCCTCAAGTTGCCTCTGATGGTCTAATGATTTTTCAAGCTGGAGCTCCACCTGTTCATAAACAAATTGGCCCATTTGTTCCTCTCCTGTATTCCCTTTCAATTGGCCAGAAATTACAGAATCTGAACTAGGGCCGGCTAATTCGGTAGGGAAGCTACTGCAAAGCAACACAGTAAAAAGCACATTTGAGGGTGTATCATTTCCAGTAACTCAAATTAAAGTAGAATATCAAACTTACGCTTCTTCGTTCTCCTGATTCTGTGGTTGAGCAAGCTCTGGCCATAACGAATCTCTTGCAGCATCGGGGACATCTTCCTTCAAGTGTACCTAAGAAGGGGTCCAACATAAGTTGTCATTATTGTGACATAGGCTACAATGGAAATTCAGGCTACCATTTATATCGTACGCTTTCATGACAAGTCTAATCAGGAAAAATAGAAAAGAGGCCAGAAACAGAAACCTTCTCTTTGGCCTTTCTTTTATCTTTTCTCTTCTTTTTCTTCTGATTATTGCCTTCTCTTCTTGAACTACAACCTTCTATCGCTGAGCTCTTACTGGGAGGAAGAGGAAGAGCAAGCTCTGACAACAATGAATCTTTTGCAGCATCAGCAGCCTCTTCCTCCAATTGTGCCTACGAGGGTTCCAACGTAGATTGGCATTATTATAAGACAGACAGGACAATAATATGAGGGAGAACAACATAAATGATCCAATACGAACCCGCACAAATGACTTCAAAAGATGCAACATAATTGGAAGAAAGTCATGAGCAGATAGCAGACCAAACTTCCGATCCAATGCCCCGGCAGCTAGACTATTCATGATTAAAGCATCTAACGTGCATTTCTGCGGGGAGGACCAAAAGAAAACAATTAAAAATCATTATTTTGATGGGAACGTAAGGTTCTCAGTAAGAATGATTAAAGAGTTGAAAGGGCCTTGAGGCCGTTGCAGGCTAAAATGGCATGGCATCTTCACACATCTATTCTTTAAGTATTCAGAGACGAGGAGAATATTCACATAAAGAGATAAAGTTATAGTTTTAAATTATCTCCATGCGGACCTGTTTAGACACATAAAAGTCTTTTTCTCTCATTGATGTTCTCAAATATGCTTCTGCTGCAGCTATCCTACTCTGCCTATTTTCTTCATCAGTTTTCAAATCAGATAATTGAGTATGTGATTGAACTAGTGTTTCTGCCTCACCAGCAATTTCAACACAACGAAGGTTTAGATTTTTCAGATAAATGAGTACGTAATTCAACCCAATGCTTCTGCCATCAAGTGCATTATCGATATGTGCAATACGAGCTAGCTCATCCTGGCTAGAAGGCAGTAGAGACCAGTAACTTTGAGGATTATAGCCGGGATCCAATCTTTTTTTGTCTTCTGCAAGAAAAATATTCTGGAGTGCAATTAATGCTCTCTCATAGCGTAACCAAAAGCGTTTTACCCAACACAAAGACTGCAAATGTTGAAATTCTGAATTCTGGTACTGAAAGACCTCATCAGCTTTATCAATTTTGTAAAATCTTAAAGCTTCCCATGACTTCACCAGCTCGTCAATCTCATCACCCATGTACAACCAATGCACAAAACTAGCATCATTTTGAGATTCAAACTCTACTTGTAGCGACCGCTGATCCAATACCAGGCTTGAGAAGTCATCTGTGAAAGTAATTGTTTCTCTATACTCATCTGCTTCGTTGACCTCATTAGAGAATCCCCAATCCTCACTAGACAAAACCAATTGACACGAATAAGACATGTCCAGCAACCATCCAAGCATTGCCCGGAGCTGCTCAGATCCCAGGAAGCAAATGCACAAGGGATTTTCATCCAGGCCAGGTATCAGGTTACATAATTCTGAAACTGAAGTCTCTAAGTTATGCCTGGTTGAACAGATCAAGGAATCTACAATACTCTGGGAAAGACATCTATTTTTCAGCAGCAATTCCAAAAGCTCTTTAATCTTCTGAAGTAGTTTTTCCCTCATAACATCCTTACAAAGTGGCCAACTGTCTTCATCAGTATCCGTCTTATTATCCTCCAACAACTTGTTCACATCCACCGGCTTCCAAGCACCATTTTCAATCTTGCGAACACACACAGGATCAACTGGACGAGGCATGATCTCATTTTCCTCCATCAGTAGCACAGCATTG
This sequence comes from Bruguiera parviflora, assembly GCA_019804595.1. Lineage (NCBI taxonomy): Eukaryota > Viridiplantae > Streptophyta > Magnoliopsida > Malpighiales > Rhizophoraceae > Bruguiera > Bruguiera parviflora. Next base: position 1,004,079 of record CM034046.1, read on the forward strand.
CGCACGCTAAACACATAATTGATCCATGAGTCATAATCTAAAAAACACTCTGTTAATCTAGAAGCAGGACATCTCCAATACTTCCATTTCTGGTGGGTCTTGCAAAAAGTTATAGCTGCACTAAAAATCGAGATTGCAGACTCGTTGTTACCGTAGTGCTCCATCATTTTATTAACATTCACCACAAGAAATCTACTCCTCTCTTTGCCACTCATTCGCTTCCAATAATCAACAACCTGGGTTTGCCTACTCAATTGAGAAACAATTGGAAATTTCTTAGCTTTCTTGGAATAGGCCGACCTCTTTCTCTCATCTTTCTTCGGACTGTCACTGACAGGCACCTTTCCAGAGCCAAGATATAACTGCTCCTCCCATTCTGTCACCAATGCAACATCAATTTCTATTCCCTTTCTCATAAATTCGTGACGCTTTCTTGTATTGACGACATTTTCTAGATTTCGTTTTGAGAGTGCAAATTCTGAATTCTCCTCCTCTTCCATGCCTTCCTCCTCCTCCTCCTCCTCAGCCCCTTTTTGTCCTTTCTCCTCACGGCATAAGGCCTTTTTTGCTTGCTGCATCAGTTGTTTCAATTTCTGTTTCGCAGCTTCAATGCTGGCCTCTTTCGTGAGGGAATCTTGGGTTGCAGTCTCTTTTCGGGCGAGAAGGAAATCATTCTTGAGGCCGAAGTGTTCTTGAATCAACAAGGCTTGCCGGCATTGGTTGACTATTCGTTCATAATCTTCTTGACCCTCCGCAAAATAAAACAGCACAAGATTGTAGATCATAATGACGCCGATTTGGTCAGGGGAAATTGCCAAGGATTGCTCGGCGGAGGCAGCGGCTTTCTTGAGGAGCTCGACTTTCTTTGTGGATTCAGAATCATCGATGAGACCGGCGAGATGGAAGTTCACTAAAGCATCGGCGCGGCAGACAGCGGCGAAATCGGTTCGCGGGTCCTCTTCAGGGATTTGAACGCCATGGGAGGGGCCACAGCTGGTGGTTGGTGATGGTGGCGGTGAGGTGGGGCGATTCTTTCTTGCCATTTCTTGAACCGTTGCTTTCGCTGGAATTGGTTAACTTTGCGGGGGAAAACTTTTGAAAATCGGTTAAAGAAATTATTATTATATATATATATATATATATATATATATATATATATATGACTTTGTTACACCGCAAGTGCAGAAATTAACAGCATGTTCCTTTGTAATTTGCATTATTGAAATAATAAACTTTATTTTAATTGATATTAATTAAAATTTAAATTCTAAATTTTTTAAATATGAATGATTTAGAACTCATTTTTCTTTTATATTCATTTTGCAACCAAAAATGTTAGGAGGATGGAATGTTAGAGAGAGAGAGAATGAGGCAACAGATCGTCCTGTTTGGGGATTCAATAACAGAGCAATCGTTTAGATCAGGTGGTTGGGGTGCTTCCCTTACTGACACTTACTCTCGCAAGGTTACCTCTTCCCTCTCTTTTTTCTTCCAAATTTGCTTTCCCTTTTTTTTTTTTTTTTTTTTGTTTTTTAAAGCTAGTTTTCTAATCTTACCCACCAACCCAATTGCGATTATAATTGTTTGGCTTATCATTGATCTATAACAAATGCAGGCTGATGTGGTAGTTCGTGGCTATAGCGGTTACAATACCAGATGGGCTCTGTTCTTATTGCATCACATTTTCCCAATTGTGGCAGGCTACTTGTTTTTTTTTTTTTTTTTTTGGTTGGATTTTTAACAACATTTTTGGGTTGAAAATATAAGTGGGTTTTTTTTTTTTTTGGGTTCTTTCTTATTGGCAACTTTCAATGGGTAGGAGGACTCTGTAAAGCTTCCAGTTGCAGCTACAGTATTCTTTGGGGCTAATGATGCAGCTCTGATAGGGAGAACCGATGAGGAGCAACATGTTCCTCTGGAAGAATACAGGGAGAATCTGAAAAAAATTGTTCGGCATTTGAAGGTCTTGTCGATAAAGTTTCTTTCTTTTTTCCTTTTTTCAATGCAAGCTTGATGGAAATTCGCCTATTATTTTAATTTCCATGAATCTTGTATGCTTGTATGCTTGTTGTTTCCTTGGATATTATGCTTCATCTGGATTTTCATGTCACGATCCTTATTTGGTAATTTGGTATGATCACTTCTCGGAAGCAATGAAAGCCTTGTTAATATCAGACATTGGAAGACCGTAGCACCTGCACCTGCTGTATTTGGTCTCTAATGCCAGTGCATCATTCTGGTTCATTGAAACCATACAATTATGAGCATGGCAAGCTATTTGTGATTCCAATTGATGAGAACTGAGAGGAAAAGAAAGGAAGGACTGAATGCCTTACCATTAAGTCTCCTTGCCACAGCAACCTCTGGCTTGTCCGTTTTGTAACATGTGCAAAGCCTAACCATTGTTGTTTTTCTTGTCATCATATGCCATTGTTGCCATTGGATTATGGGTCCTCCAACTTCTCAATGATTTCGTAGCATTGGGCATTTTCATTGTGGGTAGTAGCAAGTTAAAATGTTGTCACAACATGTTCAAGAGAAGACTGCCATACTTGGGCGTGTTCCTGTGTTGTTTACATATGTAGTTGCTTATTCCTAGCTCCCAGCTCCTAATTTTGCACCTCGGTCATGAACTGATAAGTGCGCTACGGATTATGAATTGGCAGATTCCCAACTATTCTAATCATTTGTAAAGCTCGTTGAACTTTTTTGCAGGGACACTCATCTACTATGTTGATCGTGCTCATTACTCCACCCCCAGTGGATGAGGAAGCACGGATGCAATATGCCAAGTATGGTACGACCTTCTTTCTTCTTAGTGATATAGACATCTTGGACATATATGCATAAAAGACACAAATGCAGACAATTGACGGGACTCATGAATTGTGACTTCTGCTGTCTCCTAAGTCAATATAACAATAATACGCTGAAATAATCCTCTAAGCATGTTCACAGTTCTATGAATGGTGAGAAAGCAATGAAATTTCCAGAGAGGACAAATGAAATGGCAGGAGTTTATGCAAGGCAATGTGTTGAGTTAGCCAGAGACTTGGGCATCCACTCCATTGATCTGTGGTCGAAGATGCAGGAAACAGAGGGCTGGCAGAAAAAATTTCTGAGGTTTGTTGTGTCTGACAGCTCTGTTTCAAAAACTTCATCACTATCTGAAATAATCAGTCAAATTGAGTGAGGCATTTTCCTCAGCATTTTCTTCCCACCGGATATAAAAGGATTGTAAGAAATGAAAAATAAGAAAATAATATTTAATAAGTGAAGTGTTGTGGATGCAATTTGTGTCTTATCAGTATAGAAGTTCACAATCTAAGCAGTGAACTGAAATTATTTTATTGAAGAAGAGAAACTGTCGACGAACTCAATAGAATTTTGCTGATTGGAAGGACTAACATGCATGCTAATTGCGGTGATGGGGTGCACCTGACACCAGAAGGTAATGCTGTGGTTCACCAAGAAGTTGTAAGAGTGTTCAGAGAAGCGGGGCTTTCTGCCGATCAAATGCTGTCGGATTTCCCTCACCGCTCGGAAATTGATGGAAGAGATCCTGAAAGAGCTTTTAGACAGCAGGGCTTATAACATCGCGGTGCATTCAAGTCACCCTTCAAAAGAATCCATCGCGCCCAAGTGTCACGTGTATTGATTTTTGTTTTTCTCTCATGCAAGTATTTCTATTTCAGTAATTGCAATAAAAATAGAGTGAAGCACTTGGCCCATTTGTTGGATTGCAATGACGAAGACAATATCAATCCCAATGACAATGAAGGACAAGCTTGTGGCTTTATGAGATCATAATCTGTTTGCTTATTTCCTTTCTTTCTGTTTTTTTTTTTTTTGTTCAATCTTTGATACATTGTCCTGGAAGCGTTCACCTAATGTGAATTGATTAACATCTGGGCTTAAGCCTTTACCAAATTCCAGGCCTAGGTCTTTCCAAGCTATGCGAGCTTATATCTCTCACTAGTAAATCTTTTTATGCTGGGCGTGCAAATCCGGTGCTTGCAATACAGGTCCGTGTTCATCCCATGATCACACATTAATGCTGCAATTCATTAGATGTTAAAGGAGTTTATGCATAAAATTAAATGACGAGAAATCAGTTAATATTAAAAAATTAAAATAAAAAATATATAAATATAACAAATTAGATATTTTAAATTTAATTAATATATTATATTATTTTAATTATTAATTATATATTTTTTGATATATAATTATAATTAATTATACGTATTATAATTTAATATTTAATAATTATTGTAATAAAATATAAGTTTATTAAAAATAATTGATTATTAAAATAATTAATTATTCGACTTTTTTTTTTTAATTTTTTACCACTAAAAAACTTCTCCCAAGAGGACTTTTAACTTTCTCTCGGAGGGTCATAGATAGATAACATGTAATCTCATGTTTCAGTTTCCTAATTACCTAAGCTAACAGATAAAACAAAGGAATCAGAGCACGTATCGTTTGTTATCTCTTTTGTTTCATTTACATTAATGCTTGAAACATTGAAAACCATTAATTGGAGAAAGAAACACCTGATCTGAAGCAAGGCCATTAAGTCTAATGGAATGTTAAGCGCTACCTTGACCTCTATTTTAAGCTAAACTCCATAGTTGATGAAATTAAAACATTAGTTGAGTATTGTTAGTTAGTCTCCCAACTTTATTTAAGGTCAGCTCCTTCAATTGGAAATCAATGTGCAGAGAGACAAAATGCTAGGAAGTTAATGGTTGAATTTTTAATGAAATTCAGTTATAAACAACTATTAACTCTATTTCTAACAATGGGGAAAGAAAAATAATAATAAAAGAAAAAAACCTTATAATGATAGCCTCATCCTCAAGTTTACCCTCAATTTGTCTCTGTTGCTCTCCGACATCTTCAATATCCGTGCCTTCAGACTCGCTTAGAAGCCCCAGCAGCTGATCTTCCACATTCAGTGGAGGGTTTTCACTCATCTTCTTGTTTTTATCTAAGAGTGGCTTTTGCTTGGCCTCATCCTCAAATTTCCTTTGGTACTCTTTTTAAGTGTTTTTCAAGCTCAACCATCTCACCATGAGACATTTGGCTCGGTGATGCCCCTTCTTCCCAGTTTACCAATACATCAGTAATTGGTAAATATGGATTATGACCAGAAGATATGGTATGGGACCTACTGCATATCAACGCAGGCAAAAACACATTGAGTGGTGTTATTTTTCAATATGCAAGTTATTTTTTCACATAGAATCGAAATGGGTCATGAGTCTGGGTGTGGTGGGGTTATAGGGGAAAAGCTGTTGTACTGAAACTTGCAATTGAAACTTACATTTCCGTGTTCTTCTTATTCAACGATTGATGCTCCTGCCTTCCAGAAGTAGTAGTCTGGAAAGTGAAATTAGATTACCATTTACACGATGCACTTACACGATAAACAATTAAGAAAAAATACAAAACAGGCTAGCAGTTAAAACCTTCTGTTTGGTGTTTCTGTTGTCTTTTCCCTTCTTCTTTTCCTGTCCTTTGTCCGTGTTCTTGTCCGGACGACCAGCAATCTCTGACATCAGTTCTTCTTTTACAGCCTCAGCCCTCTTTTCAGCATCTTTGTGAGCAAATTTCTCTAAGTGTGACTAAAAGAAAGCAACAAAAAGCAAACATAAATTGAAATATAATATAGATAACGCAAGAATATTAATGGGCAAGAGGATCCAACACAATTGGAAGATAGTCGTGAGCAGATAGCAGTCCCAACATCTGATCCGGGTCCATGACAGCTAGGCTCTTCATCATTAAAGCTTCAACTTTGCATTCCTTCAAGGAAAACCAAAAGTAAAAGATCACTTAAAGGTGTGAACTATTTTTGACAAGGAAGAACTGGAATTGAGAAGTTTTAACAAGTTCTCTTCAAGAACGATTAACAGTCAGAAAAAATGGCTCAACACAGAGCTAAGCATAATTGCATAAATGATGTGATCTGAAATCAAAATAAACATAAATGTTAAATGATAAAAATTTACGATGTATACCAATTACTGTATGTTTTGGTTCTGTTAATCATCAGTTGAGCGGAACTCTGAAAAATTAAAAAAAAATAAGAGCAGTAAAGCAAAGGTCTAATATCTGCCAAGTGTAAATTTTGGCACACCTGTTTAACCACATCAAAGTATTTAACGTCCAATGAGTTTCTAACAAAAACTTCTGCCGCTGCTATCTGGTTTTCTATCCTACTCTGCTCATCATCATCAGCTGCTTTCAAGTCAGACAATTGAGAATTTGCTGAAATCAAAGCATTTTCAGAACCAAACTTCATTTGGCAGTAATGTTCTACAGTTTTCAGAATGTCGAATACAGCACGGCACAGAAACACACCATCCCCTTCTTCACCACCAGCTAGCTCATCCCGCAGATTAAACAGTTGATGTATGCAATTTTGAGGAATAAATCCCGGAATTTCCTTTTTTTTTTTTTTTCTGTCTTCTGCAGTACACATTCCCCTGACTGCAAGGAAAGCTTTGTTATACTGCACCCAAAAGCATTTTTCCTTACACAGCTTTTGCAAGTGTTTAAACTCTGAATCCAGGTTATCGCAAAACCTCCTCAGCTTTTTCCATTTTGTAGACCCTTAAACCTGCCCATGACTCTGCCAGCTGCCCTATCTCATCAACATCATACAGCCGGTGCACAAAATCATCAGATTCTCCTCCCACTACCCTCTCATCCAATTACAGGTGCGAGAATTCATTGGTAAAAGAAATTCTTTCTTCATACTGCAGATCTATGTAGACTTCATCAGAAGGGATTCTGCCCTCGGGGGGCTCAACCAACTGACAACAATGAGACATTTCATTCAACCACCCATATATCATCGAGAGCTGCTGAGATCCTAAGAGGCAGATGCTCAAGGGGTTTTTGTTTAGGTCGGGCATCAGATGCCAAAATTTTCGAACCGGTGAGAAAAATTCGGTAAACGCAATCAATGATTGCACAATTCTTTCTGACAGGCATTTATTTTTCAACAAGAAGTTCGAGAGCCTTTTAATGTTCTTAAGCAGATTTTCCCTCTCAGCTTCCTCACAGAAAGGCCAATTGTCTTCATCAGCATAAATCTTCTTGTCCTTCAATTTCTAATCACTTTCACAGGCAACTATGATCTTCAACATCTCATTTACATCCACTGGCTTCCAAACACCATTTTCAATCTTGTAAATGCAAGTATCATCATTAGGATGAAGCAACATCTCCTTCTCCTTTTGCGATAGATGACCCATGTGCTCTGTAACTACATGATCAATCCAGAAGTCATAGTCTGAGAACCTCTGTTTATATCCAGAACTGGAACAATCCCAATACTTCCATTTCTGAAACATCTTGCCAAAGCCTATGACTTCTCTAAAAACTGACATTGCAGACTCATTGGTACTATAGTATCTCATAACCTCATCAACATTTATTTCAAGAAATCTTCTTTTTTCTTCGCCATTCATGCGCCTCCAATAATCCAATACCAGGGCCTTTCTATCTGATTTAGCTACAACTTGGGGCGCCTTAGTTTTCTTGGGCCTTCGATCGTCATCAACACCCTGACAGGAACCTAAATACAGCAGCACTTGCTGCCTCACCATCTTAATTTCAAGGTCCAGTTCTTTTCTCATCGACTCTTGTCTCTTTCTTGCATCAACGAAGGGTTGTAATAATTCATCTGCGGGTACAAACATTTTACTTTCCTCTTCGTTACTTTGGTCACTGCGGAGCAAAACCCGCTTCACTTTCCGTCTCAGTCGCTGCAATTCTACTTTCACGACCTCAACTCTGGATTCTTTCGTGGCTTCCCCTTCAGTTAGTTTATCTCTCGGTTTCACAATGATACTGTACTTGGGATCAATGGGGTCTTGAATCCACAGGGCTTGCTGGCATTGGTTGACAATTCGCTCATAATCTTCTCGATCCTTGGCTAAATCAAAGAGCACTTGATTGTAGAGGAGAATGAGGCTGATTTGGTTTGGACAAATGGCCAGGGATTTCTTGGCGGCTTCCACAGCTTCCTTGAGGAGATTGACTTTGGTGGGGGGATTAGAGTTACGGACGGCGCTCATCAGGTGCACAAAGGCGAGGGTGCGGTGGAGGGTGGCGGAGCTTGGATGCCGAGCAATAGCCTTTGTCATGATCTTGGCGGATTTCCTGAGGAGACCGCCGTGGAGAGCGTTCAGGGCTTCCAAGCAGTCTTGCTTGATGGAAGCTTCGGCGGTGGAGTCATCTTTTGCCAGGCATTGAACAGCGTAGAAAGAGTAGGTGGCGTCCGCGGCGAAGAAGGACTCGAGCGGGACGGGTGCTGGCGGTGGATTGGGGTGTGGAACGATGGTGTAACTCCTTTTTCTTACCATTTTCTTGGACTGATGCTTTCAGTTAACTTTGGAGGGAGCTATGAAAATTCAGTTGAAATAAAGGCTTTTCCAACAAGGAGTGGAAAATAAAACTAGCCTATAGCTTAGAAATGCTATTTCTTTTTATCTTTTCATTTGCAAGCTTAGTAGGCCCATTGTTTGATGAGCCTGATAATGAAATAAACGTAAATTCACAAATATACCTACAGATGACATTTTCCTAGCAGTAGACAATCTTGGAATTCTTGTTTGGGCTCATCATAAATATGAATCCAAGAAGAGAATATTGGACTTCTAACAATAAAGACAAAAAACTTACCAGATGATCTGGCCCCAAAGGCTGGCAGATATATTGGGCCAGCCTTCTCCCCTGTAGCATCCTTCTCCTGCTCCGCCTGCCGCACCTTCTTCTCCTTGGCGGCGGCTCGATGGGTGGTGATGATATTGAAGGTGGCGGTGGCGGTGGCGGTGCATGGTACGGCGATGGATTGCGGCGTTGGATGGTAGTGTGGCGCTTCGTTCTTGCTTTTCTTGGCTTGGTTAACTTTTGGAGGGAAACTTTTAAAAATCTGTTGAGAAAAATCAAACCGTTTTCGAGACCAGCTGTCCTCGATGGTAGTTAAGGGGAGAAACCAGGGACAGGATTGTAAATTTCGAACGCTCGAACTTGAGACTGTGGCCGTACAAAAGTTTCCCGCCAAAGCCCCGCGTAAGGGTCCAAACTCCAAAGCATTTTAGTTCTAGAAAAAAATGGACACTAAGATCGCGATCAAGGCCGCTGCCGCCGCCGCAGGGGAGGCGGAGCGAGGCCGATTCCGGTTGGATGATTTGCCCCAAGACCAAAGCCGGAAAACCCCCTTCTTCAAGTCGCGGTCTCGCCAGAGAAGGACCGACACCTGGCTGATTTCGGTCTTCGTCATCGTCCACCTCATCGCCTTCCTGGCCACCATGTTCGTCAACAACTGCTCCACCAAGTCCCGTGACGACTGCACCGTCAAGGCCCTCCGGCGGTTCTCCTTTCAGCCGCTCTCCGAGAACCCTTTCCTCGGTCCCTCTGCTTCCACGTGCGCATTTCTTTCAATTTACTCCCACTTTTTCTTTCATATTCTCGTTATAATTTTTAGGGTCGATGTAACTTACAAGATCGATATCGGATATGGCTCTTTTACGAAGAGATGGTCTATTAAATGATACTCAAAATCTGGTCTTTAGAATGGGGCCAGGTTTAGTTATCGCGCCGATCTAGTTAATTTCTTTAAATTGCCGATTTCCTCGATGGATCTTCAATTCGGGTGTTGCTTGGGTTGAGTTTTGAAGCAGTAGCTCCTAACTCGATTGTCCCATTTGAAATCTTAATATGATTATTTAACTGCAAGTCTGCCTAATTAGATTTGTTCGGCTAATTTTATGTATGATTTATGGTTATTGATACAATACAATGTGATGGTCTAGTCGGTGCTCTAAAATTTGATTTTGAATAGCTTTGTTCAAGTGAGCCTAGAGATTTGACATGTAGGTATTGGTGTGGTTTCATTAGGTGCTGAAATCATGCTTGTCCGATTGCAGGCTAGACAGGATGGGTGCTCTCCGCAAGACACTGTTGGCCGAACATCAACTCTGGCGTCTCTTCTCTTGCCCATGGTTGCATGCTGGTGTCTTTCACTTTATCATCAACATTAGTGGAATTTTCTTGATAGGAATTTACCTGGAGCAAGAGTTGGGACCAGGTAATCAAGCATGCTTTTTTTTTTTTTTTGTGTTCCACTTTAGTCATTTAAGTGAAAAGCTAGAACTTGAACTGTTCCTGAAGAACAATTCCTGCTCCTACGTCGTGTTTTCTCCTTGTGCAGTAAGGGTTGGTTTCATCTATATACTCTCTGCATATTTCGGCACCTTGGTGACTATGCTTTTTGTTCGAGACAGCCCGGTAGTTAGTTCCTCTGGTGCTCAATTTGGGTTGCTTGGGGCTACAGCTTCTGCACTATTAAGAAACTGGAAATTCTACACTAATAAGGTCCTGCATATTCCCTCCCCTCTAAAAAAAAAAATCTTCCTTCCCCATTGGTTCTACTGACCCAGATATTGATGCCTTGTTTTCTTTCTTGCAGTGTGCGGCTCTGTTGATACTTTTCCTTGTGTTTGCATGCAATATTGTGCTTGGTTTGCTGCCTTACATTGACAATTATTCAAATATTGGAGGTCTTGTGTCTGGACTGCTACTTGGATTTGTGCTTTCATTCACCCCTGAGCTAAGGCAAGAAGTGCAGAAAAATGAATCAGGCATACATGATTATAGTATCAAGACTTTCCTCAGCTTGAAGCAGAAACTAGACAGGCCAGTCCTAAGGAGCATCTGTCTTCTTCTTTTTACTCTTCTGTGAGTTTTTCTTCTGTCCATCAAGGTTCTTACTTTTGCTTGTGAATTTTGCTGTTGTCAGGCTGTAAAATTATCTTTCGTGTGCAGACTTGCCGGGTTTCTTCTGATGGTACTCCTGGGCATCAATATAGGCCAGTATTGCAAATGGTGCAGATATCTTGACTGCATACCTTCTAAGAGGTGGAGCTGCAATGACATGACAACACTGTGTGAGGTAGAATTTAATCAAAGTGCTTCATTTCAAGTTCCTTAGGGAGACACCTGATTGGCACCCAAAAAAGAATGGAGGAATTGCAATGCTGAAGAAAGTCAAATATCTTTAATTTTTATTTCTAACAACTTTGGAACATGAACGGTCTAGGAAAGACTCTAGGTTTTTGTTGTTATAAGTTACCTTGCATTATCATGAATTCTGTAGCAAGAATCTTTTATCATCAAAGAATTGTCAAAAGCATGAAAAATGAAAAGTACAGAAGAGAAGCGCAGACCCAAGAGAAAAGAGAGGAGAAAAAATTATTTTGCTGGAATGTCAGTAGGAGAAAAAAGAAAGAAAGACCTGGATTTACCATTATCTGTTACCAAAAGATGCAAATTGTCAGTGATTCCCCTACTGTTGAGAGAATCCTACTGCAGAATCTTGTATCAGGCAATCTATTATTTATATTCACACTTCTAATTCTTTGGACAAATATCAGCCTATTGGTGAATTTATTGCTTATATGTACTTCAAATCAATTGCATGGCCATTTGTTTATTTAGTCAATTGATACTAATGTATCCACAAGCACACTCTAATGCTAAGGGAATGGTAATTGCAGGTCATGGAAAGTGAGACAGGGTCAACTTTGACATGTATTAGCAATGGAAGTTTTAGGTTTCTGCCCTATGCCAACATGTCACACTCAAGGACCAGGGATTTGTGTACAATGATATGCTCTTGAAAGAGTTAATTTTCATCTTGTTGCTCTCCATTCATTCATTCAGGCATGTGGTGGTTAAGCAATGAGCAGGGAGAAGCTTCATACATAATGTCAATCCTCTTTTCATGGCAACTCAAGTCAGATTTCTGTAGCATTTTATTCCTTGCTTCATGTACAGCTAGTGCTTCATGTGCAGTTCAATGTGAAAAATTATGAAACTAACGATTCCTTTGGCTTTGCAACTGTAGAAACAAAAGAAATTAGTGCACTTTTGGACATGAGAGTATGCTGTATGTTGGGGTACAGTGTATGCTTTCCATTGCTATGACCATATCTTCCTCATGACACAACATCATCGATAAAACTGCAGAAATATAGCATTGCTGGGAAATTTTGGTAATTGTTATTCACTTGAATTGCAAACTACAAATGAATAGTGCTGATAGGACATACCAAAAGTTCTGGTGGGCTTTAACGTGTCAAAGCAATAGAGTACAAGCCATGGCGACTCTAAGCAAAACAACCCCATCAGGGCTGAGCCTATCTTCCACTTACATCCTCTCGAAGCCATTGACTCCCATGCATCCACATTTCCAGCAAATCCTCTTATAATGGCAGCCCAGAAGAATACACATCAAGAAGCGCTGTCACATCAAAGACATCCAATTGCAACAATCTCCTCTTCTCGATGTACTCATGAATCCACTTCCCCTGCCAAAGAGCCCCGGACGGAGCACAGACTGTCAAACCCGTAGTTACACAAAGCTCCTCAGGCTTAACCCCAAAACCAACATATCTCTAAAAGCTCCTAAAGCATCCCTCGCCCAAACTACGCCGAACGTTGCCACTTATAAGAACATTCCAGTGAATAACATCTGGTTGGGGAATTTTGTCAAACGACTTCCGTGCAACTACCACAACTCCACACTTCCCGTACAAACCCCACGACCCCATGTCTACCAAAAAACTCATTTTCAAATACCCAATTGTGCATTTGCCTCCCCTAAAGCACCAAAGAAGCACTTTTACGCGCGACGAGCTCAAAATGCAACGTGTGGTTATCGGGTCTATGGCCACTTTGAATGGTCCATGAGATCAAAAGTAACCCAATAGCCAATTGATGCGCTGAGCGAACTACGAGAATAGGCTAGAATAAGAGTACTGCAAATTAAAGAATTGGGTGTGTTCGATTTGATTGAACCAGGAAAAAAAAAAAAAAAAAAAGGACGCATAAGAAAGATCTCCATTGCAAGACAAAGAGATAAAAGCGAGAACTTTGCTAATAGCGTAGGCTGTTTTGCCATGGAAGATGTGGGTCAGGGTATTTGACTTGCCGGGGCCCATCATCTAAACCAATGAATTTTCGCCACATCATAACATACACAGGAGGCTTACTATTGACCCGCAGGTGCTGGACGATTCCAATTAAAGACACCGAACGAGAAAGCGTAGGAGACCCCCTTTTGCCTCTAAAACTACATCTTCAGCGCATTTGTCGCAATTTGTAGTAACTAGAAACCCATGAACTTCAGTTTAAAGGTTCTGTTTTTCCAATCAGGGGTATGCTTAAAAACTGCAGCTACTGGTAGGTGCAATTATAAGCATCTTCTTTTAACCCTTAATAAAAGACGTCAATTTGCAGCAGCGGCCATTCCCATAGCCGAAAAGGTCATAACTTTCAGATTTGGTTTTGGATTTTTTTTTTTTTCTTTTTCTGTGCGTCCAACGGTTGCTTTCTTTCTTTGTTTATATGCTTATACGTGTTTAATTTTCTATGTTGGAAGAGGGAAGAGGTGTTAGTAGTGGTGGGTGGTGGAGCAGCTGGAGTATATGGTGCAATTAGAGCTAAAACTGTTTCTCCTAATCTAAATGTGGTTGTTTTAGAGAAAGGAAAGCCTCTGTCAAAGGTTCTTTCTCATCTTCGTTTCTTTATTTTATTTTATTTTTCTTTTTTCGAGATTCTGGTGATTCTAGTCTAGACCCATGATACATGCAGCAATGTGCAAGCCACACATATTGGTAACGTTCGCTGTTATTGGCAGGTGAAAATATCTGGGGGAGGTAGATGCAATGTGACAAATGGGCATTGTCCTGATACAATGGTAATGATCGTTGAATTTGCCGGGATTGTACAAGTTTTGCGCTTTTGTATTTGTTGCATTATAAACAATGAATTCCATTATATTTTAATATAGCGTGCTCTTCTTAAAGTTGGATTCAGAAAGGATTGTTTTATGTTTCTCATAACCTGGTAGAATGTTCCAAGGCACAGTCTGCTAGTAGTCACAATAAGAATTTCTTGGATGCTAGAATCTATGAGTGATTTCTGGTTTGTTTTGGAATTTGTCTTATGGGGCTTGTTCTTGTGAGTTCAGTAAGATCTACAGAACATCCACTTGTAAATTAAGAAGGGTAGAAAACTAATTGTGTTCATAAATCTTTGTGGCAGAGTTTGGTGGAAAATTATCCAAGGGGTCATAGAGAATTGAGAGGGTCTTTCTTCAACGTGCATGGTCCACTGGATACCATGGCCTGGTTTAACAATCGTGGGGTGGAACTGAAGGTTTTATTCCAGGCTACTTATATTAACTTTCATTATCTTATTTTTCACATGCTATTTATGCATATCTACCTTAGATTGAGGGCGATGGGAGAGTGTTTCCAGTCAGCAACAGTTCATCTTCAGTAATTGATTGCCTTCTAACAGAGTCAAATCAACTGGGAGGTATGCTTTCATCTACTTGAAATGTCTGAGTTTTCATCAATTGATATCAAATTAAATGTGTAATGTGTTTGAATATACACTAACAATTTAAGCATCCCCTATTACAGAACTACAATTTCTCTGTTCAATCAAACATATGCAGTTCTGTGTCAGATTTAAAGTATATGAGATGTTTTCTCAATCTCTAAGATATTAATGTGATGAATGGCTGGTTTAGTTTCTTCTCCCACGCTTATAGTTACTCTTTCTTTTCTGATAAGCAGCAGCCTTGTTTCTATTTGAAGTTATTTAAATTAAAATTCTAGTTCCTCTAGTTTCTCTGGAGACAGGAAAAGCAGCAAAAAAAGCATCTCTTGGTGCTGCTGGAAAGTTTCTTCTTGATGTTGAGAAATGCAAAGTCAATTCCTCTGAATATTTGGCAGCTGATTATTTGTTGATTGCAAGTGGAAGTAGTCGGCAGGTTGTGATGAATGAACTATCCACCAGCATCATGGTGTATGAATGTTATTATATTTCCTGTTATAGTATCTTCCCTCTTCTCAGTATCTCCCCTCTTCTCAGGGCTATAGTCTTGCAGCTCAGCTTGGTCATTCGATTATAGATCCAGTACCAAGCTTATTTACCTTTAAGATCGCAGATTTGCTACTCACGGAGTTGGCAGGGGTAATGCTTTCCAATGATTTTTAAGGCTTCTCCAAATTACTTTCTAACACAAATAGTTAGCCAAAGCCTTCTTTTCACTCTTTTTTGCTTGCAGATATATTTGCAACTGTTACTTTATGTCTAACTAATGGACTGAATGGGAATTCTGTTACTACCAAGTTGGGTTTGTACTTGTTTTCAAATTATAACAATATGCCTAAGGCTAACCTGAATTGCTGTCAGTGGGAGAGATTTCGGTCAGCTTTTTCGTATTATCTTGCGGTGCCGGGCCATTCTCACATATTATTGATAGTCAGGATTACGCTTATGTTCATGTCAACACGTAGAAGTTCTATGAAATAAAATTTTCCCAACATGTTCAATGGATTAACTTTCCACACTGAACACTACCTTTCCACTGGTAATCTGCAATAATTTCTTTACTGCACGGTAGATAGATGAGTAGTTTTAGTACATTGTTTAGGCTTTCCTGTTTTTCCAGACAATTTGTAATATTCACAATTTCAAACATTACATCAATGTCTGAATGTTAAATCTCAAATCTTACTGGTCAGGTTACATTTCCTAAGGTTGAAGCAAAGCTGAAATTAGAAAATGTCCAGAGGAATACGCTAAACCTTACACAGGTACCTTTTCCTTGCTGCCAGAGTGTAAATTTATATGATTGTGTGAGCTTAACTGAAACTTCTCAAGATCAGGTTGGGCCCATGTTGGTAACACACTGGGGACTCAGTGGGCCAGCCATTCTCAGGCTATCGGCTTGGGGAGCTCGAGATCTGCAAAGTTCAGGCTACAAAGGTGCTGAAAAGTTTGATTTAGTGATCTTTAGTTTTAGTTTGCCCTTCCAATTTTTGTTTCATAACTTGATATCACTTGGATGCAGGGCAGCTTATAGTGGATTTTATACCTGATTTGCATGTGAAGGACATAAAATCAATCTTTAGTCGGCAAAAGCACATATTTGCGGTAATTTTTATTTTAGTGTTTTGCTTGTCAAGTACCTTAAAAGTTGTTCCAAGTGTGTACACAGTTTATCATACATTGCCTGTCAGCCTTATGAGTTGTTCGGCTCTCCAACTACTGTTTTAATGTTGCAGCACAAGTAGAAAAGCCTAGAAAATTGTCACAAAAAAGATACTAGTTGTATTGTATGAACTGAGTAGCAAAATTTTCCTATATATTATTTGTAAAGGAAAATAATCTAAGTATTCAAGAAAAACGGAGCAAAATCTTTTGAAGTTTTTGTTTCTAGAAATCTTGATCAAGGGCAACATGTCCTAGATTTTCTCGTCCACTGTTGAAGATCAATGTTAATTTTAGGAACTATAGTGCATGTTTCTGCAAAGCTGTTTTAGCATTGGCTAACTCTGTGCTTACCCATATTTTTTGCTTGTTTTCAGAAGCAAAAAATACTGAATTCATGTCCTTTGGAATTTGGCCTTGCAAAGAGATTTTGGAAGTATATATTGGACCGTGAGGTTTCTTGGCTGTTCAAAGTGAATTTTCATCTTTTATTTCACCACCAGGGATTAGTTGCAATTCTTATTTTTCCTGGCTGATATGCAGCATTTGATTGGAGACACCTTATGGGCCTCAATATCAAATAACTCCATAATCTCTCTTGCTAGTCTCTTAAAGCATTGTACATTTAGGGTAACAGGAAAGGTACATAATTCAAATCTTCAATCTCTAAGATGCATGCCTCATGTTTTTCTCACTTCCTTTAGACTAGATTACTGTTTATGGGCATTTGTTCATAATACAGGGTCCCTTTAAGGATGAATTTGTCACTGCTGGAGGTGTTCCCTTGTCTGAGGTTCTTCCTCTCTCCTCAAAATGTGCATATGTGTGGCTTTATTGGAATATATAATGATTTGCTTTTGCTTCATGAAAGATTTCTTTGAAGACAATGGAAAGCAAGATATGTCCACGTCTCTTCTTTGCTGGAGAGGTACTGTGTCTTAATATTCTAGATTTTCTATTTGTTTTAGTTTGGGGTAGTAGGGCGAGGAAGAGACTTGTTCAGCTTTGTTGCAATGATTATAATTTTCTTGGCAACATGATTTGTCTGGAGATAAAATAGCTACAGAGCTCATGCATAAGGGTGTTGATGTTTCAGGTATTGAATGTTGATGGCATCACTGGTGGCTTTAATTTCCAGGTGAAAAAAACACTATTCTAATATGGCTCATGGAATATGTAATCATGTTTTTGCTTTTAGGTGGCCTTATTATTAGGGGGTATGGTGAGAAATGACAAGGGTCTGTAAGGACCTTCTGTCCTGCTAATGCTTGCTTTGAAATTTGAAGGGTTACAAATGAAACCACTTGTGAATGTTACAAAACCAGCCTCCGGATATATCCGATCCTGGGATTTTCCATGCAATGCATCAATCTCTTAGTTGGAGCTATCTTCATCACAGGGTGTTGCTCTTTTGGCATGATTGTCATCCGATATTTTGGGGTGCCTCATCAACTGTTCTTCCTACAGAATGCGTGGACTGGAGGATACATTGCTGGGACAAGTATTGGGGAACTAGCAACTGAAGTTTCTGATCTCAAGGAGGAAGCTCAATTGACTTAAATTGCAGCACATACGTTGTCCTGTTTCCAGCTTGAAAGTACTTGTATAAGTACATAGTCCATCTGAAACGCCCTTTTAATAAGCAACATCCATGTTTATTTCCCACTAGACAATAGTCTTTTGTGGAAGCAAAAGTCTCCTATAACCATGCTGAACCAAATCTTTTCTCATTTGCATTACTAGCACTAGCTAGTGACAGTGCAGAAGCTAAATAATGGTCATTTTTACCAGCAATTCTCCTCCTTCCTCTTGGAGACTCCAGAGGTGCATGGAGCCGTCCCTCAGTCACCCACAAGTTATTTACAAGCCCCATTAAAGGCCCATGAATGTCCAGCCCAATCTCAACAGTTTCTTACAGGACATGATTGAGCAGACCCAATTCTCCTGCAACAAGAATGTAAATATGTTCACCACTTCACCTGATACAACAAGCCTTCGGAAACCCTCCTGACTTTTCTCTTTAACTACTAGCCCAATCTATTATTGGTCCGTTTACTCGAAAGAGACTTAAGTAGAATCCTGCGACAGAAAATGGGTGCCTGACCGATTGCTTCAAAGCAGCCATTAACGGTCTTTGTAGGAGGCAGCAGTTTGAGATTCTGCCCTCCAAAATCCCTCTGCTCTAGGCTTCTACGCTCTATTAAAAGAACGACAAAAAACATGTATCTTGTTGTGTGATTTTCACTGAACAAAAATAAATTTTTATGATAGAAAAGGAAAAAAAAAATCAAAAATAATGACATCTTTTTTAAAGAAGTTTTCTTTCTTCTAAGTTTTTTATTAATAAAAAAAAAACTAACTTTAATCCCTTTGTACCGTTGAATACTATATTCTATCTATCCTATATAGACATTAACCCATCTGGGTTTTTTTTTTTTTTGGTGTTTTAGGTTTTAAAATCAATCAAACGTACTTATTTAGTATGATGTTGTTAAATGATAATAATAATAATAATAATAATAATAATAACAATCGGTAGCGTACAAATAAAATAGAGCTGAATTCTTTATTGGGTGGACACGAAATCCTCATAAACGGGGGATTTGCCCATAACGGCTATAAATCCGAGTCAGCGGCTACAAATCCAAGAAGAAATCTCAACGGACTACAGATCTCTTCGTTCCCTTTTTTTTTTTTTTTTCCCTTCAATTTTAACAAATAATAATAATAAATTTTTCTTAAAAAAAAAAAAGAAAAGAAAAGCTTCCTGCTTCGGATAATGTATAAATTGGCCATCCATACTCTCTGTCTCTCTCTATGTATAGTACGTTAGCTCTCAATTCAAGAGATCAAAAGTCCCCGCCTTTTTCTCATTCGCTCTTGTTTTTTTCTCTTGGTTTTCTTCTTCTTCTTGGTTTTCCTCTTCTTCTTGTTGTTCTTCTCCTTGATCTTCTGGCTGTTGTTATTCTTGTTCTTCTTCAAATCTTCTTCTTCCTTTGAACTTCCAGAAAAAGGTGAAAAATTGGGGCTTTAGGTTCGAAAAATGATTTGTTTGTCATTAAAGATCCGCGGCTATTTTGGGGTTCCGAACTTGAAAAGACCCAAGAGAGGAGCTTTTCGGTATCTCTTCGCTCTCTTCAGCCAAGGTTCTCTGTCGTTCTCTTTAATTTGTTTTTTTTTTTTTGTTGAAAAAAGAAATCAAATCTTTACGATGCTGTTCTTTCTTTGTTCCCTTTTCTTTATTATTATTATTATTTTTTCCTTCTTGTCTGTTTTCTCGAGCCTTTCGACTTTCTGTTCTTTTCTCAATTCAAGAGATCAAAAGTCCCCGCCTTTTCCTCATATGCCCTTCTTTTTCTCTGGGTTTTCTTCTTCTTCTTTGGAGCTTCAAGCAAAAAGAGAAAATTTGGGGTTTTAGTTTCGGAAATTGATTGCGTTGTCTTTCGGGTTTCACGGTTATGTTTCTTTTTCTTCTTCTTCTTCTTCGAGCTTCAAGAAAAAAAGGTGAAATTTTGGGGTTTTAGTTTCGGGAATTGATTTTGTTGGCTTTCAAGTTTCAGGATTATGTTGGGATTTCAAAGTTAAAAGACCCAAGAGTGGGAGGAGCTTGTGGATTTGTTCGCAGTCTTTAGCCCAGGTTCTCCGTCTTTCTATTTAATTTGGTTTTTTAATCTTTACGGTTTGTTCTTTGTGCCCTCTTCCTTATTTTTCGTCTTTCTCTTGATATTTTCTTGTCAAGATTGTTTGTTTTCTTCTTTTTCAGTCTGTTTTGTTCCAAAGAAAGAACGGCATTTTGGTTTGTTCCGATTCCCTTTTCTTTTCTGCATTTATTTTTTTTCAAGTGAATCGATTTCTTTTTTTTTTTCTTTTTGGTTTGGTACCATTCATTTACCCCCCCCCCCTTTTTCTCGATTTTTCGGTCTTTTATTCAATTCTTTCTTCCTTAAATTCTTTCTCTTATTTCACCCAACAAGTGTTTCCTTGATTTCATGTTGTTCTTGTCCAGTCTTTTTTTATTTATTTTTTTGGGTAGCCTTTGCACCTTATTGTAGACCATTTAAATATGGTTTCCGTCTAAGCCTAAGGCCAAAAATCTTGAGTCTTGGTACGAGCTTTCTTTCTATTACAGTGCTTTGTTATTTCTTGGCATCTTTTGCAATGTCATTACATGGATGTGGAGTACAATGGGGCGTTTTGATATGTTTTGCTTTCTAGGTATGCTTTCTTTGACTCTACCGACTGCTGTTTCCACTAGCATAGGCAAACTTAAACTGACTATTAGTGTTTAAGAAGCAAAGGCCTGTCGTTGTACATACATTAGCTCTGGGCCTAAATTACTGAAGCTAATGTTATTTGCCAATGATCTGCACATTAGTCAAATCTGAACTGTGAATAACAGTAATAATCCAAATTTGTTTCCTTGAATCTAACAACCTATGATATTACAAGACATATCATTTCTTTGTAAAAGCTGTGTGTTGAAGGTTTTATCACCGGCATCTCTGTCACTCTCTCTCTCTCTCTCTCTCAGGGTATCCTGTATTATACGTTGGCTTTTCTTGTTCTAGTCCTCTGCATTTTTTATAAGCAAGGATTAGAAGTTGAACTCCAAGCTTCTTCAGGGTTGTTCCTTATTTTTTGGAAGTATGAAAGGATGGAACATTCCGTTCTTTGCTTTTGCTTCAATGTGTTCACTCAATAATTTTGAGCAGCCTTAAAGATGATATCTGGTTATTCATCCATATTTTACTACCACACTTAATGTGTTTAACATACATTTCCTCTCATAACATGCTACCGCTTTGATCAGTTTGTGGCCTGATTCATGGGTGACTTATGGCATCTTCTTTATATGGCCCTCTCTGAAACTGTAATTTCAATTTTATTTGAATGGTTGTGGATTGATGCCCAATTGGTAGACAATTGAGATTTAAATTCACTGTTTAATGAGCTGGGAAAATTGTTTGGGCAGAGCACACTTGTCTTGGTCTTCCTTCCTTGTCTTTATGTTTGTGTAACACAATTCCCCTTTTTGTGCCAATCGTCCAATTATTGCCCTTTTTTGGCTTTAAATGGAGTTTTTAAGTACACAGAAGAATGCACGATCAACTAATCATTGATTGATTGAGGAAGTGGTTTTTATTTGCATTGAGAGTTCTTTGACAGTTGAAACTTGAGGTGGCTTAAGGTTCCCATATGCCTGCATGAAGATCTTATTCATAACGTGAATTAAGTAAACAAAAGATAAGAGTTTGACACGATGATTGAATTATTGAAAGAGGGAGGCTGACTCGCTGGTGGGATTTATTACCCTTAAAAGACATCAATTTGCAGCAGCAGTCATCCCCATAACCCAAAAGGTGAAAACTTGGGCTTCGGATTTGGTTTTCTTTATATGTCTCATGGCTGCATTCTTTGTCTATTTATGCACTTATATGTGTTTATTTATTTTGGTTTTTTGTTGGAAGAGTGAAAAGCTGTTAGTAATGGTGGGCGGTAGAGCAGCCAGATTATATTGGAGCAATCAGAGCTAAGACTGTTAGTGGTTTTATAGAGAAAGGAATGCCTCAATCAAAGGTTCTGTCTCATCTTTTGTTTTTCTTTTAATTTTTTCTTTTTTCGAGATTTTGGTCACGGTATATGGCTCCCAGCTCATGTCTCTATGGACTTGTTTTCTGAACTTTTTTTGATTTTAGCCTAAACCACAGATATTGCAACAATGTGCAAGTCACTCATAACGGTAATGGTTGCTATTATTGGCAGGTGAAAGTATCTCGGGGAGGTAGATGAAATGTGACAAATGGGCATGGTGCTGGTATGATGGTAATGATTGTTAAGCTTTTGAGGATCTGTACAAGTTTTGTACTTTTGTATGTGTTCGCTGGTAAAATATGAATTTCATTGTATTCTGACTTAGTGTGCACTTCTTAAAGATGAATTCAGAAAGGATTTGTTATATCCTTCTCATAACCTGGTAGAATGTTTAAAACACGCAGTATGCTAGTCATAATAAGAATATTTCCGACGCTAGAATCTAAGAGTGATTGCTGGTTTGTTTTGATATATTTGCCTTGTGGTGTTTGTTCTGGTAAGTTCAATAAAATCTACAGAATATCCACATGTAAGATGAGAATGTTAGAAAACTGACTTTTTTCATTAATCTGGGTTTGGCAGAAAATTATCCAAGGGGTCATAGAGAATTGAGAGGGTCTTCTTCAACGTGCATGGTCCAGTTGACACCATGGCATCGTTTCCAAATTGTGGAGTGAAGCTAAAGGTTTTATTCCAGGCTACCTTTGTCATCTTTTTTCTCATATGCTATTTATGCATGCATACCATAGATTGAGGAGGAAGGGAGAGTGTTTCCAGTAAGCACGGTTCAACTTCTGTAATTGGTTGTCTTCTAACAGAGGCAAAGCAAGGGGCCGGTATGTTTTTGTCTACTTAGAATGTGTCTGGGTTTTCATCTATTGATATCAAATTAAATGTGTAATGTGTTCAAATTTACACTTACAATTTGATCATTCCTCTATTTATGACAATTAAGTTCCTAGATGTAGGAAAGAAAGCTCTGAAGGTTCATGGCAATTCATTGGACTGACGCCTTCATTTGAACCACCTAGACATGATGGAGCTGAGAAAATATGAAGGGCATTGAATCTTGGCGTATATGTGAAAATGATAACATGTACTTATCCATTTTTCCTATAACATGTGTGTTTTTGGTGCATGTAGATATTCTTAATTATTTTAAGGAGCTCTTGTTTATTAACTGTTCTTTGCTCATGTTAATTGATTATCTGCCTTTTTATGCCGACATATGGTGAACTATTGCCGGTAGCCAAGGAAACAGGATGCCGTTGGGATTGGAACTAGTATGAAACCTTCATCAGCATTTTAAGGACAGAACAAGTATGAGTCAGTTGCTGCTAACCTGTGGTTGAGCTCATAGGAGAAGTTGAAAAGCAGAAGCTTCTGCCCGTGTTTCCCCTGGTACTTTGCCTTTCTCTGTTGGAAGTATCCTCTATCATCTTGTTGTCAATTTACCCCATCTTCATTGCATCCCCATGAAGCTCAACAAGATTTGAGTTCTAATTCTGGTACATTCTTGATCGGAAAGCATTAATTCTTGCTGTCGAGCACAGGGTATCGAGGAAATCAATCCTTTGGAATCATATCTGGTGGGTGACGCCATTCGCTTAGTGCTTGTGGAATAGTGTTCGCGTGCTTTAAGGCACGCCGAAAAAACTCCTACATGGCTGGCATTCCCGTGATACCAAGATGCTTTGTGAGCATCAAAGTTTCGCAGAACTCTACAAAGGGTCGCAGAGGCAAAAACATGCGCCGTGATTGCATACTAAATGTACATTATAAGCTAACTTTGATCTTTCTGTAGCCCCGATTCCGGCCGCATCAGTCTTCTATGTTGGGGCTTAATAGAACGGTAGGTCTGCTTTAAGATGCTGAGGTGTCCTATCAGTACAGTAAGCTGAATGTGCCTGAAGTTATTTTGTTTCTTGCAGGCTCAAAGAATTGCATGCATTGTGAAAGGAAAAGGTACCAGTTGAAGTGTCTTGACATCGACCCAAATTCGGTAAGCTTTATCAGGGTTGGAGACAACATTCTTCTATGGTATTCTAGCCTTCTAGGAGTTGTTTCACAAAGAGACTTCTACACAATTTGTTTTCTGCTAGAGGCCCATTCTTTTTTCCGGTTTTTTTCCTTTTTTGGCGCACATTTTTAGACATCTTTTTTTTTTTTCTTTTCTTTTTCAGCATCGGATAGAAAGAAAGATGGAATTCTGCCCCAAAATTTTCAATCACTACTCTTAACATAATCTTTGTGCACCTATATTACTAGACTGAGTTGCTACTCATATTTCAAGCACTACCGATGTGCTGCAAAATGGAACAGACTCTACTGATTCTTCTTCAGTTTTGAAAGTAGCTTTGGCATTCCATCTCCCTCATCTCACAACACCCAAGGTTTTGGACAAAGAAGGGAATAGTTCCATTCAAACAAATCTGCACATTCAGTATGCTTAACTTTCCAGTCTAAGGTTTACTTCAAATGATATGAATGCAGGGCTAACCAAATCACGAGGAAAGCTTCCTTGGGAGATACATTAAGTCCCCAATTGAGCACACAAATAGATGCATGCAACGAGAGCATGCCACTGAAGCAGTTAATATGCCAGATCAAAATATCAATGTGGAGGACAATATCACTTTTCGAACACTGGGCATAAAGGTTCAGTGTAATGAATCATCACTTATACAATCATTATCATCAGTTTCTTGAATGATTATGCCACAAGATAGATTCTATGTAGATGAACTCTACCAACTTCTCTTTCAGGAACACAGAAAAGGATAAGAGGAATCAAGTAGCAGCAGCAGCCCAATTGAGAACACAAATTATACAAAGACATGCATGCAATGATAGCAAGCCAGTGAAGCAGTTATTGAGCCAGATCAAACTATCAATGTGGAGGACAATATGGCTTTTCAAACAGAAGGCATAAAGGTTCAGTGTAATGACTCATAGCTTATACAATCATTATTGTCAGTTTCTTGGATGGTTATGCCACAAGAGTGATTCTATGTAGATGAACTTTACCAACTTCTCTTTTTCTTCTGTTAATCAGGAACGCAGAAAAAGATAAGAGGAATCACATAGCAGCAGCAGCGTCTCCAACGACTCTGTTATTCTCAATCTTCCTTTCAAGCTCATCCTTCATAGCTCCAATCACCCTCCCTACTTCCTTCCCTTTCTTCACCAACACAAACGTTGGCATTGCCTGCACCCCAAATTCCTGTGCCACGTCCTGCCAGGTGCACATAACACCATAAATGTCCATTCAGAAAACAAAAGCGGACAAGCTACAATCACGCAACTCCTAATTGCCAGTACAAGTTACGGGCAAGTCTTGCCAAGAACTTGAATTTCTTGTAAATTTATTGACTTTCTTGTTGGGATGAGACCGGAGTACATGAATTAAAAACTTACAGGCAATTGATCGACGTCGATCTGGACAAACTGGACGTCGGTGAACCTAGTAGCCATGGCGTGGAGGGCCGGTTCCATGAACCTGCACGGCCCGCACCAGTGCGCCGTGAAGTCTATCACCATCTTCCCTCCCAAACACAAAATTTAAAACAAAAAATAAGAAAAAAAGAACCCTAAATGAACCGCTTAAGTCAAGTCGTCAATTTCAGAAGCAAGTAAAAAATCAAAACTTCCAGAGAGACAGAGAGAGAGAGAGGTACCAGCTGTGGGGACTGTTTGGAGGAGTTAAAGTGGAGCTGCCAACCGGCGGTGGAGTGAAAGGCGGTGATGCTGGAGTGGTCCTCCGAGGAAGAATATTCTCTGGCAGAGGCAGCTCCAAGAAAATAAGATAGTATTGATCCCATTCTGCTCTCTCTCTCTCTCTCTCTCTCTCTCTCTCTCTCTCCCGCGCCCTATCTCTCTCGCTCTAGCTTCTTGGCGTCATGTGCTCTAGATATAAAAGCAAAACCTCAAATAAATAGGAGGAAGGAAAAAGAAATTTAAGGGTAGGCCACCGATTCAGATTAAGGGTATAAAATATTGTAAAAATTAATTATATTTTATTTAAACTTATCACTCTCTTAAATTGACGTATAAATGAGTAAATTTAGGTGGTAAAGAGTCGGTTGGTTACGGAGGAATTGATGTCAAATCAAATTCCATCTTCTTTTTTCTTTCTTCTCTTTTAATCCTTTGCTGTTAAGGCGAGGAACCGTCTCATTTTAGACCAAATGTTTAAATTAAATGAGATGGTTTGAAAACAAGAATGTTGAGGAAATAGGATGCATTCGCAGAAAGTCAACGTAGAATTTTCTCTCGTCGACTTCTTAGCATTATTCATTTATTTTTACTTTCTTTGTTTAAGGAAAGGGCATTGAATCCAGAATTGAGTCACGGATTGGAACAACTCTCTTTATTGAATTGTATTGATTAGTTGTTATAGAGCCCACGATATCTTCTTGACCAAGCCCAACTGCACGGTGACAGAGGACTCGTTAGCGCTCAGCGGTCAGCACCGCCCAGGTATTCTATTTTGTGTTTAATTTTTTTATCTCTTTCTTCTCCAAATCTCTTGGTGGTCTCCGTGCCCATGAATTATACTCTCAACAATCTGCCCCAAAAAATTACTATATTGTTAGAGCAAAAATGTCTTCAGTTTCAAGGAAAATCGATATGCTTATCAAACACATTAGACTAGTCATCAAGTGGTTGGGCATACAGGCTTATGTGCATCACGTACTATTCGGAAAAAACTTAAAAAGCCCTGCTTATCGAGAATACTTGTCAGTCAAGTAGACTGGGAAGCCTACAGATTAGCTATCTGATCTGATCTGATCTGCTCCTGTGATCAGTTCGCAGGTGGAGGCACTTTCACTGGTGGTGGTGCCTTTATATCGATGCTGAGTAGCACACAATAAGAAATAGACAAGATTAAGCACCCCTAGGGAAGCAATCAAGTAGTGAAAATAATGCAATTTCCCTTTGCTGAGGTCCTCTGCTAACCAATTCTCACCCTGAGATCTCCCTGTAACACGGTGCACCACTGACACTAAAAAAGCATTTGCAAAGCTTGCCATCGCCATTCCTAGAGAGGAGAAGCCAATGGCAATGCTTCTCATATTCTCAGGGAATTGCTTGTAGTAGAACTCACTCTGGCCAACAGAATAAAACCCCTCTGCTAGCCCTGCAAGTACTAGTTGGGGCATCAGCCACATTCCTGACAAGCTGGACATAGTCCTTCCTTTTGAGTCATAACCTATTGTTGCCCCTTTAAGAGCCAGATGCCTTCTCTTCCCTTCAACCAAGGCAGAAACAAGCATAGTGAGGATTGATAGAAAAATTCCAATTCCCATTCTTTGGAGAACAGTTATTCCACCCTCTTTACCAGTGAATGTTGGAAGAGTGGGAACCAGAATTGGAAGATTGCATATGACCCACCGGGCACCTCAAAGCTTGTGTTCCCAAATCTTCTGTCCAATTGGAGTGCTTGAATAATCACATAATATACTGTTGTTGGCATATTACAAGATAGTAGAAGATGGCTAATGACCATATTGGGGCAGCTGAACCATTGGGATTGATTTGATCTTCACTTGTTATAATTGCAGTCTTGTCAAGGAACCTATCAAATATTTTGTTGAGATTATTGGTTCTAGAAAAATAAACTTCTCTGATAAATAATAGAGAAATGGGCTTCTTTTACCTGAATTGATCTGCATAGGAAAGCTTGGCCTTGATGGAATTAGTTGGCACGTAATTGAAAAGGCAAGCAGCTGGGTTTTCAGACAGCAGCAGCTTTCACTTGTTGGTTGCAGCCACTAGTACTTGTGTCAAACTAGTTAGTGGACTTCCCTCAGGTTTCACTTTAACATAAAGTTTGGAACCAAAAAAGAAGACAGCACATGACACGAACATTAGGCATGTTGGGATAGCCAAATCAATTGCCCAGCTAACCTTTAGTTGCACATAGGTAATGAAGGTTAGAGATATCATCACTGCAAATGTGAAGGAAAAGAAGTACTAATTGAAAAAGCTACTCATAGCCTTCCTGCCCAATTGACAATTCTGATTGAACTGGTCTGCTCCAAATGGTAGGTTATTAGGCTGGATGCCTCCAGCTGCAGTGACTAGGAGTTGAAATCCAGTTAGCAAGAAGGTAAACTGCCCAATTTGGTGGTCCAATGCAATTTGCAGCTTCACTTGGTGCACATTTTGGTGGGTGCATTTTGGAAATTGCTGCAGTGAGAGCTAGTACTATCTGTCCCTTGAAAAGGGAAAATGGAAGAACATTTAAAAAATTGCATAGCATACACTCCTGACAAAACTTATAAGTTTATGACAGTACCAAAAGGGAGCAGATTGAACCAAAGGCCAATGTCTTGTAACGACCCAGGTAGGAATCAGACAGGAAAGCGCCAAGCAATGATGTCATGTCTGAAGTTCCATTGAAGACATTAAGAATCATATTGGCTGTAATGGTCTTCAAGTGGAAAACGGTAGTGAGATATACTGTCATATTTGCTAGACATGTTACAAGTGTTTTGATGAACCACAGAGAAAAGGAAACCACTGAGGCAACTGGACAGTGCTTAGGAAACAAAAAAGAATGACCAAGCAATACTCCCCAGGTTTTCCAGGAACTGTTTATAGAACTCAACCTGCGCTACATGATTGAATCCCTCAGATAGTCCGGCAAGTGCAAGTTAAGGCACTAGCCATATGCTAGACATTGATGAGATAGTGTCACCTTTGGGCGCAATTCCTAGTGTTGGCCTAGTCAAAGCAATCTGTCTCCTGCGTTCCTTGACCAACCCGGACACAAGCATGCGGAGAATTGAGAGAACCATTCCCATCCCAATTATTTGGAACAGTGTGATTCCACCATCTCTGCCGGTGATTCTTTCAAGAAACGGGAGCATGATTCAGTCAGACAGGAATCCAAATCATGAGGGAAATTGGTATGTCTAGATTCCTGTCTGATTGAAGAGTTTGTAAGACTGCATATGTTTGTTTGTTGGATTATTAGAACAAAGCAGATTATTCCCGCGGCCCATATGGAAAGTGTTCTCACCATACATTTCACTTCAACTTGTTGGATGCTTGCAAAGCTTCCATGGGTTGGCAGCTGAGCCATCCAAGTTGGTTTCATCCTCATCTGTAACGATTGCTGCCTTGTCAAGGAACCTGCAGGGTTTAGTGATCATTAAGTACAAATATAGATTAGTCTCCATTGAGAAATTGGAAGTAGAACAGAATTTGCCAATTCGAGGGTGAACATGTATACGTTTAACTGCTCTCACCTGAATTGATCAGTGTGAGAAAGCTTGGAGTTGATAAATTTTGCAGGAAAATGGTTGAAAAGAAAAACCGTGGGATTTTCTGGCAGCTCTAGCCCTCTCTTCTTTACCGCAGCAACAAGTACTTGTGCCACACTAGTTAAGGGGCTCCCTCAAGGCTTCACAATAACGTAAATTCTTGTTCCCAAAAAGAATAATGCACATGAAAGGAACATTAGAAATGCGGGGATTGCCAGCACAATAGCCCAGCTAACATCAGATTGCACACAGACAATACCAGTTGTGGTCAGTTTGTGGTTACCACAACCGAGAATGTGTAGGTGAAAAAGTACCAATTGAAGAAGCTAGTGATACCCCTCTTGCCGGACTTGGTATTGGGATTGAACTGGTCAGCTCCAAAGGCCAGGTGGCAAGGCCTGATGCCAGCAGTTCCAATTACTAGGAAAACAAATGCACTTATCGGGAAACCTTGTTGGCAAGCCGTTTGGCCTGATGCACGTGCTGCTTTCTTTTGCTGCACATTTTGAAGGGTGCAGACTGGAGATTGCTGCTGTTAGGGTTAACATTGTCATCCCCTAATAGCAAAGCAATAAGAATCAAATACAAGCAAAAGAAGGTAACATAGTATAATTATCTTGTGGAATTCTATATTTATCATTGAGGTACCCTTAATGTACGAGGGAAGTGTACCAAGAAGGAGGCAACGGATGCGTAAGCCAAAGAGTTGTAACGACCAAGGTAAACATCAAAGAGAAAGGCTCCAATTAAATATGCCAGGCTCGCCGTACCATTGAAGAAGTTAATAAATGTGACGGCCGCGATGCACTTCATGCTGAAAACAGTTGTCAAATAGACCACAGGGTTTTTGGTGGTGCCAACAGTGCCAAGCTTCTCAAAGGTCTCATTTCCTACATTAAAAAAATTGTACGTTCATGCATCGAAACACAAACAAAATTATGGGGTTTGAGTCAGCTGACAAATGCAAGCTCTTTGCCATCCAGCACTTGTTCTGGTGGTGCCTTTCCTGCTAGGCAAGCAAATAGTTGCAAGTATAAACAGCAATCAAATATTCTCTCTTTGAGAGCAAAAATTAAGACTGGCATGCCATGGATGAGGGGCCTGGCTTTAATTCCTCTATGGTTAACGACTGGCTCATCGTCATCTGCATTGTCTGCTCCACCTTGTTGTTCTCCATGGATGTGCTAAGGTCAATGTTTTCTTCCCTCTATCTTCTAGGTACGTAACACACTTCTATTTTTATTAGTCTTATCAGAAGTGGATCAGCCACACACACACACAAGGGGATGATGAGAGACTGGTAGGGATTAGAACCCCCGCCATGGGGTAAAGAGGCACACTACCTCTGGCCACCCGGGCAAGTCCGGGCTCTCACACATTTCTATTTTAACGCGTGAAAGGAGTTATAAAGATAAAAATTCCTCTCCAATTTTAGTGGATGCTGTCAAGAGACACCAAAAGGTAATATTTTATACAGCAGACAGCTGGTAGGGGAAGAAAATTAGCTCTAACTCTATCCGAGGACAAATTGTGTAAGTTCAACTGAAAACAGAAACCAAAGAAAACCAAAAAAAAAAAAAAAAAGGTAGAGCGAGCCGGGCACAAAAATCCAACCTTTATTAAGCATGACTTGAAATGAAGTATGGCCTGACACTGGTGCTCCTGCCAATTTGCTGACATTCGTTTTCTCCACGCTTCCACTGGCATCATCCCCATCAGAACATTTTAATCTGGGATACTGAAGCTTCTGTAGTGTTGAACTACACTCCGCTAGAAAAGCTGTCTCTTAAAAACTTTTTTCCAATATTGTCTCTGTAACCAAAATAAAACTCGTAGGCCTCGTCTTTTATTTCATAAGCATTGTCTGAGAAACGCGACGGATTCTCGCAATTAGAAATGAATGCGTGGATTATTACCTGACTGATCAACACCAGAGTCACAAAATCACACCTTTTATTGATTTAATACAGTTTCCGTTCATAGGAGGATCAGCTTGTAGATGTTCTCACAAAAATAGTAGTAATGAGCAAGACATTTTTTCAACCCACTTGACAAGTTGGACGTAAACAGTATCTATGCACCAATTTGAAGGAGCTTATTGGCGTGAACTGTAACTTAATTAACAAAGAAATAATCGACAAAAAATTCAAAATAAAAAATCTTATAAATTGAATTGTTTTAGATGCTAAATAGAGATATATTCT
Organism: Bruguiera parviflora; assembly: GCA_019804595.1. NCBI lineage: Eukaryota > Viridiplantae > Streptophyta > Magnoliopsida > Malpighiales > Rhizophoraceae > Bruguiera > Bruguiera parviflora. The sequence goes on from CM034046.1 coordinate 1,035,238, forward strand.
ATATATAAAAATAAAATAAAATATAACGATAACGTATTAAAAATATTTTTTTTTTAAAAAAGAAAAAGAAAAAGAGAAGACCAATTTCTTATGCACGTTTTATTGATTTTAAAACCAATATTATTATTAATGGAATCGCCAGTCTGTTAGGACGCCACTGCGGTTACATAATGAATCACTTTTCAAAGAAGTTCGGAGTCGCAGTTCTGCATTTTCATTTGCACTGGGAAAACTTTTTCATCGTAACCCAATCGTTTATGCCTGGAGGACAAAGAAGGGCATCCTGAGGCTCCTACATTTGTGGGGTCTCAGACAAGTTGGAATTAATGTAGAGATTTATCCTTGTTTTGGTCTTTTTTGTCACTTGTGAACCAAGTTCTCATATTCCTTGGCCAAATTAGTAGACTTTTATATCATTCTGTCGCGAGTGTCATTACTTTTTTCCTAAAAATCAATCTATTGAAATGTACAATACATCCGCTTATATGGTTCAAATTATCCTTTTTCCTTAACAATGTGGGACACGGACAGAGCAACCCGTTACACTACGCTCGCAATCGAAATGTATAGGGACATTTCAACAAACAGAGCATCTACACTTCCAACTCAATGCAGAAATCCAACAAAAACGGCAAAAAAAAAAACAAAAGGAAATGGATATTGAAAAAAACAGGCATGTAAATTTAGCAAAATGATGAAACTTAATAATGCTTTTAAGGTGCTTGACAAGCTCTGTATCCGGAGCCCGCCGATGAGAATTGCTCTACCAAACACACCAAAAAGAGCTTTATATCGAAATCAGCAGCTCCGCATAATTGAGATGGAGCAGTGGTCTCAGCTATGCAATTACTAAAAATTTATTTTACTTGTATCAATTTAAAAGCTATTGATCAGGCGGGGATGTAGCTCAGATGGTAGAGCGCTCGCTTAGCATGCGAGAGGAACGGGGATCGATACCCCGCATCTCCACTACTTAATTTTGCAATATTATCTTAAATTTAATTAATTTTTTTAATACAATATCACTTTAATCTTTTTCTAACTTTAGTTTGGTAATGTTGGGTTGAATTAAAATTTTATTTAGATAAATTATTTATTAAAACTTTATTTTGAACATAATTTTAAAAATATTATAATAATTAAAAATTTAAATATTTATTATAAAAAAACAAAATATTTATGACAATCACTTATTATATAACTTATAATCTAATATACTTCTTAATAATAAATAAATAAATAATATTACTTTGAGCGGTGTCCTGTGCACATTTTGCAGTTCTTCTCATACACTAAAAAAAAAAAAAGTAGGGTAACTTGATTCAATCATTAGGTCAAATTATCGTATAAACCAAATTATATTTTCATTTAATCACATTTTGCGCACTGACATCGCCCTATATTTTATGTAACGAGTTGGAAGGAATAATTGCAAAATAAGAACCAGTGAAAGGAATAAACTCAAAATGCCATTAATTTTTATTCTATAAATAGAATGAAATTTTTGGTAGCTTTCTGGGCTACCCCTCTCTCTCTCTCTTTTTTTTTTTATTTTTATCTTTCTTTTTTGGTCCACAGCTGTGGAAATTATTGAATTTGAATAGAATGATATTTTTTCACTTTAGTGTAACAAATGCTATGTGACGAGTTGGAAAACCCATTTTTGGGAAGAATTGCAAAATGTGCACCGCTCAAAGTAATATTTTTATTTATTTATTATTAAGAAATATATTAGATTATAAGTTATAAAATAAGTGAATGTCATAAATATTATATTTTTTATAATAAAAATTTAAAATTTAAAATAAATATTTAAATTTCTTAATTATTATAACATTTCTTAAATTATATTCAAAATAAAGCTCTAACAAGTTAATTTATCTAAATAAAATTTTAATTCAACCCAACATCACCAAGATTAAAGTGATATTATATTAATAATTTTTTTAATTCATTAAAAATTAATTAAATTAAAATATTTAATAAAAATATTTTTTTATTTTTTTATAAATTTTAAATACCGAGATTTTTAAGGTAGAGATTTTGTTTTTTTTTTTTTTAAATCAAATAGATGAATTTTTAGCGGTCTGGGCTGGCCCTGGAAAAGAAAGCCCAATAAAAAGAGGGATTATTCTCCTAATTAAAGTTAGCGCTCGTTCGAGAAGCTCGAGCCTCGTTGGATGTTTCGGTTAAGCTCCTTAAACGGCACCGCCTCAGCGAACTCGAAACGGCATTGCGTTTTGCTTCCGGGCAAAAACCCTGAGCCGAAACCCTGTGTCTCTCTCTTTCCGGGTCCCGGAGCCCTGAACTAAATACAACTCTAGTGTTACCCGACGCCGTCGCGAAGAAGAGAAGAAGCATGGCATTCGCCGGCGGCGCAGGCACAGTGGCGTCGACGGTAAAGCAAGTGAAATTGGAGAGAGAAAGCGAGCTGAGAATCGAAGTAGGGAACGACACGCCGCTCCGGCTCCGACTCGTAACGGCACCGCCGAGATCTTCCGCACCGAGCTGCCGCCGGAAATGTGGCTCCTTTCTCGCCTCGCCTGAAATTCGCCGTAAATCTCACTTCTCTGCACACGTTTCTGTTATTCTAAAGCCAAATCTCGCGCCTTTTTACCGGGTATGGAGCTACAATAGAGTTGGATGGTGCCACCGAACCGATTACACTGCCGATGAGGTAAAGTTCTTGCTTGTGCTTGTTTTCTTCTTTAGTCCTCTCTCTCTTTTCCTCTGCTGCTTAGTGTTTTTCTTTTATATATCTGAAAGATTGTGTTTTTTTGATTAATTGGTTCTTATACAGCCATGGTTAGTTATGTGAATGTGCATGCTGTACTCGAAGGGTGAAGAAATCGTGCCAAGGCATCGTCCTCTACCGGTTCGGATTCTTCTCAGTTTTTTTTTTCTTTTTTTTTTTTTCTATCCTTGGCGACATGATATCCACTTGTTAGTGTATAACATCATTGGCATTAGGAATTGCATTCGACTTCAAATGCGAGTGAGCATGCTCTCCCCTAATTTGTTTTTTTTTTTTTTTTGTTTTTGCATGACATGTAATGTAAGAACCTTTGGTAGTCTACAAACCTCATTAGATGTTGTAAGTGAATACCGCATGATTAGATTCTTAACCTCATTAGATACATGGTGTGGAATGGGTATGTAAAGTGTTTGTTGATGTGCATTCTAGATCGTAACTTCTTCCATTGATCCTATGGTTCTTTCAAGTGGATGCCAACTAACTTACCTAATGTTCCTCACAACCCTATATGTTTTGCGGCAATTAAATTTGGACCGTGTAGGTTACCTTGCCCTGTTTGATTAGTTATATGATGTCACATTGCTGCCTTTGAACATCTTACTAATGATGGTATGATTAGAATTTCAATTGCAAACAACAATCTGGATCTAGTAGGTCTTCCATTTTGTATAGTTATGATTTCAGGCGGGACCAACCTTTGTTGCTTTATTTTGCAAGTCCTATGATCAAATTAGTGGTGCATGCATATGATTGCTAGAGTCTGCTTTGGCAATTCTTTGTGTTTCACTTTGAAGCCATTGGGGCTATATTGATTATTTTATTTCCATAATTTTCATCCCATGCAAGGAGATGATATATTTGGCTCAGTCCATTCATGAACTCATGAGCAATCTAGCCTAGGCTATTTTTGGCCAGCCCAGGGTCCTAGGGTGATTGTTGTGGGACCTACAGATGCTGGAAAGAGTACCTTGTTAAGGATGCTTCTCAGTTGGGCAGCTAAACTAGGTTGGAAACATCATTATGTTGACTTGGATATTGGCCAAGGATCTATTGCAATTCCTGGATGCATTGCCGCTACCCCTATTGAGTTGCCCATGGATCTTGTAGAAGGCATTTCACTTGAAATGCCTCTTGTCTACTTCTATGGTCATACAACTCCTAGGTAACTAATTTTGTATTTTTTACAGATTATGTTTTTTAATGATTAGTTCACAGCCTATCCACTCATCCCTGCGGTTGTAAGTGTTCTAGACTTCCAGCAACTGGCATTTTAAGTGTCCCACAACTTGTTTACTCTGCAGCCAAAATCTGGATTTGTGCAAAGCCCTCAAAAAGGAGCTTGCTTAAATATTGGAAAGACAATTTGCTGGAAATGCTGAATCTCGTGCTGCTGGCATGGTATGGTGATCACCACTTTGGGTTGGATAGAAGGTGTAGGATATGAGGTGATTCAGTTTATAATGCTTTGCATATGAACATGATTCTTAGAAACTAAGAATTGTTATATATTTGGAAGCTGCTGCCCAACAACCTCTAATGCTTGTTTTTATGTAGCATTTGCTTCTACTTGCAGTCATTGTGTTCAATGCTAGTGTTGTCTTAGTTTTGGGCCAGGTAAATCATTTATGACCCGTGTCCCCCTCCACCTCCTTTTCTTCTTTAACCCAACACCCTCACTGCAGTGCAACATAGAGGGATCTTTTTGAAGCATGCTGTCACATTTTTTGTTTTTTAAATTCTACAATTATGTTTGTATATGGACCTGCAAGTTTGTAAGTAGTTATAATTTGTCATTTTCTGATGGACTCAAAAGTTGAGACACACTGCACATTGAATGATGGGTTTTGCATGTTCCGCAAACAGTTGGATAACACAAAAGAGTTGGTGGTGGGCCACAGGCACCGAGATCAGCCTTACCAATTGGTGCAGATCCTGTTGCCAACCCCTTGAGAGTTACACCTGTGAATATAGATTAGAGATCTGCTCCATGTAGTTCTTGCTGTTTCATATGCCCAAGATCAAGACCAAATTGTTTCGAGTTAATCGGTGATGACATACCTTGTATCAAATTGAATCTAAAAGTTTTTATTTTTACAACTAGTTTTCCTATGCCGATTAATTTATTCCTACATATGCCGATTACAGTAGGAAGATTACATGCCATTCAAAACGCACATATGTAGCATTAGTTGTGGCCCTGGTCAACTCATCGGCCTCGGTTGAGTTTTGTAATCAGGTGTACTCAGTTTTCCACCAAGAGCTGAATACTGTAAAGAAGCAACTGGCGTGCACTAATTAAATACTAAATGCAAGCTTCTCACTAGAGGGTATTTTGTCGTACATTTGTTGTCTTTGTTCCTGCGTCTGTCCGCAAAATGATTGCTCTCTCTGCTGAAGTAGGCGAGCATAGATTAGTAATTAAGACACGGGAGATATCCAGGGCCGGGTCTGCGTGTGACGTGCTATAATTGACATCTGAGAGGCACAAACAGCCTACCTCCCCCGAGTCGAGAATGCTCCTCCTTCAATCTCGATGATGATTAATTATATTTTTGAATGCTGGCTAAAACAGATACATTTTTTTTTTCAACATAGACTTGAGTTTGAATCTTCTGCGTATCTGAAAAAAGTATGTATCTATTTAGATTGTTTTGTCAGTCGTCATGCTTGCTGACAATAAAGGATTTTCGTAGAATTGAGAAATCTACGCACATTCTGAAGTACCTTTAAAATATTTCCGCGTCTTTGTTAGTATATTTTTTTTTTATTTTACTTATATTTTTATTTCTTTAGGTTGATTTCCCAATTTGCCACCTAAATTCCATCGAAAAACTCCATATCACAAATTGCGCTCTGGGTACTTTGGGAACCAACGAATGGGGGGTTTCTGAAGTCCCACGTCCCTGCCGATGTATAGGATATAAAATATTCGTTTATGGGTGTGATCTGTCCACTGGGGGGTTGGTCTAGACCTTGTAGGACAAAAAACGGGCAATCCACATTGGATACAAATTCTAAAATTACCAAATAATATACCCTTGTAATTCGCCTCCGATTAGTGGTAAGAAGTTAATCCATCTGATAACACTCTTATCCACTTGGATTATATCTCTAATTCTGTTTTATACAAGCAAACACAACATAAACTGACACTATTTAGCAACAATCGTTAGTATTGCAATCCTGTCACAAATTAATATGATGTGTTCTCATACATAAGAATCCGTTTGTGTCTCTACTAACAGTTTTAATCTTACTACAACAACAACAACAAGAGTGCACTAAATTGAGACAGACTAGTAATCATAAGACAATCGAGCTCTGTTTTGTTTATATATATATATATGTGTGTGTATGTAAGTACAAATTCACCCCATTGCCAGGCATGCACGTTAATTACAATAACAAGTACCTTTTCCTTTATTTTCATTTTTACTTTTTCCTGTGAGCACAGCCATGGCTAAGTTTTCTTTGCTCTTCTTTATTTTCGCTATTTGTGTTCTTGCGGCTCAATCTCGTACTCTAAGAGATTGTGTATGCCGAGCTCGCGACGTCTATAATGTTCTCGATTATGGAGCTGTCGGAGACGGAGAGACCGATGATACCAAGGTTTGTGTATCACGTAACGGTGTAATAAACTTACATATATTGTGCTTAAAATATAGTTCCGATGTATATAGACATTTAATCTTTGTTGTCTTCTTGTTTTTTTTTTTTTTCCTTTTTCTTTATTAATCCTCAGGCTTTCATGGATGCTTGGGATGATACATGCAAATCTTCGGAAAATTCTCCAATCAAGCTTGTTCCTCAGGGGAAAAGGTTTCTTCTCCAACCCATAAAGTTTAGTGGCAGTGGCAATTGCACGTCCAAAAATGTTACCTACCAAGTAATTAAGCTCACGATGCCCCATTCTTGAATATAACTTCAAATTGTATGTTTTTACAAAATAAGTTAATAAAATTATTATTATTATTATTAATTACACTGAGCAGCTAGATGGAGAATTAGTGGCACCAAAAGATCCTCTTGATTGGAGCTGCATCCGAGATGGGAGTGAGTGCATAAAATGGATTGGATTTGAAGATTTTCATAGTGGCCTCCTCATCAATGGATCTGGTACTGTCAATGGTCAAGGATTCAAATGGTGGGATTACTGTAGAAGAGCCAAAATAATACCGTGAGTCTGATAATTGTTCACTTTCAATTAATTTGTGTTTGTGTGTGTTTTTCTTGTTTGGTGATTTCTTAATTAACTATGTACCACCTGCTCTTTTACACATGCACATAAACAGGCATGCATGCGTGATTTTTCTTTTTTTTTTTAAGTTTTTTATGACGAGGAATTCTTTTCAATACAAACTTGAATTGCTGTGAAGGCCCCATGCATTTTCGAATTATCATAAAAGCTCTCCTTCTAGTGGTTTACATTTTCTCGTCCTGTTTTTTGTTTGTTTGGAGATGATTAATTATTAATGATTTTTGTTCTCTCTTATTTGCAGCAATGCGACAGGGAACCAACGGTGAGTGCTGAGCTTCATAATTTTCTAAGAATTTTCTGCTTTTTTTTTTTTCCCTTCCTTTCTTTCTCTCTTTCTTATTAATTAAGTTGCTGTAGACAAAGGACTAGTTCATTATTATTTAATACTTATAGTCGACAATTACTTAAGATTAATTAGCTTGAACTGTATTGGGTCCTACAATTTATGGTATACAGTCGATAAACCCATATATTTAATCACCGACGGAAGACCATTTTTAGGGACGGTAATTAAGCAAAATCTTGTGGTCCCGATTGATTTTTCAACATAGAAAAAACAAAACTTTGACTAAATGGGAAATTCAATTCTTCTGTAGCCAATTATCGTAGAAAACTCTGAGATTGTGCAAGTCAGGGACATAAACTTCAAGGACGGCCCACAGGGGCACATTTGCTTTGAGGGGGTAACATGGGTTGATGCTTTTAATCTCACCGTCCAGTCCCCTGAAAACGGCCCCAACACAGGTGTGGAATTCACCTCCAGAAATCCCAACACGTTCGTATAGCCCATGCTCACATCCGTACAGGTAAATTGACTTCACTCCCCGAAAAAATTTCCCACTAAATTGGTACGCGGTTACCCTTAATTACACCGGTTTTGTTCTTGCTCGTTTCTGTTAATTAACCAAGTTTAAGGATAATTTCAGGCGATGATTGTGTATCAATTGGGCACGGCACTGCGTACGTTAACATGACTAGCATGGAGTGTGGTCCGGGTCATGGAATGAGGTAAAAAAAAAAAAAGAAAAAAAACACAAGAAACAAGGAGTTAATTGGTTATCTTCGTTCTAATTACTGACATTTGCGGTTTTGTATATTAATCACACATTAATCTTGTTAATTTACTCTCGACCCTTTAATTTTGGCGTAGCATTGGGAGCCTGGGTCGAGGGACCGAGACGGCAGAACACATTCGGGTCCACAATGCTGTACTGACAGGAACCCAAAATGGTGTTAGAATTAAGACATGGCAGGCAAGTAATTATCAACTTTTAATCACGGTTTTGATTAATCAATATTAATTACATATCAGAGTTAATCACGGTCTAAGCTAACATTTGTCGTACACGTGTAGTTACACGGGGGAGGAAGAGGGTAAGCCAGACACATAGGGTTTGGGCATAAAGAGATGAGGGGCGTCAATAATCCTATAATTATCGACCAATACTATTGTCCCCACGGCAGTTGCAAAAACCAAGTAAGTCAACATTCCATCAACTTCAGCATTCTAGATTAATTACATTATTGATTATGATTAATTAATATTTGTCCCTCTTTTTTCTTTTTTTTTTTTCTTTTTTTCTTTTTGCAGACGAATGCGGTGGAAATTAGTGGTGTTCAGTAGTAACGGCATCTTCGGGACATCAACGTCAAAGAATGCCGTGCACTTGGCTTGCAGCGAGACTGTTCCTTGCACCAATATCTTGACGAGGGATGTGAATCTGACATCAGTCAGACATATGCAAAATGAGAGAGCGGGTTCGTATTGTCTGAATGTTCGTGGAGTTGCGAGGAGTGATGTCTCTCCAAAGGAGCCTTTGCTTGTCTTAAAAATCCCAGTCCCCATATGACGGTAGCTCGTCATTTATTAGTGTGGGTCGATTAGGTTCTCCAAGTCCTTCTTTTTTCAGACCTTTCTTCCATTTGGTTCGTGTAATATATTTATTCAATAATTCTGATTTTTTTTAAAAAATAATAAATTCACCGTGAGCTCCGTGATTATAACATTTTTTCTTTTTAGAACTTCTCTCAACGTTATTATTTGTGAGATTATTATTGTTATTGCCACATCTTATTCTTGTTTATATTTAAACTTATAACATTGAGAATCTAACTCATTTTCATATATTTTGAGAATTAGTATGGGGTATATATATATATATGTATATGTATATTGTAGGAAATAAAGCACATTGCCTAAGAAAAAAATGCGGAAGAAAGTTGAATTCCACCCACCTATTCTGTTTTATGTACTGTTACATACATGCCAAGGTCCAATTGGTTGATAAAGATTGTTAACCAACATAGTCGGCGGTGAACATGGACGTCTTTGACGATAAAGCCACCCTTCAAACTCAGACGAAAATTTGGTAAATGAGATAATTATAACCCCAAGTGTTTTTTTTTTTTTTTTTCCCACCTCAAAGATCTCGTAGGTGATTAAAGTCCTGTCATGATAGGTTATGGACTTACTTTTTCTTAGCCCCGCCATTTTAAGAAGATTGAATGTCAAATTCTTGTGGGTCACCCACTCGGAGGTCCTGTAACATTGCCACCCATAAGACCTCTTTTTGTTTTCAGGGAACTCCTCTCCCTCATTTCCATCCATGTGACAACGACAACATCCATACCACCATCAGCCCGAATTGCTTTACCCTGAAAATAATTATTTAAATAAAAGCTACATTTTCCATTGATTGATTTTTGTTTTTTTTTTTTTTTTTGCCAAATTTCAAATATTACCATTGAGGAACTTGGTTAGGGGGAAAGAGTCACTGTGTGAAGAAACATTGTACGGACCCAGGTGGGGCTTTTACTGGTTAATTTTGCAATTATAATGATAAAACGAATGCGTCTCGAGGGTTTCTAAATTGGGAATTATTATCCAATGGCTCGAAGGCTGCTGTCACGCCACTAGAGACAAGATGTTGGGTCATGATGGAGCCAATTTTCTTGTTCAAGAAAAGCCTGAGTTTCACCACAAATAGTGTCTCTCCATAAAGAGAATTTGTGTGTGTTTTTTGATAGTTAAATGCATCATATACTGGGCAAATAATGATGTGCTTACTGAAGAGGCCAATTCATGAATCCTTAACTTTGCAACTGTGACACAACCAAATCCTACTAGAAGAAAACAAAGGCTCCGTTATTTTATATTATTATCCACTTATGCATTATATATATCAGCATATAAACTAATGTAGTGTATATAATATGATTTCCTGTCCGGAAGATGCCAAGGTGACTGTTAATACCAATCTCTTTCTCTCTCCTCTCTCTTGCCCACCCTGCCCTTTGCTCTCTGTGTCAAATTGCCCAACCTGCCCGTTTGAACACTCTCGCCCTTTCTCAAGCAGCTTCTCTCTCTATCAAAGCTCCTTTTGACTAAACTTCACAACTGGGTATGACTTGTTATCTTTTTTTGATCAATTATTTTGTTGTTTTTGATGGTTGTAAATGATGGAAAGTGAGTTCCTTTGAGATGGGTTTCGCCCCTGTTGTGCTAAATCTTTGATCTTTTGATAGAATTTTTCTGTTTGTTTGGAGATGGGTTTGTTTCCCAATTCTTTAAAGTCAAAGAAATTTGAAGAGAAATCAAAGAGCAACAAAAAGAGCAAAGTTGAGGTAAATGGAAAGAAAAAGGAGCAGATTGGGTGTTGGGTTAAATTCAGGTCGATGGGGGGCTGCATGCCTTCAAGATCAAAAGTTGATAGCTCCCTAAGTGGTGCCACCTCTCAGTATGGTAATTATCTTATCATTTCCTTTGTTTCTGATTCTTTATTTTAGTTATGTTTTACAAGGGTCCCAAATCCACTAGATTTACTATATTTGTAGTTGTCCCATCTTGTCCTTTTTGGTCTTAAGTTGAAATCGCCCTTTCCCAGATTGGAAGATGAGTCGTTATACTTTGTTGATTGCAAACCTATGGTAAAGACTGAAAAAAGGATGTTGAATTTCTTGTTTCATGGGTGCCATCGTTTGATAAGTTTACAGAAAGACACATCAGAAGAGCTCCAGAGTTGGGTCCTTTACTATTAGAGTTCACCGAGGTTGTTTTATGGGGCCTTTATGAAGATTATTCTTTTCGTTTTAATTTGTTGTGCAACACGGCGTTTGTTTAAGCTGTTTTGTTAGGATTATTCACTTCTCAAAACTAAGGTCTTATTCAAACTTGACAGACTGAAGTCGTGAACTTGATCTTAACTTATTTGTTATGTTCTTCAGTGGAAAGTAAATCTACAAATGAAAAGAGTAGAGACCAACCAGTTATTCCAGTGATTTCTTCTACAACCACTAGTAATGCAGAAAGTGCATCATCAACACCGAAATTCAGTGAGGAGCTGAAGCTTGCGTCTCAGCTTCGAAAGTTTACATTTAATGAACTTAAACTAGCTACTAGGAATTTCAGGCCTGAGAGTCTTCTCGGGGAGGGTGGATTTGGTTGTGTCTTCAAAGGTTGGATCGAGGAAAATGGAACTGCTCCTGTCAAACCAGGCACTGGGCTTACTGTTGCTGTGAAAACTCTTAACCATGATGGACTTCAGGGACACAAAGAATGGGTTGTATGGACTCTTTTTATTGACTTGTTCTTTTTTTTTTTTTCCCTTTTTCCTCCTACAATTTTAAGTGATTCTTTTGGTTTCTTCTTATTTGAACTTTTCTCTTGTTCACAATATTTCAGGCTGAAGTTAACTTTCTCGGGAACCTTCTCCACCCTAATTTGGTAAAATTAATTGGTTATTGCATTGAAGATGATCAAAGATTGCTGGCATACGAATTTATGCCTCGAGGAAGTTTGGAGAACCATCTCTTCAGAAGTATGTTATGGAACATTTTGTCCTGAAATTTACTGTTGTTATTCTTGACACAATTGCCTTATCAAATCCATTTTGTTTGGTTAGTAAAATGTTGTCATTGACCTGTGAGTTTTTTTTTTTTTTTTTTGAGTAAGGGGCGGTTATAAATTCTCCAATGGAGAAATGACATATTTAGTGGACTGTTTGTGTTTCTAAAGACATTGTCCCTATCAACTTGACTGTGAACAAGAAAGAGAGGCTTATATATTATGTTGACAAATGGCCTTTTCACCAACTACCAAGGGCTTAACTTGGTTAAAATTGCATGTGCCCTAGGCGTTCTCTATTTTGTCTTGATTTCTTTTTATCGCATATTTTCCATTTTGTGTTCTGATAATCTTTAGCTTCCATTGATTTAGACATATCTTGTTGCACGGTTGGTGCTTAATGTTCTCTGGTAACAACCATTTCATATGCAGAAGGGTCCTTGCCTCTTCCTTGGTCTATCAGAATGAAAATTGCTCTTGGTGCAGCTAAGGGTCTTGCGTTCCTCCATGAAGAGGCCGAAAGACCAGTTATTTATCGTGACTTTAAAACATCAAATATCTTACTTGATGCGGTATGTGACTAACATACGCATTTTTGGAATTTCTTTCTGTAGTGTCATATTTCCTTTTTGTCCTTTTTCTGATTCTGAAAATGGAAATAACATTGTTTTAGGATTACAATGCTAAGCTTTCTGATTTTGGACTTGCCAAAGATGCTCCTGAGGGAGATAAAACTCATGTATCTACTCGAGTTATGGGAACATATGGCTATGCAGCCCCAGAATATGTGATGACTGGTGAGTGGTGTCCAATAACTTATATTCCAACATGAAGACTAATTTATGCATGGTTTGGATAAATGATTGGAATGCTCTGTAGTTTTCCATTGCAACTCTGGATTAATTGGATGCCAGAGGTTATCTGAAGCAAGCACTTAAACTGCAGTCGTGCTTGCATATGCAAGACATTCTATGAAACTCTTTTTAGAGTGCGAATGAGCCCAAACCTTGCTGAATTGTCCAGTCCTGGCTCACAGTAGGTCTTTCTAGATCTGTTCCCTGAAAGAAACTGAATGTGGGCTTCTCCTTAAAGCTCATCAGGAATCCAAGATGAACTATACTTTTGGCCTGCTTTCCTCTGTCATGCCCTCTTGACTTGTTTCTTTTGTTTGGGGTTGGGGGGGGGGGAGGCAATATAGACACAGGAGAATTTCCACATGAAAAGGGCAATAATATGATATTTTCAGTATAGCAATTTGTAGTGAAAGTTGTAGTTATGAGCTGAAAAACATTTTGGATGCCAGGCCAAAAAGGCCATTTACCAGCAGGATTGACTTAGCTGAAAAGTTTATTGACCAAGGCTTAGCTAAGTTGAAATTTTTGCTTGCATCAAGTTTAGTGTGGTTGAAATACAACTTTTGCATAAAATGGGCATATTCCTACATTCTTTATCAATGTTTTAATTTTGATTTTATATTGTTATCGGTGAGCTAAGGATACTTGGTCAAAGCTTTAGCTATTTTTATTTCAAGTTATACCTTTCTTTTGAACCACTTTAATTAATGGTTTGAAGCCTGTCATTCTTTCCGGCCCTAAAATCCATAATCTGATGTCATGTTAGTCTAAAAGATTCCTTGTTGGTGCAGGACATTTGACATCAAAGAGTGATGTCTACAGCTTTGGAGTAGTTTTCCTTGAAATGCTGACTGGCCGGAGATCGATGGACAAAAACCGACCCAATGGGGAGCACAACCTTGTTGAATGGGCAAGGCCACATTTTGGAGACAGGAGAAGGTTCTACCGGTTGTTAGACCCCCGTCTTGAATGTCACTTCTCAATCAAAGGTGCACAGAAAGCCATCCAACTGGCTGCCCAATGTCTAAGTCGTGATCCCAAAGCCCGACCTCGGATGAGTGAAGTTGTGGAAACATTAAAGCCTTTGCCAAACTTAAAGGATATGGCCAGCTCTTCCTATTACTTTCAAACCATGCAAGCAGATCGTAACAAGTCAATCTCAAATGCTAAAAATGGCATAAGAGCACGGGCAGGATTTGTCACGAGGAATGGACAACCTTTGCGGAGCTTATCTAGTCTGAGTGATGCACGAGGTTCTCCCTATAACCAGCCTTACCCATCACCAAAGACTAATGGGAAAAAGTCCTAGAACAAACATCCCACGTGTTTATACCTTCAAATTAGGCACATCAGTGGCTTTAGCATCATCAGTTCATTGATCACTTATGAAAAATAGCATTGAGGATGGTTCAATCATTTCTCTGGGAAGGGATTATCTTTTGTGATTCATCAATTGCACTCCATCTGTAAAATGACAGAACAAGCCTCTTTGCCTTCTATGGTGCCTTTTGGTTAGTAATCACTAAATGCAAGTCGGCCCCTACTTCCCTATTTTATTACTTTCTCTGATGCATTGCTGTGCTGTTGTTGAAGCCTTGCTGATAAGATACTTCACATGTAGAATGTGATTGCACTTGTCTGATGATATTGAAGGAGGCAATTGGCAAGCTTGACCGTGGGTGAATGCGAAGTAGGGAGTTCATATGTGTAGCTTTTCCATTTTCAGTTTGCTTCTGATCAGTCTATGTAGCTGAAAGGATACACCATTGTTCCTTTTTCATCCTTTCTTGTCCACTCTTTTATTGTACCATTGTAGTTTGAAGAAAAATCCTGCTGAGGTAAAATTTTCCTTTCGTTGAACACGAGTTTAGTGTTGTAATATTTCACTAACTGCAATTTAGAAGTACCCAGTACAACGCTCTTGGATGGAGTTACATCATTAATTGGGTTAGCAAGTGTTATGCAAATCACCAGGTCTGATTCTATATATATATATATATATATATATATATATATATTATTTATTTATTTATTATTTATTTTTTTTCTTTAACTAGAAAAAACAAAGGTTATGAAAAAGGGTTTCTCGGATTCCCACAAATTTGGAAAGACTAAAATGAGCTTTTTCTAGGTGTCTGTTAGCAAGTCCTGGGAGCCATCTCACTAGAGTCGGAATAAACAACTCAGCAGATTTGAAGTTGATTCGGAATATATGCTTGTGAACTAAGCTTTGGCTTCACATTTTTCAGGTCATTTCAGGGATAGTTTGAAATTGGTCCGTAGATGCATTAATAAGTCAGGATAATTGATGCAATTCATGTTGTTCTCTTCCAAATGTGGATGCCCCATGTGATTGAGCAGATGGGAAAAATCCCAGTTCGGTTCATAAGCCTTAAGGAGTCTCCTTGTTTTTTCTCTCCTTTTGTTTCATTTTATGCTTGAACAAGTTCCCCGGAGAATAATTGAATCATGGATTGTGACTTTCTGTGGTAAGAGGGTCTATTACTGCAGAAAAACATGACAGCCAAGCCAACACCTAACCAATTTGGTGTCAAAATCGCCTGAAGTTTGTTGGGTGTCAAGATCACAATTATGCGTTGCTCAACAAACCTGCAGCACCTACTGGCTTACCCTACCAAGATTTTGTCTTTGTCAGTGTTGATTCAAGGGAGTTCTTTCTTCAATTTGGATACCACATTACATGGTAACCATGTAACGAATTTGTTGAAATTGATACAAATTAACAAAGGGGCCATGTAGTGCTGCTGCCTTTGATACTTGAACAAGAAAATAGAGCTGTTTGTATCCAATAAAAAAAGAGAAGAAGAAGAAGAAAATAGACCTGTCAAGGGTTTTGTTAGGTGATACTATATACATAGACATAGCCTTAACTAGCAACAAGACAACTCAGATGATAGAGACAGAGGAAGGGAAGACTGAAGAACGTTCGTACCAGTGAGTTTTTTTTAACGGCCATGAACTCCCAGTCGAAATTACAGATTAGTTTCTACCATTGGATGAAAGTGTCTTTCTAAAATATGATGGGCTAAGGTCATTCTGTTCTGTAACTTACCCGTCGAGAAACTTCCTGATAAAAAAAACAAAAAAATTATTAGTCACCAGATTTAATAATAAAGTTATCTAAACTTTTGCTTTTAAGTATAAAATTCAAATCTGAGTCTTTATGGGAAAAAAAGAAAGAAGAAAGAGAAAAGAAAAACACTCCTAATCCTAAATTAGGCGGAGATTTTGCCAAATTCCGACCCGACCCACTAATTCTTTCTTTGTTTTGTAAATGGACCCATTCAAACAATTAATTTGGTCTAACAAATCAGAAGTAATAGTTATCTTTCACCTGCAACTCATCTTTTGGACCTATTTGGGCCTCGGACCTGGATAAGCCGAAACTACCCTCCCAAGTTTACTTCAAACAGATTAGTATCTTAGCGTACACTCAAATAACAAATAGGACTAATACGCTTATAATAAGGGTATTTACATCACATATATTATGTGCGATATTAACAATAATTAGGATTAGTATGTTTGTTACTACTCAAATAACAATTAAGGATGTTATCAATAAGCTTTTCCTGTATTGTTCTTTTTCATCTATTCTTTCTTTCTTTCTTTTTTTTTTTAAAATTTTTTCACACATCATGCTTTTTGGGTATGGTACAGAAAGATGAAAGATTAAAGAGAAGAAAAAGAAAATACTTTTTGGTCCCAAAAAACAAAAAAAAAAAAACAAGAAGAAGAAAAGATTAGATATTTTCTACTGGAGTGAAGTCTAGTATAAAATCCTGTTGCTTGTTCTCTAAGAATATCGAGGTCCCTTCCACGCACTCACTGTTCAGTCTTCCTCTCTGTTCTCTCTGAAAGGTGTCATCTTTAACGGCCCTGCTTTCTTTCTTGGTGTTTTCAAATTTTCTTTCTTTGGTTTGGTTGGCGAGAAAGTGAGAGAAAACTTAGACCCATTAATCCAAGCTTTCTCGGTTGCCAAGGGCTGAGATTTATTGGAGTTTTAGATGGAAATATTTGTACTTTGAGTCACATTTGTGTGTTTGCCTCGAAAATGTTTGTGGGGTTTTTAATACAGAGTAGTAACAAACCTCTATGTTTAAGGTCTCTCATCTTCTCTTCTTGAGATCAAAAGTTCAAGACTTGAAGATATTGATGGCTTTTATGCTTCAAGAGGAAGAAAGTTTCACCTTCTCTGACTTGTTTTAATTTCTGTTTCATTTATGTCAACGAAATGGCTCCACCGATAAAGACATGTATTCCGTGAAAAAAGGGCAAAAAAACCGTTTTGCCCTTAAGCTTCTTTAGTTTTAGTTGTTTACTTCTGTGTTCATTTTTGTGGTAAAAGATTTGGGAAGAGGCTTTTTCATTTTGTGGTTCACTGTTCTTGTACTTGCAATACATGGGTTGATGCATGCGGTATGTCTACTGTACAAGAGTCTACGGACTCTGTGGTTTATAGCTTTTTATATGGGTTTGGAGTGTTTAAAGCATGTTTGCATTTTCTTTATGTCATTTTGATCAAAGGGAAACTGGGGTTTTGTGGGATTCAGAGGTTGATGAAAGGAACTTATTCTCATAAGACTCATTCAAAGTAGAGTTCTTGCTTTCTTCTTAATTTCCCTTGCCGAAAATACATTATAGGTGTCTATGGAATTCTGCGGGTGCTTCATTGCTAGATTAATAGCGTTGCCGAAAGTGATTTTCTTATGCTTGACAAGGGGCTTACTGTTTTCTTTAGTTTACACTTACCAGTATTATTTGTTTGTCCCCTGATTTCAGAATTCAATATGGGTCAAACATTGGGTTGCATTCAAGTGGAGCAGTCAAAGATTGTTATCAGGGAACACTTTGGAAAGTTTGATCATGTGCTTGAACCTGGGTGCCACTGCTTGCCCTGGTGTGTGGGATACCAAGTGGCTGGCGGGCTTTCTCTACGCGTCCAACAGCTTGACGTTAAGTGTGAAACCAAAACTAAGGTCAGCTCTCATGCCTTAATGTTCTGTAAATTATATGGTTCAATGGTTGCAACGATTCTGGCTTTTCTACCCCAAAAAATCAAAAAATAACAAATATAAAAAAAAACCCTTTTCGGCTGCATGCTCAATGATGTAAGCCCGGTGTCTGTGGTTGTGGTAAATCTTAATGATGTTACCTGTTAAGACAAGTCTTGAGATGTTTAAAATTACAACAATCAAAGGGGAAGAAGCACATATTGGGGTCTTCCCCTCACATGCAACCTTGGGGGAAGTATTTGCTTTCATACCATTTCACTGTTTTATCTGATCTTTTCCTCATACATTAAAAAAACAGGTTCCGTGAATTTTCTTGCTGATAATGTTGTCTCTTCAGGATAATGTTTTTGTCACTGTGGTTGCCTCAATTCAATATCGAGCTTTGGTGGAAAAGGCAGCTGATGCCTTCTACAAGCTCTCCAACACCAAGGCCCAAATCCAAGCTTATGTTTTTGATGGTACATACAGTAGTGTTTTTTGCTTCAGGGAGGCAAAAATGAGAACTGATAGTATTTTTAACATTTAAGTTCCACGGGGAAATGTTTATAACATGTATAGATTGGTGTCAGATTATACATTATTTTCAGTTTCAGAAAACATGAGGATTGCTGCATATAGTACTAAACGCTGACTTTTGCATCTTCAGTAATCATAGCGAGTGTGCCAAAACTGAACCTCGATGCTGTATTTGAGCAGAAAAATGATATTGCAAAAGCTGTGGAAGATGAGCTTGAAAAGGCATCATATTCTTTCAACTAAAGTGTTGATTTATGTTATTAACATATTTTCATGGTGTCTAACACAGCCGATTTCTCTCTTCCCTTGTAGGCTATGTCCGCCTATGGCTACGAGATAGTGCAGACCCTTATTGTCGATATTGTGCCTGATAATCATGTTAAGAAAGCAATGAATGAGATAAATGCAGGTAATACGGGGGATGATGACATTGATCCAATAATTACTAATCCTTTGAGATTACTAATCATTTGAAGGATGATGGCATTGATCTAGGCGTTAATCATTTGAGATTGCACTATTTCATTATTACTAATCGTCAAACTGTTGTCAATTATCGTTGATGATGGCTAGAGGTAGTTTAGGCCAGGTATAACACTATAAAAGAGATACGGTTGGTTAATAAACTGGCTGCTATTTACCACTGATGATAGACAGAGGTAGTTTGGGCCAAGTATTAGCAGCACTTCAATATGTATCGAATTTTCCTGCAAGAAAAATATTTACTGCTGGTATCCTCACAATTGTTATACCAGCTGCAAGAATGAGGGCGGCAGCCAATGAAAGGGCGGAAGCGGAAAAAGTTTTGCAGATCAAGCATGCCGAAGGCGAAGCAGAGTCCAAGCACTTGTCCGGGCTTGGAATAGCTCGTCAACGCCAAGCAATTGTTGATGGCTTGAGGGAGAGTGTGGTTGCCTTCTCTGAGAATGTACCCGGAACAACTGCCAAAGATGTGATGGATATGGTACTGGTGACTCAGTACTTTGATACCATGAAGGAGATTGGGGCATCCTCAAAATCATCTTCTGTCTTCATTCCCCATGGACCTGGTGCAGTGAGAGACATTGCCACGCAGATTCGTGATGGACTTCTTCAGGGCCATTCAGCTAATCTGCTGCAGTAGAGGTGACCGAGTTTAGACAGACGGTCTTTGTCGATGACTGACATCTATTGTTTCACCTTTAGCATTGCTGTGTTGACTATATAGCTTTTGCATATGTGTTGCTTGTGTTTGTCGGAAACTTCTATTCTATATGATGAAAATAGAGAATGATAATTAGCGACAGGTAAGTGAGCACGGAATGGTTGGACAACACTAAGTTTGATTAGTGTCTGCTACAGTACTGAAAACCAGCATGATCTAATGCTTAACTGCTATTTATGCTTGTGGTAGATATATGGGATTCCTGAGTGGCACAGTTTATTGAAATGAACTAGGATCTACCTTGATCATTCGCCGCTTATTATAGGGATACTTGCGGTTCACAAATTATCTATAGTTTCTCTTTTTTCTTCTCTCTTTCTGCTACACAATATCTTTAATTCTTTTAATATATATATATATATACTGGCTTTTCATATGTTTTGCATCAATAACATTATAAATGAGAGACTTTGTGGATTTGAACTTGAAAGGAACACCCTTTTGCTATTTTCCAAGTGTTTTTTCCCCCCATTTTTGCTTATAATTCAAGAAATATGTTAAAACTCTTTTCCATGGTGAGGTTAGCAGAAGATTGAATTCATCGAAAACCTTGGAGATGCAAGGAAAGCAAGGCCGTCTTTGGATACTTTTGGCCTTTAACAAATGGTTTAATCAGTGTACACATAAGATTCATAAGATGGAATGACGGATATCAAAACAACGGCCCAAATAAGAGTTTTCCTTCACCCAAGGCCCTTTTTCCTCCCTCCCTTCCTGCATTGCTGTTATAGACGCCCTTCGCATTTACCTCTTTTCCTTCTTGTATTTCTTCCTCTTATGCCGTTTTCTTACGGGTTCAAAATGGAATACTCACTAGAGAATAACTGACCCCATTATTGAACCATAGGCCTCGCATTCAGGTCACACTCGGCTGCCAAACGTCGAATAGTACATCGATGAATGTGTCCATACATTAAATAAAATTCTAGAAAGTTCCACGACTTTGTCTACCACTGTGTTGACGAAAGCAATGATGTCATATAATATCATCTCTTGCCAAAGGATGGCTCTGCCACCTAACCGATCTCCAGTTACGGCTAACATCAACAAGGCAATTGACCCTTTACTTGTTCTTGGTCAACTATACCTCTCTTAATCTTAGAATGATTCACCCGTGAAAGTACATGGCAAATGGGCTAGAGTCTACAGACTCATGCTCTTTTACAGGGATTAAAGGCTTACCTTACACAAGTCCCCATTTTGGTCTTTGTGTGATATATTCCCACGAGGCTTGATTTATAGGCTGAAAGGGCATGCCAACCCTGTTCTGAACAACTGAACCTGACCCAGATACTGAAAAAATGATTTTTAACCATTGAAGCTAGAATGAATTATCAATGGAAACGACAGCAATTATCAGTTGGTTGGAGAAGGGGATTTTCTGAGCCACATAAATTCAAGGAAACAGGCCAAAACAAAGTCGTTTTCACATCAAGAATGGGACATCGCACTCTTGCAGCCGGCAAGTCATTTCCCGCTAAATACATATGCAGATGACAATTTGCCCGGTTGGCAGGAATATATAATATGTTGCTCGTTAATATCAATCTTTGAGCCTAAGTTCGAATAATTAAACAAAATTAGAACATCCCCATGGCTTGCTGAAGGTTATTTTATCCAGGTTGTGAAGTCAGCGAAGATGTCTTCATGGTTCTGATCGCTCTAAGTAAGCAAATTTATTTTATCTCACTTTGGAGTAGACTACCCATCAGATATGGCCCCATTCTGTCGACTACCTGGACATAAATTCTATAAACATGTTTGTGGTAAACTAAGCAGAAGTTTCTTGGGCGCGAATGTTTGATTGTGACCCAATTGATATGACATAAAACAGTATAAAACGTAAGATATTTATGCAACATATATTATAATTTTAGAACCACAGATAAGGTCGTCGCACGGTAATCGTGGCAGACTGTTTCCTAATTGCTTGAAATGGGTTGTTTAAAAGAATATTCAATCCTATCACAACAACAGCTATGTATGTATATATATATATATATATATAAGCAACACTGGTGGTAGGTTTCATTTAATAGTACACACCTTGGAAACATCCTTCCATATCTTTCTCAACTGCAAGCTGCCATTTTGGTCTCTCTCTCTCTCTCTCTCCCTCTACAGCCAGTCTTTTATATGCTGGAAAGATCGGAATTTTATACTGTGAAACAACTGGAACAGGAAGAGTTGATTTATTTTAGATGCTTTACGCCTTATTTCCAGTTTCTTTTAGTTGCAATTTGGGAAAAATAGGTGATTGGATAATTAAAACCAGAGTGAATTTCCTTACAAGTTTGTGACTAATTCTCTTGCAATCTTACATTTTTTGTTTAGCAAGAGATGGGCAACCTGTTATGCTGTGTAAAAGTGGACCAATCCACGGTTGCCATGAAGGAAAGTTTTGGCAAATTTGATGATGTTCTTGCGCCTGGATGCCACTGCATGCCCTGGTTCCTGGGAAGTCGGGTTGCTGGCCATCTCTCACTCCGGCTGCAGCAGCTGGATGTTCGTTGCGAGACCAAGACCAAGGTAGGCTTCTTATTAGTATAGAATCATGGGTTTTTTAAATATGCTATGGATCGTTCTCTGTTTCTTGTTGGCAGCTTTTTTTGTATTCCTGTGTGTTTCCCTGTTCTGCAGGATAATGTATTTGTCAATGTTGTTGCATCTGTGCAATACCGTGCCCTTGCCAACAAAGCCAGTGATGCCTTCTACAGGCTTAGCAACACTAGAACCCAAATCCAAGCCTATGTTTTTGACGGTATGACAAAAGAAAGCTTTGAAGAAAAGGGATCTATATTTTCCACACAAAAAAAAAAAGAAGAAGAAAAAAAGGCATAACGAAAAGCAGAAATTTTGTGCAAAATTTTGCAGTGATCAGGGCAAGTGTTCCAAAACTGAATTTGGATGATGCTTTTGAGCAGAAGAATGACATTGCCAAAGCTGTTGAGGAGGAGCTCGAGAAGGTAAGCAGTTTACAATTTGAACAGCAAAAGCTCTTGGAAGGGCTTGTGTAAAACTTAAATGACATTTGCTTTTCAATATTCGCAGGCTATGTCTGCTTATGGATATGAAATTGTGCAGACACTCATCGTTGATATAGAACCTGATGTACATGTAAAACGGGCCATGAATGAAATTAATGCCGGTTAGATTTTGATATTTCACCTCAGGTTCTAATTATTATATTACTTGCAATAGTTTTCTTTTCCTGAAAATCTTGAACTTGGGCAGCCGCAAGGCTAAGGGTAGCTGCTAGTGAGAAAGCAGAAGCTGAGAAGGTTATTCAGATTAAGCGAGCCGAAGGAGAGGCTGAATCCAAATACCTAGCAGGAATGGGTATCGCAAGGCAGCGCCAAGCAATTGTTGATGGCCTGAGAGACAGTGTACTTGGCTTTTCTGGCAACGTTCCAGGGACAAGCGCCAAGGATGTGCTAGACATGGTCCTCATAACGCAATATTTTGACACCATGAAGGAGATAGGTGCTGCCAGCAAATCCTCGGCTGTGTTTATCCCTCATGGGCCGGGTGCTGTCAACGACATAGCCACCCAGATACGAGATGGGATGCTCCAGGCAACTTCTGACCATTAACTATGTCATTATGAGGCAATTATTGTGTAACAACTATCTCGTTTAAAATTCCGCCACCCGTAAGCACGATCGTGAATAAATATCTGTATCTCTATGTCGTAGTTTATGATGATGCTGCGCGGCGCACTCTATGATATAGTAAATTGAAGTTTTGCACTTTTGGGCTAGTTATATGCATAA
Source organism: Bruguiera parviflora (assembly GCA_019804595.1). Classification (NCBI taxonomy): domain Eukaryota; kingdom Viridiplantae; phylum Streptophyta; class Magnoliopsida; order Malpighiales; family Rhizophoraceae; genus Bruguiera; species Bruguiera parviflora. The sequence goes on from CM034046.1 coordinate 1,058,477, forward strand.
AATGAAAGGCTAACTGCAAGAATGACCATCAGCAAGCTAGTATCAGCTGGCAAATAAGCCAACAAACAGATAATGGAATCAACTTTGAAGCACAGCCTTAAATCAAAGTCAGCATTTTGCTCTCAGAAGAATTGCTTATTAGCTTGAGCCATGCCTACTTCACCAACCACGTCTTCCCTGAATGCCTTCAGCCGGTACAACAAAATAACCTCTAGTCTCAACACAAACTAAGAAATCTTTTCCCAACTTCCTCTAATATTGAAAATCAAACAAAAAACAAAACATTTCGAAATGAAAATTCAAACCAAAAACCCACAAATTAGCGGAGAGCCTCAATTTTACTTGAGTGAATTTGGGATCAAGATCATGAGAACTGAAACAGTAAAGGTATTGGTTTATGATACCTCCTAACTTTTATTTTTACATCCAAAACCTTCGAAATATGAATAAAGAAGCCTCAACATAACTGTCAAAAGAAGGGCCACAGCCAGCCTGGAGAACCTAAGAGAATCTAGACAGAAAACCATAATGTATTCCTAATGCTCAAATTACTGCTCCCCATAGAAATGGGACTGAATAATCATGGCTTCAGAGCCAATGCCAGACCGACCTTGGCACTCTTCTCAATAGCCTTGGTGTCCACCTCTCCAGAAAGGGAGAAAAAAGACTTTGGCCGCCACTCATGCTGAATCAGAGCACTTGCTCTGCCAAAGTTGTTCACTTGTGCCTTCACCATGGTCAATGGATCCAGCACATGCTGGGTACCAACAGTTATCATGTTCTCGTTGGTTGAGAAGCTATGCCTGACCTCTGCTCCAACAGCAGTCGCAAGGTTCACAGTATGATAATAGGATGCATTTAGCGAATCACCCTTGTCATTCCTGTAGCAGAGCATACCAAAAGCATGACATAAAAATATTTGGGAATTTAACGAGGAATGGCATCAATTCATTGGAGATATTCCCAAATTTGTGACCTAATGTTCATGTCACCTTAAGATTGAACCGTGCAATGATAATTTCCTCAACATCTACCATTAAGACTAATATGGATCCAGAAACAGCAAAAGAGCTAGCAAATTTTTTCTTAAAGATCTGAAGCAAATCACATAACCTCACCAGCAAATGGAGAAAAGCTGTTTTCTACAACAATTACTAATCAAGCCAACCACTAATCCAGAAAATTTAGATTTGGCTTACGTATAATCCCTCACTTACTAAAAGATTAGCTGGCTCATCAACTAATTATAGTTTCTGAAGCTATCTTCCATAAAAAAAAAAAATTGGAGGTAGAATTGCACAAGAACAATGGCAATTAACACCAAAGGCAAAAATGAAGAGCTCACTCACAGCGTCAATGCTGCAACTAGGTCATCATTCGCAAAGCTGAACCCAGCATTGCATTTGGTAAAGTTCCCAGTTTTGGTGTCAAATGAGACATCAGTACCAAGTGCGACAATGTTTGTCCCAACAACACCAGAGAAGTTAACAACTGGATTTGCCGTTAACCCAATACTAGAGCTTACACCTGCATAGTCATGTAGATATTGCAGTTCCAGCTGCAAACACATCGTGGGCAAATCAGACGGTAAGCTCAATGACCAGCTTTTGAAAATAAGAGATATTAAGGAAAAATGAACTCGTGAAATTTATTTTGGCACTTCCTCTAGAAACGGTTAAAATTCTGGTACATTTCAATATCAATAAACCAACTACTGCTTGCTTACCTTGCCAGACCTTTGGTCAGGAACTTTGAAGCTAAAAATTGTCTTCAGCCCAGGAGCAGGCTCATCAACTGTTATGGTGGTAAGAAGCTGATAACAAGAGAAATCAAAAGCAATGTAATAGATCATCAAAGCAACTTCCAAACCAGAAGCATTACCGAAACCAATGTAAAGAATGCAATCTATCTTGTAACACATAAATGAGAATGGAGTATTTGTATTAGTATGCTGAACTCAAAAAGGTAGACATGGTTGTGCATGCCAATGGCATTCACTGGAACTTCAAACAAAGTCTATAAGCAAATAGCATTTGTATAGAGTAAAGTGGCTACTTGACATGCAGTTAGCTGGACCACAATATCATACTAGAATGGGCTCTCATTAAGAATATAAATCCAGTTCACAGTGAGAGGAATGAATGCATAAAAAGATTGCTAGGATATGAACTTCAATAGAAATTGAAATAATCTCTTACATTGGAGCTCGAGTCAACTTTGATATCAGTTGTGATATTCTTGTTCTTCAGCCGAGTATTAACATCAGCCAGAAATACCTCACCCTTCTTAAGTCCAGTAGATGTAATAGTCTGCAATAATAAAATAAAATAAAAAGTAAGAATATATATTAGTAACATGTATTTCAGATGACCATTCTATATGCAGACTGCAATTTTGGGCTAAGCAAATGTGGCCCAAAAAAACAAAATTACTACCCCCAATATCTTGAGTTTCCTCAAATGTTGAAACAATCTAAATCAGAGTTAGGTTACATTAAGACAATTAGTCAATAATTAAACAAGAGTTCAGGCCATGTCAGCTGAACACAAAGCAAAACTCACATCAGGCAATTTTCAGGTTAAAAAAACCAATTAATGGGAAAGAACTATCCACAAAATGGACCTTTTCCTTATTAAAAATAAGTAATAGCCCCCTTTCTTCTTCGAGGCCCAATTCATAAAACATATAGCATCTCATCTCTCAATACATTGATGACTGCGGAATCCCAAATGAACCAAAAAAGAAAACACTAGTCAACTCCCCCTCCCCCTAAAGCACTCAGATCTTTTACACATAAATATTTAATGCAGCTATTAAAATCAACAGAACTGGTGAAATCTAGTCACTCCCCCACCTCTCACCACAAACTAAAAGAAGGAAAGGGGCCCTTACTGGGAAAAGCTAGACAAATATTGGCATCAACTGCCATACATTCACCAAGGACCAAATTCCATCCACACCCATCAAGTAAAAATAGCATGATGTAAACAAAATCAAATGCATGTAAACAAGCATGAACTATAAAAAATAAATAAACAAATAAATAAAACATAACACAATACCAAACATGCATAAACACATATGAAATACCAAACCCAAGTTCTGAACTAAAAATATATATATATATATATATATAGATCTAGCAGATGAAAGAACTCACAACTCCAGAGGGAGAGTAGGTAGAGATGGTGAACTTGTGGTCGGTCTGATAGTCCTTGTACAGTAGATCTATTAATTAAATCCAAAACCACATTACACCCATCAAAAATCATCATCCCATATACACATAAACATACAAAAAAACCCTCTGCATACAGCTCCCTATATACCCAGAGAAAAATTACATATAAATAGACAAAGAAATTGAGAGATAAATGGACACACAAATATATATATATATATATAGGCAGGCAGATGGGTACCTCTAGCTTTCTTGCCAATTTCAGTGTAGAGACCGGGACCCTTGGCCATGATTAATTTCACCCGCGGGTGTGTGTGTGTGATAGAGAGCACTTGACAGACAGAGAGAAATGAAGGTTTTATAGGGTTTGGGCCTATAGTGGGGTTTCATTTATAGGAGAGGCCAAAAACCCTAATTTCAAGGTTTTTTTTTTATGTCAGTCGGGGATTTTTATTCTATTTTTTATGTATCGTTGAAAAATGTTGAACCGTTGGATCAGAGAGGTAAATGGGTTTGGACCGTTGATTGGCAATATTGGCTAATAACAAAGATTTTCTTGCCGAGCACGTCACGACCTTCATCTGGGAATGGCTTTTGTTTGATTAGTTGTGGTTTTGTTTAATCACGAAGTGTGTGCTTTTTTTTTTTTCTTCTTTTTTTCCCTTTTTTTGAAGCCCTTTCTTTTTCCTCAATCCAAGCGTTTTCCTTTCCCCCAAGAATGGGGATTCGAAGATTTCGGCGGCTGCCGTCAATATCTAAACTAAGAAAAATGCAGTGTGAAAATAATATCGTCATTAAACAATCCTAAGTCAATAGACATTTGCGTTATTTGGTTCCATGAATCCGAGTCAATGGCGCAACTCTGACACTCAAGTACAGTTTTGAATTCTATATTTATCAATATTAAATTTCAGTATATAAAAAAATTATTTAAATTAAAATATATTCGAGTTATAAATCTTTTTGTATGAAAAATTAAATAAAAATATTAATAAATAACTTAATTTTAATTATAAACGTGATGATTAATATATTTATAATATACATATTTTTAATATCTAAGGTTTTACAGCAATACAAAATTTGATATTGAAATTAGAAAACGACGCCTTCTTTCTGTGTCCTCTGCACTTCGAGTATAGGTTGCCAAGTGCACTTGATTCTAAGTATAATCGAGGGGTCGGAAATCAACAGGACATTTCAGAATATCACATTAATTCTGGTCCCTTATTTGTTCTGTGTTTTATAGTAAGATTGTTGGGCAGTAGCCGCGAGATGAACAATTTGATTTGATGGAAAAGATTGAAACATAAATGAAAAATCACTTCAAGTTCGACAATTGTCAAATTTATCAGGTTCGTGCCATTTAACTTGTAACAACAACTGTGTGTTAAAAAAGTATATTCACATTTTGAATTCAACACCTTAATTGAATTCATTTAACCAATCAAATATTAGAACTTGTGCAACCCTCTGCAATGCCCTACGTTTCTCAAATTTCTATGCTTGTCCCCCTATGGTAATAAGAAACAGATACAGTTGATTTACAAATAACTGATTATTTTTTCATTGCAGCATAACTGCTCTTATCATATATTATGGATAAAGAATATGTCACGTCAAAGGAGATTGAACAAACTTAATTAGACTGCCAGTGCCTGAACTAATATCCTGTTTTTCAAATTTGTTGCAGAAAGAGCTGTTCCAGGCATCATGATCATCGCATGGTTTCATAATGCTAACAAGGAGTAGTAGGCCAACGACATTGGCAGGGCAACTAGCATGCCCAAGATAACCCTGCAGCCAAAACAAACAAGTCTCACAATTTTGTTAAAACAATTCCAGGTTTTGCTCGGGGGTTATTAAGGAAACACAAGAAACGTTACTTACCCTGCACTCAATATATCAGGATGAACGTTGTACTCTTTGGCAAAGACAAATGGAACAATCCCTTGGGGAAGAGCTGCCTGCACTATCAAAACAGCATTGATTAACCATCTACTTTGGTGGGTATTTATTTATTTATTTGGTTGATCATAGTAAAGAAATCTTAGGCACCTGCACAACTGCAATTTTGAAAGCTGTGCCCCTAAGTCCAAAGGCAATGGAAGACACTGCCATCAGAGCAGGCCCTGCAATGAACTTCAATGCCATGGCTACAACTGCCATTTTGACGCCACATGCTATGATACTGCTCCTTGATGCCATGAATAGACCTAGTCGTTGTGATGAGATGAAGTTAAGCTTGAATTTCTAGGAATTGCAGGAAAAAGTCCCGTTTAGGTACACAGTGAGCGTAATGCATACCTAAGCTGAACATGGCCATACCAAGTCCTCCTGTTGCCAGTATCATTATAGATTTGTCAACAATGTCTGGCAAATTGACTCCCCATCTGAAACAGTTCAGCCTTGTTATTTCACTTACAGTTGACATTAGCAAGTTTAGTGCCTATCGATGTCAAGTAAGATCACAAGTTATGGTTAAAAATTATATGATCCTTCCGGAGGATTACCGAAAATGTATGCATGCCCAAACGAGACCCAACCAACTTGCGTGAAAATTGGGATTGGCCATGAGCTTTCTCCCTACTGTCAATAGAATGCGTATTGTTTTGACATTCCTTCTTGTTACAGCTCGTGCTTCTTCTTCCTCTTTTGATTGTGCTTCTTGACGAGGGCCCCCCTGCTCTCCTTAAAATAGGTTTTTTTTTTTTTAATTATAAAAAAGAGAGAGAGAGAGAGAGAGAGAGAGAGAGATAAAAGAAAAAACGAAAACTAATTTTATGGAAGGACATTTCATTGTCTAAATGGAAAAGAAAATGTGCACTACAAACAGTATTGTTACTTGTATGTCTCATGTACAGACATCAATAGGCAGCTTATAAATATTGCCGTATTTATGGACTGTATGGTGCATTTGCAGATCAGTACCTTATATTGATACTAAAAAAGCTTGTTGGGAAAGCTCCTGATTAATATTTGAAGCAATTGGAACAGAAGAAAGCATAAAGGTGAAAAATGAACATGGAACTGAAGTTTCGAGAGCCCCCTTAGGCCCTTATATTACCTTCCATGGGCAAGCTTAGTAAAAGTTTTATATTATGGAAAAGCAGCCTACTGTGTACCTGTGGTCTCTGAATGTGGTGCTGCAGAGGCTGCCTTAGTGGCATTGAGCTCAAACATGAACAATAGCAGATTATACCAGATTATGCTCTGTAAGACAACTATCTGGGAAAGAAGTTTCTTTGCTTCGGCCCCATACATAGCTGTCAAAAGCGGAATTCCCAGAATCAAGGTGTTGGGCAATGTTGACAGCGAGAGACCAGTGATTATCCAATCCATCCTTCCCCTGGACCTGATTTTGGTGAGTGCTGCCAGAGCTACAAGGCTTAGCAGTTTCTGAAGAAAGTCTGCCAGTAGAAGCTTCAGGGTCATCTTGTATGGGTTGATGGTGGAGATTACTTGGAATGAGAGCAGTGGTATTGAAAATTTTGCAACAAACTTGTTTATGCCAGCGCACTGATCTGGTGTAAAGAGCCTACACCATTTCACAGAAACGTAGGCCAATATCATTGCAAAGTACAAGGGCACCGTGGCTGCTACCACGTGATAGACATCAGTTGAAGAAATCATGGCGATCCGTGTTCGTCGGAGGATAGATGTCTTGATGGTTTATTTTTTAAGACGATCCTCGGCAACATATGTTTTTTAAGAGTTCTGTTGGTGCATTTTTCAGACTGTAAAAAGCCCAAGTAGCACCATCTTGTTTAACAGAAGCTTCTCTAAAAGTGTTTTGTAATCCCCATAATGGCCTTAGGTTTCTGATTCTTCCTGTCAAGAAACTAACATAATTATTACTTCCTTGCAAAATGTATTTCTGTTATTATGCTAACTCATAATTTTGTTTATACTTCTGCTCTATGTACCTGTCTACTTTAGACATACAGTCATTTTTGCCTGTTGTGACAGTTAAGTATCATTTTCCTTTTTTTTTTTTTCTTTTTCTTTAGCACTGGTTAATCTTCGCAGTTGTGAGAATCTTTCGTATAAGTGAAAAAACTGAAAGCTCAGGGCATTTGTGTCATACTAGTTTAAAGACAGATTCCATCTTCCTTCCTTTGATGAGCTATTGGTTCTTTGGGTAAAGAAGAGCCATATAGGCGAACACTTAGCCAGGTCTGCCCCAATAGGCTTTATTTTTCTCTGTGTTTCTCATGATTTGGACTAGCACACCTCTCTTCTTCATTAAAGTTTATCTGGGAAGTTTTTTATTTTTTTATTTTTTTATTATTTTTGCCTGTCATTTATATCTGTGCTACGATTTTCATTTTTTTAGGCCATGTAATCCGTAATCCGTAATCCGTAATCCGTACGCTATATCTGTCATGGTATTCTTAGCTTATGCCATTTGTTTGATATTTGTTTCTGCTAAGGTCTAGGGAAGGAGGGGGAGAATAAAGAAGTGAATTGCAAGGAAAGCAATTAAAGTACTACTGTGTTTATGACTGTGATAAGGAAGAATTTTGCTAAATATGGTCAAAAGTGTAGGAACAACTGTTGTGGAGAATTCACTTTATGAAATGTGAGGTGTTTTTTTGCCAGAAAAACACTATTTGTCCCTTTCTTCGGGTTGTAATGTTTGCATTTGTTCAACATAAATTGAAAATGCAATCGTTCAAGGTATTCAACAAGCTTAATGGCATCCCATTGGGGCTAAGTGAATGCCAGTATGTCATTGCCAAGTGGCTATGAATTCCCCGCAGTTTTTTATTATCTTTACCGTTATCAGCAGACTTGAGGGTGTTCGGCTGGGGAAGACCCAAAAGAGAATTTCGTTGTTTAACCATTGGCACTCAGGAATTTCCTGCTGCCTTTTTTCTTATACTTAATCTAAGTTCCAGAGTCCACAGACTCTCCGCATGGCAAATTATTTGAACTTTTGGATTTTGTTTTGCTTGGTCTCGTGGAAGCAGGCACATGAAAAAAAAAAACAAACAATTAATAATTATGTTTGTTATTGAAAAAAAAAATATATCTGATTGTAAAATCACCCTTTTATAAAATTACCCTATTATAACATAAAAATTATAAATTTATGGAATTTATGACGGCATTATTCTTAATCCTCTCAGGGCAAATGCCTCCACGAACACACCTTAAGAACTCAAAACAAAGAATGAGAGATTTTGTCAATATCTCTTTTGTTTTGTTCTATATCTATTTACATATAAACTCACAATTCAAACCAAAATCGTGGGCCGATTTGATTTCTTACCCTCAAGAATTCGAACCGAACTATAACCGCTGGTTCAAAGAATTAAAAATAATAATAATAATAATAATACAAAATAATTTATTTAAACGTTCCTCAATTAAAATAAGATAACTAAGAGGGTTACAATTACTCTAAAGAATTGTAAGCAACTTAATCTAAATAAAAATTAAGTTTAAATTCTTTACTTATCAAAAATTTTACCTTATTTTTATATCTTTTCTTGTAAGTTTTTCATAGCTTATTACTGTCTATCTCAAGTCTCAACGTCAATAATTTTAATATCTTTTTTTTTTGATAAAAAAATCTAAAATAATTCAAGAATCAAACTGGACTCAAAACTAGAACCGGACGCAGGCTGTCCTCCCAACCGAAACCATCCCATCTGACCACGAACCGATTAAGAGTTCCGAACTAGGAACCCGGAATAGGCCCGGCCCGGTCGTGGCCAGGATTATTAGAAAGAAAAAAAAAACATAAACAATTTTTTTTAAAAAAGAGAGAGAAGATTCTGATATTAAAATTATTTTAAAAAACTAATAATTTTAGATTTAAAATCCAGTCGAAAACTAATTAATTAGAAAAAAAAAAAGAAAGAAAAATTCTGCTACCCTAAATTACAAGGGTAGCATCGTGTCACGATATCATTAAATTACAAGGGTATTATTGTACGATGAGATTATTACTTTTTTCTTAAAAGGTAATTTGTTGGATGTGCAGTACACTTATTTATAACGCCTAAGTTCCCCATTTTTCTATGATGATAACGCCTAATTTCCCCATTTTCTATGATAATATGAGAGTGGGATGATCGCGACCCGTTACATTCTCTCACATCAAATTTATTGACGTCCTCGTCAATGTTCTTGGACACATACTGAGCCGATTTCTCGGCATTACGCACCAACTCAAGTTCCTATGGCAGGAGAGGTAGACTCTGATACCACTTTATCACGGAGTCATTATTTTCTCTCCAAAAAGCAACCTATTGAATGTTCAGTATTTCTTTAAGTTTTTTTTTTAAGCCTAAAATTTGCCAATACCTTAGTTGATAAAATTTTTTTTTTTTTGGGTTGGGGGATACATCGTAAGGAGAAATTTTGATAAGAAAAAAAAAAGAAAAAAGAAAAAAAAAGAGAGTTATAGTATTATAATATAATCCCAACGCTAGCGGCATAAAAAGAAAAGTTTAAAACCCAGCCCTTAGAAACATCACTGGTTTTCGCCCAGCCCCACCGGCAGAAGTGAAGCAGTTAAGCCTTTGATCGCCGATGACGACGAGCGCCGCCGCAAGCAGAGAGCTATTGTGCTTTCTTACAGCTTCATCAAAGCCACCGTCTTTTTCAAAATCTGCCGCCGCCTGGCGACCCACATGGCCATGCGCATCCAATCGCTTCTCTGGCGGTCTGCCCATCCTTGCGGGGGCTTCCACCCGGAATAGCCACGTTCTCTCGCAAACTGGGAGCCAAAGCGCTGGTGGGTCTGGTGGGCTTACGTATAAGGACGCGGGTGTGGATATAGATGCTGGTTCTGAACTTGTCAGGAGAATTGCAAAAATGGCCCCTGGGATTGGTGGTTTTGGGGGTCTTTTCCCTCTTGGTACAGTTTTGTTCCTCTTTTTGGAATTTAATTTCTTTAATTGTGGCGATATTCGGATATCTGTTGTATGCGAACTTTCTTGAATATCTTGTTTTAAAGTGAAGGAGGTTAGCTTTTTCTGACCTTATTTGGTTTAATACGCGAGACAAATCTTAAGGTGTCCCTTTTGTTTCATATATTTGCGCGTTGTAGCTTTCATCAGCCTGAAGAAGCAGGTTACAGGATTTGTATTGATAATATGTGATGCTCTGTTGTGTCCTCACAATGGTTTCTTTTGTTTTATGAGTCCAACTCTTGTAACCTTTCCCTAGGCTAAAGCAGTTCGATTACGGGGTGTTCATTGTTGATACTAACATTTGATGCACAGTTATGTTTCACACTTTGGAAGTCTTCATGTAGGAATAGTCATAGTCATTTCGGTAAATACTTTGGGCCAAATTCAGCTAAAAGATTATCCATAGACATGTGGGAAACTAAGTAGGTGTGGATGAATGTACTTTTTAAGATGGTTTGATTGTTGCCTATGTTGTGTTTTGGGTCATTGGGGTTTTGCTACTATTCTTATTTAGTTCCTGTGAACAGGTGATTCATACCTTGTTGCGGGTACAGATGGTGTTGGTACCAAACTTAAACTTGCATTTGAAACTGGAATTCACGAAACTATTGGGATTGATCTGGTAAATTTTGAATGAAATTTGTTGCATACATTTTGTTTCTTGAGGTTTCATGCATAGGAGACTTTCATTTCAGGTTGCAATGAGTGTCAATGATATTGTCACTTCTGGTGCAAAACCTCTGTTTTTTCTTGATTACTTTGCTACGGGGCATCTTGATGTTGACCTTGCTGAAAAGGTACAAGTAGTTTGCTTTACATGTTTTGCATAGTTGATGTGATAATAATAATTTCATTTTAAGCATGCTGCATTGGACTCTCATTTTCTTTTTATGTGATTTAGGTTATAAAAGGCATTGTCGATGGTTGTCAACAGTCTGACTGCGCACTTTTAGGCGGAGAGGTACCTCAAAAACTTTATTGCATTACATTTCTGTAACTGAGGCTCAGTTAGTACAAAGAGTCACCAACATAGAACTTAATATTTTATCTCAATGGTCCACACTTTTTCTTTAGACTGCAGAGATGCCGAATTTCTATGCCAATGGTGAGTATGATCTGAGCGGTTTTGCAGTTGGCATCGTCAAAAAGGATGCAGTAATTGATGGAAAAAACATTGTGGCTGGGGACGTTCTCATTGGTTTGCCGTCTAGTGGAGTCCATTCTAATGGTTTCTCTCTCGTAAGAAGGTCCGTACCTGTTTAAGGAATTCTGGTCTCTTTTTTCAGTTGTGAAGAATCTTTTCGCCCTATGATCCTTATGTTTCCATCAGATGCTTTTTGTCCTTTCAGAGTTCTAGCTCAAGGAGGGCTTTCTTTGAAGGGTCAGCTTCCTGGTGGAAGTGTTACATTAGGCGAAGCCCTTATGGCCCCTACTGTCATATATGTGAAGCAGGTTAGCAAGCTTGCTTTCTTTTTCACATCACTAGTCTTATTTTTCACATAACTTGAAAATTAGTTTTCTGTTTAAATATGGATTTTCCTAAACAGGTGCTTGACCTAATAAGCAAGGGAGGTGTAAAGGGCATAGCCCACATCACTGGAGGTGGTTTTACTGATAACATTCCTCGAATTTTCCCAAAAGGCCTAGGAGCTGCTATCTACAAGGACTCCTGGGAAGTCCCCGCTGTCTTCAAATGGATTCAAGAGGTGAAGTTCATTTGCATGGCATTCACAATCCTAACTGTTGCTGTGGACCACTTTCCATATTCTACTTGCTATGATTAAACATTGTGAGGGCTTATGTGGTGTTTCATCTGGTGAAATGGAGAATAAAAAGATAGTAGTTGCAGCCCCTTTTCTTGCTTGTCTACCGCCCACAATCTTAGCTTATGTTTTTCATTTCCTTTATTTAGGAAGGAAACATAGAGGATGCAGAGATGAGACGAACTTTTAACATGGGCATTGGGATGGTTATAGTCATGACTGAGGAAGCATCCCGCAGAATACTTGAAGACGGACATTACAAAGCCTATCGCATCGGCAAGGTCATGAGTGGCGAAGGAGTGAGCTACCATTAACGTATTTACCAATTATCTAGGTATGCAGTGCCGCCCAATTCTTCTTTCGCGTGTAGGCCAAGACGAGAGATGGGTGTTAACTTGCAGTTTTTCGTTATTGCTGTAACTGGTCGTGGTGAATCATGGTCTGGGGGCTCTAAAGTATGAACCCAGTACTGTGTGCCATTGGCATGAAATTTTTGTACCGCTTGATCAATTGTCAGAGCTCAAGACTGAAGGGGATGCATCTAAGATTCTCCCTATGGTATTTCAGCACTGTTCTGCTAGTTGAAGAATAAGATGTCTTGAATAATCAATGTAACTTTATGAGTTAAGCAGATAATCAAGGCAAATTATATATTTGGACAGTGATATTATCATCACCCAATTGACCAACCATAACAACTTACATTGTAGGTTGTCTCTGTTCCTTTTGTTTTTTCTTCTTCTTTAAATTTTGGGTTTTAATGTCGTAGGGTACCTATGTTTAAAGAAGTCATAACTCATAAAGCATTCAAAGAAAGTAAGCTTGGAACCCTACCTTCGGAAAGATTTCTGCCTTAACTTCTCCATGCTTCAAGTTTTAAATTACATAAATCCGAGCTTTTGCAATGGCATCCATCTGACACAGCCTCGCAACTTTTTCAAGGTTGACACCATCAATCCTGTGCCTGCTTGAGTGTAAGCACAGGATGAATTTCCTAGACCAGGTTGCATCAGAGTCCCTCTCTTTTTCATGCTCCCATTCAGTTTAACGACTGCAAAATAAAGTTTTGCCGCGCGTCAAGAACGAAAATTCACCTCATTATTTTAACTGCGAATTGCAATATTTGTTTGCTACATGCATGAAAAATTTTTTGAGCTTAAAGGGGTGGACGTTGAAGTCAAAGGAGAGGTGTAAGTCCCCAAGCAAACTAGAAGGATGAAACTGAGCAGAACCCTTAACCCTCGTATATAATTAACTCAGAAAATGGCGAGTGCAAGGAGTGATTAAAGCGTGTTTAAGACGTATGTAGAATTTAGAAGCCAAGTTTAGCAAATTTTATTGGGGTATATGTATAGGTGTACCTGATTCGTGTTAGAAGCATTTGCTCACCATCCCACAAGAGATCAATCATGACACTGAAAGATGGCATTTTTTGCAGACTATGCAAAATCATATCCATCTAAAGCCATCAACTGAAAAGGCGATGTGTGATTTCTCTTGCAATTTAGCTCGAAGAGCATAATTGTTATGGAAGTTATCTCTATCATCGATATATTGAGAAATTCTAATTATAGCATGTTAACTTAAAATGGAGGTTATAAGCCATTTTAAGAGTATGGTAAAAACCTATTCAACCAATTGCAAGTAACCATGAACAGTCATCTAAATAAAGAACAAAACTGAAGGGTAGTAAACATGCACTTCCAAACCAAACAAAATTTAGTTGGGAGTGCAACAACCATCCATCCATGTGAATTCTTATGGAACCTTAACACAAAAATTACACTTTTTTTGGGTTCTCGATATGGACAATCTCTCTAGACATAGAACACAAACCATTAGTTGATACTGAATTGTTATCCTAAACTGTCAATGGTCGAGACACAATGGTCACCCAAAGTCTGCGTTTCTAAATTTAGGTGCAAAAGAACTGTTAAAATAGTTTTTTTTTTTTTTTTTGAAGAACAACTAGACGCTCAAATCCTTTGGTTGCGTATTTAAAAACCAAGGCGTAGACATGGTGAGAGATTTGTAATTCAAACCTAGGTGTCAGAATACTTTTTGGTCTGGCGTGGTGTGAACCCACATTGCCACTTAACCCTTTGCGCCAAAGGTTCAACTCTGGACCTTTATCTGCATTTTACCAAAGGTTCAATTCTCTCTGGTCACACCACAATAACAAATACAAAGGGGTATCGTACCAAGAAGAGTGGGGGAAAAAAGGAAAGAAAAATCTTTCATTTTTCGTTTTATTTGGGAAAAGACGAAAAGAAAAGATTGGAGACACGAAAATGGAGATGTATAAGCTAAGGCTGATCTTTCTCTTTGCCTTTGCGACCATGTTTCCAAGCCTAAGGGCAGACATTGGCTATTTTGATGAGGTATGGCAAAAACGAGCTGAGGAGGCCAGGAACAATCTCCTGGATGCCTATGTACCGACTCCGGAAAACGTCACAGAAGAACTCAATTATGAAGTTGCCGAAATGTGAACGTCTAAGACCATTCTCTGCATGTTTGTTAAACTTAGGTTTGCACTGGGATAAATATATATCCACATTTCGCACCAATCAATTGTAGCATAATAGATGCACATGCACATGCACATTCCACTTAGTACATTCACGTCGATTTATGGACAACTTTTGGTGCATTTGGTACTTTTAATAAACTGTTTGCTATATTTTACTCGTGTTTTTTTTAAAAAAAATTTTTTATAAGTGTAGCGGATACAGGTTTTACAAGTCATATAACTCATGTAACTTTTTTTTTTTAAATTTCAATTGAATTTCGCTTTTTTTTAAAAAATAATAAATAACTCTATGTCTCCCGTATAATTTTTTGTTATGTAGAATAAACCCAACTTATATAATTAAAACTAAGTAATATGTGTTTCAAATATCCTCAAATAAATGATTTGGTGATCATTTAACTAGCGATCAAATATTATTACTGGTGATTTAGAAATGTATATTTAACATGAGCTACATTTGATGCTGTTCGAGCAGAAATGATGACTTTGAGATTCCAGAGATCGCCAACAGCACTAGGAGGGACCTGAGGCAAGGAAAGACAAAGTACAAAGGTCCATGCCAAGTGACCAACCCAATTGACCGGTGTTGGAGGTGCCGCAAGAACTGGTCTCGAAACCGCAAGCGTCTGGCGAAATGTGCACTTGGTTTCGGTCGCAGGGCCACCGGAGGATTGAAGGGAAAGATATATGTTGTCACAGACAGCTCGGACAATGATGTCCAGAACCCGAAACCGGGGACTCTTCGCCACGCCGTGATCCAAAAGCAGCCATTGTGGATCATATTTGCACGAAACATGAACATCAAGCTGTCCAACGAGCTCATCATGACGAGCGACAAGACCATTGATGGCCGCGGAGCAGAAGTTCACATCTCCTATGGCGCTGGCATTACCATTCAATTCATGCGAAATGTGATCATTCATGGAGTACGGATTCACCACATTGTTCCTGCATCTGGGGGCATGATCAGAGACTCTGTGGACCACGTTGGACTCAGGACTACCAGTGATGGTGATGGAATTTCCATCTTCGGGTCGACCGATGTTTGGATCGATCATGTTTCTATGTCCCAATGCCAAGATGGGCTCATTGATGCAGTCCAGGGATCGACCGCAATCACCATTTCAAATTCCCACTTCACTCACCACAATGATGTAAGTCATGCCGCGCACAATCACATTGGTTATACATGCAATTTTCATTCCGCACTCAGGATATCTTTTACTCGGTGCAAGTTTGGGAATCTATTAGAATACGCCTAAATTCTACATTATCATACGGGATTGATGAATCATAAGGATCTGTATGTATGCTAATGCAGCTTTGAGACATAATTGTACAATGGTGGCAATAAGTGATAGGGGGTTCATTCGTGGAATTATGCAGGCGATCCTTTTGGGTGCGAGCGATAGCTTTGCGGGGGATGAAAAGATGCAGGTCACAATAGCATTCAATCACTTTGGTCAGGGACTAGTGCAGAGAATGCCAAGATGCAGATGGGGTTTCTTCCATGTGGTTAACAATGACTACACCCATTGGCGCCTGTACGCCATTGGAGGCAGCCAGCATCCCACCATTATTAGCCAGGGCAACCGCTTTATTGCACCGGATGAGTTGAACCTAAAACAGGTAAAGCCGGAAGTTCCGTGCACAGAAATTTGTGTACACTGGCACACTGTACAACTTTATCCCATATAATGCGTGGATGACTACGCAACTATGTGCACAATTTCTTTCTAATGTGCAGGTGACCAAGAGGGACTATGCAACCGAAGACCAATGGAAAACTTGGTCATGGAGATCAGAGAATGACCATTTTATGAATGGGGCATACTTTGTTCAGTCTGGGGACCCTCAAGTGAAGAAACCACACAAGAAGTTCCTGATCACAGCAAAGCCCGGTGCTTACGCGACTACGATGACACGCTTCGCCGGAGCACTCAATTGCAGGCGTGGCAAAAGATGTTAGAAAGCCTCTCATGGTCTTTTCTGAAGCTTGACGAAGGGGAAACTTGCATAGATATAGGAAAGGTGAGGCGCATGAGGGCATGCTTGTGTATTAATTCCAAACCAATTTATTTTTACGAGTGTTTGGTTTATTGGGAGGAGGATGTGGATGGGAGTCAGACAAAGATGAGAGCAGACTGTCTTCGAAGTGTAGAAATTTCGAAAGACAGCGACTTAATTGCTTGCTTCTTGTTTTGTTTTTTGGACTTTCGTCTTTTATTCTACTTCTACTTCCTTTTCTTTTGGACAAGTAGCTTCCGAATCAATAAGAGAATTCTTCCCATCTTTCTTTGAGATCTCCCATTATAGGTCTCACGTTACAAACTGATATCCGCCTTTGGAATTTTGGAGGCTCACGTTACAAACTAATATTTGCATTGTCAATCCAAGAGTAGAAACCCATACCTCCTCCGGGAGATGGGGAAAAGGGCGTTAAAAGACACCCAAACACCAATTTTGGTAATTCTGCGTCTAAATTTTAGCAGAATGCATCTGCACTTTTTTCTTCCCATGATATCATTCGGGCCGTAACGCACCCATTGGGTCAGTCCAAAATACTTGATTAAACGGTGTAGACTAGTGCTACGGAGCACAAACAAATTCAGGCATTCGTTAATTTTCGCGTTATTAAATTACTTGAATTGCATGATTGCCGAATACGAAAATACATAAACGGAGACATTACCAAGGACATGGCCATCGCTCAGAGAAAAAACATTCCAGTCAACTTGAACTAGCAAGAACAACATGGAACCAACCGCCATTTTTCACTTGGAGCCTATATTCTCCCACCATAGGGAATTGGTTTACTGGCTCGGTCGGCCCAAACAAACAAGGGCAAAGGAGCAACTGCGAGAGAAGCTGCCAATGCCATACTAAAACGATACAATTACAGGCTCAAGTGGAAGTGAGATGCTGCCTTCCGCGTACTTATAAGGATGAATATACCAGATTGAACAACAGGATGGTGTCCCAGAAGCCCAACGAAAAAAAAACCAGAAGCTGATAAACCACTACTTCAATCTATGGACCGTCGGACTCGTTTCCCGAGTCTATATTCATCGGTTGTGGGTTCTTGTAGCCACTGACTTCGTCTTTGTAACGTTTTTTATCTGCTTGAGCCATGGCTTCAAATGGTTCTTTCTCCTCAGCTACATGTTAACAGGCAAAAACCAAATGGCAAAACACTCGATACAGGTGCTACAACTTGGTGTAACAATTGAACAAATTAAATACAGGGACCAAAGAAGGATGAACTCAATAAAGAAACATACCTGTCATGCTTTTCCACTTGTCTCCAATTGCTCTTGTAATCTCCCCAAATGCAATTCCAGGATTATTTTTCTTGACATTCTGTTGGCAACAAACACCATTAAATTTGTAGCAAACCCAAACAAAAAGCAAAGAAAATATCTTTCAAGCTTAGGTTTTGAAGAACATTGACCCACCTCCCTTTCCACTTGTGAGAAGAACATGTAACCATTCATTGCCTTCTTTGGTGCGTTTGGGTCCTTCTTCTTTTTTGGCTTTTTATTCTTTGAGGCCTCTTCTCCTCCATCTCTGGATTTCTTCTTGGGCAATGTCTTAGAGGATGACTCCCTTTTGGATTCTTTTTTTACAGGCTTCTGAAATTGGTCATCAGGTGGAATAAGATGCCATACATAAATGACATATCAGAAACTTTCCAATGATGTGTGATGTAAAATGGAAATAAAATGGCTTGCCTCTTTCTCTCCCCGACTTTCACTAGCATCTGATTCTTCCTCCCCAGAATCATCAGTGGGGGATCCTTCATCATCCTTGTCAACAACAAAATCCTCATCCTACGACAAGACACAAGGATCTGTGTGAGAAAAGTTGAACAAAAACCCTCATCTCAAGTTAGAAATAGACACATGCATGTAAATGTTAACATTCAAAGTGGGTTGTAGCTATAAGCTTAAAAAATCCCATCCCTGTTCAACTATTAATTTAAGAGTTCACCTCATCATCACTCTCATCACCAGCTTCATTCCTGATCCGCTCAAGATGTGGATCAACAGCATCATCATCATCATTCTGAAGAACAGCAGCCACTCCATTAGTGGTTTGCACACCCCCTAGGTTCATAATTCTCAAACCCTTCCCACTGCATGGAAAAGAAGAAAATAAAGCTCTGAACCATGGAGACTAGAATCACAGTTTATGGAAGACCAGAAATCCACTGACCTGATAAAATCAAAGAGATTATGGTATTCATTCCTCTGAATGTTCCGAAACAAATGCTCTTGCTCTGTTTTAAGTCTTATGAGAAGATCAAAGTAATGCATATTTGAGCCACCGGCAGCATGCCTTTCAAATTCCACATAGTCAATCTTGTATGATGAAATCAACGACCAAAAGGAAACAGGACAGAGTCAAAATCCATATAATGCTTGTTGCCCATAATCAACATGCTAAATCCAGTGATACCAAATAACTTTCATGACGCAAATACAGTCACAATGTGTGCACGTCCAAGGAAAATTACCTCCTCATGAAGAATAAGAGTTGGAGGTTTTGGCAAAAAGAAGAAACTCTTTTCAAGTGGATATAGGAGTCCATCCTCAGCTTTCAATGATGACTTCACAGCATAGCCATCTTGACAGCTACGGAATTTTCCTGGTTTGGTCACTTTGGCACCAGATAAGCCACGCAATATTGTAGTGAACACTTCATGTATTAGTCCCTGTTTAAAAACCAAATGATTGTACAAGCACTCTAAATTTAGTAAAGCAAGCCAATTCCTCTCCTTATTAAAGTAATTGTCCACAACATTGAACAAATACAACTGCACCTTGTCCATATCAAAGGGTGCAAGGTTTGCAGACCCGTAGAAGGAAAAGTATCTTAACTATTACCTTATAAGATAGTTCTAACTTGTCTTTGTACTTTGTGTTCAAAATGTCTTCATTTATTGACAGATCGCTCTGAACAACATTGTCAGTATCGAACTAGAAAAAGAGAAGAACCAAATACAGTTATCAAATCATAGAAATTAGGAGGCATAGAGAAAGAACAACCAAACAGGTGACCGGATACAATGCACCAACAATACCTGCAGCACTATATGAGGATATAAAGTCTGCCCCTTGCGGATTGGCGGATCAAGAGTAACAATAACTAACGTATGGGGCTGGTTAGACTGCATAACACAGACATATGAGATTTCATCATGAATACAAGTATTTTTCCCAAAGGCATTCAAGAGAATCATGGTAGGAAGACAGAAACCTTGAAAAAAGAACATGATTGAAAATCAATTGTCTTATAAATATTAGCTTCCACCACATGGAGAAAAACTGAAAAAGGGGAGCGGGGAGGAACAAACAACCTTTGGCAGCAAAAAGAGGCGAACAACACTGCTGTACTGAATTTTAAAATCATTGGCCTGTCCTTGGAGCCGCAAGAATGAAAGATGAAGTTCAACACTGTATCGTCCCCTAAATAAAGCAAAAACTTATGTCAGCTCATATTTTCAACTCAAAATAGGAAAAAGGAAAGTGAAATGACAAAGCAGAATAAGACATGGATAAATCATGCTTGTGTGTTGGAATAATGAAGCATGTGCATCCCCTGTCCCTTGTGCAACATTCGACAATTTCTACCTTGGAGTGAGGATAGCAATACCATCAAAAGTCACCACAGCTTCTTCACCTCCAGCACCAACATCCGCCATTGACATAATTTTGTCACGGAAAACCTGATAGAAAGTTAGTTAAAGGGAATAAGTGATCTATCAAAGAACACATTTATATAAATGCAGCAAAGATGAAACTCACCTGAGCTGGAGGGCGATTTTCGTCACCAACAAATTGGGTGTTGCTATTTGGTACATGGAAACTTATCTCCATCAGTGAATCTTTCTGCAAGCATAACAAAAGTGTTAATAGAGCTCATAGACATTACTGTGACATAGTAGACTAAAATGAATAATTCATCTTCCAACCTAAATGAGTAAGGAAAGAAATTTGCAGGAACAAACCCCCCCCCCAAAAAAAAACCTGAATGAAATTGCTTGATTAGTTTAGTTTAGGAAAGGATACCTCATTAGCTCCAGTTGTATCATCCACATGGAACTCCAAGATGACATCATTCTTCCCTTGCATCTGTGTTTGAGAGACATCTGCTAAAGATAATTCAAAAGCTTGCTTTGAACCAACCAAATAGGTGAGCATATTTCCTGCAGCCATCAGCAGAGATGTTTAAGAGAGCTAGATCACAGGTACAGAGCATATCAATGATGGTAACAATTCATACAGATCAAAGAAAATAACTAATATACGCAAAAAAAAAAAAAAAAAGTTGTAAAAAAAGGAGCAGCATCAGAAACTAAAGGGAAATGAGATCAATTACCATTTAAATCAATCTCTCCCCAATTACGACCACTGACAGAGAGCTGCTTCTCTTCTGGTGTTATTCCACAATTGCTCTGGAAAAAATTGCTCAAGCTAGTGACATCCTACAAGGCCAATTTTTAAAGGTGAGGATGTTCATGTTAGCAATAATCTGAGTATCACAGAAAAACAAATCAGCTGCCACCGAATATTGTGTGGATGGGAGACAACAGACACCCTATCATTAACTTGTTTGCAAAATATTGGCATAAAAATACACAAACATGAGAGATGGTAAGATGGTAAAATATACAAACACATGCGTACTCATATAAGAAGGTAAGAACATGAAACCATAGAGCAAGAGCAAGAGGTAAACTATCATACCAGCTAGCTAAGACAAGCCTAAAAGCATCTTCACTCAGACAATAGAAAATGAAGTCTGACATTGAATTCCTTTATAATCAAATTGAAGGTGCACTCTAACATGGAAGCTAAAAATATCTGTTCCAGTTTACCAACCAAATTGAAAACCCTATATGACACAAATGAGATAGAAAGAGAGAGACACCTGGTCACGGAACCCAGTGAACTTGTAGTATAGTCCATCTTTGACTCGTACCCCAAGTTGGTTAGTCCTTGGGACCTTCATCCATGTTACTCCCAAAATATCAGTTTTATCAACTTCCACTGCTTTACCACCCCCTAGTTTCTTCCATACAATCCCTCCTGAATATATCTTAAGTTGCCCTGGGTTCTGCATTTCACAACATGAGGTATATATAGAAACATTATTTGGGCCAATATTCATCTCCAACAACATTCACAGATGGAAAATACGAATGCTTCAACTAAACTCAATAAATTGCAGTCCAAAACTAGCAGGAGGAGGACAAAATCAGAATCACAAGTACCTAAAGGTCCTAAATTTCCTCATTACTCCATTTCACATCATCAGCCAACATAACAAATTGACAAAACAAACCCCTTAGGCTCTAAATAAAAATGAGCATGAAAGAACACCATTATTGCGTAAAATTAGTAATGTTAACCTCGGGCCAAGGTTTCAGCAGCAGTCAAACAAAATGAGAAATAGTATCCATGGAGCAATAATTATTGCCAAATTCAACAAACTAAACTATCACACTTTTAACTACAGGCCACCCAGCCTAATTTTCGAATGAAAGTTTCGTCCATAATTTCCCTTGAATAACAGAACCCGCACTTCCAGTTAGTCATAAAATTTGCAATTGCATGAAATGTGGCGGATGTGGGAGCAATCAATGTGCCTTTCTGTCGAGTAGAAGACAGCACGTAGAGCTCAGAAAAGAAAAAAAAAATTAAAAAACTAAACGGAAAAAAGAACATCAAAAGAAATTAGGGTTTCAAAAACCAAAATCGAAACAAGCAGGAAAAACACAGCAATCCATACGCTTCCTAGTCCCTACAACTAAAACCACCGCAATTAGGGTTTCCAACAAGTAAAAATGGTTCCGAAAAACCACGGGAAAACGAAAAAGATAATAAATAAATAACCAAGATTCGTGCTATACTTAACCGACAAAGAAGAAAGATCGCGGAAACGAGAAAGATAAAGAAAGTTAGGGGAAGAAGACGGCGGAACTTACAGTGCCGCCGCGGCCGCCGAGAGAGATGTTGTTGAAGAGGTGACCGTCAGTCATTGGCGCGCCTTTTGCGAATTCGTGAAAGAGACGACGATATATATAGGAAATGATTTCGGGAGATTGCCTTTGTGGAGCGGTGGGAATTTCTACAAATGTGAAGTGGCCACGTGGAAAAAAAGTCAAAAAAAAAATGAAAACTTTTGGGATTTATATTAAATCATTACATATACAATAAAAAATAAATAGTATTAGGAGAGATTTTAATTTTTTTATCATAAACCTAATCCATCATGCAATAAATAAGACTGAAACAGTTTATGTTAATAAAGTTGCCATAACCAAGTTTAAGGTCCCTTTTTTTTTATTATTTTGGGTGCGTTAAGACAACAAATTTAAGGCACTTTCATAATATTCTAGTAATATTTGATATTTTTTTTAATTTTTTTATTGTATCATAAATTATATGATAAAAAATTTTATTTATCTTTTTAAATTAAAATCCAAGTGTTGTAGTACAAAAACAGGTTGGGTTCAGAGGGCCGAACATTTGCTAATGTACAGAGAGTCCAACACGCTGTTGATCGAGGATGGGATGTATAGGGTTCGAGTTTTAGTTAAAAGGCATTAATTTTGAAAAAAAAAAAAAAAACTTAAATTATATGATTTTTTTATATTTTTTATTTGGATAGAAAAACTGTTTTCAGTAGATTAATGTGGTTAATGCAGCCTTTCAAACGTTTAAAAATAACCAAGAGGCCTAACAAAAGCTATGTTAGGACACCCATCTCTCTTGCCCAATGCTAAGCCCATTGTTCTAGTTCAGTGCACAAAATAATAGTTCTGCTTAGTGCATCAATCACAACTTTTAATAATAGAATTATTTGAATTATTAATTTTATCCTATTAATTTCAGAATTGAGTCTTGGAAAACCCAGTATAATTATAAGAATTTATTTAAATCATACTTAAATTGTGTATTACAGAAATATGAAGAATTCATGTAGAATTTGCTTCTAACAGATAAATTTAGGATTTAAAAGTTGTCTGATGAAGTATTGAGGACACCCATTTTGCCAATTCAGCTAGCACTTGGGTTATTTCTTATTTCTTTTTGTGGGGTGGGGGTCATCAACTTTTGGAGATGTCCAGAGCAAATGTATTAGGGCACAGGCATGGCTTGATTGACTTTATACAGGCAGCAAGGGTACAGCTTAGCAAGAAGATGAAAGCATAGTGTCTCGCTGATGTAGGAAATCACAAATTTGATGGTTTAGGCAATCTTAAATTTGAAGTACGCTTCCAACTTGATAGCTAATGATCGTGCCTCGAAAAGCAGTTTTGCTTCCTTAAAACTGCTCGCTGTAAAGGATACACAGTGGACACAAGATTGGCGGATTGTCCTGTAGTTATCCTAAATTAACGCTTTAACGCCCTTCTGCATGAATATTATATCGCAGGTTGGGTCCGTGGAAATCAATGTAGTTGATTTGGACGACCTGGGAATGAAGCCAATTGCAATTCCTGTTAAATCCATCCAATGATCAAACGGTAAAGAAAGTGACATCAAGCGATGAAATCAAGATGATTTTAAGGTGATGGGTACAAGAATATGCTGAAACTCGACAATGTACAGTGTTCAGACTTTTTATTTTTTTCGTTACGAGAGATCACTGGACTGTAAAATATATAATGAAAGTAATCTTGTCATTTTTATAAACTTCACACTCATAAAAATTTAAGTTCTTGATCATCTGAGTATCTCGGGAGGGACTTTGATCATGTTTTCGAATGTATACCAGATAGAAGGAAACATGTTTTTGATCATGTTTTCTTAGATTGAGTTATTAGTGTCAAAGTTTTTATAATTAAGTGGTCACTGGTCAAGCCATACTAACACTCCATTGCAGAATGCAAGCCCCACTGCCACTGTTGCCTGTGCAGGGGCAAATGGTTAGTCTTGACGTTTAAGAGGGTAAAATTGAAGATCAAAGTAACTGGAAGCTGAATGATTCGCTAAATCGATGATCACGTAGACCACCATGGAAAAAGGGGTGCTAGATATGGCTTTTTCACAAGGTGTTTGAGAGTTACCAGCAGAACAAATAATAATAATAATATTATTATGACTATTATTTTGGTCTCGAAACAAATGTCATTTTGAGTTGAAAATACAATCCCTTCTAACCTCAAGTGCACCTGCATCCAAGAAGCTTCGATGCAAATCCAAAATTCCAAAAAACTTGGCTGTTGTCTTAGCGAAGGAAAACAGAATGTGGACACATCGTTCTGTCTTATATTGCCCTGAAACCATCGACCCTTTTGTTTTTGTGCTTGAGCCAAGTAGTCACCATAAATACAAAATCCAGCAACTGCCAAAAGTTCCACAAATGTTATATATACATACAGCTTTACATTCTCTTCAGCTCCAACCTAAAGAAGGAAAGCGAAACGAGAAAAGAAGAGAGGACGAAGTTCTCAAATAGAGGGAAAAAAAGAAATGGACTTGACGATGGTGAAGAACGAAGAGAACCCAGGAAGGCAACGCCCGAACCTAGCTGATGGTGAGGCACAGGCTACTCGATGTGTTAAAAGACGGCGAAGAGAACCAGCTATTGTTGCTGATAGTCAAAGTCAGCAGGAGCTGCAACTTCCACAGCAACAAGCTGGTCGAACTTCTGGTGTTCCCACTGCGAAGAGAAGTTCAAGATTCCGCGGCGTCAGCAGGTCAAAAGAGACTTTTGTTTTAGTAACATCAGCTTTCCCAACCCCTTTTCCAATCAAGCTACTGATAAAGTTTAAAACTTGAATTGAACAGACACAGATGGACCGGTAGATTTGAGGCCCACTTGTGGGATAAGCTCTCGTGGAATGTAACACAGAAGAAGAAAGGGAAACAAGGTTGATGACTTGATGATAACTTTACGTACTTTCATTTTGATTTCACTTCTTCACTCCGTTATCATGTCCTAATTTTTTTCTTTTCATCTTCTTTTTTTTTTTTTTTTGGTTTACGTGGTTTTGCTTTGGATTTGGTTGCCGGAACCGAACAGTTTACCTTGGTGAGTATTTTTACTGGTGCTAAGCCAATGCCTTTTAGTGTGTACATCCATCTTACGAAGATAATTACAGGATTGCTTTGGAATTTCTCAGGTGCTTACAACGAGGAAGAAGCTGCAGCAAGAGCATACGATTTAGCTGCATTGAAGTACTGGGGAACATCGACTTTCATCAATTTTCCGGTATGAAAATCAGCACCAAAAATAAGCATGATAGCCGAAGAGAAAGACAAATAACAGCATCTATATCTCTTATATGTTTAACAGATATCAGATTATGAGAAGGAGATCGAGATAATGAAAACTATGACAAGAGAGGAATATCTGGCGTCTTTAAGAAGGTGTGGTTTCTCATTACTTTGCAACAAGAAAGAACCTTTTCTGTCCCCAGATAACATTCTTTAGATTTTATTGTTACAGGAAGAGCAGTGGCTTTTCAAGAGGTGTATCCAAGTACAGGGGAGTGGCAAGGTAATCTTCTTGAATATTTTGATAAATTAACTTGCATGTTACAAAAATTGAGCGCGTTTTTTAAAGATTCTTTGGGCTGTACATGCAGGCACCATCACAATGGAAGATGGGAAGCGAGAATAGGGAGAGTTTTTGGAAACAAGTACCTTTATCTTGGCACCTACAGTAAGTTAGATCAAAACCTGCGCTTTAAATTAAGCCCAGCTATTGAAGCCAAGCAGCAATCTTCGGTAGGAAAATGTGTAACTCAGTGTTCTATCACAGGCACACAAGAAGAGGCAGCGCGCGCTTATGACATTGCAGCAATCGAGTACAGAGGGATCAATGCAGTGACCAACTTTGACCTTAGTACTTATATCAGATGGCTAAAGCCAGGAGCACAAGCTGCCCAAGTTGCTGCTAATGAACAACATACAACCACAGAAAAGTTTCAGGCAGTGCCATTATCCAATACCTACATTCCAAGAGAGGAACCTAAACCCTCATTCTTCCACAACACTCGGCTCAATGCAGATTACCTGAACTCTCCGCAAAAGCCTCAAGTCTTCCAGAACAACTTCTCCTCAAACCCTTGCAACAAGACCTCATCACCCACTGCCCTCGGCCTTCTCCTTCGGTCTTCGGTGTTTAGAGAACTGGTCGAGAAGAGTTCTAATGTCTGTGAGGATGAAACTGATGCGTACGAGACAAAGAACCAACAACAGATAGGCAGTGACGACGATTATGGCAGGTTTTTTTGTGAGGGAATAGACGATATTCCATTCGTTTTCTCTTCCAACAAAGATGAGATAGACGGACAAGAAAGAGAGCTCCAATTCATCTTATGAGCAGAGAAGAACTTCAAAGACAACGGCAATCTGTAAATACGCCGTCACTTTCGAGTAGCTCAGAATTGACGGTGCTCAAATTTCTGGCATTAATTCAACGAGAAATTTGCGGGAGCACAGCTTGCCTCTTATGAACACGGAAGACAGTTCGATTATTCCCTCCTTTAGCTGCTTGGTTTTGTTCACAGCAGTAGACTTTAATTTTGGCTCAGCAAGAAATAAATGTTTTTTGTCCTGCCACTCAAGATGGGGAGCAGCCAATATTTTCCAAATGAAACATAAACACAGTTATCTTTCTTTCCATTTTGTGTCCCTCAGAATAAAATTCCAACGCAGAACCCAAACGTCTCGGTTCAGCCGTCGCTCACTACAGAGAATGGGAATTCCGTCATGTAGCCCAAAAGAGAGAAAAGAAAAGACACCAACGAAGCGTGTTGAGAATTTTCCATAGAAACCCCCGTGACTTTTGGTGGAAGCTATTAGAGAGACGGATAATCAACGGAGGACGGCATTCTCATATCCCAACCCTTTTCGTGCTCATCGTGTGGTTTGAACGTGAAAACTCCAATTTGAAATTTCTCCAGCTTGCCACCTCTGGCTGTCCCCCAGGATGCAGCACTACCATGCACAACTATTAGAGCATGATGTTGACGACGCCTTTAAGCATAGAACATGCAAAATCGTTAGACCCAGGATATTGAACCTAAGCAATTAAATAGAGCCAGTAGCGCACCGACGGAATGGCATATTGCCATTGATTCAAGTGAATTTTCATATGCCGCTACACAGGAACACAAATTGAAACCTTCTGAAAAATTCTTAATTATCTGTTTTAAAACCTTCTTTTGATCACTAAGAAGCCAAGACAATTCTGGAATGGCAGTTGACAAACAAGGGGATGGATGGCATAAAAAGAGACTATCACCAGCTCGAAAGAAATCTACTGAGATGCATGCCACGGGCATTCATATAGAAACCCAACAAAGTACAGCATATCTTGGAAGGGTAACATGGCAAAATGTCAAAAATTGCAACATTTTATGCAAACTGAACACTAATCACTGTCCTTAATATTTGCCTCTCAAAGAAATACATGTTGTATCATCTTCAGATGTTACAAAAGAAGCCTATTTCGCTTAACGCATCAAAACTGCTTTCTTTTATTTCTAAAGAGCTTGTCTCTTTTGCTATAAACATAAAGGAGAGCAAATAGAGCTACTGCCGACATTGAAACTGAACCCCATGGGAAGGGTGGGTCCTTGAAGCAAACAAGCGATGCCTCCAATTCCTGAGATGCATGGTAAACAAGTGAGTGAATGGCATACAAATCATGATCCGAGGACCTCGAGTAATACAAAGCCATCTCAAAGTCCAGATGTGACATTGCAGACACTGCTTTGTCTAATTTGTACTTGAACAAGTTCCATCTCTGGATGTACTCAACATGCCTATTCTGTTTAAGAAGATTCCTGTCTCCACCATGAGCTGCTATAGATTCAAGAACATCAATAGCACTTGTAATGCTATAATTTAGTGATGTCAGCAGCGCATTTCTTCGAGCTGCATCCTTCTGCACGAACGAAAGGGAAGTGGTCTCTGAGAAAGGCCCAAATGGTGTCTGCCCAACACTCCATGTGTAATCAACCAAAGTATTATTATGCCATGGACTCCATAACAAATGTGTTGGTGACACTCCCCACATGCTCTGTAGAATTGAACCAATAAGCGGTCGCTCAAGCTCCCTACTATGTGTGAACACATGACGACCATTGCAGCTATAATCACTCACGGTTTGAGTAGCCTTTGTCCTCACTGCAATAACCATATCTCTAAACGCAACAGATTGATGATACCGATCAAGCAACAACAGTGAATGGTAGTCCAAATCAAACACATAAACTGGAAGCACCCTACCAAAATCTTCCTCCGGAATTCCTGCCATTCTCCTAAACTCATCAGCAGAATCAGACAATATCTGATGCAATCTTTTAGAGTCCAAGTATTCACTCACAATCAAAGTATAATTATCAAACAAGAACCTCGAAGTATATGAATTAGTCGACCGAGAAATTGCAAACGAACAAATCGAGCACTGAGCATAACCCACCTTGTAAGTCCTAAAACTCAAAGACTGCCCCCCTAACAACAACCCCCCAT
Source organism: Bruguiera parviflora (assembly GCA_019804595.1). Taxonomy (NCBI): domain Eukaryota; kingdom Viridiplantae; phylum Streptophyta; class Magnoliopsida; order Malpighiales; family Rhizophoraceae; genus Bruguiera; species Bruguiera parviflora. The sequence goes on from CM034046.1 coordinate 1,087,375, forward strand.
CATCATTCTTATCATCAAATGTCCTTTCAATCAATTCCCAATCCAACCCACTAGAATCCTTTCCAGTCTCAGAGCCATAGACATGTATAAATTCAACAATCAAAGAACTCTCGAAATGCACAGGAACTCTCAATGGGGGCACAAGCAATACCTGGTAAGCACTCCAAATTAAGGAAGCCAAGTCAGCAAGGCGGGCCTTTTGAGACTTGGGTCGGCCGTGCATCGTCGCCATAGGATGAAACTCACCCCTAGGCAAAACCCCATCTCCGGACAACGCCGGCCCGTAGTCCACGGGTCCGGCAGAGAGATCAATCCACAGATACCTATCTTTCCCTGTCCATGTAGTCCCCAAACACTTAGTATATCCAGGTGAAGGGTCCGCAGAAGAGTGACTGTAAGCATAGTTCTTCGATTGCGATCCCAAATAAAGCAAATATATGTAAACCCCTTGAACGGGTTTTTCTTTGTCGAATTCTTGCTTGATTATACTATCCACGGTGTCGTATGGGATGGAGAGAAGGGTAGATCGGAGGGAGGATGGCGTAGCTGAGATCACCTCCTTGAGGGCGGAAGAGAGGCGGGAGGAGAGAGAAGGTCCCGCGTCGGAGACGTCGAGGTGGGGGAAGTGCTTGACGGCGAGGCGGCGGGAGGACTGGTGAGGGAAAGGGTCGGCGGTGATCACGTGGAAGTGGTCGGGGGTGTGGGCAGCGGTGAGGAAAGAGGAGAGGAGAGAGGGGGAGTCAACGGAGAAGGCGGGGCCGACGAGGCGGATGTGGAGGGAAAGAGGGATGGAGAGGGAGAGGAGGGAGGAGATGAGAGACCGGAGATGGTGGTGGTCTGAGGAGGAGATGGAGAGGGGCCTTTTGAGGGAGGAAGGGAGGGACTGAAAGGAGTCGTTTCTGGCTTGCGGGTCCAGCCGGGATTGGTGGGACAGGAAGGTGTCGAGGCCTAGAATTGGTGCTGAGATGGCGACGGTTGTAGTGGTGGCAGCGGCGATGGAGGCGATGAAGAACAGAAGGAGAAGGGTGGGGTTGGCAGGCATTCTGGGGAAAGTTAGGGCTTAGAGTGGAGGATGACGGTGGAGGCAGCGGCGAAAACTAAAAGATGGGTTTCGCCGATTTGGCGCTTTGGAGTCAACAAGGCAGCTGTGAGGAGACTCACCCGTCACTATGCATATAGGCAGCCTCCTCCTCCTGTTGGTCCAAAATGAAAGAAGTGAAGTCTACAGCCAGAGACTAACATAAAAATTACTTTTCTTTTTCGTTATATATATATATATATTCCAGACTTTACCTTCAGGCTACATTCTCTATCTGCAACCAAGACAATGCAACTGGCGGGGACGATAAGGAACGGAGCTTTCAAGATTTCCATATACCCGAACGAATACTGTGCTCTTAATTGTTGGTTTAAAATATAAGATAAATGAAATGCATTTCCATCCAAAAATCAACCAAGCACGACTAAAATAAAATAGCCCATTTTCTGTTTTCAACTGCCAATGGCTCGGCAACCCATAAAACAAATAAATAAATAAATAGAAAGGGTGACTAAAACGAAAGAACATATCCTCTTGAATATCATCGAGAACAATTTCAGCGATTGATGTCTTGCACATTAGTTTGGGCTCAATGGGATGGGAGATAATTTATAGAATCTCAATTCTAGTATCCTTATGTATGTTGGCGGTCACATGATGTCTGTCATACAACAGGAACAGGGTTGCTTTCTTTGGTAGCTTAAATCTCGAGCAAGACAATGCTTCTCCTCTATTACATCAATCTCCTCTACACTTATGTACAGAGAATCGCAAAAAACGGCAAGCAGAGTGAAAGCAGAAAACAATTTAAATGGCCTATTGATGACTCAACTGCCACTAAATACATGCTTGACATAAAAATTTGATGCTAAGTTCAACAGGGGTTAATCAGCTATCTGAACTTTCAGCATCACTGTGACCATAAGATCGTGGATCCCAAAACTTGGAAGCATGGTCATCCTCGTGTTTAGATACGGGGCAACACGCATTGAAAAAGTCCCTAAAGCATACAACTCCACGCTCTTCACCATGACTTGCAGTAACAATGCGAGTCGCATCCACAGCCATGGCTGAACATCCGTAACTTGTATCTGCATCCGCCGAAGGACAGCAAATCAAGGAATTCGTCTGTTTCCCCGAGTCAGCATCCCAAACATGAACAGAAACATCATTGGGCCCTCCTGTAACTATTTTGTATGGATCCATGTACATTTTTGTCACCGGACCAGTTTGTCCATCCAACTCGGCTAGTGGTTCTGGTCTTGGTGCGTCCTGATTCCTCCTAATATCCCAAAGCATGGCTCTGCCAAATTAAAGTGCAAAATAACTAAAATGGATATCATAGAGTTACCAAGCAGAAATAATTAGTTCTATGGCATAAGTTGGTTGGGCATTCGCAAATGTTTGGTTGGATTGTTTTGTTTTCCAGGCTCAGCATTAAAAAGCATGGCTACAAGAACTAGCCACTGGTAAAAATTGGAAGAATCCAACACCTTCTTTAGTCATTTGTACTGGTTCTTAATGGACAATGAACAATGTTTGAAGAAAACTATATGATGGCAGCTTACCTGCCATTTCCACCAGCAAGGATCAAGGATTTTGAAGGCAAAACTGCAAAAGAGTACAACCTTGGTTGATTGATAGCAACAAAGTTATGAACTTTTCTCATTGTTCTCAAATCAATTGTTACAACAGAAGAACCAGTAGCAACATATAGCAAAGATTCGTAGCACTTCATATCAACAGGCAAAGGCGGCACTGAAGTCATTCCCACACAGCATGAAGAACGAACAGGAGATGACGTAGCTGTATCCCAAACCCTAACCTAAGACAGATAAGAAAAAGATTTAGTCATGGATTAAATGCCACAAACATAGAGAATGAACCAAAGCACTCGTTAAACATAGAAGCGATAATAAAGAAACTTAAGCTATTAAGTATGAAGTAAGTTAAAATCGGAGTAGGCAGACCTTGGAATCATTTGAGATCGTCACCAAAAGAGATGTTCTGTGCCTGGTGAGAAGAAGTATGACACATCAATTAATGTCATCAGAGGAAAAGTAAGCCTCAAAAAACAAGCAGGCCAAATCACTGGAAATATCAAGGCACTACAAGCAGCACTTCCTGAAATTTCCCTAAGAGAGAACTATGGCATGCAAAACTGATTGTCCAATGATAGTTACTCATAACATAGGTGATTCCTCCCTGGCCTCTTTATCCCATGCCACGTTTTTAGTTTGGATCACAGATCGAAATGATAAAACTCAACAACTTTTCAATTTTTGTTGTGAAACTGGAAATGCTACTCTTCAACTTGGCTGTGTCCATAAAGATCCAGCCCATAATTCCATCAATTTTCAAACACATCTACAGTTGAGAAATAACATTATATCATGCCTAGATAAAACCTCCCTTCTGGATTAATTTCACAAAATATGTCCTGTTTCATCAATTAGGGAAAATAAGGCAGGGATGCACTGAAAATTAGCTATCAGAAGCATATGGCAGATTCAACTTTTATGCAGTGACATGAAAATAGTAAAAGAAGAAGACTTTGTCACTTAAACAATGTCTCGTGAGATTAAAGATGTAAAACTTTTACAGATATGATGAACCAAATGATGTACACCGTCTGTTTTCATTGTTTGAAATGCTGCTAAACCATACCCTGCAACTGAAATCAATTTAATAGGTTTCTCGTGCCCATAAAGTGTAGCCTTCAAAGCGTGTTGGCCACGCTTTCCACCAGACCTAAGGGACCAAAGACGAACTGTTCCATCTTCACCACCACTTGTCAATACTTTGGAAGCAGAAGCACCATCGCTCAGTAATTTGTCAGACAAAGTTGAAACAGGGCCATTATGACCTCTAAAACAACGTTGGCAAGAGCCCTACACCAAAAGTACAAGAAAAGAATTTTACATGGGACTTTAAAAAGATATGAGCAATAATATATGCAGCTAACAGATATCGACTTCACAAACTTGAAGAATTGATAAACCCATTGTATAGGGAAAGAAACTCATAATGATAGCTAGAGACAGTAAGCATGGGGGAATAACCTAGTAAACCAACAAACAACTGGAAGCAACTGAAACTAACAGCTAAATTGCAATGTGATGGTAGGAAACAACAGCAATTCATGCTATACCTTCCACCACAGGCGAATGGAGTGGTCAGAGCTAGACGTTGCCAAAAAGTTCTCTTTCCTTTGCATCTCACTTCGAAGAAAAGAAGTTTCATTAAGCGAAAACAATCTGCAGAAATTCCCCACATATCAAGAAATAATCTTCTGCTATTTCAGAATCCAGAGTTACTTTAGTTATCAAATGTAGAATTACGTTCACAGGTTCACACATTCTCTTAAAATGTGACCACTATACAAAAAACAAATGTCTTCTCCCCAATTAAAATGACTTTCAGTACCAGTACAAGCACTCGTTTTGTATCTGTCATTTAAAGGTTTTCTTTTATTTCTACAACTAGCCCAGGACCAATAAAATCACCAGAAATTTCATAAACTGACCAATTCTGATAAATCATGCATGGAAAAAGAAAGTCTAATTTAGAAGTTCTCACCTCATGCAAGTAATTCTTGCATTATGATCACTTTGTGTGGCAACAAAGTCTCGACCATCTAAAAAGCTATCAATCTTCATTGTTCGTATCAAGGACCCCTGATAACAAGTCAGATAAATTAATGGAAAAACTAATGCAAAAGAAGCCTCATACTACTAAATAATAATATATTTTCAGTCAAAGCGAGGAGTGACAATACCTGTGAAAAGAAGATATCATTCTTGTCTAGTACAACATGGTCAATAGATTTTGCGATAGTGTAAAAATCAGCAGCCAAAGGATCAACAAACTTGAACTGCTGCACGGCAGCACGCCTTGCCAAATAAGCTTCCCTTGCTCCTCCTGATGTTTGTGACAAGCTTTGAATTGCCTGCTCAGGCCAGTGCGCTCTACAAAGACAACAAACAAACAAAAAAAAAAAAATTCAGACAGGTTACTAGCAATAGTTTCCATTCCAAAGTTAGCTACTTTGCTAATACCCAAGTTTCCATTTTCCTACTAGATTGATGGGTTTTGCCTTTTTTTGTCGTTTTATTGGAAAAGACAGTTAGAAATGACCTCAACCAGCGGCGCCATATGAAATCGGAGTAAGCGGCGCGTTTGAGAGACTTGCAGGAGAGGGCCAAGTTGGTGAGGTCCTGTAGGCTGAGGTAGGCAGCGCAGTGAGCCAGCGAGTCCTCGCTTAGATCCATAATCGTTGTTTTCGATATGCTGGAGTTGGCCGGTTTGAGTGGCGGCGACGGCAACGGATCCGCCATGGCTGCAGGAGACTCCTGAACTAGAACTTTTTTTTTTTCTGTAACTTTTTTCCTGGTCTTTTAAACGGAGATGAGAGTATAATTGTTGAATCTGGCGGTCCGTTTTCACCATGTCGAGTCGATACGGTGTCGTTCCGATCATTTTTTGGGGGGGGTGCTCCCTCCGTCGCTTCCGTGCTTATTGTTAAGTCTGTACCGGCGAATTATACCATTTCTACTTTCCTTTTTTTTTTTTTTTCAAAAATAAAAATCGATTCCTTACATCGGGTTATTTTTATAGATTTGAACTTATGATTTTTTTTTTTAACTTTATACTATTGATTTTAATTTAATTTAAAATTAACTTCTTATTACGGTGTAAGATTCAGGATTTGCAAAACTCTCGCGTTTGATTGGGAAAAGCTGAGGAGTTACGAACTCCGAACGTCAAAAGGCAATAAACTACTTAATGCGAGTATCAGGTTGGGACAAATCTCTCTGCCATTATAAGAGCAACTAACATGCACATGAAAAGGGCAATTTACAGAAAGCTCCTGCCGGAGGACATATGATCATCTCCAATGACTTAAAAGAAAAAACAAAAATTGGGTCCTAGTACACAAGACGATACAATGACTGGTAAAGAAACTAGAATATACAGACAACGCTGTCATGGACTCTTGACTTCTGATTCTGGGCTACGCATTCCGATATCCACATAAGGTTCCTGATCTCCTGCTCCCTCAATCTCATGTATGCAAAGAAGACTGCATAATGTAACCGCATTTCAGAAAATAACGGGAGCCATTCCGTCACACTTTAAAGAAAACATTGTGAGAAAAACAAACTAAAAGGCAGCTTCAATACATTAATATTGTGTTTTTGGCTAGATTGTTATATAGACTAGTTCTTGAATACTGATTTTTTCGGCCACGTGATGAGGTTTTCATTTTTCTCTTCTCTGTTACTATGGCGCACTCAAAGATGAGTCATAACTAATGCACACCTCTTGCTCAAAAGCTGAGCAGAGCCTTTTCACTTCCTCTTCGTAAAATGCCTTATCAAGCAGCTGGCTCTCACCGTAGGACAATTTGGAAAATATCAACTGATAAGGAGGGTATCTTTCCAAGACACTGCGAACCTGCAAAGTCAATCAAGCAGAAAACCAAGAACAAGAAGCAATATTATGTTACGTTGTATTAGGGAAGCAGGGGCGGGTCAAAGAGTCAATGTTCACACAGTACTTGACCGGTAACAGATCGTAGGACAAATACTGATACATAAAGTAAGAATAAACAAGTCAACCAATACCAACAAATGTTCCGAGCAGACTGAAATTTTACAGCTCATCAAAGCAAGCAGATAGTTTGCAAACTCATAACACACCTGATCTAAGTCCTCACAAACAGCAAGTTCCTCGTGTCCATAGGGATAACCGTTCTGCATAAGTGTACCACAGTCAAACAGAAATATTCCTCTTTTATTTTGACAACAAACAGAAATATTCTACCAGTACATGAAATTTTATTAAAAAAACCATATCTAATATGATAAATGGCTTACAGCAAGCCAAAATGAGAATACAATTTCCTGCGATAATCCCAGGTAAGGTCAGTGCCAACGCTGTCATGGTCACATCCACATGTAAGCGACATTAAAGTATTAAACATATGAAAACGTTGGATTGTTGTTGCAGTACAGTTAGAAATTATCATTCAGCGAATTGACTCTTCACTTTAGTTTTCTTCTTCTCCAGACAAATAAAACTAGATATACTAAAGGCACCTATTTATGGTGATATTGACAACTCTTCTGTCTGCCTCAAAGGCAAGGAGATCAGACATGATCTCTGCAGTGGCACCACCCAGTTTCTACCAAGTAATAGGATTAAGTTCATAAGAACAGATGAAAAGCGAGAATATTATCTACAAGTATAAAGAAATCCTTTCCACTTATCTCAATTATCCACCATCCCTCACCTGGCAAAACCCGTAAAAATCTTCAAGATATGCCTTGTAAAGGGTATTCCTCATAATTTCTATATTCATGTCAACCAAGTCCTGGGAATGCAACCAATTGAGTAAATTAAGAAGCAAAAAGTAGAAAAAGATTTTCTAGCATCTATCTGCGGCGACAATTTCGATGATAAAGATTCCTCTCAGTTATTTTAGTTAAATTGATATAAAAATATGCACATGCAACTCCATATGAATTATGATAAATACAGAAAGCAAAAGACTATTTATCATTTCGTGGATGAGAAACAAAAACTCACCCCAGCATGGGAAGGCATATTACGAACAAAATACTGACAATAGTAACAAGAAAATTAGAAGAGATACGAGCAAGAAATAGTGGCATATGCCTCTGACGTGATGCAGTCAGAGAAGTACAGAGCCAATGGTGTGTCAACAAGCACCAATCTGTAAAGCTCACGCATATTCTGAGCTACAGCCCGGGTAGCAATGCTGAGGGGAAGAATGAGAAGGAGATTGAGAAAGGTTGATTCACTTATGAGAAGCCAAATGAACTAGTGTACAAGTAACAGACCTGTCAAACATGCCCAGAGGGTGGCATTTCTCCAATAGTTCCTGAACATCTCTCCCATGCAATGTTCCAGTAACATGTGCTTGCACTCGTCAACCAGTTCAAGAGTGCATTTCTCCACAATTGTAGTTGCATGCAAAGGGGATGGTTCTGTAACCAAATTTAAAGAATTTAAGATCAAACACTAAATATGCACCCAGAAATCAAAATTCAAATCGCGATTCGTCCACTCAGCATAAGGGCCGTACTGGGTGGCGGAGAGGTGCATCTTGATGTCGTCGAGGGCCTCGCATTGGCAGAGGTTGCTGTAATCGGCGACGGTCAGAAGGCCCGATCTGTACCCCCTCACGATCGCCTCCAGGTACTCTCCGTCTGTCAGTGTTAAACGTCAGCATCTCAAATCCGTACATTTTCCCCTCTCTCTCTCTCTCTCTCTCTTCTTAGATTTTATTTTTTGGGTGTTACATTGCTGCAAATTTGCAACCTCAATCACAAAGATCCACGGCAGATTTGATTTGGACCTATGGTAATTTTTTGGTTTCATGGATTTTAAAATGGAATTTGGAATTTCTGCTCCAAAAAATAAAAAATAAAAAATCAGAATTTCATTCCCCAGTCTAATCCACCCTCATTATGGTTTGGAACTAAATTTTTACTTGCGGTGTGTTGTGTAACTTCCTAAGAAAAAGTCAATTTGTTTTTACTTTATTAATAAATATTTCAATAATTCAAAAATTAAAATTATAATTTTACAAAAATGCGTGAAATTTAATAAATGAGAAGGGTTTTTTTTATTTAATAATAATAATAAATAAATAAATAAACAAACCCCAAATTTGCAGTTACTTTCAGCGCAGCAGATAGCCGCAGTGCCTTTTTCCAAACCAGTTGTACGAGTCTAGATCGGCTTCAGGCTCCTCGAACCAGACAGGGCATCAGCAACATGCACGGTTGATTTGGGCTCGTTACAACCCAAGACCTGAGAGGTTGACCCATTCGAATACTAACTGAATTGCACTTTTAGAGGTATAAAACCATCAGACTGGGTCAAATTCGAATCCTGATTGCTAGGTGTCTTGGGTCTTTTAGGCCAAGGCCCGTAAAAGATGGTGTGGTGGCTGTCACTGGGCTAAAATTTTAACCCAAAATTCAGACATTTCTCCTTTTTTCAAAGAGGTTCTGCTAACATATTTGACCTGGTACAAGGCCACACCAATACTTGCATTTCCCTACTCCGGGACTTCAGGGTGTAACAGTGGCCTTAACAGCATTTAGATTAACCAGACTGGATCTGGCATACTGGGCAAAAGCCTGCTCCCTCCCGAGCAAGAATAGCCACCGCAGTCAGATTTCTGTAAGGGCTGGACCCCATAACAACAACACGGAACGCAAGCACAGGGAGGGATGTGTAGTTCATTCAACGGCCTCATGCCTTTTTTTTTTTTTTGTTGAATTTCATAGATATTTTACCAAATTATTCTACATTAGTAAGTGCAAATCATGTTACCCTCGTGGAATTGTTACCAAATTTTTTAATTTTTGTAATGAATATATATCCTTAAGTACTGCTGCTGCCTAACAATACAAAAGAAAATCCGGGGTCGTCCTTCCAGGTTACCGAAGAGCCAGGCCCCCAAATCAGCGTACAATCGAATCTTCATCCGGTGTGAGAAACCAAAATATCTTGGGAAGATCAGCCTTTTTCTTTTTATTTTTTATTTTATTTTTTTTTTTGTGAGGATCACTTTCTGTCACGTTTCAATGCATCTGCCGCATATAAAATGATATGACGAGCTTTTTCGGGAGAGCGGGTCGTTTTCAAAAGTCGACTCCGGGGGCAGTTGGTACCTGTCAATTGTTAGCGAGGTTTTTGGTAGCTTTATTAATTGCACAGAACAGCCGCCCATTTTTGAATAATATTAAAAAAAGAATCTATTTATATTCTGAGGTAATCCTACCGAGGTTGAATCAGATTTCATGTCTCGAGCTATATTGATATAAATTTATTTATATTTTATAAATTACTCTACACATATATATATGTATATATAAAATATAAAATATTTTAAATATAATATAAAGCTTTATTATACTCAAATAAATTCATAAAATTTTGTGTGCGTGTAAACAATCCCTTTTGTTTTTATATTTTTCGTTTTATTTTTTATCTTTAATTTTTGAAAATACGTTAATTATCTCACAAGAAACTAAAATATGAATCACTTACTTTATTTTCATTTAATTTTTTTTATAAAAAAGTTTATTACAAACATTGAGTAAATTTTTTTTCATTTAATTTTTATATTAATGAATCTGAAATTTAATAATATATTTTAACATTCGATCTCTTAAATTAGGACACGGATAAATAAATAATAACAAAAAAATTAAAACTAAAATAATAAAAAATGACATAAAATTATTACTTATTAGAATTTTCATTGATAAATTGGGAGAGTGGCTAGATGTAACTGGGAATAACCCAACGGACCTTTGCCGGTGTGCGGTTAGCGTGGAAGTCTAGAGAGCGTCCGGCGGGTCAATAACGACCAACAAGAAAAGGGAGAGTTGAGTCGACAGAAAAACTGCGCTTGCCCTCCCACGAACGTGACTTCGCAGAAAATAATAATAATAATAATAATAATAATGTTATTTCGAAGCAACGAAAATTCTACGTAGGTTTCGGTCCAATTATAGAGATCCACATCACATCAGTCGTCGTCAGATGCTTGTGACGTTTGAAGCAGTTAGTGCGCCGCCGTGGGATGATGACGGCCACATGACCCAGAGCTAAATTATCACAAGAACCTTGTAAGACGGTGGGCCGACAACTGACGTGGCCGAGGTCCCAAGCCACAGATTGGGTAGGTGGAGGGCATCATCGCTTTGATCGATGGATTGGATCTGCGCTCTCGGACACGACTCACCACGAACGAAGCGAGGAACCATAACGTAACTAAACGGAACCCATCCAGGCAACATTCCGTACTATGTGCTTTGGCGCGCACCCCATGCTTCTGGGATATTCGTCTATAAAAATATTATTATTATTATTATTATTTATGTAATATAAAAAAATTATTTGTGCAGGACACTCTATTTATTATTTATGTCTAACCAATAATGTGCTTGTAAAATCTTTTCCAAAAATTTTGAAGTTGTTCGGAAGTCTTAGAATACACTCTATTTAATATTTCAAATAATTCTAATACTTCTTAAATAATTTATTCAAAATTATTAATTAAATTAAATATTATAAAATAAGTAAATAAATTAATTAAAAATAAAAATTATGATATGATTTATGAGATAATAAACAATGAATTTTTTATTTTTTATTTTTTATTTTTGCATTTTAAAAGTAATATCGTATGTTATATATAGGGACGGTAAACGTGCAGCCTTCCAACTCTCAATAAATCTCAGTTTTCAATCGTCTGTACTTTTTCGGAAATAAGTAAAACGAAATGGCCGCCGTCTCGCTACTCGACGATGCTATTTCAGTACGGCGTTTGGGTATATATGGACAAAAGTGTTGGGGCTAATAACAAAACAAAGCCATCGAATAGGAATTCAAATGGCTGAAATAGTGTTCTGGTGGAGACAGTACTGATATGGTTCGAGTGGGACACGTGCAACGGAGGATCGAAAGACTTCGTTACCCGTAAAATTACGTAACAATGCAGTCAATTGACTCGACGAATATAGCGTTTCATTCAAGCTAATTGAAAGCTCTTTAATTCTACGCCTAAATTGGACATTTAGATCTTTCGTGGAAATTGGAAAACCCATTTCATTTGACGAATTTGAGTCATTTCAGATGGGGAAGGGCAAGTGTTAGAAAAATTAAAAAAAAAGGGGTAGTTTCATTGGCATGGTAAAGAAACCAAGACCAACAATTTTTTGGTGACATGAGCTGTTCAGTACCCTCTCGTCGGCATATTCTGCGTTCATACTGAAAACTGGTAAATAATGCCTAAACACGTGTTAAGATGCTGTCAAAAAGCAGATATAAAGAAGGAGTCATTCCACAAGGCACAAAGACGGCATAAAACTCAACGATGAACCCATTCAAGCTCAATTAAAAAAACTGGCAATGTTAAAAATGTCAAGGCAGCATTATTCTCCTATTTATCTTTTCGAATGTTTTTGTTAATTATTTTTCAAGTTTACTTAACTTATTTTTTCTGGCAAAATCGACTAAACAAGGCATGAAAAAACACACACTACCCAACCTGATTCCGCAACAATTACCTATATAAATATTATCGTAAAAGTACACTAATTACTTGGATTTGAAACCAAGCATGACCCACTGACTTTTAATTGTTTTTTCGTTTGACTAATGGATTTCTTGTTCATTGGTTCCTCGTGAAAACCCACGAACTTTGATCTTGACAGCTTCAAAGTTGTATTTCGCATTAAGTTTTATTTCGATGAAAGTTGACATCGCCGCCAGCTCTACCGGGGTAAAAACTACGCACGACATTTTCTTTTTTTGACGATCACTACGTCTTTAATAAAAAAAACAAAAAAAAAAAAAAGAGGAGAAAAATTCTGTGGCAAAATCACATCACGTTAGGACAAGCAAGAATTACATTCAAATCAAGCGGCGAAGGAAGCATCCACAAGCGGAATCACCCATCACATGTACGTCATCAACCCTTGCACGATTCACTTATAATCACCGACAAAGAAGCATGGACAAGATGTCAAACAGAAACCCTTGTCAATTTCCAACTCAGAAAGGCCATTGAACGCAACAGCAACAGCGCACTGGCCACCAGGGGCGACGCGTTCAACATCCCCAGGAAAAATCATGAGTCGAGTGGATGCTATGGCTAGTTTAGTGGGGTTATGTGAAAGTGAAACCTTTCGGCTTAAATTCCGTCTGTTTTTTTTTTTTTTTTTTACGTAAAATATTTTAAAATAAAAATTTTACCCCAAAAAAAAAAAAATCTTTTACGCTGTTTTACTGTAATGCCGAATTTTGTTTATATATGTACATATATATGATTTATTTATTTAATTCTTAGTGCATATGTAAAAAAAAAAAAAAGAAAAACAAAACTAATAAAAATCCGCAAAATCTCATTGGCAAATTCCCTAATCCTCCTCATCATCATCAGACAGGTGACCGGCTTTGAAGTCTCTGGTGGTGGCACCTCGGAGTAGAACCGAGAACTGTTGTGGTGGACGGCGAGGAGGGGGAAGACGGGGATGATTTGATGGAAGAGGCCGACAACGATGAAGGTTGAGGAGTAGCAGCGACTCAGTTGGAGTGGCAGCTCGATCATACTCTCGATGAGATTGGCTAAAATCTTTATCGGGGATGATCAATATCAGACCATCGAGATCCTCCGCCGACACCTGACAGTGTAGATTCACGGTGGCGAAAAACGCGGATCCTTAGTGTTTGATCCGTGATTGTGTGAGATCTTTAACGTTCATGTTGTTGATTAGCCAGCAAATTTATCGGCCAGACCCCTTTTGGCCCTTTGCTTCTATTTCCCATGAAATTTTGCTTTGTGCCTTTACTAGAGATTTTGTACTTATTTGCAGGTGTCCAATACCTTTTTGGCACATGCCGTAGAAAAAAGAAAGATGCCGCCATGGAAACGCTAGACCGGCACTGCCACGGCAGTGTGTGAGATGGCAAATTAGGAATTTGAATTGTCTTAGATTGTTTTTATCCTTAATGCCAATGCCCTCCGGGTGACAACTCAGCGGTCTTCCTGTTTTGTCGCAGGATTTTTTCGCCGTAATTTGAATTAAGGCAATTCAAGGACAACAAAAATTAGTCAGTTGCCTATTGGTTGGGGCACTTTTGTGACAATTGGAAAGTATCTTTTCTCTATTTTCAATTGTTTCTTCCTTCTTCGAGATTTGTAAAACTTGCCTATTATTTGTAAAATAATTAGTTAAAAAGATTGTTTCTTCAGTCATATGAAGTTGAAAAGTTAAAAAAAGAAAGCCATCATTCAGCGTTACCAGCACTAATTGTATCACTCTATTCCTTTGAGATCAGGATAAATAATCAAACGAATTCATGCAATATAGGCAAGCAATGCGCAGTGCTTTGAAAGTAAAATCTACGTTTTTCTTCGCTGAATTCAAATTGCAAACACATCATACGCATTAAAAATCATCAGTTTCAGCTTGACTGGCGTTGTTTTAGCTATTCGCGTTCGAGTTTGGGTTGCAACGGACTTATTAGGGTCGGAACAAAGGACTTCTTAATCATTCAAACCCCAATTACGATAATAAAATATATTTATTACAATTATTTATTTTATTAAAATATAATTTATTTATGATTTTATATTATATACATTTATTTTATTATTTTACATTTTAGGTAAATTATACTTATTATTGTATAATTTAAAACTACGAATAAATTTTATTAAAAAGTCAAAATAAAATTTTTTATAATTAATGCAATACCTAAAGTCTCGATTGCAATATAATGCTTAGATGTTACTCATGAATGTGGCAGAATCTTCTACAATTGTTGGTGTGTACGCTACAGACACGGATAAGAACAATGATACAACAAATACTTCCAAGTACTTTGGAAACCCAAAATAAGAAAAATTCCTTTTCATCCCAATTGCAAGTCAACATTTCGAAAAAATAGTGGGTTAAACTGTAATTTTAACAAATTAAAAATCATCGACCCAAAAAAAAAAAAAAAACAGAAAGCTATGACAACAAGATTTTAATTCTATTAAATCTTATCCATAAGGGGGGAGATTTGAAAAAGCAAAATTGTCCACATGGCTGGAAGACTAAACAAACAAACAAAGGACGAGGTCATAGTTTGTCAATGATTTGGGGGATTTTTTTTATATTAATTTATAGTTAAAATTTTAAATTAATGTTTGCTTTAATTAGAAGTAAATTAAAGCATTAAATGCATAATAATAAATTTTTTGATTTATACATGTTGAAAAATTTTATTTAGATTTAAACATATTTAAATAATAAATTTTATTATTAAAAAAGTTGAACAAAAGGCACATTTTTTTTTTTTTTTTTTGGTTTCCTCAATAGAAAACGAAAAAACTAAACAAAGGAGAAAAGTAAAACAAGAAGGTCGGTCTGGTATATGGATTTGGAACAGCCCACAGGAAATGCAAGGAATGGCCCCTGGTTTTCCCTCTCCCTCATAGAAACCAACTCAGTTTCTGTATGAGCTTTACCATGGAATACCCCCTCGACCCACTTGATGGTCCATCCATTTATAATCCATGCCCTTACCATCCGCCATTCCTTCATCATACGGAATGTCTCTTTTAACATCACCGCCATCCGCCCCCCCCGGCCCTCCTTCTTTTTGCCTCTTCACCTTTTGTATAGAGCTACACCCGTAAAAGAACCGTCTTGTCATACATGTATTGTCTTCCCCTGTTTTCCCCTGTTTTTGTAAGTGTCAAAGGTCTTGAATTTTTTTTCTTCTTTTTCGGTTTTCTTTCATACCCAGATCGAAACTTTCATTTTCTAAGGGGTTTTGATAATTCCCTTCCTCGAATTGTTTCTCTTCGAACCCAAATTTGGGGATTTGCCTGTTCTGAGCTATTTTCGTGTTGAATGGGGATTGAGGCAAACGAGGGTGACAAGACGGTAAAGGGGAGTTCAGAATTGGCGAAGCGCAGAGGTCAGACACAGAATTCGAGTCCTAACACCAGTGTCAATACTACGACCAGCAGGGGAAAGAAGGGCCGGCGGCGTCAGCAAAAGAAGCCAGAGGCGATGTCGTCTGTTCAGAGGCTGTATAACACTTGCAAGGAAGTTTTTGCCCATGGTGGCAATGGAATTGTACCTTCTTCTGAGAATATCGAAAAGCTAAAGGCCGTTCTGGGTAAGTTTATTTTATGCGTTTTTTTCTCGTGGTTCAGTGTCTTGAAATGTTTGTCTGATTTCGATATTGAAATGTGATTGGTTTAGAACGGTAGCTGTGGCAATAATATGATAATGGGTTTCCGTCATGGGCGTACGGTGGTGGCGTTTTTCTGGGGATAGGCATTAATTATTGTGGTTAGAAAATGTCTTTTTTTTTTTTTTTTTTTTTTAATGACAGTGGTTGTTATTTAAACTATTAAGACTTGAACTTTGACTTCTGTATTTGCCATACGTACTTTCGATGATTAGACAATCTGTTTCTAGCAACAATGCTGTGTTGTCTCAATTGTTGTCGCTGAGATCTTGTTGATCGTTGTGGCCTCACCTTCTTTTACTGTCATGTAATCTCTTCTTTCCTGATCAATGCATGAATTCTGCATAGCGAGGTATATACACCGATTCTTTGGTGGTAATATGATTTAACCAATTTTCTTTCAGGAAATGGACGATTGGTGATTGCTTTTTAAGGGTTTGTGAATTGTAGGGACTCGTTGTGTGGCGTTTTTTCATCGTATGGTTTTTTACGCTATGGTGTTGAAAGAAGTTTTCAACGAATCAGTATGGTGTCTTGTCTTTTCTGTTGGTCTCTTGCCAAACTGTTGATCTTTGTTGTTTGACGTTGAGAACCCAGAAGTTGATATTTCTCGATCCTGTAGTCATTCAAATGACTTCAACTTAATGGTCTCTACTTTATGAAAGCATCAATAGTTCAGATATGGTTCTGTCTTTCAATTTCTCTGGTATGCCCCACGTTGTTCCAAGATCATGGTATATGCATATCTGCACAATCCACTGGCACATTCACGTCTGTGCAGATGATACCTCCTTTTGGCACGTTGCTTTGGCAAACACATAAAGAATCTATATCCCTTTCTCTTTATCAAAATTTTGTCCTTATCCTTATTGATTGGCTTCTTTTTTCTAGATGACATCAAACCAACCGATTTTGGTCTCAGTCCAGAGATGTCCTATTCTTGTAGGAACTTGGATAGAGGAACCCAGGCAATACGATACATCCGCATCCATGAATGTGAAAGGTTCTCGGTATGTAACCTTCTCTGACGTTAAACGCTGAGTTTGAGGCCTATTCTGTTGATTTGGGGGTTTATGCTAGACCGGGCCTAATAAATATTCAATCTTTACAGATTGGGATCTTCTGCTTGCCACCATCAGGTGTCATTCCGCTTCATAATCATCCGGAAATGACTGTATTTAGCAAGCTTTTGTTAGGCACAATGCACATTAAGGCATATGATTGGGTGGTTGATGTTCCTTGCGCCACATCTGATTTGTCTAATCCTTCTGAAGGTTAAGTGTTCCCTCTATAGCCTCTCTTTATTGACAATATTATATTGTAGAGGTTCTCGGAAATCAAGGAAGAGAACTGCATCAAGAGTCCAATCTTGCGTGTTGAAGTAACAAGAGTGTTGTTGCTAAACTCTTGTCTGCAATGGCGCTATAGAAACATGAATAGCGAGCAGCTCACTGAAATTGCCTGATATGTTGTTTAATCCTTTGAGAATGTGTAAGGTCTTTGATGAAATATAAGATGTACAACAGTCTCACGATGAAAGCAACGGGCAAGGCCAAGTTATAGCTTTTGGCCTGTAAATTGCATCTTTTTCCAAGATAGCCAGCCCTACTGGGCAAGTACACTCAAAAGGTGCACATTTAGAATGATAAACAAGTAGACAGAGTTTACTTGTACAGTAAAAACTAGCTAATTAAGAATGATTCATAGAATTTCAACGTCCATGGGGATTCAAATTATGATTCCAGGCTGTTATTCTTTTTTGCTATCTTTGGCCTGGCGGATCCTGCCCTATTCCCTACAATGGTGTACTTGAAAAGTTTGCCTGATCTGTAATATGATCTATCTTCGATTTTCCCTGTTGCTTTGTGCAACGGGTCTGTAATCTGTGTCAGAAGACTGCAGTGAAATGTTCGGTTTTATGAATTCCGGGGAGAGCCTTGACACCATTGGTTTTGTTAATGCAGTGAACCAGGCTGGAGGCCCACAGTCCCAGGTGGAGCAGCTCAATGTCCGGCGATCTGAAGTACGTTTGGCGAGTGTCAAGGTTGACTCTGACTTCACTGCTCCTTGCGAGACCTCCATCCTTTACCCTGCCGATGGAGGCAACATGCATTGCTTCACAGCAAAAACAGCATGTGCAGTTCTAGATGTTCTTGGTCCTCCTTACAATGATGATGAGGGCAGGCATTGCACTTACTACCATGAGTTCCCTTACTCAAGTTTCTCAGGTATCTCGATGCAATCCTGGTAAAACCTTTGTAAGTTGGATATGCTATTGTTTTCAGTTCATTGACATGATTGATTCGCCTGTGCGTGCATTTTCAGTTGATGGGGTTGCAGTGCCCGAAGAGCAGAAGGAAAGCCATGCATGGCTTCAAGAGAGGGGCTTACCCCAGGACTTGGTTTTTGTTGGAGAATTATACAGAGGCCCAAAATTCATGGACAAGTGATCCTGACATTTAAGTCGTCTTTCTATGCTGCCATTGGCTTGCATGGCAGACAAGCACTCTAGGTCTTTTCTTTTTTTGGTCTTTTTCTTTCATGTTGTTTACTTTTTAGTCTTTTCCCTTGTAGTGGCACGTGAGGCACCTGTTGCCTTTTTCGCTCTATAGTACATAAAGAGGCCAGAGAAAGCGGACAAAGAGTGTTATTATAAGTGCACCGGAAAAAGAAGCTTATGGTTGAAAGCCTAAAAACATTAAAGAAGTGCGTCTTTTTTTCACTCTTCTTCCCCTCTTTCTCTGTCTTTCTGTTTTCTGCACGAGTGACATCTAAAAGCAGATGGCTAATGCATTATCTTATGCAAGCTCATCGATACACAATTCTGGAATCAGACAATCTAGTAGTTACGAATGTACAAAAGATTTTGCCTGCTAGGCATAGGGACAAGAAGACATGGATGGGGACTTTCTTTTCGATCTCTTCGAGAGAGAGAGAGAGAGAATTCATTTGCTTCCGTGGGGATGTCAGGTCTGGTAGTGTTTGTGGTCGCCACCATCGCCCTCTGATGGAACTGGTCTGACGCTGACATTTTTTGGCCTGAACATTTCAATGTGTTCTTTCGGTATATTGTTTAGCTCTTGTTTTAAATGATGAAGCCCATCTCTATCGCGACCATCTTCTGCCTCTGATGTAACACTCTGAAGGGTTCTTGCGGACGTGGCTCTTTAAAAATATCTCTTGGACCCGAAAAAAGAAAATATAATATTCAGTTTTTAACGTGGATTTAATATTTTATTTTAGAGGAAGTAATTCTGAAAAATATTGAACTTTTTATCCTTGTTCGATACATATTTTTTTAATATATAACACCAAGTTGACGCAGCATGTTCTGAAAAGTTGGTGACTGGGGACCTCTATGCCTCCTCAGACGATATGGATTCGATCACTCAGGAAGAAATTATTGATTTAATTACTGAAAACTCATATAGAAGTTTACATCGAGTCAGATGACCATGTCTCAAATTTTTAGCGGATTACTGCTACGTACAGGCAATAGACTTGGAAAATGTCGCGATCCAGCACAGCATTTCTCCGGAAACCGTTGGCTCCTTTACCCAGAGATTTTGCCTAAGACTGGCCGAATGCCCCGACTTCCTCGACGGCAATGGTAGGAGGATCAGCTTGACCTTCTCTCTTGCGATGGCCTAGAGAAATGGGCCATTGCCAAAAACCAAGCCAGTGGATTCACTTCCCAGTACATTGGACTTCGGACATGGTCCAGTGTAGGATAACGTTTTTATCGGGGAACCCTGCAAATAAAATCAAATAACTCGCATAAACACACACACACACACACACACACACACACACACACACACACAAACAGAGACACCAATACACACGTATTCATATATTGTGTTAAGGGAGAGAAAAATTTGATTTTCTCTCTTTTCATTTTAGAGGCCTTCAATGTTGGTGCGAGAAGTTTCTTATAAATTAAACTTTTTCAGTATTCTTATAAATTTAAATATTTTATTTTAATAAATAAGAAAGTCTTTGATAAATTATTGATTATTATAATTTTATTCAATTACTATCTTCTTAATCTAATTCTTTTTTTTTTTTTTTACGAAGTACCCATTTGAATCCAATTCAATTTAGGACTTAGAAATTAAATTTAATTATAGGGTTGAAATCACAAGGGATCCAGTCATAATTGATCGAGTAACATTAGTAACGAATGATTAAGTAACAGTTGAATCGATAATGACTGAATTAATAATAATTAAATAATAATATCTGACTTGTTAATGACTCATCTGACACTGACCCCTGATAATAACTGACCACAGCTCCACCGCAAAAAGCCATTCCCCGGCGTAAATCGCTATGCGGGGAATGCTTCCTTCCTAATCTCTTCTGATTTCGACACCTGGCAGTTGGTACTGGCAGACGAGGAAAGTGGAACGACAGTGGGCGTGTCCTCGTGGGACCCATGGTTTTTTGCTTTGTCATCAAGAAAGTCTGTCGATTTTCGAAATTTGAATTTCACAAAAAAAAAAAAAAACAAAAAAAAATCATGTGGCCGCCGCTGAACAGAAACTGCCTTTTTGATGGCTGAGATTGGGGGAATCCCCACTGAGGCCTCCTGGGGGCTTCTTCGTTCTTGTTGTGGGTTTTCATGGCCTTAAAATTTTTTGGGCTATTGCTGGCTGTCTCGAGTTTCTCACTTTGGTTTCAATATAAATAAATAAATAAATAATATATATACATTTCTTTTCTTCATCTTTCATAGATTTTCAATATTTTTCAGTTGTTTATCTTTTTTCCCACTTAATTAATTACATTGTTTGTATACTTGTGATTAGATCAACACGTGCAATAAGTGGTACTGTGATTCTTTTACACCCAACAGCTCCAACAGTCCATTGTTGATCAAAAAATTCAATCTTGGGCTTGTCGTATGCCAGTCAGTTGCGCCTTCGTTGGCTCTCTCTCTTTTCACGAAAAAAAGAAAAAAAGAAAAAAAAGAAAACCGGTGCGTGTATGTATGTCTATCATGCAACTAATAGCATGCTTTCGTTGTTCCAACTTCCGAAGGGACTTATGCTTCTTGCTTGGGTTGTTCTGCATCCTGTTTGGATAAAGGCTCATTTTTGAGCCTGGAGCGGCTGGCTTTGTGGGCTTACTGGTGTTGGGGTTTGGTTTCAATTGAGGCCGAAGGACTTCCTTGAATGCTGCCATTGAAGTTCACCTTTCTCGATCATTCGGTTGATGTTGTAATCTTAAAAACTTCGCGAGACAAACAAGAACGAATAACAAGCTTTCTTGGGACAACGGGACCCAGAAAAAGCAAAAAAAAAAGGGGGGGGGGTGGGATTGGTTCACAACAGAAAGGAGTGACTTTAACATGTGTGGTTTGGAGTTGGGACGCACATCAAGTATTCAAATACTCAAGTTGTGAGTTTAATTCTATTTTTTTGAATCACATGATTCCACCATTTTAACAATCATAGGTCATTGCCTTTCTGACAAGTCCCAGTTTATGCACTAAAAAATGAAGTTCTTCTTCATAAAGAAAGGGGGACTAATAAAGACTTGATACCTAAATACTCTGTCCATTATTTCTTTTTTATTTTCATTTTATTTTTCTTTTTTTTTAATGGAAAGAAACACGAAGTAATTAAGGTAATGCGTATTCATTCAAAAAAGGGTGGGGTGGGGGTAATGCATGAAATATACTCGTTTTCCTGTGTTTATGGAAAATTTGTTTTTAAAGTCCATAAATAAAAAAAAAAAGAAAAAAAGAAATCCTTACTAATATATCTGAAGTTTGAAAAACAAAAACACAACAGTGGAACTACTCAGTATTCATGGCGGCATTAACCCGGTGTCGAAGTAAAAGGAAAATTTTAGGCTCGTCATTGAAGCATTCCCTGACTAAAAATGGTGTGCATTTTAAGTCTAAAATGCATCTTCTAAATTCATGCCTAACCAAAACCATTGACTTTTATATATATATTCCACATAGAAATTTGTTATATGTAGATCAATTTCTTGTAAGCTAAAGTAACAAAACCATGACGTTGCAATTCTAGTTCCCCCCAGATAAAGCCTATGAATGACTATGTAATTGAGCTAGAATTAAAATACAAATTGATCAGGTTACAAGTCGATGAGTACGAATTTCAGTGGTTATGTGTACAATTGAGGAATAGATTAAAACTAAAACAGGAAGTAAAGTAAATGTTCATAGCTGAGCACGATTGGGATAGCAGTGTTCTAATTTCCTATAAGAAGAGGTGGACTGTGATCATGTGCATTTATTAACATTCTATGATGTCATTTTGTTATGCCATAAACTCCCTACCAAGACTACCAGCATTTCTGTTGAAAATACAAGCGTGAAAGCACGTTACTGGATTCGCCATTATCTTAATTTATAAGCCGAAGTTAAAAGGTTGTTGAAGATTAGGAAATACCACCTGTCTATAAGACGGGTTTGGGCTTTGAATTATAAAGGGGTTTGTTTTTTTTTTTTTTTTCGGTTCTTCAATTTGATTCGGGGTGGCTTGCACCAACCGGTTTAAGTTTCATTGAAGATATGTAGGACTTTATTGAAAATAAAGTAATTGTCAACAAATTATTTGAATCAAGTGATTAAATTATTGAATGAGAAATAATAATTTATTATATATTAAATTTTAATATACCTATCATATTTAAGCTCGTTCTTTTGAACTTATAGATTTTTAGTTATAAGAATTTTAATAAACTATCAAAAAATTATTTGATTAAAAAATTTTAATAATAAAAAAATCATCAATTAACTTTTCATTTCTCTCGAATAAAAAAAGAGAAAATGAATCAACTCCAGTTAGATTTTAATTGCCACGAGACCAAGAGGTTTTTCGAGATCATAAGCATCCTAATTAAGCCACAGATTTTAAAAGTATATGTTAGAAAAAAAAAAAGAAAAGAGTGGCGGCACTTTTACGGTGTCAAAATCGAAAAGCCTGATTGGATGCTAGATGAGGTGTAGCTTTCGTCACTCACTCGCTAGCCCCTACAACATTTTTGTTCGACGAAATAAAGGTAGAATAAATTTTTTTTTTTTTTAAAAATTGTATTCTATCAGCAGCATGTTTCCAAGTTAAATTTGATAGTTTCAATCGGCAGCCAATTGATTGTAGGAAAATACTTGTGATCGATACTCGGATCTCAGTTCCAATTTCTTAATCGATGCCTCAATCTAAACCATTGACCCATTTCAATAGATTAATCGATCACAACAAAGTCATTAATTACAACTACCAAGACTAATTAAAAATAGGTCCCACGTCTCCACGACTTCAAACAATCGGGTTACCAAAGTAATAGGGCTTTAGTTTGATTGTTAGTCGATAACAATTAACAAGACACCCTGATTACTGGGAGGTGGCCTAACACTGACCATCTCTCTTTATAAAATGTCTCTTGGTCCATTTCCCTTTCAATTTGAACAATAATCTTTTTGGGTAATGCGAGGGATACCCAGATTTTAATAAGACTTTATACTAAACGGTACTACAATAATCTTGTTTCATATATGGACTTCAGTACCTACTACGATGTGTGCTTGATTGTACAGTTTCATCGCGTCATTGGGTATCAAAATTTTAGTATAATTTTTAAACCTCTAACATAACGCAATATTCTAACTAGCGTTACTCTTTGCGTGATAAAATATATTAAGTAACACGTATGTTGGCAAGATTTCTTTATATGTAAAGCAATTTTCTTTTTCGCCTTTCCTTTTCACATCCATAAAAATATTATGGTGCTATGGCCCAGCTGGTCAAACAATGGCCGGAGATGTACAACCCAAACCTTATTTTCAAATACCCAACACCATGCCTAATCTAACTAGTTGACCCGTTTCAATAGAGTATTCGCAAGTTGGCCTAAAACGTCTCTGCTTAGCCCTAACAAGACTTTAAAAAAAAAAAAAAATGGTGATGTCTTCATAAACCCAATAAATACGTGGACCACCATGCCCGTCCCTCCAAAATTCGAGTTTTCTAAACATTTTGCCTTTGCCCAAGACTTGGAACAAGTGGTTGTTTTGGGTTTAAAATTTGGGGTCAAAGGGCTGCTATTCTGTGTATTACCATTGAAAAGAAGTGCCAAAACCAAATTGAATCAAAGGGCTGCTATTCTGTGTATTACCATTGACCAAGAACCTTTATACCTAACCACTTAAGTAAGACCTAAATTATAATAATGGATTGCTGTGTTTAAGAAACCTAATACCTCTTACTTTCAACAAAAAAAAAAAAAACCTAATAAAATAATAATAATAATAAAAAAAACCCATGTTCCCTCTAGCCCTCTACAGTTTTTTTTTTCTTCTTTTTAATGATAATAGCAAAATAACGGAACAACAAATTCAGTAAAGAAACTAAAGAAATATTGTTGAGGTTGAAGATTCTTTCTATTATACTGGGGAGTAGATCCGTTTTATTCTGCTCCTATTTGTGAGGTGAGAACTCAATTAGCTCCAATCATATATAGACCTTTTGGGTTGTCCTCTCTCTCTCTCTCTCTCTCTTCATCGATATATATATATATATATATATATAGACCATTGGGTGATGCCGACTGATTTTACTAGGTATCGAAACTTTTAACTTTTGAGACAATTTAATTACTATGGAGTTATATTGAGAAATAAAATAAATTGCTATAACATATAAAATAATAATTAGATGTGGGAGATAACAAAACAAAAAAAATAGGGCTATACAACTACGCTCATTTTTTTAGACGTGTTGATTATTCGCAATCCGACATTTTTGCCGTATATAGCATCGTTAACGTAATTGCTAGTTTATAGAATTTACCATGCAACTTAACAGAAATCGTAGACATTGTGCTACAACAGATTGTGTTCTGATATAAAATCGTACATCATAAATCGGCTTGAACACTATAATTGTTAGTTCGATCCTTCGATTCACAAATCCAAGACGTTCACGCCGTGGCTGGAACAATTACAAGGAATCATTTCCATCCAGTTTGACCTCGAAAACTGAACTTTAGCCGACAATCGAGGCATCACCGAATACACTTTGTCATCTGGATTGGCCGTGGGTTGAAATTCCTAATATTTTAAGGCAGGAAGCTCTTCAGTAGCAGGGATGGCCACAGTGAAATGCAGGCCCCCGAGAAGCTATCCGTATCCATAAAAAAAAAAATCATGGTCTCGTACATGCTAATACATGATTTGCAATAACATGCTCCAATAATTTCCAGATTCTCATGGGACAGTCGCTGGGATACTTAATCCGACAGTCACATAATTGTATTAAAATGAATAAATAAATTTAAGACTGAATTTAAAATGAACGATGTTTGTTGAGCAGATCGAGACCAATTATTAGAGGTCATAGAACTCAGATCCCAATAACGCATGGGGTTGCGAGAGAGTTGAAAATAAAGATTGAGTTAGAATCCAAATGAAAACTTGAATTTTTTTTTTCTTCATCAATTATAATTAATTAATTTTGACAAAAGGCATAGTGTTAGACTATCACAGCATAAAGATGTAGTATGGACCTTGGTTTTCTGTTTTATGTACCATAGCGCCTGAAATTCGGAATGAGCCTGTAGAGCATGTTATGACTATGTTATTTCAATATTTTGCTAACAATTTCTTTTTGTTCCATTTACTGATTCAACGTCATGGTCGAATCCTGAAAACATGATTCGCAGTGAAGGAACATTTTGCAACGAATACGATGGTTTATGGACGGATTATGCAACCAAAAAACAAAAAAAAAAAATGTAAAGTGGGTAAAGAATTTCCCTAACTGGACTGATTGTCCTCAGACAGCAGGAATGCCTAGAAGTCCTGGTACGCCGGTTGACATGATTGGTGGCATGCCATGCATGGCACGATTGTAGCAAGTGCAAACTTTCTAAGATAAGGACAACGACATGCCATGTGTGAACGACAGACGTTGAGATGAGACAAGAAATGGGAAATGATACCTAGCTAGAACGATGGCCGCTGTATGTGCAACTTGTTGAGACTTCGAAAGTCGTTATTCTCTGTGGTTGAAGATGCTGTAAATGACGGATAATTCTTCGATAAATTCAAAGGCTAATTACATAAAATCATTTTGTGGTCAACAATTAATGCGTTGAATGCCAGGCTTTAGAAAAAAAACCGACTGAGGTGGTCCCAGTAACGTGAGGAACTAACGGTAAAAGTTTGAAACAATTTCGATAGCCTTATAGGCCCTTTGGGGAAACGACATTAAGAGAGCAATGTCCATAACCCAGCTATATACGTGGTATAATATATACTAATGTTGAAAGTTGCATTACCCCGATTTGCGACTCGATTCAGTATGTCTGGTTTGCATGGCACCATGGTAATTGTGTGCTCGCAATCCTTTAAACTCTTTGTTATAAGGCTGTCTGTACCAACAATGAAATGCCAGACTATATTTGACTATTACTATCAGACTAGTAATGTGACTCAAAAATTATGCTTGGTGGAAGATAAACTCAATATATGTACATCTTTATCTATGAAAGAGAAACTAATTGGAGAAATTTGAGGTTCCTTAAATTAACATAAAACGTGGGTATTAATTCCGTTATATAAAAGAGAAAAAAAAAGAAGAAAGTGCATCTATTGCTTTGTGCGTCTAATCTACATTTGTTCAACTATGAGTTTACTTTTATTTAGTTGCTGAAATCTTGGGTTTGCTTTGTAATTAATTCAGTAACAGTGACTTCTGATCGATATTGGTTGTTTAGACATGATGGGTGACTTAAATATATGATGTTTAACTGTAACTAATCCTAACCGAATCTTTCAAATTAATATTATAGCAATCACATTTATAAATTATTAGACTGTACACGCACACCAACAAGGTCAATGGCATGAGCAACAATGTCTAATCACTCCGTGTAAAGCAGGCTTATTGACCGGGAACTACACAACGATACAATAAAAGGCTGGCTAGCTGCATCAATATCATATCATCCATCGTTGACACTGACGCTCGAGAACTCACCGGCCCCCAGATCTGAGCCGCTAATTGTATATTAATTACCAGCTCAAACTTTGACTGTTAGCAAACGCGAAGTCATTTCTCTACCAAGCTTCAGAGATAGCGTATTAATTAATCTCGGGTCACCTAAAGAAAAAAACAAAAAAAACTCACTTTAACTTTTAGTTTCAAGTATAAAACTCAATCCTTAATTCTTAAAACACACACACACACACACACACACAGACAAAAAAAAAAAAAGGTATTCATTAATTATTATATATGGCTCTCTCTCTCTCTCTCCCTCTCTCTCTCTCTCTCTTTTTTTTTTCATTTTTTCTCTTTTTATTGCATATTAGAATCAAGTGATATTATTAGTCAGATTGTTATTCCCTACTATTCCTTCGACGTGGAACGAGCTGCTTAGAGCCTGAACTTAGGACTAACTAATTAAGCCAAACTTTGCCGTTCTTGATATACCATATTATCTGAGAAAAATTGCTAGATGAACTTGGTTTTCTCTTGTAAAAAACCTCACACAACCTTAAACAAGTTTGAAAACAGTTTCATCCATTGGATTCATAGATTTATACTATACCACGTTCACTTAAAATTAAAATATCTATCACTAATACGTGAATTTGTACACATCGAAAAAAAATAATAATAGTGAACTTGTTTACATGGATATAAGAAATAAACACAGTAAAAAATCGTATATAAAAGATTATGAATACAATTAAATTGTATAACTCACACATCAAATGAAGTATTAATTTCATTTTGTTTAATATCTTTTTATTCTTGTGCCTGTTCAATTCCTGTGATTGCAAATCTTTTCCAAGACTAATACATCAATATATTATAGTTTTGCTCAGCTGGGTCTTACCTGTGAAACTTTGAAGTTGAATATTCTTTTATATGTACGCTTACTCTATTGTAAATAATTTTTTTTTTTATAAAAAAAGTCGCGGAAAGGAGTCGGGTGTTGACATTTTGTGTGTGTCTGCGTAATAGCCGGATAGGTGTGCACTAGGATTTGGATATGTTTATACCAAGTCAGGTGGGTTTAGGGCCTAATATAAGGTGTACAATGGAGATGGCAAACTTGCACAAGCTATAGCTAAAGAAAGAAAGCAAGGAGATCTATCTCTTAAACATTCAAAGGGTGCTCTTCAACTGCCTAGCTCTGGTGCAGTGCAGCCATGAAAGAGGCGGTTGTGGAGCTCATAAGCCAAGCTAGAGATGGGTGTGGTCAAGATCATAAAAAGGTATTGTCTACGTCTCCATCCTTTCTTTTGAACTTGCTTGATCATATATTTGCTCTCATGTGGTCCAAATATTGCATAAAAATTGCATATTCTCTTGCAAAATGGCAGATTTTTTTTGTTCCTAGAGATGAAATATGGTTATGGACGCGAGCTGCATATTTTCATGTTGGAATTATGATCCATACAGGATCCCAATTACCACAGTGAAAGGGTCCTTTACTTTGTTTGTATCTCAACGAAAAATTAAAGATAAACTTGAGGACTGGCTGGGACTGGGATTTCGTGCCGTCAAATGGCTTGGAACAATTGACCAATATCGTTCTGATGCTTAATTATTAGGTTGGATTCATGGGAAAATTGCATGATAATGGAATGAAGCCATCTTCATCTTCATCCAACAACGAGGGTTCAAGCAACAGCAAAGAGGTAAATAAAAGAGGAGTTTTTCTACATAAAAAAATATTCCTTTAAAACATCCTTTTTGAGAAAAAGAATAAGAAAAAAGAGGTGTCCTCCTTAAGAAACTTGTGTAATTGTTTGTTTAATTTAGGAGGATGTACTTGAATCCGCCAAAGCTGAGATGGGTGAGGTAAGGCAAGAAAATGAAAGATTAAAGATGATGCTGAAACGGATCGAGAGAGATTACAAGTCTCTCCAAATGCGCTTCTTTGACATTCTTCAGCACGAAAATTCCAAGAATTCTGCAGATTTAGCACCAACCCACGATGAAAATGAAACCGAAGAACCAGAACTTGTCTCACTTTGTCTTGGAAGAAGTCCTATCGAGCCTAAAAGAGACGATAAGTCTAGCAACTCCAGCAAAACTAGAGAAGATGGAGAAGAGTTGAAGGCCGGCCTCACTCTTGGTTTGGATCCCAAATCTCACTTCTTGGCGGAGCCTGTGTCGAATCCAGTACCTGAGGATAGTTTAGAAGGAGTGAAGGAGGCGGAGGAACCAGGAGAAGCATGGCCACCAAGTAAGATTCAAAAGAGAAATGCAGATGATGAGGTTGCACAACAAAGCCATGCGAAGAAAGCTAGGGTTTGTGTAAGAGCTAGATGCGAGGCACCAACGGTTAGTACTTGATATGATCAATTTAAAAAGTTCTCATTAATTCACACACGTTGGAATCGGAGGGTTTAGTCTAAAGAAAATTTGTTAATTAACAATTGTATGTGGCATTGACCAAGCAGATGAACGATGGATGCCAATGGAGGAAATACGGACAGAAAATTGCCAAAGGAAATCCATGCCCACGAGCATACTATCGTTGCACCGTTGCTCCAGCATGTCCCGTAAGAAAACAGGTAATGTAGACTTGTTTGCAATTCGTAAGGCTGCTATAATGATTAATTTTTTGTATTTTTATTTTAATTTTACGAATAATTGAATTGAATATTTTGAATTGATATTCTTAAATATATAAAAAAAATTGAAATTTATAATTAAATTACTTATATATAATTTTTTAAGTGAAAGTTTAGGATCATAATAAAAATTTTTTTCACACTGTTAATGGTAATTATATTTATTGCAATATGGATGATTATAATGTCTTCCAAAAAATACGTTCTCAATGTTTTGTATCGGAAAGTGTAACAATGTAACTAGGGTGGTACTGAAAAGATAAGTTCATAACATTACCACTTGACTTTAGGTGCAAAGATGTGCTGATGATATGTCCATCTTGATCACTACCTATGAGGGTACCCACAACCATCCACTCCCACTTTCAGCCACGGCCATGGCTTCCACTACGTCAGCGGCTGCTTCCATGTTATTGTCTGGCTCTTCAGCCTCTCAGCCAGGACTCAGTGCCCTTGCCACCACGACTTCTGCGACCGATCTCAACGGATTAAACTTCAGCCTGTATGACAGTTCCAGAACAAGGCAATTCTACTTACCGAATGCTTCCTCGTCAATGTTCCCAACAATTACTCTGGACCTCACTGCCTCTCCACCCACGTCATCTACTCCTTTCAATAGGCTCCCCTTAGGCTTCACTTCAACATCCAGATTAATCTCTCCAACAAGTCTCAACTTTGCATCCAAGGAATTCAACATTCTGCCGACAGTTTGGGGGAATTCAAATGGTATCCAAAGTTATAGCACATCACCTTATAGTCAAACAAGCATGGGATCATTTGGTCTGGGAAAACATCACCAAGAACACCAACAATATCAGCAGCAGCAAACAGACATTGAAAAGAGCCTTCAGGGTCAGGCTGCAGCTTCTCAGCTGGCATTGACAGAAACCTTAACCAAGGCAATAACATCGGACCCGAGTTTCAGAACTGTAATAGCAGCAGCCCTTTCATCAATGATGGGAGCTGGAACAGGAAGCTCCACCAGTTGTGGAAACCAGGGGCCAAGAGAGAGCTTTGGCCAGAATTTGAAGTTGGGTGAGCCTAACAACCAGACCATTACTACTAATCCATTGACCAAGAATGGGAAAGCATGTGCATCGACCTACTTCAGCGGCTTGTCGTCTTCTTCTACTTCTCAGGCAGGAAGTTCGCTCAAATTCCAACCTCCATTGCCAATTTCTACCATCAACAGTGCCTTTTTGTCTACTAATAACAAGGAACGGAAGAGCTAGCTAGCAACAAAGTGTACAATAATTAGCTCTTTTTGGATTTGATGCCTTGTTTGCCAATAAGAATTCGCGAAGCTGATCTAATCAGAGTATATAAATCAATTTCTTTCACTGTAGACATGCATATTTACAGTTGTTGTAAGCAATGCAGGGATTATCAGTTTTGCACTGTATTTCAGGAGATCATTATAATTATTTTTTTCCTTTAGTTCTCCTTGTGGCTTTGATTAAAAGGGAAATCTGTTACTATATATATATATATATATAGTATGAACTGAGAATTTCTCTTTAGTTTGGTGTAAAGTGGAAACATACTATATATATATATATATATCTGTTTTTTCCTTTTCCCATTGTTTTGAGCACTAGTTTACTAACAACTAAGATAAATTAGAAAAATTTTCTTGAGAAAACGTCTCCATTTTTTTTTTATAAGTTGGAATAGACATTAAAAAGTTACTTCATATAATTTTGTAAGCTTCATTCATGTATGAAAAGAGTTGTTCATCATAAATATATTTTCTATTTCTATATTCTATCTCTAAAAAAGGTGGCCTTTTCATTTCAATGGCGGTTTCTGCATTTTTCATAGAAAAATGAAATAAGAAATGGAGATGGAAGACGAAAATGGAGGGGCAAAAAAGATACTTTGAAAGTAAACGCTCTTTTCTTCCCCTTTTTTTTTTTTTTTCTTCTTTTTGTTTTTTAACGAACCAAAGTAAAAAACTCTTGGAATGTCCCGTGTTTATTTCTTTGCCTACAGTTAACTTGTACCGATATTTATAATTTCATTTATAAATTTTAATTTCATCTTAAAATCAAAATGACCGAGAGAAGCTGTGTGTGCTAAGTTTGATCTCCATAATCATGGATCCGAGCGGTGCATGTGCCTGGAGGCAGCTCTATAACGCGTGGAAATAGTTACAGTGTCCCTTATCTCGAATTTAGGCATTGGCCCATGGGCTTAGTTTTTATATGGGCCCTCATTGACCCAAATTTATCTCGCCCTACATTCAAGCAGTCTCAAGAGGCTTCTATGGTCTAGGCCCATAGACCACCGCCCCAGAAATGCCATTCTTCTCAGCCCTTTTCATCAGATATGTCGGACAGCCAACGTCTCGGTAAGCCGAGATAGCCCCCCATAAGCGACGCGTCGCAGTCTGCGGGCGAGGGAAATCTCCATAAATGCCCCAGCCATGCAGTTGTACACTGGTGGCAGCCTCAACAACGTGAATGGAAAAGGTGGAGCGGTGTACAAGGCCAATGCTGGTGTGTGCTTGGAGCCTCAATGGTATCCTGACTTCGTTAACCACCCCGAGTGGCCTCAATCTATCGTCATGCCAGGAAAGAACCGTCTACAAGTTCTCAAACTGGTTTAAAAGCTTAAGAGGCAAGTGGGTTTGACCCATAGCTCTTGTATTCGAGCATGTAATCTAGGAAAATCTCTGTTCCTTTTGTGTAAAGCAATTGAATTTGAAGAAATCAATTCGTGATTTTTTAAATAAACATCTAAGATGGACTAGTCTTGAATTTTCTCCCAGCTACATCGATCAAAGTATTGTAGAAAAAATGATCAATCCCACTAAAAATTGGCGAGTAAATGATTCCATCCATTTTCATTGGATTGGAAGCAAAAATCCAATCCAAGAGCAGAGATCTGTGGAGAAGATTTTTGTCTTGCAAGCCTTCTCTTGATAACATTCCACATGAGCAAACCAAAATGAAAATCAAACGAGTAGCAGGCCACCACTCGGCATGGATAGAGCGAGCCTTGTTTCTCGAGAGATTTCAGAAGACAAAGTGTGAGTCAAAGCCTAAAATTAAAATTTCTTCTGCCATTCAGTAAAATGAAGTTAGTTTGAATTTTGGTTAGGTGACGTGGGCAAATTTCCTCCTTTTCCCCTTTTGTTCGTATTACTGATTCTACTCAAGGATCTTGCAAAGATTAATTCCAGTCAAAGATCTTGACTAGAATATATTAATTCCTCAATAATTTCCAAGGAAAAGGCAGTACCGATTTGCAAAATGTCTGTTCTCGCATGTAAGTTTGCATTTAAAAACGATGCTTTCTACAGGAAGATCCATTTTTTATTCAATTCATCGATCAACTTTCCATCTGACATCTCTATTGGATTCAAAAATTCTCAACATATTTTTAACTCTGGCAAGAGCATCGATTTATTGAGACAATGAAATTTGCATTAGAGTGTCAGGCACGGAATGATTGAACGTGTTAGACACTTTGCACATCCACTAAACCTAGCGTGGGGCTTGGTTATTGAACTTGACAGATCCTTTCAATACACCGTTGCAAGATTTGACCCACAAACATTTTGATTTAGTACCCGCGCTTTGATTATATATTATACTGCTAGTCTAAACGCGGTTTCCATCATTTCTACTCGTATTTTTTATATATGTACTGTCTGCTGGCGATTAACCGGAAGAATCCAGGAAATTGAGCACAGCATTGCCGTCCAAACACAATTGAAAAAACAACTATTGGAAAGCAACTCCTTAGGTCCACCTGGATCAGCAGGCATGACATTATAGGTTTTGTATATGACTGGAGTTTTGATAGCGTTACAGGCAAGGACACGACGGTTGACTCATTGACTGGAAGAACAATAGTGCAGTACTACTAGTAGTGCCGGTATTTCGTGAGGCACGAGAGCTATCAACTTGTTTTAAGCCATTAACCTAAAACCTCATCCCGATAATAAGCTTATTACTGCCGAACCCATCATGGCATTCTCTATCACCACTCCCACTGAGATTTTAGCTTGGACTACCTTCGTTTGCACTTGTGTGATTATTAATCCTTGTCCAAGCGTGACAATTTTGTCAGCTACCGCGTTTGAATCATCATCGTTAAGGCAAGAAGCACAGGCTGTGCTCGCTAGTGGGTGGTGGAGCTCTTGGATCGAAGAGTTTCTCAAGACCAACAATAGCTCTGGCAATGTTAACGACACAGGAAGCCATTGCGGGTGGCCGGGTATAACTTGCAATGATGTTGGAAGCATCACGCGGTTAGATCCAAGTCCGTATGTGATCACACCCGTGGCATCTAACTTTCGGAGAATGAATTTTTCCTGCTTTCCAAACCTGTCTCGGCTTGATTTAAGCGACCATGGAATTACTGGAGAAATCCCGCATCAGATTGGAGCTCTGACGAAACTCGAGTTCCTCGACCTGTCCGATAATTATTTAACAGGTGAGCTGCCATTATCTCTATTCAATGCCACCAATTTGATTGAATTATACCTTGCACGGAATCTGATTAACGGTTCCATTCCCTCACGCCTGAAGAACCCGAAGGCTTTGATGTGGTTAGATCTCCGTCATAACAAGCTCACCGGACCAATTCCTTTGTTTATAGGCGAATTAATCAATTTTAAGGACCTTTCACTTGGTTCAAATCATTTTGCAGGTCCCATACCAAAAGTGGTTGGAAATCTGACTGCGCTGACTTATTTTGTCCTCTCCGATAACAGAATTTCTGGCAAAATCCCGACTGAAATAGGTAAGCTCCTTCGTCTTGGGTACTTAAACCTCTCCGTAAACAAATTGGATGGATCCATTCCTTCTGAAGTTATGACTTTGGGGTATAGGACATTAAATTACCTGGACCTA
>CM034046.1:1121807-1135142 GCA_019804595.1 Bruguiera parviflora
GCATGGAATATCACTGCAGCATCTGATGAATCAGGAAATATATAGGGCGGACCAAAACTAGAAAGAAAATGTTGGAGCAAAGTTGCATGAAAACTATAAATATGTGATAAGTGGTCGTGCTATATATATAATTAAGTAAAAAGGAAGTTATAAAGTTGTGCATTTTCGTTTATTGTAGCAAAATAACCAACAAAGCACTCCCCCTGGTAAGCCTTCAAATGGCAAAATTACCATCCACGGTCACTTTTTGCCCTCAATTGATTTAACTTTTCTTGATGCAAAATAAAATAAAATAAAGTCATCGCCGGTTGCTCTATTGCTAGCAAGTGAATTTTTCTAGCGGCCAAATTTTGATGAGCAAATCTTCAGAAAAGATTTTTCTCCGAAGCTTGCAAGAACAGTTTTGTCTATGGTGTCCTGCTTACTCTAAGATTTACTTTTGAGGAATTAGATTGGGATTCTCGTGAAGTTGCATCCAGCATTTCAGAGACGAGGCATGTATTGGAGAGGCTTTTGGAGTTGGTTTTGCGCATAACTGCATTAGCACTTTGGGTCGTTTCTGCAGATGCTTGGTATCTACCCGACATGGATGAAATGGTTGGTGATGATGCTTATACGATGGACGGAGTGGATGTGGTACAACCTTGCTCAGAGAATGAAGGAATTAATTTCAAACGTGCACAACATAACAGACCAGAACAGATTGTTATGGTCGGCTTTTGGCTGGGAATGAAAGAGATACTTTGCTTATTTGTTGCTCAGTTAGTCTTTGCTCATTGGCATTAAATAAATTTTAAGATCATCATTTTGTCAATATGCCAATATCCTGTTGAAGCATTTCAAGGTATAACATGGTTTTTCATGGTTGATACTACATATTTCTATTATAAGTAGCAGTGTAGTTTCTTATAAGTTGGGGCTGGATAGATTTCTATAATGTTTGTGACCATAAGCTAACAATGATTTTTTCCCATTTTTCAGGAGAGTCTTCTTTTAGGAACCATCATAAGGATAATTCCTTTGCAAATTGATAATTGCTCTGTTTCATTAAAGCTCAACATTCCCGTTTCAAATGCTGCTAATGTATTGATGCCAAGAATGCCTAATGTTGTGCTTGATTTGAGGCAACTTGGGCGTGTTGGGAACCACTTCCTGGAAGTCCCTCTAAAGATGAAGCATAATGGAGCAATTGATAAGACAAGGGCTGGATTCACAGCTCTT
This sequence comes from Bruguiera parviflora, assembly GCA_019804595.1. NCBI lineage: Eukaryota > Viridiplantae > Streptophyta > Magnoliopsida > Malpighiales > Rhizophoraceae > Bruguiera > Bruguiera parviflora. The sequence continues at coordinate 1,123,029 of CM034046.1, forward strand.
TGTAATCGTTTACTTTGCTCTAATGATCCAGGGTATATTTCCATCTAGTCCCTTTCCTCGTTTCATGTTTGTTTTCTATCCATTTTATTGGTTAATTATCTCTCTAGCATGTGACTTGGAGGTCACAGGTTTGAGTTATGGAAGCAGCTGCTTTATGAAAATAAAGATAAGGCTGCTTACATCTCAATATTTTACCCTTCCCAGGACCCTATAGTGTGGGAGCCTAATTAGGGTTGGCAATAAAGAACATAACATATTGCATATTCCTGCTTGTAATCATTTTCTTGGGTTCAAATCTGCTATCTCATTCTTATATCTAGATCTTAAGCTCCCAGTACTATTTTTTTGTTATATGCATTTTCCATGAGTGGATGTCAAAGTTCAATAGAGTGACACATTCAGAGGCAAATGTTTCCTTTTCTTGTTTCTGAACCTCGCTGGGTCCCAAAATTGTGATGGGAAAGGATCATCCAGGGATTTAACTTTGATTGTGCCTCCTAGGCATCTTGGATGTTGTCACTTTTTAGATGTAACATGGTATACGGAGGAAGTGGAAAGACTTTAAATCTGTCTTTACGGCCTCCCTAAACATATTGGGTTTTGACCCCTTCTAGAGATAATTGTGCTTAAAGGACAATTCATTGCATAGCAGTTTGAATTTAAGAACTTAAATGTGTGTGTCATGTTTAGTACTGTTTGGGGGCTCTGGTGAGAGTAGCTATCTTACCGTGGATTCACATGAGCATTTTCCAAGTGCAAACGCCTATTCCAGATCAAGAGATCCTGTTAGTATGTATGCTCACCAAGCGCTGGAAGTATGGTTCACTTGCATTAAGCTGCTAGAGGATGAAGACGATGAGATAAGACAAAGGCTTGCGGTGGATGTCCAGAAATGCTTTTCTTATGGAGGATCTAAGAGTGACTGTGATGCTGCAGGAGTCCCTACTCAGGTGGAGAAAGTGATTGAGTTGAGTTTTGCGCATCTGTCTTCTACGTTTGGTCACTGGATATATTACTTTGAGTACCTTTCACAATGGGTTCGAAATGCAGCAAACTATGTGGCGTCCAAAGGTGACCTTGTGAGACGGGTTTTCGACAAGGAAATTGATAATCACCACGAAGAGAAGCTTTTGCTCAGTCAATTATGCTGCTACCATTTGGAGAAGCTTCCAGTTTCAAGGTCATGTTCCGGTGATAAGCCGAGCAGAGCTGAGTTCAGGAATTATCTATACCGTTGGAGGACGAAATTTCGCAACCAATTGATGTCATTTGCTAAGGACCACGTGGAGGTACTGGGAGAAGCCGACTGGATAGGTGGTGTGGGCAACCATAAGGATGCTTTTCTACCGCTATATGCAAATTTGCTTGGTTTCTATGCCCTATCAAAGTGCATTTTCAACGTGGAAATTGATGACGGGGCGCGGCTACTATTCGATGTCATTGAACTTGGTAGAACTATCAATCCCTTTCTCAAGAACCCTTTAATTTGTAACCTCTATTTCTTAGTTGTAAAATCACATGAAAAGATGGTCGGCGCTACCTCTGACCAATTGATATGTCCACCCATAGACGACTCGCTTCGGGATGGTTTTGATCCATATTTTCTTCTTATGTGGCGTAGAACTTGTAATATTGTTGCATAATTAGCTTTGTGAAGCTTAATCTTTGGTTAAAGCTTAATAATTTTTTTTAATCATTCTCATTAATTAAAAGTACATATCAATACCAAATTGAATTTATATTAGTATTTTTAATAAAAATATCATAAAGTCATGCATAAATAGTTTAATTTTAAATTTAAGTATATTTAAAAATGACAAAATTTATATAAATATATCTATTTTGTACTTTATATTATATTAATATTTTATATATTATATAAAATATATTATATATAATATAAAAATTAATCATATTTATTTAAATTTATTATTTTTTAATCTACTTAATTCAAGTTATAAAAAGGTATATATTTAAAGATAGAATAAGGACTTAATTGCAGTCATTGGATCTGATCAATCCTCCAGAACGATGTCGCACAAGACACTCGTCCAAGGCCCCTGTCCGACACGGGCTGTGTTCACCCACACACCATGCACTGTGGACAAAATGGTGTGTGTCCATATGGCTCCACCAAGGCCGAAGGGTTAGGCAACTCGCATCGCATGCATATCTTCTCCTTGGCATTGCCCGGCAACCTCTGACATCAATAACACAGAAGTGCCATGAGAAGAGAAGAATCCTTATTGGATGGACAAGTGTACATAAAGTAATAGAAAAGAGCTTGACACAAGAACAAAATGGCAGAAAAGTTTTTGTCAGACAGCATAAGTTCTCATTTATGGCATCTCCAAAAAGAGAGATACCCCGGCAGGAATTTGCAAAAGGCCACTCAGGTAAACCAAAAAAGAAGACGAAACTCCACCCCACCAACCCAAAAAAGCGAAGCCCAAAGCCCAAAACAAACCTCCAACTTTCTGCTGTACAGCTATAACCTGAAAACAAAAACTAAGATAGACCCAGCCCCCGGAAACCAGCATTCAAAAAATAGCATAGTCCTGAAGCCCCGGAAACGTACGCCCTCATGGTTTCGCTGTCTGCTCCTTTCGTACCACTCACCAGCTCCGCAGTTGAAACTTGCTAACCTTAACAGACACTGAAAACATCTCCCTTGCTCTTGACTAATAGACTTTTTTAGAATTTTTCTTTATGAAAAATTCATATTTCTATAAGAAATAATTTTTTCTTTACATGAATAACAATACACAGATTATAATAAAATTGACGTACCGTTTTCCATGATATCGAGATTTTGTTGCAGATATAAGAATCGTCCTCCAATTTGTTCTTGAAAAGTTTTTCTTTTTTCTCTTTTCTCCTACTCTTCCCTTTACTGCCTTTCGTTTTCTCTGATGGTGGAGAGAAAGAAAAGATCTGTAATGACAAATGTTACCCTCTTTTCTGAGAGAGTTGTTCTTAATTAGGGACTACCCCTCCTTTTGGATAGCAGTTATCCTTCCTGTAACAGTTATCTTTTCCTGTAACAGTCATCGTTGAATAGGGAGAGTGGAGCGATTTTAAATCCAATGACCTAAATTACCATCATGTCCAACCGACCATCATATTAGACCTTTTATATTGGGTCATACTTTAAATAACATGGGTCACTCATGTTAATTAATTTAACAATCTCCCACTTGGTCTATGTTATGACTTGATGAATCAATAACAAATAAGTGTGCACAATCCTTAAAGATCATCAAACTATAATACTTGATTGAATTAAAATGATTGGATCATGGCAGTCACATATCTTTTAGCGACATGATTCCTTCCATGTATTACATAATCATTATAATTCATAATAGTCCAACCGATGAACATTGAAACTTTAATTGTCATTTTCAAATATGTTATTAGTTATCTCACAAACCATAACTGTATACAACCAAATGGAGATAACAGAGCGCAAGCAAAACCATAGTTTTAATTGAATTCATAAGTGTCACAATGATATGAGCAGTACAAGACATTGACTTTCAAGAGAATGTGGACCTGTCCAAAATGTCCATCCATTCAACATGTCCAGTAAATGTTTTTGGTGGCAAACCTTTAGTTAATGGATCCGCTATCATCAATTCAGTACCAATATACTCAATAGACACTCTTTGGTTTTGTACTTCTTCCTTAACAGATAGGTATTTCAAATCCATATATTTCGCACCTTTAGAGTACCTATCATTCTTAGAGAAGAAAATAGCTGCAGAATTATCACAATAAATTCTTAACGGCCTTTCTATATTGTCGACTAAATCAAGTCTTAAGACAAAATTTCGCAACCATAATACATGAACAGTAGCCTCAAAGCATGCTACAAATTCAGCTTCTATAGTGGAAGTAGCAATGACAGACTGCTTCCCATTTTTCCATAAAACTGCTCCTCCAGCCAACAGAAACATGTAACCATATGTAGACTTCCTCGAGTCTACACATCCAGCATAATCTGAATCCGAGTAGCCTACTACTTCAAGATGACTTGATCTTTTATAAGTAAGCATATAATCCTTAGAGCCTTGTAAGTACCTAAGTACTTTTTTTCCAGCTTTCCAATGATCTATTCCAGGATTACTTTGATATCGGCCTAACATTCCAACAGTGAAACTAATATCTGGCCGAGTACATGTTTGAGCATACATCAAACTTCCAACCAGCGATGCATAGGGAATGAATTCCATTGATTTTCATTCCAAATCATTCTTTGGACATTGCAATTCGCTGAACTTGTCCCCTTTCTGAATTGGAACTATTCCTGTAGAGCAATTTTCCATTCTAAATCTCTTTAATACTTTATTGATATAGCCTCTCTGAGACAGTCCTAACAATTCTTGTGATCTATTACAGAATATTTCTATTCCTATCGCATAAAATGCCTCATTCATATCTTTCATTTCAAAAGTTTCAGAGAGAAATTTCATGACATTATGTAACAAACCCATATCATTAGCAGCCAAAAGAATATCATCGACATATAGGACTAATATAATAAACTTGCTCCCACTGACCTTCATATAGATACACCGATCAACGGTGTTCTCTACAAAACCATATGACATAATGGTATTATTGAACTTAATATACCATTGTCGAGAAGCTTGTTTCAGTCTATATATCGATTTCTTTAATTTACACACCAAATTTTCTTGCCTTGTGGTTATGAAACCTTTAGGTTGGTCCATATACACTTCCTTTTCTAAGTCGCCACTTAAAAAAGCTATCTTTACATCCATTTGGTGGAGCTCTAGGTCATTATGAGCCACCAAAGCCATAATAATTCTTAAGGAGTCTTTCTTAGAGATTAGAGAGAAAGTCTCCTTATAGTCAATACCATCCTTTTAAGTGTAACCTTTGGCAACAAGTCTGACTTTGTACCTTTCAATGTTACCTTTTGAGTCTCGCTTGGTCTTGAAGACCCATTTATAGCCAACTCGTTTTGATCTTTCAAGCAACTTTACTAGTTCCCAGACTTGATTTACATCCATCGATTTCAACTCTTCCTTCATGGCATTGAACCACTTTTCAGAATCATTACATTCTATGGCTTGTTTAAATGAGACTGGATCTTTATCAATGCTTAATTCAGATTCATGTTCAAGTGAGTAAACCGCATAATCATTCGATATAGTTGGCCTTTTCTGTCTTGTAGACCTCCGTAATGCCATTTCTTGTGGTATCACTTGCTCATTGGTAACCTGCACATTGTCACTCGGTTCATCTCTTATATATTCACTTTGTGTGTTTCGAATATCAATTTGTTGTCTTTATGTGTTGCGTAACTGTGATGCAACAAAAGGAACAACAACTTGAGTAGAAACACTGGGTGTGGGGATAACGACTTGAGTAGGAGTGCTCACTATGGATCTTTCATTTTGTAATTCTTTAATATCCACCTTTCATGATTCCCCACTCCTACTGAACTGACCATTTTCAATAAACCGAGCATTACTAGACTCAACTATTCTAGTACTATGGTTAGGACAGTAAAACCTATACCCTTTGGACTTTTCAGGATAGCCAATGAAGTAACCACTAATGGTTCTTGCATCAAGTTTTCTTTCATATGGATTATATATCCTTACTTCTGCTAAACAACCCTAAACATGAAGGTGTCTTAAACTGGGTTTCCTACCTATCCATAACTCATAAGGAGTTTTAGGGACAGCCTTACTAAGAACCCTGTTCAGTAGATATGCAGCAATTCTTAACGCATGCATCCACAAGGATAAAGGTATAGTATTGTAACTCAATATGCTCCTAACCATATCCATAAGTATGCGATTCCACCTTTCCGCTACACTATTCTGTTGTGGTGTACCAAGCATTGTATACTGTGCACATATGCCTCGACTTTCAAGAAGTTTTGCAAATGGATCAGGACATTGTCCACTTTCATTGAATTTACCATAATATTTACCACCTCTGTCTCACTTAATCACTTTCACTTTTCTATCTAACTGCCTTTCCACTTCATTAATAAACACCTCCAGGGTGTTTACTGAATGAGACTTTTCATGCAGTAGATATAAATAACAATATCGTGAGTAGTCATCTATAAATGTGATGAAATATTTCTCACCACCCTATGTTGAAATATCAAAAGGGCCACAAATATCAGTGTGTATCAATTCTAAAAGTTCACTGCATCTCATGGCTGGGTTTTTGGATATGTGTCTTGTTTGTTTCCCTTTTATACAATCAACACACACATTCCAATCAATAAAATCCAATTCAGGTAGGACATCACCTTTCAGCAACCTCAATATCCTTTCTTTGGATATATGACCCAATCTTTGATGTCATAAGAAAGCAGAACTATCATCATGCATATTACGTTTGTTACCCATACTATGCTCAATAAGAAATAGAGAATTAGCATACATAGCATCAAGATTGAAACGGTATAGATTATCAACCAAAGTACCAGATCCATAATAGTACGAATGTCTATACAATGAAAACGCACCATTTCCAATCTTAAGATTAAATTCTACTTCATCCAACTTTGCAACAAAAACTAAATTCCTAGCACATTCAGGAACATAAAGACATTTTTCTAGATCTAGGTGATACTTAGTGTCCAAGATCAATCTGTACGTCCCAATTCCTTCTATTTGTGCCTTCATTCTATTTCTTATATAAAGGAACTTCTCAGTTCCTGTTATGGGCTGGATTGAAAGGAATCCCTGCATAATATGTGACACATGAATAGTAGCTCCAGAGTTTAACCACCAAGTATTATTGGGTACTTCAATTACATTCGATTCAAAACATACTGATATACAGTACATACCTTTCTTTTTGAACCAAACCTTTCTTTTCAGGCAATCTATCTTGAAGTGACCCATCTTTTTGCAAAAGAAGCATTTCTGATCTTTTTGGATCTGACCTCCAGCGACTTTCATAGAGGCTTTATCCTTCTTCTTGTTCCTTTTATATGGTTTAGACTTGCTAGTGCTAGCATCATTATGAACGACAAGATGAATAGAGTGATCCTTCATCTTCTTTAATCTCCCTTCTTCTTGAACTAACATGGCCTTAATTTCTTGAAAGTTCCATTTCTCCTTGATAGTGTTATAATTCACTTGGAACTGACCAAATTCAAGAGACAGTGAGTTGATGATGAATTGAACCAAAAAGGATTCACTCACATCCATGCCCATTGTCTTCAACTTTGCTGCTAGATTAGCCATACTAGTCACATGATCATGAATGGGTTGTGACCAATCAAATTTCTTGGTCGTCAACTCACTCATCAGGCTTCCTACAATGGATTTATCAGCTATATCTGATTGAGAGTATTCCTTAATTCTCATCATAAATTCCCTTGCATTTTCCGTCTTAGGCATCGAGATCTTGACATTTTCAACTATCGTTATTCACATCAAATTCAAACTCAATCTATTAGACCGTTCCCAAGCCTCATGAAGAGACTTATCGGATTCTGTACTGGTCTCAGTAATGGTTGCTGGCTTTTTATCTGAGATGACTGTCGAGTCTAATCCCAAAACACCTAAATGAAACTGAATATGCTCAGACCATTCTGCATAATTCAGCCCATTGAATTTGATCATCATATTGCCTAAGGCGAAAATATTATTGGAAGCTGCAAATATGATCCAAATTCACACATTAATACTTTGAGTAAACTCTAATGGATTCAGATGCATACATTACAAACTTTGATTATGTATTTAAGTTTACCTTTGGGTGATCCTTAAATACATAATTTTAATCAATAATGATGCTAATTTAGATATATTTTGATAGATTAATCAATCACACTAGAGTTAATATGAATGTTATCTTTGGATATACAATTATATTTACCCAGTATGTCAATCAATCCCCTTTAGTGTTATTAATTATTGGCAATGATCCATCTTTGGATAATCTCCTAGCCTTATAATAAATAACTACAATTATTCATGTATAATATTTTATTAGTATCAAAATGAACAATTGAAATTCACAATTAAACATTCAAATCTTTTCAAGTTAGGCCACTTTGGTGACTAACAAACTTTCAAAATTTGATTTTTTATTCTATAAGAGTCGACACTGGCCAATATACAAGCAAACATTATTTCAGTAGCTGACTTACACTTAATACTGACAACCACCCATCGCCGGTCACATTTTTATCACCAAATTCTGCCAGCGAAGGATTTAATGGCTGGCGGGAATCCTTTAGCCGTCGCCAGGCCAACAACCCTTTTTTTTTTTTTTGTCTCGCCGGTGCACATTCACCGTTGGCAAATCTGCCGGCGAAGTGCCTTATGGCCGGCGGATTCCTTTAGCCGACCAATTCTGCCGGGCCAATTCCACCGGCCCTCTTTTTTTTATTATTTTTTTTATTTTTTTTACGACATGATATGAGTATTGTAACAAATTACAGTTTAGTATTCACAAAACAGGCTCTGATACCAATTGATAGACTTTTCTAGAATTTTTCTTTATGAAAAATTCATATTTCTATAAAATAGGATCTTTTCTTTACGTAAATACCAATACACAAACTATAATAAAATTGACGTACCATTTTCAATGATGCCGAGATTCTGTTACAGAGATAAGAATTGTCTTCCAATTTGTTCCTGAAAGATTTTTCTCTTTTCTCTTTTCTCTTTTCTCTTACTCTTCCCTTTACTGCCTTTCGTTTTCTCTGATAGTGGAGAGAAAGAAAAGATCTATAATGACAAACGTTACCCTCTTTTCTGAGAAAGTTATTCTTAATTAGGGAACTACCCCTCCTTTCGGATAGCAGTTATCCTTACTGTAATAGTTATCTTTTCCTGTAACATCATTGAATAGGAAGAGTGAAGGGATTTTAAATCCAATGACGCAGACTATCATTATATCCAATCGACTATTATATTAGACCTTTTATACAGTGTCATGTCACTCATGTTAATTAATTTAACATTGACAACATACCACCAGCTACCCCTGCAACGATCACAGTGAGCAAACTGACAAAAATATATCCAGTTTTTCCGCTCCAATTACAGCCGAGCAACAAGCTCGCGCTCTCTATGGACCCCCAATTTCCCCAAAAATATCATTAGGGGTGGGTGGACCAGTATTGTAAGACAAAAAGGCGAACGGGACCAATATAGAGGCCACATAGTACTGTCTCATGGCGCAATCACAAAGATTATCCCAAAGTAGGAATCCGTGGATGATCCCGAACTAATAACTCATTTTCTGTTCCACAAGCTTAATGAAGATGAAGGAACGTGGGTTAACTCAGACCACAATGAATTGGAAGGTAAATGCTGGTATATATCCTGGCATGGCGAATACCAGACCATGTTCGGAGCAAAAGAAACGCCGAAAAGAGTGGTCTACAATTAACGACTGGAGACACTTGTCGAGGAAAGAGGTTACAGTCTGGTCGTGGAGACATATAAAGTGAACATGCATGCCAAAGGCTCTGCTCAAATGGTTTCAAGACATCCACTAGATGGGCTAATTTGCACTTCTTGTGCATGGTAAGAGACTAGTTATCTGCATATCTTAGTTACAAATCTCCCCCTCTTCACTTGATCTTGAGGATATGCGGATCGACTTGTGTTTATTGTTAAATTATGGTCTCCTGTACTTGTTTAACTGCTTTCTTATTTGTTATGTCTCCGATTAGTACCTAATAATATTATTGCACGGATAAAGGGCCTAAAGACAACATTACAGGGAAATTATCTGTTCATGTGCTCGACATTTGTCAGGTAGCGAGAATGCTGTTCTGGCACAAATTAAAGTGACCGGTCCAGTCAGCTCCAGATGCAATGTATTGAAGTGTGCATGGAGAGTCGGCCATGCAGGGAAGCAGTACAAGGTCACTGAGACACCATTTCTGATGACCCACACTAGAATTTCGCTCTACTTGACGTTTGATAGACGCCATACCGTGCAATACAACGTAGAGATTTGTCCACATTTCAACTTGTTTTGTCATTAACTAGTTTCTGGCACTTACACGCGGCAACAACCCACGTATAACCAGTACAACTTCGCCACGTTACACGTACTTGCACTCATACGAACCCTCCAATTCTCTTCCATTGAAAAATCCATTCAAAATTGAGGACCCCCCCTAGTCCTCTCGAGCATCGGAAAAGCTAGTAAAACTGGTGTCAACATCAAACAATGCCTACCAATCCTCCTGCCGCTCGGGTTCCCAAGCTCCATCCCCACCCAAGAGCCGGCATGCCACGTGGGACGGCACTCGTGATCATATTTCTTATCCTTCCAAAAAAAAAAATTATTATTAACTGTTGTGATTTTCTTTAATTCACGCCTAGTGCGGAAAGGGGCCAGAGTTCCAAGCCCGAGATGGCGTGGCATTCAATCATAAGCCCAAGTTGTGTTGTTAACAAAACGACAACGTTTTAATTCACCACGTGTCCCACAGGTCACCACAGGATAGCTTGTTCCTCTCACCTGCCCACCACGTGTTATCCAACAAGAAAAGGGCCAAAACGCATCGTTTTCGAATCCGGTTTATAAATATATAACGTCAGCGTTGTGCCGTTGCAATAGCTTGCACAGGACGTACCTGACCAAAGAGGAAAAGAAACCCAAGAACTGGGAATATTGTAAGGCCATGACCGGGGAGCAGAGGAAAGGAACCCAAGATCTAGCTGCCGAAACTGAGCGCCGGCGGAAATCCAACGATTTCCTGTTGCCGGAGATAACCATGGACCAGACCGGCGGTCGTGCCGGAATGAAGGAGGTGGTCTCAGAGGAAGATTCGCCCAGGTCGGTGGCAAACCGGCGGAGGAGGAGCGATGCTGTTGAGAAGGCAGGGCATCTGCATAGCCAGGTGCTGAGGATCAGAGAAGAGGAGTCGCATCTCGGCGAAGATCTCGGCGAGGGATTGAATGCCAAGGACGGGATTGCTAGGGGTGGAGTTCTTGGCCAGAGTCTTAAGCTGAGACGCGTGGATTCCGCGGTGGATTTGGTTTTGTTCTCTAGGCCGGCGGTCTTGCCTTGCTCCCCTCTCAGCGGCAAGACCGCCGCCGCCTTTAAGGCTTTGCACTGAAACTCAAGGTTCGTTTTCTTTAATTTCCTTTTCAGTTTTGATTTATTTACTTCTCGAATCGCTTTAGGGACATATATTTTTTTTTAATTTTTGTTTTCCTTTTCTGTTTGAATCTTGAGAAATTATGCCCTTTTTGTCTGGTTCTCGAGAAAATTCAAATATGAAATTCTTTTATTTTTCAGAAAAGGAAACTAGATTTTTAATTTTTGATTTTCTTTTTTTTTTAAATTAAAAAAAAATCTGTTTCCGTGTCTCCTATTGCCGCCCTTTTTGACGGTTAATCACGTTTTCTTATTAAATTATAGGTCAAAAAGAGATTTCCTTTCCTTTAAAAGAAACTCCTTTTTTTAACGGATTGGAGATGACGATTTGATTTTGACCCGATACCATTTGCTGATCCGATCTGTCTCGTCTTTTTGTTCAGGACCAAGCCCGAAAAGCGAGAACGCGAAGACTTGAAGTGACGACTATAGAGAAAGGAATTGGCGAAAAAGTTGTTGAATTTGGAGTAAAGCTTGTGTCTTTTGTTTCTTACTTTGCAATCAATGACTGGGGGGTGCCATAGAGGGAAGAAATGACAGAGTTAGTGATTGAGAGGAAATAGAGTCGACGAGACAGAGACGCTTTTACTTTTATTTGTACAGTGAAGAAATGACAGTAATTTAGAGCCTGCATATGACTTCCGAGTCTTCTGGCCTATTACTAAACATTCAGCTCATTATTAACAGATACAGCAGGAGTCACAGCACCACACTTACGGAATGTTTAGTAGGAACTTGATTTTTTTTTTTTTCCCTTTTAATGGAGGAAACAAATCAAGGCCATCTGAAAAGGTGACAAAAATCTATTGGACCCTTCAATTATTGAAGCCCATCTGAAAATCCAGTGCGTCTAACAAGACGAGCTAAGAGTTAAAATTACCGCTGCATAAAACCCCCCTTTCTCTGTGAAATGGGGTTCCGCGTTCTTAACATACAAGGCAAATTGTGGTTAAAATTGCTGACACCTTCACCTTG
>CM034046.1:1135152-1306091 GCA_019804595.1 Bruguiera parviflora
TGATATGGAAAGCCCCACCAATTACCCGTCTGAGCTACAAAAACCAATTGCTATTCCAGCAGACCAACGAGTCCATTGGCGGCAGAAATGTCCAATTACCTGCCTAATATTCATCCTCTTCATCTTCATCTCCCTCACCTGACTCAGCCCCGACTTCCTCATAATCCTTCTCTAGAGCAGCCAAATCTTCCCTAGCCTCTGAAAACTCGCCCTCCTCCATACCCTCACCAACATACCAATGCACAAAAGCACGCTTAGAATACATTAGATCAAACTTGTAATCAATCCTAGAAAACACCTCAGCAACACTAGTGGAGTTGGAGATCATGCAAACAGCCCTGAAAACCTTGGCCAAGTCACCACCAGGAACCACTGTGGGAGGCTGGTAGTTGATGCCGCACTTGAACCCAGTTGGACACCAATCCACAAACTGAATGGTCCTCTTAGTCTTGATTGTAGCCACCGCTGCATTCACGTCTTTAGGCACCACATCTCCTCTGTACATCAAGCAGCAAGCCATGTACTTTCCATGGCGGGGATCACATTTTGCCATCATTGAAGATGACTCAAAAGCACTGTTGGTTATCTCTGATACAGAGAGTTGCTCATGGTAGGCCTTCTCAGCAGAGATGACCGGTGCATATGAAGACAGCATGAAATGGATCCGAGGGTATGGGACTAAATTGGTCTGGAATTCAGTCACATCCACGTTCAGTGCTCCATCAAATCGAAGAGAAGCGGTCAATGATGAAATAACCTGCAGAAAATTTATAAACAAAAAAAAAAGAACCGAATCTTTCATTAACTAAAACTCATAGAACAGACAGTTGTCAACAAATCTTTTTGTACTGGGTGTCTTTTGACTCTACCTGAGAAACAAGCCTATTAAGATTGGTGTAAGTGGGTCTCTCAATGTCAAGTGATCTACGGCAAATATCATAGATAGCCTCATTGTCTAGCAGCACAGAAACATCAGTGTGCTCTAGGAGTGAATGAGTGGACAACACACTGTTATAAGGCTCCACAACAGAGGTTGAAACCTGAGGTGAAGGATAAACAGTGAACCCAAGCTTGGATTTTTTGCCATAATCCACAGAGAGCCTCTCCAGGAGCAAGGATCCAAGACCAGATCCGGTGCCCCCACCAACTGCATGGAACACCAAGAACCCTTGAAGCCCAGTACAGTTATCCGCAAGCTTCCTTATCCTGTCAAGGCACAAGTCTACAATTTCCTTCCCAACTGCAAAAATCCAGGAAAATTCCCACATATTTACAGTCAACTTAGCAAGTATTCAACCAACAAAAGAGTGATGCTAAAAGCCAAGACAGAAAATTTAAAATAAAAATGATGCCTACTCACTTGTGTAGTGGCCTCTTGCAAAATTATTGGCTGCATCTTCTTTGCCACTAATGAGTTGCTCAGGATGGAACAATTGGCGATAATTCCCAGTCCTGATCTCGTCGATCACAGTGGGTTCCAGGTCCAGGAAAACCGCACGAGGGACGTGCTTTCCGGCTCCGGTTTCGCTGAAGAATGTGTTGAAGGCATCGTCTCCGCCCCCAACCGTCTTGTCGCTCTGCATTTGCCCATCAGGCTGCAACCCACAAAACCCCAAAAACGAAAAAACACAAAAATCAAAACCCAGAAACTAGTATCCGGGAAAATTGATAAAAAAACGAAAAAAAAAAAAAAAAACCGGAGAAAGAAGTTCTTCAAGAGTCATTTCCCTGGCTTACCTGGATCCCATGTTCAAGGCAGTACAGTTCCCAGCAGGCATTACCCACTTGAATACCAGCCTGGCCGATGTGGATAGAGATGCACTCCCTCATTTTTTTTCCCACTTGCCTTTTTTTTTTTTTTTTTCCTTCTTTTGGGTTTTCAGTTTTGATGGGGTGATAATAATTTTTCGGAAGCCTTGCCGCTGCTATATATTGACAAAAAAAGCAATAATAATTAATTAATCGTGGAAAGGGGAAACGGCTATATTGTGCTTTTGAAATTTGAAAAAAAAAAAATTGTATATGGCAGTTGTTGGTGGGATCCAACTGGCTGCGAGCTCGTGACCGTTGGGTTTTGAATTTCAAAATTTGAATCTGGATAGTGAAATATCAGAGTCCGGGTCCAGCGGGTTTGACGCCCAAGCCCACAAGCTGTCCGTATGCAAGCGTGGATCGTTTAGATGTAAGATAATGAATTGCTGAAAGGTAAAATCAATGTCTGAACTTTCATATTACTTACAATTAATTCTCATTTTCTCAATCTAATATGACCCCCCCCACCACCCCAAAAAAAAAAAAAAAAGACGTGAATTGGGAATGGAGACCATTGAGATAATGGCCTACTCATGGCTGACTCAATTGCCCCCAAGTGGCCATGACCATGAGTGACCTCATTTTTTTATGCCAATCTCAGAAGAAATCAAAGAGAATCAAGCAAATCATGAATAGTTGTAGGTATGGTTACGTATAAGGTCTTTTTGATTGTTAAAGGCTTAAAGCAATTTCATTATAGTTCAAAAGTAATTAAGTTCACGTTTCCTTGTCAAGAATATGAAGGATTTAGCTATTCAAGATTAATGTGGTTGTCTCAATTTTTCATGAATCGCTTAGCGACATTGACAGAATTTTCCTTTGAAAATTACTGCCCTAAACATCAACTTGATTAAAAATTGCCTTACTTCTTGTATAATTCGGCGTGCCCTGTCCTTGATTCTTTATAATTAAAAGGAAAAAAGAAAAAAAAAAAAAAACCAAAGCAACAGGCGAGAGGTTGGTATCCAAACCCAAAGTTATGGAAACCCAAAGCTGTGCTACCATTGATGGACAATGTAGTAATTGGGCCAGGCTCAAGAATTAATGTTGAGCTTTTCCAAAGTCAACTTGAGCGACTTTTGTGTGTGTAAAGGGTAACAAGTCTTCCTTAGTCTACTCAGTCATAAAATTTAACAATAAAATTATTTTAATTTTTAATTCTTATAAATTTGAAAAAATACTGAAAATGTTCTAAAGAGTAAAATCATTCGTTATGAATTAAACTAATAGTTAAAAAATATATAAATAATTAAGAATTTTATGGTATAATAAAATTTTTAATAAAAAAAAAACCTGAAAAATTCAACGCCAGGATTGCCAAAAGAAGGCACTTCTACGTGCCATTAAAAAAAAAGGAAAAAGGCAGAGAGAGAAAATATCACATCGATATAGCTGCAGCACGCTTTAAAAAACCGCTTCCTTTTGTGATGCAAGCCATCGAGTAGTTCTCACTTTCTACCGAACACCAACCCCGAAATTAAGTTGTCACCATTGTTGTTATATCCACTCGCTGAACTAGGAATATGGTATCTTCATGTCAAACTTTCTCCATGCCTAAAAGCCACCCTATTTCATGCTTGCTTCGATCATTTAGTGACTTGTTATTCATCAAAAAGAACGATTAGAAACGAGGTGCAAAAAGTCTAGTATTAAGATTATGAATAGACGGGGGTCCCTCAAAAGATTACAAAAAAAAAAAGGGGTCCCTGAAATGCATGTTGTCACGGACTTGGCCTTGAACACCCAACGACCCGTGCGGCACTAGCAATTCGTCTAACTTGAATGCTAGTTCAGCCTGTTGCAAGAGCTACAATATTGCTAGCGGAAGATAGAAAGACGCACACAAAGAAGATAAACGATGTGGAGAACTTGGAGAATAGTATATTGCTTGGATGTCTTACAAATGAATTCCCTAACACTATATATAGTCCTCCACCCCTTCAACGGATGGCTAGGATCTATTTGATCTAATGGTTCCTATTCACCTTCTAGAGTATCCTATCTAACTTTACATCTTCCAAGAAGATAAGTGTGCTCTATCCAACTTTACGTCTTCCTAAAGGATAAGGGAGTTATCTACAAACTTCTAGAGAATTCTACAAAAATCTAGAATTAAGAGTAGTGGCTGGAACAAGCCTCTTCGACGGGTAACATCACGTGGCACGTGACAATGTTCATGGGTGATGGGGGCGCTAACAATCCATGAAATCAAGGGAGGAATTCTATTTCCTTTTAAGACAATTCCAATTGCAAATCATGATTAACCATACCTTTACAGCATACAGAAGAGCACTGGCCCACGTGTACTTTTCCATCAATTCTTTTGTGCTGGAACAAAGTAGCTCGCCAATATCTCTGTTTATTCATCCATGATATAAATGAAACCCAAAAAAAAATAAAAATAAAAAATTGCATGTAATAGTCATTGCCTTGAAGCTGCTAAGATATACGGAGCAGTGAATTAGGCCAACACTGTTTTAAGGAGCTCCATGTGAGGCAGTATCATGATCATGGTTTTGGCGGAAGTCCAGAGCAGAATCAACTTTGCTTTTGTTCAATTTTTTATAGTATTTTACATAAAGCTACAGCCTAACGTCAAGCAGACGAAGCCAAGACAACCCAAACCCCAAAAATGTGGTCCATAACGTTAGACCATATGCCTTGGACCCGTGACTTCATATTGTGGGTACGTGACTCTTTTTACCGTGACCTGCACATGTAATCTACAGATTTAGTTTCATTTTTCTGCCTATCCGTCTTCTTTTTCTTTTTATTAAATTTTTGCATATTTCTAAGCAAGTTTAACGAGCATATTGGAGTACCGATCAACAACATTAGTCTCCCGCTGTCACATAATGAACCCATAATTCACATCCTGCGACCAAATGCATGCAACGTGTTCCATTTGTCGTGTGAACAAAAATCATAATATCATGCTCATATTTAAAGGTCCAGACTAGAAGTTCCATTTTAGAAGTCACAATGTTCTCGTTCCAACATTGGATCACTGCGGATGTGAATGGTAATAACACTCAGATGGTCCCTTGGAGCAGATGAAGTAGACTGACTCCGTGGTAGCATTGCAACTCAATCCAAGGAATCTATACTTTCACGAGCATCTGACATTGCCATATGCCTAGTTCTATATGTAGTTGTTATTATAACATATGCGAGGGCTAATGCGAGTCACCAAATCGGACCTGATGTTCCCAAAAGGGACTACAACACAATCAAAGACACTTAATCCGATTTACAGGCCCTCTTGGCCTAAAAACAATAATGGGTTTGTTTTATTATACCCTTTTTATTTTTATACTCGTAGCCCTAACTTTTGTAGCCGCGGGGGAGCCAAAGCAAACACGGAGTACACTTGCTTTTTAAAGTTTTAGCCGACCATTTGCTAGCTCTTTAACTAAGGGTACTGACTTTCAAAGCTAAGCACCTTGATTAATTATATCGCAACGGCGATTTATTATAAGTCATCAGCCCCATTGATTCATCTTTTAGCTAATATGTGTCGGCTATATCGCACAAAATATTCCTAAAAATGACTATCACATCAGTGGCATGTGTGGGACAACTGCCAGTGGATTAGAAATAATGGGGCCAGAAAATTAATTAATCGGATGGTTTAGTCCTTGATATATCAACACGAAGAAGGAAGCATCTTGTTAGGACAATTTTGACTCAGTTTAAATCAGCTGGAGTCAATGTTGAGATGATCTCTTGGGAACCCAATTAATTTCCTAGAACATGGCAGGCACGAGCTCCACTGGTCGGCACCCTGAAGCAGAATTGTCTGTGAGTAATCGTATTGTTTTTTGGTGTTTGATAAATGAAGGATATTGGTTGCCTTTTGTATTGATTTGCACCATGGGGTTGAAGATCAACCCTGTAGATTCATCGGATTTGAGGCAGAAACACTTTCAAGTTTCGACCAGAAAACCGGGGAAAGTAAATTGCCTTCTCATTTTCCTATTTTCTCGTTCTTCAAGGTGGGTCATGTGCATGTCTATCAAATCGAAGAGAATGTGAATCAGTTGAGTTCATATCCAGAAAAAATGGGCTGCAGCCCAACAAACCCATTTGGGTTGCGCCCATACTTGTGATTGGGTGGGTGTAATTGAAATGACCATACTCATGCTGCACTTTTCCATTCGGCTTTTTCTCCGGATGGGATCGGGACGGACTTACGACATTGCTACAGTTCATAACAGACACACAAACCTGATGGCACTCCGGATTCGAGTAGGATTGGCTCACTTTTGGTGGGCATATTTTTGGAGGCTCTTATTGGTTCACGTGCATTTTGGTAGCGGAGCACTAAAGAATTATATCATCCACGACATGGATGGATTAACAAGAAAAGCAATGTACATATGGATAAATATTTTGGTGGGTTCGGTGGCTTTTAATTCATTTTTGCCATCTGACCTACCTCTGACAACTGGATGCCTTGCCTTCGTCAATTGTCCAGTAATTACATCTCCAGGAACCCCTAAAATTATTTCCTGAGGTATCATGGTCTGTTGGGGAATAACAATTGATCTGTCTTGGAATATACTGCGAGCAACTGTACATTTTCAATTTGGAAAAGCAATTTTCTATTTGTCCTTGACCGAATGTGGAGGTATTTGACTGCGAATCAAATTGATTTACCTGATAATTATTTCTCTGTCATCGGGTTAGCAAGCATTTAAAATTTAGGACCATCTTTTTAAGCATTCTAGGAGTCCCCTACCGTTGCAGAGGATAACGTTGTTTCCAACTTTCCATAAACGTCTCACTGTAACACTCACAGAAACGCTGCCCGGCCTTAACTGCTAACTGACTGTAATAGTGTTAGAATAGGAACTGGGTATAACCCAGTTCTTGAGGCCACATTTCGATACAAGGTTAAATGGCCAATACCAAAAGAATGGGGGGTTCACAGGGTTACCGAGGTCTGCTGGCGTGCGTGCGTACAGAATTGGGGGGCCTAGCACTTTCATGATTTATTTACATTTTCAAGTGAAAATCCTTCCAGGGTTCAAGCTCGGGATGGCACATATGAAGAAATAAGATTATGGGCCGCTGTTTTCAAGAAAATTACTGTTGGTACCTATAATTTGCGTCGCACCCTAACCTGCTCATATTTGTCCCACACCTGCTCGAGACGTATCGCCATCAGGTATGATATACGGTGGAAAATAATTTGAGACACATCAATCATGATTTTGGATTGCTATTGCTATACCATATGTAGTCATTCGATCGATCGAATGGTTATAATGGATAGTCAAATCACATACCAAATTTGAGACCCATATGCTTGTTCTTTTTTTGTCGACGAGAGTCTTATCGTATGTTGGAACTAGAAATCACTCGAGACTTTTATTATTATTATTATTATTATTATTAAAATACAATACGTCAATTGTTTTATTATTAAATTGAATTTAAGAATTATTAGTTAATATTTTTATTTAATTTTTTATGAAAGAATTATTATTAAAAATTATTAATTTTAAACATTTTTTTTTTTTAATGTTAGAGTAGCCTCCCCTGCGAGAAACATACCCATTTTGCCTTCCTATAAAAAAATCACTATCTCTGACAAACCAACAGCCAAAAATCTCCGCTGGATGTAATATGATCGATAGAATCTTAATTATTTATTTTGTAGATAATAGCATACCAACATTTTTCCCTGGATTTTCTAATTATTATTACACACATGTACTCCTAAATATGCACTTATTATTTATTTATTTTTGAGATTCGCGTAGTAATCTGATATAAACATGCACTTAATGCTATGGATTTAGCGGCGCAGAAATCAAGACAACCAGGGGGGGAACGCCGGTCAGACACAGCTAACCGGATTCCACTTAATGAGGGTGATAAGAAAAGTACTAAAAAAAAGGGCCACTGCTGAGTTAAGGGATCCACTATAAATAGAGTTCCTCGCCAACTCGCTCCACGACTCATTTCTCCTGTCCTCCCTGCTTTGACCACCAGTCCGAGTCTCCAACGCACGCTCACACTTTCCACCCACAAACTGATGCTCAGACCATCCCTCTCTCTCCCAACCAGCTCTTCTTATTGCACAATTTCATGCACTTTTTCTCCTAGCTCAGATCTCTTCTTCAATGCCAATGAACCCACGAGCAACTATCACTCAAGATTAACTTTAGAATCTTTCTTCAGTCAACTCATACACTAAAAACAATACCATTTTTTTTTTTTTGGGAGGGGGACGAGGAGGGCTGGTTTGAGGAGCTTGGTTTTGGGCCTCAATGGCAGAGACCACAGAGCCAAAAGCATCTTTGCCAGAGGCAGAGAAGAAGAAAGATCAGAGCTTGCCATTTTATCAGCTCTTCTCTTTTGCTGACAAGTATGACTGGCTACTCATGATCTCTGGTAGCTTGGGAGCCATTGTTCACGGCTCTTCCATGCCTGTGTTTTTCCTGTTGTTCGGTGAAATGGTTAATGGGTTTGGCAAGAACCAATCTGATTTGCCCAAATTGACCCATGAAGTCTCCAAGGTTTGTTACTAGCTTTTCCACAGTTTTAATGTTAATTTCAGATCTGGGATCTAATCTTTTTTGGTTTTCTGGTTAATGCAGTATGCACTGTATTTTGTGTACCTTGGTATTGTTGTATGCCTATCATCATATGCAGGTACATCAACTTCCTTTGTTGCTTTGCTTCTTGCTTTTATTGTGTTCTAAATTGTATAGATGGACACAATCACTTGGTGGTGCAACTTCCATCCAGACAAACGCTGCTCGTGTATACGGTTTACATCAGACCATTGGGTTTGAGATTAACCCCATGTGGTCCATTGACTCGCCTCTCTGTCTCTCTCTCTCTCGTCCCTTTTCACTCTTCACTGGTCAATTTTCGGTCGCCTCCTTCGTGACATCATATAATATCTAACAACACTCCAACATCTCCATCCTTGCCTCTATATGTTACTTGTTCTCGCTTGAAATCTCTGTCTTACCTTAGATTTTTTTACTGTGATATCGGGCTGTTAAAGAAACCAATGGTTGGCTTTGCCAGAGATTGCATGCTGGATGTATACTGGAGAGAGACAAGTGAGCGCATTAAGAAAGAAGTATTTGGATGCAGTGTTGAAACAAGATGTTGGCTTCTTTGACACAGACGCAAGAACTGGGGATATTGTCTTTAGTGTTTCCACAGATACCCTTCTTGTCCAAGACGCCATTAGTGAGAAGGTTTTTTCCCTCTCTCTCTCTCTCTTTGTTTTTTTTTTTTTCCTTCTATTCTCTTTATTGCATTGTACCTGCTAGCCCTTATTTACTCACTTTTCCTTCTTTTATTTTCAACCTTTATTCTCTCTTAGCTTTTAATTCTCTATCTCTCTCTTCTTAGATTTGCTGTTTTCTTTTCTTTTCTTTAAAAAAAAAAAAAATTCCTTTTGGCTTCTGTTCTTGTCATTTTGTTCTTGGGGGTGCAAAAATCTAGTGTTTGAGTTAGCTTTAAATTGCTAACAAAGGTCATAGTGAAATGTCGGTTGCCTATAAATGGAGGGTCCCAACAGTCAATTCCTTTTACTTGACTGGGCACGTTAGCAGATCTGGCCTAGCATGCGGGCAGCCTCCATGTTTGGACTTCTGTGATTTAGGTCCTTAATCAATAGATTTACCAATTTAATTCAGCACTATGAGCTATAATTTTCGAATGGCTTTGCTTTTTGGGGGGGAATTTCAGGTGGGGAATTTTATGCATTATTTGTCAACATTTCTAGCCGGGCTAGTGGTTGGTTTTGTGTCAGCATGGAGGCTAGCGCTTCTCAGTGTAGCAGTAATACCAGGAATAGCTTTCGCCGGAGGCCTATACGCATATACTCTCACAGGCCTAACCTCGAAAAGCCGCGAATCCTATACACAAGCTGGCATTATTGCCGAGCAGGTTTGGTTTATTAGCCTTACACTTCCTTTACAGTAACTTACAATTTTTGAAAACTTTTGTTGAGTTGGCGTTATGTTCTTTCTTTTTGTGTAACGCCTACTCCCTTTCTTGTCTTGATTCTATTATTGGAATAATGAAAAAGGAAGACACAGCTGTCTGGACATCATGCGATTTTTGTGTGTTTTGTTAAAGTATTGGAAACCTGTAAATAATGGTTACCCTTTGTGGATCAAATCATGTTCAAGCCTGTGCAACTTTTCAAAAGTGGAATTGGCCTTTTCTATTAATTACTAATTTAAAGTTTTTTAGGATTCCTGCTACCTTTGGTCCAAGTTTGTCACTAAGGACATGAATTCTTGCCAAATTACAGTTTAAGACCATAACTAATAATTGGAAAAAAAATAATGAATTGCTAAATGATCTCTTGCGTGGAACAGGCCATTGCTCAGGTTCGAACAGTTTACTCGTACGTTGGGGAAAGCAAAGCCTTAAATTCCTATTCAGATGCAATACAAAGCACATTAAAACTTGGATACAAGGCTGGCATGGCCAAAGGCCTGGGGCTTGGATGTACCTATGGAATAGCTTGCATGTCATGGGCCCTTGTATTCTGGTATGCTGGTGTATTTATCAGGAATAGACAGACCGATGGAGGAAAGGCATTCACGGCAATTTTCTCTGCCATTGTTGGTGGCATGTAAATATCAAACTGGAATTCTATAGTTTGGACTCTAGGTCAATGAACAATTAAACTTGGTAATAATGAGATAATCGTAATTGTTGCAGGAGTTTGGGACAGTCATTTTCAAATCTTGGGGCATTTAGCAAGGGCAAAGCGGCTGGATACAAGTTGATGGAGATAATCAAGCAAAAACCTTCCATTATTCAGGACCAGCCAAATGGGATATGCTTGCACGAGGTCCATGGTAACATAGAATTCAAGAATGTCACTTTCAGCTACCCGTCAAGGCCAGATGTTTTTATATTTCGAAATTTTTCAATCTTCTTTCCTGCTGGAAAGACTGTTGCTGTTGTTGGTGGTAGCGGGTCAGGGAAAAGCACTGTTGTCTCTCTGATTGAGAGGTTCTATGATCCTAATGAGGGTAAACCAGAAAGCTTTTTGAGTTGAAAGATTAGAATTCAAAGGCAAATTGATTAAAGATTGTGCTGATTTTTGTCAATGGGTGAGCAGGGAAAGTTTTGCTGGATGATGTTGACATAAAAACTCTACAACTAAGGTGGTTGCGGGGTCAGATTGGGCTGGTTAACCAAGAACCTGCACTATTTGCCACCACCATCCTCGAGAACATACTCTATGGAAAGTCTGACGCAACAATGGCTGAAGTGGAAGCTGCTGCCTCTGCTGCAAATGCTCATAGCTTCATTTCCTTGCTTCCTAATGGATATAACACACAGGTCGGTGGACACTAAATTAAATCAATGCCAATTTAATGTCAGTAAAAATGAAGAATTTCTATTTATTGACTCTGTGTATTCTTTGATCTTGAACAAGGTGGGAGAGCGAGGAGTCCAGCTCTCGGGTGGCCAGAAACAGAGAATTGCAATAGCGAGAGCTATGTTGAAGAACCCCAAAATCCTCCTCCTTGACGAAGCAACTAGTGCACTTGATGCCGGATCTGAGAGCATTGTTCAAGAAGCATTAGACCGTCTTATGGTTGGAAGAACAACGGTTGTTGTTGCCCATAGACTTTCCACCATTAGAAATGTGGATACAATTGCAGTAATTCAACAAGGGCAGGTTGTTGAGACAGGAAGCCATGAAGAACTGATTGCGAAAGCAGGAGCATATGCTTCATTGATCCGATTCCAGGAAATGGTGAGAAATAGAGACTTTGCCAACCCATCAACTCGCCGGTCACGCTCATCACGATTAAGCCATTCACTTTCAACAAAGTCCCTCAGCCTCCGGTCTGGCAGTTTAAGGAACTTGAGCTATTCCTATAGTACTGGCGCTGACGGCCGTATTGAGATGATCTCGAATGCTGAAACTGACCGTAAAACGCCAGCACCTGATGGCTATTTCTTCAGGCTACTCAAGCTAAATGCTCCCGAATGGCCCTACTCAACAATGGGTGCTGTAGGATCTGTGCTTTCTGGTTTTATAGGTCCAACATTTGCCATAGTAATGAGCAACATGATAGAAGTTTTCTACTACAGAAATTTTGCATCCATGGAAAGGAAGACAAAGGAGTATGTTTTCATTTACATTGGGGCCGGCATCTATGCTGTTCTTGCATATTTGATTCAGCATTATTTCTTCAGTATTATGGGAGAGAACCTCACCACAAGAGTGAGGAGGATGATGCTTGCAGGTAGAATTCTTACTACTGTACACTTTTTACGTTTGTATTATATCTATAACAAGAAATCATCTTTATAATCCTCCAGCAATTTTGAGGAATGAAGTTGGATGGTTCGATGAAGAAGAGCATAATTCTAGCCTTCTCGCAGCTAGATTAGCTACTGATGCTGCAGATGTGAAATCGGCAATAGCTGAGAGGATTTCTGTGATATTACAGAACATGACTTCTCTGCTCATCTCATTTGTAGTCGCCTTCTTTGTAGAATGGAGGGTGACCCTTCTCATTTTAGCCACCTTTCCTCTGTTGGTCCTTGCCAATTTTGCCCAGGTACGTTCTCTATTACTTTGGTCTAGACCACAAAATGTTCCATTGCAGACAGCTTTTTTTATTTTTTTTAATATAACAAACTCATCCTCTTAAATTATATTTTTTATTTTAATTAAAATTTATTTAATATTTTTATTTTTTTCACATAAAATTTTTATTTTTTAACATATAATATTAAATTAAATTAATTCACTGCTTCAAAAAAATCAAATTAAAAATCCCCTCAACTTTCTTCAACATTACTAGACGACATACACAAAAGCACGTGCCACTACTCCACAGCACGCATTATCTCCAGCCACCGTACATCAAATCCCTCAAGAATAATTATAAAATAAAATAAAAACCCCCCAGCCTCCAAAACAAAGTTTTTTGTTTTTTTCAGGCATCTTTTTATAATCGAAAAATAAAATAAAAATATGTGAACATATTGAGAATGGAATTAAAATACAAAAGATTCCATGCTCAGCACCAAAACTAGTCTAGCGTCCCGAGGCCACATGACCTTATTAACACTTCTTTCTTTCTGGGATTTCATCGTCCACCAGTTTCATTGGTCTCTTGTTTTTCAACTTTCTTGTGACTTCTAGACGCTCACTGACCACCGACACTGCGGCAATGCAGTTATAGATTATGCTGTCCTAGGCACATGGACCTTTCATTGCTTTTTGTTTACTGTGGCTCTGCTAAATACCCACTTGGCGAGGTTTTCAAGGGAATCCTCGGCCCGTGAGTGTCATTATTTAATGATGCCAGCATTTTCTTGGCCAAGCATTTATCTTCCTGTTTTCCCTCTTTTACCGCTCTTTTTCTTTTTCTGGGTTTTTTGTGTTTTTCTCGGGAAATGTCGGGGGTGGGTTACAGACAAACAGTGGCGTGGCAGTGACACCCACTTCGTGCAGTGCTGTCGTTCGGATACTATGGCGCTCTGTCGTCTTGGGATTCCAGAAATATTGAATTCTCTTTTGGATATCTGGAATCTAGTTTAGTTCTTCAAACTGTTGAGGGTACAGAGTCCAAATAGTGACACTTTTGTTCTTTTGTTTGGAGGGTTCTCTGAATTTGCACATGCCTTTTTACAATGGAAGTAAACGGATTGCTTGAAACATACAGCGGTAATTGTCCTGTATTGGTTCTTTGAAGTCAGCCCGGTGGGTTTTAGATCTACCCTCTGGGTCTCCGTACAGTTGAGCGGTCAATCTTCCTTCTTGGGGCTGCCAACTGTTACCCAATGAAAGGGTTAAAAACTTTCTTGGCAGAAATAAACGCGAAACAATTAGTGAGCATCGAGGATATATGACGTGGCTGTTCTTGGTTTATTTACTAATCACGGCTTTCTATCTAATGGGATTCAATTGATTACATGACCAAAGCATGTTATTACCTATTATCAGTGATCATGGATTGACCGATGTGTCTAGCGTGACATATATGAAAATTGTTGATGGATAGTCCAATGTCTTGAATTGGCGACCATATTCCTCTCTTGTATCCATAAAGGGAAAAAAAAAACAAAACAGGGAGAATTCATTTATTTCAACGCTATTTATGTCTGTTGAACAAAATTGAATGGAGACTCCAAAGGCTTTCTTGAACAAAAAACAGTAAGAGAAAAACCTTTGGTAAGTTTTACTGTCGGTATTACTCAAATTCAAAAATTTATCACCTTTTTGACTCCTCGAATAAATTTGTATCAAGTTGATTTTATTTTAGGCCTTCCTCGACAGTGAGGATGCTTGATTATGGGTATAAGCAAGAATAAGAATGCATATCAAAAGCCCATTTGCAATGGTGTCATTAGCCGTGCGGAATTTTCGGCTGCATTGGCACGAGATATTTTGATGTTTGACATTTCATTTCCAAATTTTACATCCAAGAATTCATGGCAATTAATTCTTATTATTATGTTTATCACAGCAACTTTCTCTCAAAGGGTTTGCTGGAGACACCGCCAAGGCCCATGCAAAGACTAGCATGATTGCTGGTGAGGGAGTGAGCAATATCCGAACTGTAGCAGCCTTCAATGCTCAAGAAAAGATCCTCTCTCTATTCTGCCACGAGCTTCGTGCGCCTCGGCTCCGTAGCTTTCGCAGAAGCCAAACTTCTGGCCTTCTCTTTGGCATGTCCCAGCTTACTCTCTACGCTTCTGAGGCTCTCATTCTTTGGTACGGCGCCCACCTTGTTAACAAAGGTGCCTCCACATTCTCAAAGGTTATTAAGGTTTTCGTTGTCCTGGTCATCACTGCTAATTCAGTTGCAGAAACTGTTAGCCTTGCTCCTGAGATTATCAGGGGTGGTGAAGCCGTCGGTTCTGTGTTTTCAATACTGGACCGGTCGACTAAGATTGACCCAGATGATCCTGTGGCAGAGCCGGTTGAATCAATTTGTGGGGAAATTGAACTTAGGCACGTTGATTTTGCATACCCTTCACGACCTGATGTTCCAGTTTTTAAGGACCTGAATCTTAGAATTCGAGCTGGTCAAAGCCAGGCTCTTGTTGGAGCTAGTGGGAGTGGAAAGAGTTCTGTGATTGCGTTGATTGAGCGTTTCTATGACCCAACTGCTGGAAAAGTTATGATTGATGGGAATGATATTCGACGACTAAATTTGACATCCCTTAGGCTTAAAATTGGATTGGTGCAACAAGAGCCAGCCCTCTTTGCAGCAAGCATTTTCGATAACATTTCATATGGAAAAGATGGTGCAACTGAAGCTGAAGTAATTCAAGCTGCTAGAGCAGCCAACGTGCATGGTTTTGTTAGTGCATTGCCTGATGGTTATAAAACACCAGTTGGTGAGAGAGGAGTTCAGCTCTCTGGGGGGCAAAAACAAAGAATTGCAATTGCCAGAGCTGTTCTTAAGGACCCAGCCATACTTCTGCTAGACGAGGCCACAAGTGCACTTGATGCTGAATCAGAATGTGTATTACAAGAAGCATTGGAAAGGCTAATGAGAGGCCGCACCACGGTGCTTGTGGCTCACCGTTTATCCACCATTAGATCAGTGGATAATATTGGGGTTGTGCAAGATGGACGCATTGTGGAGCAAGGCAGCCATGCCGAGCTAATTAGCCGAGCTAACGGGGCTTACTCTAGACTATTGCAGCTACAGCATCATCACATATGACAAGGGTTTTGATTGAAGCAAAACGGCCTTGTTGGCTGGTAACCATGTTGGCTTGGCCACATTAACCTTATGTTTCCTTTTTTCTTTTTCCTCTACTTTTTCGAATGATGATGAGAGTTGTAGATATGGGAATGTGGAGACTATCTTGAGAACTACCGGCACCCCATTTCCAATGGGGTAGCAATTGTTATGTTATTGATATCTAATGGAGCATAAGCCTGTTGTCCATCTGGTCGGTGATTGATTAGCTTTTTCTTCTCCTTTTGTTTTTATTTTTTGGTTTCTAAAATGTAAAGATTGAACCTTATATCTAAAACTAAAAAGTCAGATAATTCTATCATTAAACTTTGTACCTTAACTGCGTTTTTCTCCTTCTTTTTTGTAAGTGATAAGTTGTACACAATACTAAGAATGCATACCCCAGAAACCATCTTTAGAATACTTTCTTGCTGTTGCTTTCCCCCTTGCATGTGCTTGTTGGAGTGCTCTTTTTAGGCTGAGATAAGAGCAGTTTTTCTTTTCTTTCCAGGTCCAAGGCCCGATTCTCACAGGTAGTTAAAAAGCAACCAAGAACCTAGCTTATCCCCTTTTATTAGTAAACTGGAGACACGTTGATTCGGAGCAAACGGCTTCAGAGCAAGATATGGGTGAAGGTTTCATTGGCTGTAAAGCGTACCCATGGGAATTCCAAAGTGGAGACCATGATACACTCAGCACGCATCCGAGGGGGACCAACTCAACCGATTACAATTTCTTGAATGGGCCTCGGTGGATAATTGCCCTTTTAGTGGGATTTTCTCCTCTTCAATTTTCACCTGCATAGATATTCAAGGCAGGACAGTTTTTTTTTTTTTTTAGTGGATTGGCTACTATGTTCGATAAAAGTATGCCGCAATAGGTGTACTTCTCTGTAATAAAGTGAGGTCAAGAAGGTTCCCTTTTTGTTTTTTTTTTTTTTTTTACCCTTTTTCCCGATGGTTTCTACGTTGCCTTGGTATAATGGTTATCCATCATAACCTAGAGTTCACGAGTCACACAAACGGACAAAGAAATTTCTCTTTTCAATGAATTTCTCTTTAATGTAACCAGCTAGCTGAGGGAGTGAAAATGAAAAGGCAGGCTGGCAAAGAGCACCAGCAGAATTGGATTCCTGATACTCGAGAGGAATCTGGAAGTTAGACATTGGGGCCCTACAAAAGGGTTGTTAAAGCTTAAAACACATGTTGATTTAAGAGGCATAGCAGAGATGATGCATCATGTCGGTCTTTAGTTGTTCAGTCCCATTATGTTTGCCTGCATTTTTTGTAAATGCCGGGTACTGATTCAGCAAAATGTAACCCTCAATAATTCAAAATGGATCGCAGTAACTCCAGCTTGCATACGCTCACATGCCTACAAAAAGTAATCTCCCATACCCAATAAAAAGGGATGTAAGAAAAAAGGAATGGTCTAGGCATATTGGAAGTAGAAATCGGAAAATTAAGAGTTCTATAGGTGGCTGAGATTAATATCCATTGACTTAGAGCACCAATGTTTACGGATCTTTCACTTCAAAATCATTTACCATTTACCATTATAAATACCTTGTTGTAACTGCAGAATGCGCTTACAAATTCTAGATGTAAACATCAACCCCTAGAAATAAGTAGACATGTCACACGGTGAAAACGTTAGTGATAATGGCAGATGCAGAGCGTTCAGTCTTGCAATACGTACCCATTTATATCTTGTTAGGGGCCTGTCCCTGAACTTTAGCAGTGTCTCGTTCGTGTTTCTGAGTCTCGGAGTTGAGCCTACAATTGTTGACTACTTGCCCCTGAAGGGTCCAAGTCCAACCCATTTTTTGTTCGTACCATTTTGGCTTTTTATGGCTCGACATGAGATCCACAATCTGATTATCTGATCTAAGGTGTTGAGGCGTCACGGTTCTAGATTAGGGGCTTTAAGTTTATTTAAGGTCTCAATCTCATGCGACGATGTGTTACATAAGCGGGGTCATCAATGCAAAAGGTGTTGAAAAATGCGACAATAGTTCATGCGTATCGTAACCCCTTGTGCTAAATTTGCTAAAGTCAATCACAAAAAGCAATGCATGTCCCTTCGAACAGTGACCAGTCTTTGGATATATATTTTTATATATGCATAGATGTTTCCCTGTGACGTGACCCTCGTGGATCCATTGGAGGTTCCTATAACGGCCGTTTCCATTTTGAAGAATCTGAGAATTTCATTTATTCGTTAAACAGAAAATACACAGGAGAACTGCAGGTAAGAATAGTCCTAAAAGAACGAACCTCCTTTAATGTCAACTTCAAGTATTTGTCAAATGCAACTATATGCAAGGTTTTTAGTGCTTTAGTTACGGGTTTCCCCCTGCACCCTTGATAGGGAACAAGTAGAGTTCTATTTTTTTTTTTTTTTTTTGAAACGACGGTTATTGATGAAAATTTTTACAGGACTTGCCAAAAAGAAAGGAACTGCATGTTATTCCACTTCCAAGGAGCGAACAAAATGTTACATTTTGGGTCTTGCTGATCTACACTGTTACCGTTTTGTGGCCATGGATGACGATGCTTTTTGTAAAGCGTTTCAGCCGACGACAAAGGGAGGAAAAAAAAATCAAAAGCTTGGACTTGAAGGCCATTTTGATTGCCCTTTGATAAGTTCATGTGAATAGTCCCTGGACAATGCACTGACTCCACTCCACTGATATGATATGTATTAAGACGAGTCCATTCAGTGTCTGCCCTGACAAGGATGGTCAGGTCTGGTCCTCCGGTGGAACAAAGCCAGCCCAATTGCACTGTAACATCTTATTTCCAGTCTTGACTGATGCAACTATACTCTCTCTCTTCTTCTTGATTACGTGAATTTTTAATTTAATTTATTTAAAATATGTGTTAAATTAATTTAATTTTAAATGTAAATAAAAAAATTTAAGTAGAGTTTGATTAAAATAAAAAATAATCAAATAAATGTACATAATATAAAATTATTTAAAAAAATATAAATAAAAAAAATAAACGCAGTTGTTTAAAGTTTAAACCAGAGTCCAACATGACAAATTTTCGTAGCGGGAAGATTTTTGGGCAATAATTCAATCGTTTTATTGCATTTCCGTCCAAAATTTGACGACCCTGGTCGAAATTGAAATAGAAGGGATTAATTTGGTATAAATTTTTTTCTTTTTTCTTTTTTTTTTTATAAAAAAAGTAAGAATTGGGTAAAAGGACTGTTGGGGAGTGAAAGACACCACTTGGTCTGCAATAACGAGGGGTTTTAAGTGGAAATTTATTGTGGAGCATGTTGATTTTAATTTATTAGTACGAGGAAATATATATATATATATATATATATATATATATATATATTGTAAGTCACGTTAGCTTTGGAACAGCATAATAAGCTTCATAACACGATTATGTATCGACAAGAGGATTGGGAAAAAAAAAAAAAAAAAGGGAAAAACAACAACATAGCGGTGACAATAAAACTATATTGGATCTGTGATAGTATCAGTGGAAGTCTAGCTTTGGGCATTGGGAATGGGCTGAAAAATGGGCTTCGGAATCTGGCATCTGATGGACGCTCACGGTTCTATGTTTTAGAAATGGGCCTATCTCATCATTTCAACAGGAAGTTCAATCTAACAAGAATTGAGCCAGTGCAGAAAGCGGCCTAGTGACGTTGGTGGAAGGGGACAGCGGTTTGAATCTTACTTCCTACCTCACTCCCATTTTCTCTCTCGATGGCTCGTCATCTCTTCTTCCAAAGACCCCCCCCCACAAAAAAAAGTGATGGCTCGAAATTGTTAACAGCACTGTCAGGAGCTGACCACCAATGTTCCTAGGGCAGCGTATCAATTAAGAACAACTCTAGTCACTATCGAATTTTATAGAACAAATAGTCATAAAAATATCATACACATCAATGAAATATGACGTGTTATACCTAACACTAAACCCACGGCTACATAATGAAATTTGTTCAATAGATTTATATTTGTAAGATTTGAGTCCGTTGGGCTTCTGCAATGATGCAAACACCTAATTTAATTTTATTCCTTCTTTTTTTTTTGTGTGTGCGTATTTTAGCTTTTTGGGTAGAAAAAGAAAGCAAGCACCTCGTCAACCCTCCAAGCAAGAGATCTGAAAATGGGCTTCTTTTTTTTTTTTTCCTTTTTTCGTTATTGCAATTGATTTTGGTGATTAAAATTCAAGGATCTATGACGCTTCTCATGTTTTCAACCAAGATTTGTTTAATTATGATCTTTAAGCCTAACGTTTATGGATAATTGTCTGTTTTCTTTACACAGTTTCTTGATTTTTTTTTTTTTTTGGTTCAAATAATTAGGTTCCAGTCTTCTTTGGATCTCGGATGATCCAATCATAAATGTTAGTTATTCTTGACAAGTCACGGACAACTTGGTGTGGGGAGGGGAGGTTACGAGAGCTCAAGACAGTTTTGAAGGTGTAGAGTAGATTGATGCTCATGTTAGAGATAGAGTTTAATTAGTTTGGATATTAAATTTAATAGACTTGATATCATTGTTAAATAATTATATAAATATTTTTAATTTTATTAAACTAAATAACATTATGTAATCATAATTAAAAAAATACACAATAATATAAATATCAAATTAAACTCACTAACCACACAAATATGTCAGTTATTCGTTCAATAAATTCGAGCTTTGGGTAAATATTGAATGGGTTTGGTTATCTGTTCTTGAAGATTGATGGCTTCGGAGAAGCAATAATAACAACAACAACAAAAAAAAGGTGGGGCAGCGGGGAATTGAGTTTGCTGTGATCTTTGGTGTACACTGGAACTGGAAATGTTAGTTATTCGTTCAATAAATATGTTAGTTATCCGTTCAATAAATTCGAGCTTTGGGTAAATGAGGAATGGGTTTGGCTATCTGTTCTTGAGGATTGATGGCTTCGGAAAAGCAATAATAACAACAAATAAAAAGGTGGGGCAGGGGGAATTGATTTGCTGTGATATTTGGTGTACACTGTAACTGGAACACACAGAATGGAAGTTGGGTCTCTTTCCCTTTACCATCGAGGTTAAATAAAAAAGGAAGAAGATAGCGTAAAAATTAAAAGAAGCAGAGGCTAGAACTAGGAAGAAGGTGAGGCTCCGGTCTCGTCATATTCGCTCGGCACACCCTGCCAAATTGATCAAATGCATGATCTTAAGTTTGTGTGCTTCCCGTGAAATTCTCCATGAATGCGCATAATCCTTTTACTTTTGTTACAATCAGTTATCTAATTTTAGTTTCACTAACAAATTTTATAAACAAATAATAGAGAGGAAGATATTTTTTACGAGCCAATTTAAGAACTTGAATTTCAAATATTACTTCAAATTTTATTTTAAATTTTAAATTTAATAGTCAATACATTTTATCTAATAATTAAACAAAACATATATATATATATATATATACACACCATTTAAACTAGCAAAAATCGTCAGGCATCCATGACTTCACATTACGTACTATATGTTGAATCATTTCATTAACTTTCAATCTTCCCCGCGTTATCTTTTTGATGTATTGGTAATTAATCTGTTTGCCAATTGTGCCAGTAAGAGTGGAAGGTAATTTCAAGAAGACCCATTTTCCGCAAATAAAAGGTGGGCAATTCATTAAGTGTTGTCTGGGCTAATTGTCGAGAGAAATTATGACCATGAATTGGGCAAGTGAGAGGGTGGCCCGGATTCTTGTGAAATCCCAATTGGAATAAAAGGAAAAGTAAAAGTAGCAGAAGGAATGGCATTAGCCTATGATTACACAGATCCAATTATCCCTTGGAGGTTAAAAGCAAGTGTGTACAGAAGAAAGTTGCACTTACTTCTGAACAACGGAGGCGCATGTGCCAAAACATCATTTATGGTATGTCGGGTGCTCTAATTCGACTACCATATTGTATTTTTTAAAAAAAAAATAAAAATAAAAAAAGCACTACACCCATCAAAATAGTTGAGGTTATTGGCATGCCAGGACTAATAATATAATGTTTGGGTCACAGTCACCTAACTTTCTATATTTTTATATTTCACTGAAAAATGTAAATGTGATAATGTCTGTGGGACCCGTTATTAAATACGCAGAAGCATTGTTTCTTATTTAATCAAATAAGGTTTATGCATATTTAAATACACTGCATTAATCAATTCTATATAGAAAAATAAATTAGAGTTTGCTTGGAAATACAATAAATTCTTTACTTTTTTTTACAAAAGAAACAAAAAAAAAAAAAAAATTATAACGCAACTGATCGCGCCACCACTCCAGGCACACCGACCATTTCCCTCTGCCACGATTCATGGCTTTGCATGACCAGACAACGATTTCGTCCACGCAGTGTTGCGTCAAAAAGAACAAACACAACACACTTACATGGTTTCAAACCCAAGTTGCGGGCGTCCACTGATTCATGATAACACATCTACCAGACTCGTTTATACAGCACCCTTTTGGGCTAAAGACCATCATTTTCACTCGAGAAATCAGGACATGCAACAAAGAGAAGAAAGCTGAGTTCTGAGAAGCAATAAGAACGGTTAACATCTGCCCCCATTAGACATGGTGGGAAAATGGCTAGTCTCAAAAGCCCAAAAACAAAAAGATAAAAAAAAAAAAGAAGGGGTGGTGGTGGTTTTAGTGAAAATGTTTCCAGTTTCATCTAATCATCCAGAATCAATATCATGTTCTACGAGGGATATGCGGTGCTCTAGTAACTGATTTTACACACATGGACTAACATCTAAGGAAGCTCTTACTCATTGTTGCAGTCAATGACCCAACACTGTTTGGTCAATTCTATTATGTATTCACATAGACTAACACGCGTAAAGGTACTCCTCAGAGTTGCAGTTAATGATACAGTAAGGTCTGGTCAATTTTACTTTCTAGCTTCATCGAGGTGGATAGAGCCATTGCATGTTTGCATTGGCATGTGTGATGTGGACTTTTGACATGAGTGCCGTGGATGTAGGAAATTTTGCCCAAATTACGTGCCCATTTCTGTTCGACGCGTATGAGATCGAAAACTTGATTGTTATTTTTATTTATATATTTTTAATATAATTTAGTTATAAATTTTTATTAAATAAACATATTTTGTTATTTTTAATTTTAAATATATAGTATAAGATAATAAGTGAATTATACTCTTAAACAAGAAGAAGAAGAAGAAGAAGAAGAAGAAAAGGGTTAAAATACTTAATTGTTAACTCTAAAATAGTTAACGTCTCGATCAATCTATTCGATTCTCGTTTAATATCATCTTACTGGACTCTTTCTCTCTCGGACACATCTGCATGCAAAAGACAAAGTAAAAATTCTGAATTGCACGTCTTGGAACACAAAAGGAATCTGAAGAAAAAATTATGTCGGATAAAGCGGACAAAGAAATCTGAGTCCTGTAGTTTTTTTTTTTTCAAAGGTTTTAAGTGCAATTAGAAGGGACAGGTCTTTGACTTTGTTGCATCCAAGAGGACCAGAAACTTAAATAGTTTAGAAAGATCAACAATGAATAATTCGCAAATCACTATTTTGTTTTTTGGCTGGTAAATTTTAAATTATTAATTAGTAATTATGTTAAATTACGAGTTATTAAATAGAGTAATTCCCTATTATTTCGCGTATTTTACATTTTATTTTTAAAAAGAGCTTAAAAGTTTAAATTTAAAATTCTTCAAATTTTGATAAAATATGTACTTTTAAATTCATAAATCTCATACACGGGGAGGGATTGGCATGTCCAAGTTGAATTATAGACTTTTAGTTAGCGATGTTAGTGCAAAGTCTTTTGTGGGAGCACGTGATGGCGATGTACAAAAAGGATGAAGATTCCACCTCGACGCCTGTTTTAGAAATTTCTACGGAAGCCCAAAGGAGAAACTGTACCAACGCAAGACACGACCCTGGTCATGTCCTGTGTGTTGTGGCAAAGGCATGTGACGTGAGGCTTCTGAATCCAAGGTTGCAACGCTCGCCTATTTACGTTACTAACAAGGATGAAAAACGATCACATTAACAAGAGACATCGTGCTTTTGATGTCAGATTGGTTAGTTACTATAAACCCAGCAACCTTTTCAATTCTTTGCGTAGTTTTCTGGTTAATGCGCTTCAAAAAATTGTGTACATAAGAATAATAAATGTTGTCCCCAAAGGAATAAGGTGCCCACAACTGCCCTGCCCGGTGTGTATGTCCAAGCTTTTTTGGACGATTGATCAATAAGGAGAAGGGACATCTAGAAATGGAGACTGATGAGAGGGTTTGAGTCAATACCAGTGCAATTTTCATCAAGGAACATCATATGTTACCAGTTGTGACAGCTAAAATGTGCTCTCTAAAGTCCTTCGATTTCGGAGAGGGGATCCATGTCCTACGATCACATGCTCTTGTGTATCGAGACATCCACACAAAGGCCCACTTCGTACACTATTCTCTTAGCCCACTTAAAATTCAAACCCCAAGTTGGGAACACACGGAAGAACTAGGGTATGGTCCCTCTCTCTCTCTCTCTCTCTCTCTCTCTCTCTCTCTTAAACAGACTTAAGCGTAGGCAAGTCCTTCTCCAGTGCACTAGTCTTCTCCACATCCAACGTCGCTGTCTATGATATAGTACCTCTCTCTCTCTCTCCCCCCACCTCTCTCTTTCTCTCATTTTCAGCACACTTGCTTTGTGGTCCTCTTTGTTTCTCTCTCTCACCACTCTCTCCATTCCCTTCCTATATCTAACACAATCCCTCTTCTTCTTCCATTACTTCTTCTACTCCTCTTCTCCAAACCATCGTTGCTTAGTGTATCCATACACTGCTTAATTGTAACTTCCCATTTGGGTCTCTCAGTTCAATTTTCATTCTTTAGCTTATCCCACAAGGACCCGTGGCTTTTGCATCTTGAAATTGGCAAGAACAAGAACAAACAGGGACCTTTTGGTGGATAATAAGGATGTCTAGCAGAAGGTCAAGGCAGGCAAGCACTCCCAGAATCAGTGATGATCAGATCATTGAACTCGTCTCCAAATTACGCCAACTTCTCCCTGAAATCTGCCATAGACGCTCCGATAAGGTACTTTCTAGCCTTTCATTGCTAATTAATGAGTTGTGGATCCAAAATTACGTGGACCATTGTCTTCATTTTTTGTTTTATTTAAATTTTTCCGTCTTTCTCAAGAATGATGGGCTCCAATTCTTGTACAGGAAGGTTAACAGACTTAAATTCTTGATAGTATGGGCATGTGTACCTGATGAATAGACTGCATTATGGTTACAATAATAATTGCACCCCTTAGAAACTCAGAAGGATGCCCCCGGGCATCCAGGAAAAATGTTATCGTGGGTCTTGTTATTTCGTTGACCTAAACGGCCGTGTAGTTGGACCATTCAAAAAAGATACCCTCACTTTAATGTCCTTTGTACACCATGTATTGGTAACTAAGTTGGGTATATCCTGGCTAGCTTTCTATAGTACTAAATGATCAAATTGAAATCTACACAGTATGACTCAAAAGAATGGGGTGCTCCTTTTGTAAGACAAAAGACTATAACTAGATGCTTATTGAGTTTTGACTCTTTGCAATTGTGCTAGGTATCGGCTTCCAAGGTCCTACAAGAAACCTGCAACTACATCAGGAACTTGCACAAGGAGGTGGACGACCTAAGCGAGCGATTGTCTCAGCTTCTGGCTACCATTGATTCAGATAGTCCTGAAGCGGCGATAGTAAGGAGCTTAATTCTGTAGTATGGGGCCCCTTTTATTAGTATAATTATCAGTGTAACTTGATTTGTCTGTTAGTGCTTTAATATGATCAGCAGGCGAAACATGGGTTGGAGTGTTTTCTGAGACATATCCCATGTGGGTAGGCAGTATTATATATGTACTTAAGCTGTATAATCAAGGGACTTGCACTAGCAAAGCCTATATAATATATGTGGAGACTAAGTTGGATGGTTCTAATAGAAAGTTAAATGGGAGTTCTTTTTTTCCTTTTTTTTTTTTTTTTTTTTTGTGACAATGGAAGAAGTTGAAACTAGGATTTTCAGGAATGAATCTGCAAGGAAAATATGGGTGATGCTCGTCCATTTGCGGAGAACAGATCAGACATTAGCATTTGTTGGTAAGTGGGGATCAAGTTGGTTACTGTCTGCATAAAAGACTTAAACATCTTAGGATCCTGATTTGATAAACGACTAATATCTGCTACACTTGATTGGTGAATTAATCAGTCAGTTAAGATTCTGCTCTATTGGCTTAAACCACTAATTTACAGGCCTCACATCATTACTTTCCAAGAGAAACTTCCCTTAAAAATTTCATTTCGCCCTAAAGCTTTCGTGGAGGTTGTGACACAAAATTATGGTAGAAAAGCTCAAAGCGTGAGTACAAAATTTTCACCGCATTTCCTTAAAGGTTAACTGCGTGTCTCACTTCTCATTATTGTTTTCCTGACCAAGTAGAATTTCGGACAACCATGTAACAAAACGCCATGCATTAACTTCTGGTGAGCCTCAACATTTTGCAGGAAGTTAATAATTGAGCAGGAGCTTAGTAGCCATTATAGACCAGTTTTTTTGCATGGGAGGAAAAAAAAAAAAAAAAAACATTAAGCTCCTCACGACCACAGAAAAGATTTTCCAAACGACAAAACAACAGAAAATGACTAGAGGTTTCCTACCAAAAACCCGTGACTAATTAATACCACGTCTAGATTCGGAAGACAAGATTGGTCACTGAAAATGACTTTGTATCTGAGATAATACTGGCGGTAAATCTGCGGTGGTTGCCATACGTTAACGAAGGGAAAATTTTGTTTTATTATTCATATAAATGTGGGGCAACATAATTTGCCATATATCTTGAATTTGGACAATCGTGGCCAAAATTTTAGCTTTGTAGCTATTCTTAAGAGAGGGATTTGAGAGGGACATGCCATCAACTATATGACCATAATTAGCTCTTTTTTTTTCCTATATTTTATTTTGTTCTTTAATTTTCACAAGGTCAAAGAAGGTTTGCACGCAAAAAGCGACAATTAGGACCTCTGATTACTAATTATTTCAGCAATAAGGTCAGACCAGGATGTGGGTTAATAATTAGTCAAAGAGCGCTCACAGTAAGTGTCGATCAATGACCGTGGTGGTTTTTGATCGTTATGAAGGACGTTTTTGAACCGAAAGTGGGAAACTAAAGTAAAGTTTTGGGGTTTAATAAAAAGACATGTATTTGGTAGGCAGACAGAGAAACTTTTGGAATTTTACAGTTTGTTTGGTCGAAGGAAAAAAAAAAAAAATGCACAATAAGTGGGAAATTTGGATTTCTTGTGGTGGGGGGGGGTTCCTACATGAACACGAAGAGTATATTCCAAGTTCATTTTTCGTTTTGACCCCGGATTTAATGGAACATTGTTGGGCGGTGGAAGTCTCGTTGTTGGGCGGTGGTGGAAGTCTCATTTTTACCCTTATCTTTTTCTTTATGTCGGAACTCAATCTCGGTAGGTTCACTCAAGTCTCATTCTTCTCCGAATTAATTTCTATATGTAGAGCTTGCAGAAGATTCAAACAAAAAATAAAATGGCAAAAAGTGCAGCATACGCTATTGTTTTTTTTTTTTTATAAATTTTTTATTATTAGAAAGTTCATTAAATTATAAGTTATACAATAAAAATAATTCTATAAATTTTATATTTACTTTCTAACCAGTAAGTATGCTCGAGAGAGACAGAGCAACATGTGTTACTGCCAAAAACAAAAAAAAAGAAAGAAAGAAATTGACGTCGAAGAAACTGGGCTACCGTTGCTGAATCTGTAATGGGCTCAATAACGATGGTAGGCTGAAGACTCGAGTTCAGCACAGATGAACGAAAAGAAAGAATGCATATTCTTTCAAGTCCGTCTTTCTTTCAGTGAACTTTTGCTGTACGCTTACACTCCATGTCGAAAAAACAGTCCTGAATTAGGCCTAATAGTTGCGTTTCTCCTTGCATAGGCCTAAACAAGAATCCGAGATCAGTTTCAGACTGTATGGTCTTAAGGCCCGAAAAATAATTTCCTTCAATATTTTGAAGCAAACCCAACAACCATGGGCACGCAAGTCATGCAATCTTGACCCAACAACAACATGGATCCACGATCCAAGAAGTGAGAGCCCAACAAGAATAGGGGAATTACCAAGCTTCTTTCGTTTGATTATTTCTTGATCTAGACGGCTACGCTCTTCAGGGTAAGTTGCCGTCGCTCTTCTGTCAAAGAAAATGAGGAGTTCATTCTCAGTCTGAGCGGTTCCACTTCCTTTTGCTCCCTCGACATTTTGACTTGTTTGGATTATGAACAATTAGCATTGCCGGTTCTGCATACCTCCCTGATTTTCAAGTTAATGATTTTCCTCCTTTTCCTTTCGTATGATAATGTTTTCAATTTTCTTTTGGCTGTTTGCATGCTCAGTCCTCAAATAGATGGGATTCCAGCATAATAACTTGCCTGCATCGCCGCGTCTTAACATGGAAGTACAATATTTCACAAATTGTCTTTTGGATCCTCCTGGTGGGCCAGTTTCTGAGATTCAATTGAAATCAAAGTTACCACATTTCTGCAGTTTGCAAATTCTTATATGACAACGAATAAAGCACTAAAAACAATTACGTCCTCGCGAAGATTACACATGCAACCTATACTTGGTCAAGACTTTTATCAGTTGGATACGAGGATCTAACATATTACCGCAGATGAGACACTATCCGTTCAAGGGTTTTACGGCGAGACCTAGATTTTAATGCTCAAATGCCAGTGATCTTGTTACGAGAACAAGTCCAAAGCACTTAACACATGTTGGGCCATGGCTTCCTTATTTGGTGTGTGTCAAACCAATTGTATAGAATACCTTTCAATGATAAGAAATTTCCCAACCCAAAAGCTAAATCATGATGCACGCCATATCTAACAGAATCTCCCTTCCAATCCGACACGACAAACAGAACCAAGACAGGGTATTGATACATTTCTGTTTATATTGTGGGTTGTTGGTTTTTAGATGGGCCTTGACACCGAAAAGTTGCAACAACTAGAAGGTGCCGTTCCCTCCGTGGACCTGTTTTCTCAAGCATTTGTGGCACATGGTAGCTGGCATGTAAGTTGTTCTGATCTCTACTTGAATTGCCTTTGCAAATTCGTTGTTTTCTACCTGTGATCTACCCAAATAAATGCTGACTTGATTAGATATCAACTTGTCACGTAGTCTACTGTGTTTTTCTGGGTAGAGCGGGCCTCATGAACATGCATTCAAAGGCATCATTAAAAACGGGTAGATGAGGAGATGAGCAGATAAAGAAAGATGATTGCATCGTTTAGCCGACAATGGTTGTTTTATTATTATTATTATTATTATTATTATTGCATCTCCCTTTTGTATTTGACAACGCATGATGATCTAATTCTCTGACTATCTCGTTTAATCAGACGCCGGAGACTATACGCAGACATATTCTAGTATTAGTGGTGAAGATATGGCACGCCAATTTCTGTAATTATTGTTATTATTTTTTTTAATTTTCTGTATATCTTGGACAATCGACCAGAGCCTGTCATTTTCTTGTTTATAATGATTGAAGGCAATGTTTAAAGCGGACAAAGCAATTTCTTGAAACTAAGTGAGCTAAGGCGAAGAAAAAAAGTATATTTTTTAGCAAATTGCCGTCTCTTTAAGCTGTTGGTAATTAAAATTGCTTACATCTGTTGGATTGTCGTGTGCCCGTGTAGAAGAATTGATCTTCCCGTTGAAAATTGGACATTTTGAAACTCTAGAGCGTACCCACTGACTGGTTTCTTTGTTGACCTCACAAGTCAAAGAAAAAAGCATTGACCTTGCCCCTCTTTAAGTTCTAGGGCCAATTGGCAACTCTGACTAGATAAATCTCCACCTAAAATGCCAGGGTTTTTATCATGTGGCTCTTCGTTTACCAAGTACCGGAAACAGACTCAAGCAGTCTACTTTTGTAGGATTAATTTATTCCACTAGGCACATAATCTGGAAATGGATTTGATTTAAAAATGCACAAAGTAATGAATCAATGCAATGGTTGCTTGTATGGTTGCAAAGCACCTTTTTGGTTCCATCTTTTGACCTAAGTAGAGTACAATGAAGGTCTGCTAAGAAATGATATGTTTTAGGAGTAAAATGACACAAGCCCTCTAATTGAAAATCTTAAAAGGAACAAGCACTCAATAGACACTGTAATCTGTTACTGCTTGACCAATTCAGCATGCTCAGTACCATCAACAACATGCTAGAACGAAAAGAAACAACAAGAAAGTGAATATTTTTGCCTTCGAGAATTAAATGATTTCAATATCCTACAAAGAAAAAAGGCATGCAAGTTCTTTTTCTCCAAAACACGTGGATGTTACAGCAATTAGGAAACATGATTGAGAATTTGCGAAAACCTGCTTAAGAGGACGCCATTCCCTATTTTGCTATTGGAATTCCACATGAACCTCGGTTCAAGCATACAAAACTCTTTCACTGTACATAAACAACTAGTAAAGCAGAACCCAGAAAAAAAAAAAAACAAAGGGAAGAAAGAAGAAGCCCGAACAAAAGAACCACAAGAGAAGAAATGGGAAATTTTTTGTTACTGCCACTGAGAACTAGCAACAACAAATGGGGCAGCGTATTAGTCCGTTCTCATTACAATCAGGGCAACGCTGGAATCCATACCCACCACCTTCCTCTCCTTCCAATCCATCTCCTCCATAGTATCTCTTACAACTACCTGAACATGTCTCACAAGGAACAAACCTGACATCCCCACAAGCCTGACAAGCTCCGCCAAATCCACCACCATCATCCACATTTTCGCAACCTTCAACCATCTTCTCTAGCTGCCCTTCCTCGTGCATTATCCTTATTTCCTCAGCTCCGCCAATGTATTTTCTCCCAACAAACACTCTTGGTAGCCCTCCCCCACCAAACCCTTCTCTCAACAGCTCTCGAAGCTCTGCCTTAAATCCGGAATGCATTGACACATCGCGCTCATCAACCCGAACCCCTAAGCCTTTTAATATCACCTTCACATAGCAGCAATCCTCATATGTTTTGCGCACTCCTCGTAGGCTTGTAAAGTACAACACCACCTTCTCCTTTCCTTGTTCACAATCCTTTGCAACAAAGTTTGTTTTTTTATTTTCACTCATACTCAATGGCAAATCATTTCCAGGCAAGGGGGTCTGTTTTGGGTTGTCAATATCTAATGGCTTAACGTAGAGTGGATGATTTGGAGAGAGCTCTTCAAGGGATTTCCTGAATGTGGAAATGATTTCTGGATCAAATTCACGGAGCTTGGAATTGGCATCCCCATCTGCCATTTGAAGCCGCAAAGGCTTCGTATCATTCAAGGGCATTGTAAACCTGTCTTGCATTTTCAACTTGGGGCTATCAGAAACAGGGTAATGATCATAGGGAATATCAAAAGAGAAACAGCGGAAACGCTGATTAGCCAGTAAATGTACAGGACTGACATCTTCAAGCCCTTCCATCAACTCCCAGGTATTGATTGTCTCTGGCTCTCCAGGCGGGGTCATAATTGGCGTCCTCGGAGCAACCTTTGGGATCTTCTCTTCGATCAAAGTTGGCCAAGACTTGGCTTCAATTAGACCAACTGACAGCGCCTTGCCCTTGCACTCCCGATCACTCACAATTCCACTCAACTCTTTATGTTCTAAAGCCCCATTAGCGCTCCCATTTAGATGATCATCAATAGAAGCGTCACTGTACTCGTGATTGGATAAGGAAGACTCAGGCGATCCCACCGCATGGTATCTATCGCCTCTCTGCTGCGGCGGATGGACCACATGCATTGAGTAGGTTCGAGGCACCGGCGAGTACGGCGCCTGGCAGTGCCCGCAACGGTTTTGCTTTGAGCCTGTACAACCCATCAAGCAGTGCTACAATAGCCTCAAAACCAATAGACAAATAATATCCAGAAAGAGTTATTATAGAATAAATGACATGAAAGAATCGAGTGGTCTAGATCAGAAGCAAAACATTCCTATATGGATGAACTGGTGAAGGGCAGGGCTTTTGGTATAGTAAAGATGGCACAAGCCAATAAGAAATTGGAAAAGGAAGGAGCTTTGGCAATTGATTTAGTGATTAACAAATGCTCCGAACGAGACTAAATTTTGCTTAGAAGCTTCATTTATCATTTCATAAATGGGTATAAAACTCTAGGGACAGATCCGCCGCAAAAATAAAAAATAAAAATTAAAAACGTTAAAACTGCACAAAAAACAACATTAATATCACAACTAATGACAGTAACTCAAAACTGTCTACTCGGGGTGTTTCAACTCATAGCAAGAACCAATCTTTATACAGATTATTCAATGGAAACACCAAATGAGGTCATCCCATAAAAGTTCAAGAACCGATCAGCCTGTAAGACTTCGGGGATGGAACAGAAGAGAAAAGAGAGGACACATCAGAAGATCTTTGGTTTAGGAGAACAGCCGTGAAGGAATTCCGTAGATGGAAACAGACAAAGGGAAATGGGTGAAATTAAGGGGCGAGAGAGAGAGAACGAATGGGAAAAGAAAATGAGAAATGAATCGACAAATTCAAAGAATGATGCCCGTGGACCCTTTTAACCAAAGACCATCGCCACTTGGTACCCACTGTGTGTCTCTCTTTATCTTCTCTCTCATGAATCCTAGAGAGAGAAACTGAGGAATGGTTGGTAACAGTTACAAATGCAATGCAATGAGTATTCTTTAAGAGGTAGATTTTTGACTGGTAAACAATATCAGTAGCGAGGAAGATGAGACTCAGATGCTCCTTTTAGAAAATTGTTTCCTTTTTCAGTTTTCCTGATGTCTTGTTTTTTAGGTACATATTATTTGAATTTTGATTGCTACCAACGATAATAACAGCAGTAAAATACAAATATTCAGGGACTGGATAATAGATAATAAATGCTCAAATAAAGAGATGTGAGGGCGAAAAAAAAATCGGGAATATTGAAAAGCTTGACAAATGCGGAAATCATTGCTTGA
Organism: Bruguiera parviflora; assembly: GCA_019804595.1. Taxonomy (NCBI): domain Eukaryota; kingdom Viridiplantae; phylum Streptophyta; class Magnoliopsida; order Malpighiales; family Rhizophoraceae; genus Bruguiera; species Bruguiera parviflora. The sequence goes on from CM034046.1 coordinate 1,167,734, forward strand.
ATGACTCCGCCGCCGTCCCACAACCAAAACAGTATTTGCCGACCAGAGGTGGCCCCGTTCCTCCTTCAATAGATGGTGGGTCTTACGTGGTTATGAGCGATCCAGGACAAGTCTCTTTAGTGCTGCCTTTTTTTAGCCTTCCTTTATTTTTTTTTTTTTAAGGTTGTTTACTTTTTATGTAGACAAAGATTTTTTTTTATTTTTAAAAAGTATATGTAACGTCATAACATTTTCCTATTCTAAAAGGGAAAAATAAAATCGAAAAGATTTGTTACTTTGCAACAATAGTTATTTATCGTATAAAGATAAATACAAAGATAGTGCAATAACGAAAAACAAACAATTTTCAATGCGTTTCAATCATTATGTAAGGTACAAAGCCATTACCATACCCCCAAGTAAATCCTTAGCCTACTAGGTTTAGAGTCTCGTATTTTGGTTAAAAAATGTACGATTGATTTTAACCTTTTTGTTTTGTTTTTTTTTTTCTGAACGAATTTGGGATGCATTCGAATCAATTAGTTTCATAGATGCCCTTTTAACTCTGCAAACAGTATATACTGTTCACGAGCAATATTATTTGGAGAATAAGGAACACGAACCCATATACAATGATTGATGCAATTTATTCAACACATGAAAAAAAGAAGAAGAAGAAGAAGAAAGCAAGGTCAAAAAAAACACGAATTCATCCAATCCATAGAGCCATTAATGTTGCCATGCGTGCAAAGCCATTTTACAGCAAAGAAAACATGTGGATCGGTGCCTGGGGATTGGCTTGCTCATTCTTAACCAGGACACTTATGTGTGGCATTTACCACATAGGATCACGTGATGGCACGTGGACTTCTCTTCTTGGTATAGTTCTCCAATACACCGGCAGCAGAAGGGGGGGGGCAGTTCAGCGAGTTGCTGAGAGTGTATTGTACACACACCGAGATTTAATGTTTCTGATCTTGATGTAGCAGTGGTGTCATGACCCCATTTCAGGGGTAATCAATCCTGATCTAAACGACTCTTAGTTTGATTCAATTAGACTTTCTCTGGCCCTGTGCGGACGAGGTTAATCAATTAGCAAATGTTTCATCTCAATCTTCAACTTGCTTCTAAGTCGAATGCGGCTCTCTCACGCATGGGGAAACATTAAAAATGATTTTATTATTTTTACAAATGATGATTCCAAGCACGTTCGTATTTGCTCGCATAGAAACCCAAAAAGGAAATTGCACAAAGGGAAAAATCGTACGCAGTCAAAGTCCCCGTAAAAGGAATGTTCTATTTGTTTAGTATATATATATATATTTATTTATTTATTTTTCCCCCACAAAATTAGCATTTGAAAATTGAACATTTTCTGGTAAAAGAGAATTGGGACAGTTGTTTCACATTCTGTGTGGATGCGTTGTTGTCTAATGACTTTCGAGGAACGCGTGCGCCACCAAGCCGTGAGTCGTGAAATTGACATGTTATACAGTTAATTAACTACCAATAAAGATCAAAGAAGCTGAAAGCCTTGGGTTCGGCCAGTTTTCCGGGTGAAAAACGTGTTGAAACGGTGTGAACGACCGAGTGGGCTTCTTAGGTAACTCATTGCCTCCCATTTATATTCATGATTTCTACTAAATATAGAGAAATCAATTTATTTAAAAATTTAAAGTATTTAAAAAGTCAGCTATTTAGGCTAGAAAAATAAAGCAAATAAATTAAATTTACCTAAATTTAAAATATAGATAAATTAAAATTTTATAATTAATTTATAATTGAATGTGAAGATAATAAAATTTAAATTTATAATTATTTAATGACAAAATTTTAATATTATATTAATGAATTAATTTATTTAAGATATTAAATTATTAAGTGAGATCTGAATTATATATTATATTTAATACTAAATATGCTTATAATAATGTAATTTTAGGATAATTTTGTTACAAAATCAAATTCCTTAATTCAATAATGTCTAGATATCACATAATTAATATTCTTTATACTATATATTATGTCTAACAATTCAAGTAGATCATTTTCTCGTGTAGGTGGTGCTACCGTAACAAAGCCTAAAAGGAAGCAGATCTTAGCCGAGAGGCCTAGTCTTCATACGAACCCACTCCAAGGACCTGATGCCCACCGCAGAGTCCAATTGTTGAAACTTGGGATCTCACAAGGTGAGCAAAGGCCCACGCATCATTATAGACCCACGCATAGCAAACCAGATGGGCCCCGTGGAGTGAGAGACAGCCTGCCAACCTATGTATGGAGGCTTAACCCACATTTAAGTGTTAGTGAAATGTCTTACAATGTAATATTTTAAGGCCCTTTTCCTCCAAGTTGGATGTTTCGGCTTCTTTATCATCTTGTCCACGAAATTGAAAGTCTATATGGACTCAAATAAACTGTCTGTGGCCGACCAAGTGAATGATTGAAGGATACGAGCTTCGACTTAATTGGCAAAGGTGTTGAAAAAAAACAAAAAATGAAAAGAAAAAGGGCAAAGGTTTCTATTTTGAAGCGGAGGGCGCAGGGTATGCCTAAACTGATTGAGGTCCCAAAAGTATTTTCAGGGTAAACCACCTCGCCTCAGGACCCACAGAAAAGGCCACGGACCATGGCATTGGTATGTCTCTATTGGCTGCTGACAAACCCATATGCAGAGTCTTGATCCCTAACCCATTAGCATCAAACAAGTCCGAACAAATTTTTTATAAAATACTCTCTTAATTAAAAACTTAGATATTTATTTTAATTTTTTTTAAAAAAAAGAGCATAAATTTTATAAAAATAAAAAATATTTTTAATTATATAATTTAAGATATAATAAATTTTATAATAAATAATAATAATATAAATTATTATTATTATTATTATTACATTTCATTCCCACCTTCCACTCGAAAAGCTATTAGCACGCGTGCTTAACGTTTAGAGAGCCTGGAAGACCTGATGAATTGGCGAAATTGATCAACATCGGGCGAAGGAGCAGAGAGAATGGCTGCGAATATTTCATTGTTCCGTGACAATAGATGGGCATCTCTCGTTCGTTTACGTGAGAATATAATAAACTCCATGATAACATATAAAATACGTGCTTATAAAAAAAGGGGGGGGGTGTGAATAAGAACACACAGCAACCCAACAAGGAATCAATAATGATTAAAAAAACATTACTTCCAGGACTAATGCATGGCTAGCCGGTTCTTCGTTGAGTCTACATTAAGAATTTCAATGGAATTAACTTTAAAAAATTGTGACAATACCGTAGTAGAAGGGCAACATGCATACAAGAACATTACGGTTGAAGAATCGAGAGAGAGAGAGAGGGTTGAAGCAGGGCACATGGGAACAGGGGGGCATGTGGAGACGATTCAGAATTGCTTTCTTCACTGATAAATATTAAGATGAGCAAGAAGGAATATCATGGATCCACCCTATCCCAAAGGTGTACCCCCTAATAAACTCCCAATAAAGACATGTGAGGAGCTTAGTGTAGGCCAGGCTAAGGGCGGTACATTGTAGGGCCCACAACGCCCCAGGCCCCACCTAACACCCACTTCCATCTACTGCTCCACCACCGTACATAAAAATTTGGGTGGTGGCCAGTGGGTTTCTCACGGTCCCATTAGAAACCCTTCTTTTTTTTTTTTTTTTTTTTTCTTTTTTGTTGTTACATCACATTCCCATTAGACGCTCCTAAAGCTTGATGTGCGAAAGTGAAAAATGATTTCTCCATCAATAGACAAATGACGTGCATATACCATCTTGACATCCCGTGAATTTTCCTTAAGCAGGCCCTATCTGGCACCCTTGAAAAGGTTTCTGAGGGTCCGAAGAAAGGCAGCCAAAATGTAGAGCTCTCTTCCTTTAGTTAAGAAGGGCATCTTACTTTACCATCTGTTCTCACCTCATCACATAATTTTTAATTGACAGAGGCTGAATAGCGTTGCCATGTTGCTAGTACAGTTTTTTTTTTTTTTTCTTTTGATCTGGGTAATTTAAATTGAATAGAGTGCATGAGGCAATGATGAGATTCGATGTATGTCAATTGATATCACAATTTTTTTATGGGGTTTGACTCGTCGAGTAAAATTTTCTTCCACGTATACTTCAAGACCGTTCATGGGATGCTAATGAATGATTGATTGACTTTATGTTAAAGCTCAAAAGTTTATAGGTATTCTATCATGAATTCTATTCGAAATACAAAAATTGGATATATTATTGATACATGTGAGACACTATTATGATTACTATTAATAAATTATATGATTTATTAGGCATTTGTATTTATTATAAATATCATTCTTCATTGCACACTTATAATCATTGAATGTATGACCACAATCCTTAAATGCATATTGACACGTTACTAGTGTCATTTTCATGTTAAAAAAAAATTTCTCCATGTAACATTTCTCTGTTTTTATAAAACAAGCAAACAATCTTGTCAAGTGAAAGCAGACTTTTTGAATTCGGATTCAATCTGAGAAGTCATAAAAAATAGAATAAAATAGGAACAAACCCAATAACGTAAAGTCATTTCTTCTAAGGTCATGCCTACATTCATGGAGGAAAACCTAGCAGATGTAACTAACTATGACAATAAAATTACAACTTACAATTTCTTAGCCTAATCATGCCTGGGCACAACGTGTATGAATTGCAATGCGATACCGATATAACAGACCATGTCTATGCCCAAATAGCCAACATTCTACAATCAGTGCCAGATAGCAGTCATGCATGAATTAGCTAGTGAATGCCAGGTCCAGCGACGATGACAGCACTTTTGATTGTTTTTTTTTTTTTTTTACCTTTGGATATGGATTTTCATGTTGCCCATTTTCCTCGTCACACATGGCCTCTATACTGAAAGAATTTAACATAATTATAAGGTTACCCCATCATGATCAATCACACATTCAAGTTGTAAAAATGGTTTTTTTTTTGGTTAAAAAACAGGTAATGGTTCATTCGACACTACCTTTGGTCCAACCTACAGCGGGATAAATCAAAGATTACTTACTTTAACCAATCAATGGCACATTTTCCGGGGTTTGAAGAAAATGTTTAAATGATTGGATTGATTTTTTTTTTTTTTCAAAAATTAAAACTTCTAGACAAAAGTAAGTGTCTCCGAGGGACTGGATTGATCCCTTTTATCCTGCGTTGTCGATGCTAAACCTATGAGAGAGAGAGAGAGAGAGGGAGAGAAAGACCCACATCAAATGATGGGTCCATTAACCCACATGCCCATCTCTGATATATTACACAGTCCACACCACTCGTTCTCTCTCTCCCTCTCTCTCTCTCTCTCTCTCTCTCTCTCTCTCATTAGCCTCAACCTAACGCTGTCTTTCTAAGGTCTCTCTTTGCATCCATTACCACCATATATGTCCTCTCTTTCCTCTAAGGTGTCCGCTTGAATTAATATAACTCATATCACTTGACAGTCAGACCATAAACCCCATCACCCATCACTCCCTCTTGATTCTCAAAAGCTACAAAATTCCAGAGTATCCAGCAAGTGAATGAAGAAACGATCTTATGTGCATACCGGCTGATCAATCACATGGCATTCCTTCCTCGTGGCTTCACGTTCCAGTCTCATGAAGATCACAATGACCACATTCCCTCCCCTTCCTCCCTCAACTCCCAACCTTCTTGCCCTCCTCAATCTTTCCCTGGTCTCTCTCTCTCTCTCTCTCTCTCTCTCTCTCCATCACTTTGTTTGAATGTCATTCCACGTTTGAATTGAATCTAATCATTGTTGAGTATAACAGTCTATATTGTACTACCTGAAGTCTGAAGGCTTAATGTGCTTTTCCTTGTGATGCTACAGGAGGAGGGGCGCATTTCATGATGAAGAGATCATTGTCGTTTTCAGGTTTGGATAAGTGTGACGAAGTGAATGGAGATGATGACTTGTCGGATGATGGGTCGCAACCAGGGGAGAAAAAGAAGAGGCTCAACTTGGAGCAGGTTAAGGCCCTTGAGAGGAGCTTTGAGTTGGGGAACAAGCTTGAACCCGAGAGGAAAATGCAACTGGCGAAGGCTTTAGGCCTGCAGCCCAGGCAGATAGCAATATGGTTCCAAAACAGGAGGGCTAGGTGGAAGACTAAACAGTTGGAGAAAGACTATGAGGTCTTGAAGAAGCAGTTTGATGAGCTTAAGGCTGATAATGAAGCCCTGCAGACCCAGAACAAGAACCTTCATGCAGAGGTGATGAACTAATGATGCCCTCAATTTCTAAGATTACAGTCCTTGCTAATTGGTATAAATTATAGAAGAACATATATATAGTACAATTCAACGTGTTTGATCTGGTATAGATGATTACTCTTATAAAACGAAGATTTTGGCTATGTCCTGATCTTGGCCAACTGATTTTGTGGCATGAAAGCTAGCTTCTTTTTTTTTTTTTAATTTGTTTTTTTAAGTATAAAATAAGTATAATTTTATAATATATAAATTTATTTTATTATATTTTTACATTAGTAGAGTTTATTTAAATTTATATTTTTACTTATATTTCAAGTTAACTTAACTTCGTTCACTTTTTAAGTGAATAAATGTGTTTTAGGCAAGAATTTTTAGCGCGGCAATGCTGATTTTACACACATTTATGTTACCTGGGAAAAGAACATAATACTATTGTATCAGTTATGCGATCCAAGATTAACAATGACATCATAAAAGTCGTAGCATTTCCTTAATTTAATGGCTTATTAGCTGATCATAAGTGTCAGTGTCAGAAGCAACTTGCCGGAAGTATAAAGCTAATTTAATTTTAGCATCTTTCAAGTTGACATAGTTGCTATTAATTTAATCAACTATTTTGGAAGTTTAGACCCTTTTTTTCTTTTCTTGTGCAAAACAAGAACAAGAAATTACCTATCCCTTCTTGTTATACTCTTTATTTAATGTTCTCTTTCTCTGTTTTGTCCAAGTGCTACAGTTACTGGCTCTAAAAGTTAGAGATTCAAATGAACTTAATCTCAAGAAAGAAGCTGAGGGATCTTGGAGCAATGGAAATCAAAACGTTTGCGATGTCAACTTAGATATCGCAAGAACTTCATTGGAAGAAAGCCCAGCATCTTCCCAACCAAGTACCAGGCACTTCTTCAACACATCAATCAGGCCTAATAGCATGACTCATCAACTTCTCCAAGGATCATCAAGATCAGACCTCCAGTGCCTCAAGGTTGACCAATTGGCTCAGGATGAAAATTTCTGCAACATATTCAATGGCATAGATGAGCAGCAAGGGTTTTGGCCATGGCCTGAGCAGCATGCGCACCATTTTAATTGAACCATCCCGCAATTCTCCAATTGATTTCACATCCCTTCATTAATATGCGGTTTATATCCAAAAAAAGAGAGAGAGAGAGAGATTTAGAGGAAAATTATCCATGCCAGTTTCAAGACACATCTTTTCATTATAGATTGGTGTATAGAAGTGAACAAAAACTTGCCTCAATTAATATCAATTCCTCCTGAAAAGTTGTCAGTATGGGAAATCGGATAGCTCTGAGTGATGCAGTTTGCTTCCCATACTCTTTCAAATTTTGATGAATTTGGTAGATTGGATCACAGCAGAGAAAGGAACAAAACAAAAACAAAAACAAAAAAAAAAAAGAAAAAAGAAAAAAGAAAAAAAAGGGAAAACTTCTTGGTTAAGCATGTGCCAGTGAGTGGGTTTCCAGCTACATAAGGCATGCAGCATGGGCCATGAAATTAAAAAAAAAAAAAAGATTCTCTCCTTGCATTTTCTGAGCTTTTTAATTGCCATTGACGCTTTTTAATCGTGAGAGGTACATATATTATATAGCATATAAAGAATTGCAATAATAATTGCCTTAGGAAGGATCTAGCAAGGAAGAGAGGATTTGGCTTGGTTGGCTTGATTTTACGAGTGACACATAGATATGTGAACTCAATTTACGTGCTAGCGAATCGCATTTATCGGAGAATCAAGACAGAAAAAGGGTCCAAGAGAAAGGGGAAAAAATACAGAGAAAAAAGAGATGGGAGATTCTAAGCACACATTCCAAGAAGGAGAAGGATGGGGATGGGAGAAGAAGTGGTCATTTGTTTTAATTTTTTGAAGGGGACATTTGTACAAGTTTTCATGATTTCAATCTGACAGAGAAAGTATCTAACTGTGCACCCTCTTCTGTATGATATCCACGTGACCTACTGCCACCGCTTCCCTATCATACAACGAAGCATCAAAAGCCTCTTGTCTTTCCCCTATCGCGTTCTTAGCCAATTTCCTTATCATCTAAAATGTGGCTTTTCGTTTTTTTTTTTTTCATAAATTGCTGTTAATGGATATTCCAAGAATGAAAACCATAAATAGTGGTAATAACTAGGGAGAAAATCGTCGCCGCGGCCTACTCGCCCTTAGTGAAACTTTCTTTTTCTTTTTTTTTTTAATTTTTTATTGACGTCACGTAATATCACACGCTAATTTTCACATACTAAAATAAACCCATCTTTCTGGTCTTGTTTTCAATTGGAATTTATTCAATGGCTGAGTTTAACAGAACAGTCGGCACAAAAACTAAAACATCAAAGAACAAAAAAACATAAATTGTATTAATTAATAACATTAAAGCCTATCTAAATTTAGAGAGAATTAAGGGCGCTGATACATGACCGGATGCTTTGTACTAGAGGTGGGCCAAAACCCCCCATTACAGGGGGTCTCCCCCTTTTGTTTTTTCACGTACGCCACCAACTTTTATCAGAGGATTAATACATTTGGACATTTATGAAAGCCGAGTATCTAGGCGTGTTTTGTGCTTGCATTCGTAAGCGGCGATGCTACTTCCCACACTACGCGTATGTGCATGTGCATCAGTGAATGCCTGGCTGGGTGTATTGGAATCGGGCCGGCTGATGATGAATCCTGTGTCTGTGTAAGGTTTTAATAACAAAATTATGCACGGCTTATGAATAAGAGGAGAAAAAAAAAAAGAAAAAAAACCGGGGTTTGAATATATATATACATATAGACAAATCATTATCTGTGTAATGGAGGATTATATTGTCTTACGCGGCACGATTTCTAATCTACTAAGATTTATCAGACTACGAGTTGTTTTTATGTCGATTTGAGCTTAAAATTTCGTCTTAAAACAATTGATGGTGTCTATTATGTATATTATGTATGTGACATGGTCTTTTGTAATTAAAGATGAACAATATGCTGAATGTAAATATTTCCTACAAACGGACAATACTTGTAACTAGTTATATAATAAATATTAGTAAATATATGTAAATAGAAAATTAAAGAGGTGTGATATCTACTATTAAATTGAGTAGAGATCTAACAGTTATAATTTGTCTAATATTTATATAGAAAGAGACCTCCAACTCTTTATTTGTAACATATTCAATTCACAAGTAAAATATATTTATAAAATTTCTCTCTAAAAAGTTCTTATGAGTCAAGTGTGAAAAGACTACTTAGAAGGTATTCTTAAGGCCACACAAGTAGTGCGCAATAAATTCATTCAACCTATAATAAGTGGTATTAAAGTCGATTTGTTTCAAACACTATGGCAAATCCATGTTCTGATAAGGTATTGATCATGGGTGATGACTGTAATGATCATGGAAGGAAGGTCAATAAAGGTGCTACTAAGGGAAAGAAGAGTCACATTATATCGAGTTCGAGAGATCTAGTAGGGGACTTGGCGCAACATATGATGAAGATCAAATTGTTTGTCATTAATGTCCAAATGTCAGTTGATAACCTAACCTAGTCCATTGAAAATGTAAATGTTGAAAGGGAGGAGCTCGTGATCAAGATTCAAGAGCTTAAAGTCGGCATAGGAGAACTTTAAGGTGAGTTACTGGGAACCTTGAGGGCAAAATTTCATCAGTGGGACAAATCCTTACAGGCTATGATGATGGTTATGCATATGGAGATAGTGGAGGGTAAGGGAAAGCTTGTATAATTGGAGGCAACATATGTAAACGGAGTGATCACCGTGTAAGGACCACATACCAATGCACTTAAGTTAAAGGAGTTTAGGGGCTCACGGGTGGCTAAGGACGTGGACAACTTCCTATGGTACATGAAACAGTATTTTTAAAGTATAAGGATCAATAACAACTAATTACGGGTAAATATTACATTTATGTACTTAATTAATAATACATTGTTGTGGTGGCATTATCGATCAAATAATAAATGTGAAGATTCTATCATGACTTAAGATAGATTTGTTGAGGAATTTCGATGGAATTATTATCTCACATATGCTGAAAATGAAGTTTACAATGAGCTAAAGTGTCTTGGACAAAGGGGTGTAGTACGTGACTACATGAAGTGATTTTCAGAGTTACTACTTTAAATCCCTTCGATGAATGAGATAGAGGCATATCACCAATTCATAAGTGGTCTCAAGTCGTGGACCAAACAAGAGTTGAAGTAGTTTTATGTGGGAGACCTTATAACAGTCATTACGGTGGCTAAATCTCTCATAGAGTTTAGGGTGCCTTCCATCCCCTACTCAGATTCCTATCTAAGAGATAAGGCCAATGGTAGGGAAGATTAGGGCAAATTCAATCATCTGAATAGAGGTAAACCATTAGTTGGCCCTCCCAAAGCTTATGCAGAATCGAGCAGTAGAGGACATAAGAATGTTCGTACTTATAAATAATTCTTTTATGATAATTTATACATAGCATGAGATTGGCCAAACAAGGTTAAGCTGGTTGCTCTCTATAAAGAAGATGAGCTAAAAGAGGAGGCATGATTGGGTCCAAGAAGGTGAAGAAGCCAAAAGAGACTTATGTTTACAAATTTAAAGATTGGAGAAATCACAACGAGTGCGTTCATGGATACTGGGGCATTTAATCTCTTTATATCAGAAGAAACTATAAAGAAACTTAACCTTCGGGTTGAGAAAGGAGTTAGGTGGCTCAAGACTGTTAACTCTCAAGAGATCCCTATTGTTGGAATTACTTAGAGTGTGGAGTTTCAGATTAGGCAATAAAGGAGCCAGAAGGCCCTTATAGTAATTTCCTTTAATGATTATAATTTTATCATTGGTTAAAATTTTTGGAGCTAATCTATGCGGCTATATTACTTTTTGTTGAGTGTATTTATGTATTAGACAAACGGTGTCAATGTGTGATTTCGATATATTGTAAGTTGGATTGTGATCAAAAAATGATCTCGGCAATGTAACTCATTTAAGGAGCAAAGAAGGGTAATATAACCATCCTAGCAACCTTGAGGATTAAGGATAGTAAGGGTGAAGAGAGTGAAGTCCTGACAATAGTAAACCAACTCCTCAATTCATTCAAAGACTTGATATCTCTTAAGTTACCTAAAAAATTTCTACCTCGTAGAGAAATGGATCATCAAATTAAGCTAATGTTTGATACTCAATCACTAGTTATAACACTATGTCATGTAACGCCCTTTGAATTAGAGGAATTGAAGAAATAGTTGAAGAGCTACTCGATACTGAATATATTCAATTATCTAAAACTATGTTTGGTGTGTCTGTCTTATTCCAAAGAAAACATGATAAGTCACTTTAGATATGCATAAATTACCAAGCACTGAATAAATTAACCATCAAGAACAAGTACCCAATTTCACTTATTGTGGATCTCTTCAATCAACTTAGTAGAGCTCGTTAGTTTACCAAACTTGATCTGTAATTAGGTTACTATCAAGTCAAAATTGCCAAAAGAGACAAGCTGAAGATATCATGCATGATGCCTTATGGCTCGTACGAGTTCCTCATCATACCATTTGGCTTGCCAGTGCTCTAGCCATATTCTGCACTTTTATGAATAAGGTATTACACCAATTTATATATCGGTTTGTAGTGGTTTACCTTGATTACATCAAGGAAGGGTTCAAGTATGATCAAAAGGCTCAAGCCCTCATTAGATATGTACAAGAGGGAAAGACCCAATGGTTATAATGCAAGGACAATCTTCTATACACTAAAGGATAACGACTATATATGTCACTTCATGGGAAGTTAAGGAAAGAGATATTATGTGAATGCTATGATTTAAAATAGGCAGGTCATCTAGGGATTCACCACACCTTGGCCTTTGTTAAGGATCAATATTATTGACCTCAAATGCGAGATTACATTAAAGTCTATGTAAAGACTTGTCTTGTTTGCCAACAAGACAAATTTGAACAACATTTGTCACTGGGACTTTTAGAGCCATTTCCTATCTCGATTCGTCCATAGGAAAGCATTTTCCTAGACTTCATAGTAAACTTGCATAAGTTTAAAAGATGTCAAACTCTTATGGTCGTGATGGATAAATTTTTCAACTATACAACATTTGTGCCAACAACAAAAGATTACCCAGTCAAAGAGGCTGCCAAGTTGTTTATGAAGTATGTGGTCAAGTACTGAGGAGTCCTACAAATAATCGTGAATGATTACGATCCCTAATTCATAGGGTGTTTATGGTCAGAATTATTCAAGCTAATGAGGTTAGGGTTAAATTTCTTTATGAGCCTATACCTCCAAAATAACAATCAAACTAAACTGGTTAATGCACTCTTGGAGATTTATCTTCAACATTACATGAACACAACGTAAACAAATTGGGTGAAATTGATCAATGTAGCCCAATTCTCTTACAACTTATAGCGATGTGAGTCTACCAACCAGAGTCCATTTGATATTATAAATGGGCAACAACCATAAACTTTAAGTGTAGTTGCATTGAGCTATCAAGAAAATAGCCCACCTATAGATAAGTTTGCCAAAGATTGATAAGAACAAGCAGACTTGGTAAAGGCGTGTCTATATAAAGTCTTTAAACACATGAAAAAGTGGGCTAACAAAAAGCAATAACATGTAGAGTTTGAAGTCGGAGAATTAATGTTAGCCAAACTATATGTCATTCTTTAGTACAAGGATGTGCACAAGGGGTTGATTTATTGCTATGAAAGGCCATTTCGAGTGATGCAACAAGTCGGGAAGGTCGTATATAAGCTGAACCTACCACCAAAATTAAAGGTATATTTGGTTTTTCATATAAGCATACTTAAACCTTACCATGTAGATGAGGAAGATTCAAGTTAAAGGGAGTCATAACAAGCACTTAGAGCAAAAATTTCATATGACTAAGAAGTCAAATATATAGTGGCAGATTAGGTCATATAGAAATGTTATTATACGTCAAGATGTAAATACTTTATTTGGTGGAAGGGTCTTCTGGAGAGTGAAATTAATTAGAAATTTGTTGAAACTCTTTGGTAATTCAAAAAAAAGATTGACACATATCACACTAAAAAAGTGACGAGAGTGTTATTTGATTAGGTAAGGAAAAATGTCATGATCTTTTGTATTTAGAGATGAACAATACGTTGAATGTAGACATTTCTTACAAAAAAATAATACTATGAATGCAGAAAGCTCCTAAGAAAAGACAATGTATTAAAACTAGTCATATAATAAGTACTGATAAATATATGTAAATAAAAAATTAAAGATGTAATATTCACCTTTAAAATAAAAAAAAATCTAACAGTTATAATTTATCTAATATTTATATAAAAGAAGAGCTCCTCCTCATTTGTGATACACCTAATTTATAAGTAAAATATATTTATAAAATTTTTCTCTAAAAGGCTTTTATAAGAGTGAGAGAAGGATCTTGGAGAGTTATTTTTAAGTCCATACGGGTAAAGAGTAATAAATTTACTCAAGCCGTGACACGTGTATTTTTTTATGTCTCAATTTATCTTTAGGAACTTTTTCGCCTGTCGTATTCAATTCAATGGAAGATATTGATTTGAAATTTGAACCTCTCTAACTGCCGACACTACAGTACATGCATCCAACCACTACGTTGGTCCGAAGGCCCGTACAAGTCAATAGAACCGTAAGTTACGGATTATATTTTGTCTGTTTCATGATTGTACACGACTGTATGTAGAAATTATGATTACTACGTATACATAGTAGCCTGGAAAACGATATGATTACTAAACTTGTTCATCTTTCATAAGCTTCAACGTGAATTGTTATTATATTAATTAAAAGTTCGAGAGATTTTTAGATATAATGAATTATGAAACCCAATCACTTTCCTAGATGGACCTGGGTCCACCCTTCCATATTTCTCAACATGGTCTAGGGGGTTTATCAATCAAGTCAACTACTGGAGAGAAAAGGCGAGGAAATTGCATCTTGCTTTCTTTTCTTTGCCAACCTTTGAATTTTTTTTGACTCTCTGACGGTATAAACATATTGGAATGGAGGCGGCAGGTTGGTAAGATAATCAAAGCAAAGTTGGAGAAGTAATAGATGTATGATCTTTACTCAAATAAATAAATAAATAAATAAGGGACAGGGCCCACGTACTCTTGTATATATTCCTTCGCGTTTCCCACGGGAACACTCTCTGTGAGGTCACAACGAAATTGTTCTATATATGCAGCTGATCTAGCCAAATTCAGTGTAAAAGGCACTAGTATAGGAAGAAATGATACTGTCGAAGAGACATTTTTCATGACTTGTGATTGTCATTGCAGATGGCATCATTAATATTGTTGAGACGCACTTAGAAAAAGCGATGTGGGCAGAGGTAGAATGGGGTGAATTGTAGGGAATCCTATGCATAATCAATGTTCTGTCTGCAATTTGAAGAACTATAGTTATGAACCTCAAGGCCAGCTTCAAGGACTATTTCAGGTGTCCTGTTGTTTTTCGCATACACTTCTAGTTAATCACCTAATAAATCGAATCGTACGGCATTCTTCAGCTTTTCTGTTCAACTTGAGGAATTGTAACCCCGCAGCAGGGCCAAACTCTGTAATGGTGTCTGCCATGGCGTTTCTTGTAATTTCATCATTCACCCACTAACTATTGGCCTGCCTATCAGGGTCACTTCAGTTAAAAAACAAAGCCAAAGCCAGTCGGGGCTACGAGTATAATACTGCATACAAACACATTCATCTCTTTTCAGCATTATCGCTTATTGAATTTACAATTGATAGTGACCCTTCAATATGGATCTAAAAATGATCCTTTTTTTTTTATATATATATCTCACACGGATAGGATGGTAAATAGCACGGACTTGTGTAAAACGTGTAGTCTCTATAAGTAATAATGATTGACTGAGACTGTAAATTTATCAAGTTCACGAGAAGGTCGGTAATATTAATGAAAGGACGAAACCCTAGCAGGTAGTAATAAATTTAAGAGAAGCGTTCAATTGCATTTATTTTTGTTCTTTATTTGCATAAATCTGACTCTTTCTATACCACACAATGTGGGAGTTTCGAGACGCAAACTGAGACCCCATTTAGTTGCTAGATAAGCACATCAAGGCCGAACTTATTAGTCTTGTAATTGAAAGTCCGGCCGTGCATCCATATATTAAAACCTGACTTGCTAGAAAGTATTTGATTAATAAGGTATTTACTGAACTAAGCCAAACCTTAATCCAAGACTGGTGAATTGGGTGGACTAAGGAACCCAATGCATTAGGCTTCGACGAATGTTAAGGCTATGGTAAGCCTGCATCTCTTGTTCTCGTTGTCCGGCGGTCGTCGTGGCGGTGGTGCTGCCGCCGCCATCCGCGGCAGCAGTATTGGAGGCTAAAACGTTGGCAGATTTGAGTCAGAAATAGATAAGAATATCGCAATATTGTGGAAGCCACTCTGCTACAACGAGGACCCACTAAGACAAGAAGTCATCTCATGAGTTGACAAGCTGGCCGGTGTGATTGGGCCTCCTCGTGGGTAGCTGTTTAAAGCAGTTGGGCTTTGACCTGTGGGCCCGACTTAGATGCGATCCGTTTGGCATGCTATAATTATAGTCGTATGATACATACGTGACATGTGTGTGTGTATTGGTACGCGGTGGCTCTAAGAGTGTAACAAAAAGATGATCCTTACCAAAACAAAAACGAGGATGGCAAGAAGGAAATAAAATTATGGGACAATTAAGAGCAAAAGGAGCTTAGGATTTTGGTCTCTATCAGACAAGCTTGACACAGTCAGCTTAAGCTAAGCAGAGGTTGGCCAACCAGTGTTTCACTGCCGCATGTTTTAATCTCTCTGTTTCTGGATGCTTTTCACGCATGTAACGCACGTTTCAAGGCTCTCTCTCTCTCTCTCTCTCTCTCTCTCTCAAGCCCCATCTATACATTCACACGCAAAGGCACGCTCTTCTCGTTCGAGAGAAGCTAAAGCCAGCGATGATTTTGCTTGACAGGGCAGAATGCAGCGTGTGAGTGAGTGTGTGTGTGTGTGTGTTTGTGGTTGGTTGACGAACTGAAACGGCTTCCGCAATTTAAAGTACATTCTTTTAACTCCTGTGGGGGTGGGGCCATTGTCCTTGATTCAATTTCTAGGTTCTGAATTGGAACTACTTATAAAGATGGTTTCTTGGCCTTGCATGTTCTTTTTGTGATATGGGTATGCTCATTTCAGTGATGTTAGTAGCCTTAGGGGACAGAATTTTCTTGTTTGGTTTTTGATTGTTGTTGGGGTTTGTTTCCGCTTGGAGGCTACTAATTGTAAAAAGGGATTCTTTTTAATGGATTTTTGTAGATTTTAAATTGCTTTCTGGGCTCCAATTTTAGTTTCGTTTTTGGCTTACTTGGCTTTGATTATCGTGTTTGGTTGGGGCATTCTTTTTGTTTCAACTTTTGTGGGTTTGGAGTTTTCTGTGAGGATCAATTGCGTTCTGTTTGTGATAATAATATAGTTGTATGAGGTAAGGTAATATTTCAATTTAAAAGCATTTAGAAGATGGGTTTAGGTCCTGACTGTGTTAACGTTGGTGATTGGATTGCGCGGAATTCAAAGGGAAAGAAACAGAAAGATGAGGAAAATGAGGTTGCCGGGTGTTGGATTAAGTTTAGGTTCAAGAGGGGTTCAAGGAACAAGGTTGACAGCTCCATAACTGGCACTGGCCCGCAAAATGGTATCGGTTGTTTTTTTTTTTTTTTTTTTTGTTTTTCTGAGTAGAATGGTATCGTTTGGTTCATTTGGTGCAGATTGCTGAACTGTTTGTTCTATATTCCTTTTTAGTGATGCCTGCTCATCCTAGTTAAATTGCTTCTTTCTTTGCTAGATGTTGAGCTTATGTTCTGTTCTCCCATGTTTGATGCTATGCCATACTAAACGGGATGAGATAGCTACTTAGATTCTTCAGCATGCTGGATATACTTATTTGAATCTCTTAAATTATTCACTTAAGAGTGTATGCAGTTATGATTACTATTTGATTTTGCTATCTTTATGGATATTTGGATTCTATTACGCATTTGATTGTCGGTATCTGTAGATGGATCTAATAGGTTATTGCCAGTAGTTATGCATTGCCCAACAAAATGCTAACCACACACCGTTATCCAATCCTTGTCATCATTAGTCCCGTCTCCTGGGAAGTTAAAATAGTTGGATAATATGTTAGCTACATGATTGTCACGTGACATTCTCGGTCTTAATCTCAAAAGCGAGTCCATGCAAGTACGTCGCTTGGCTCAACATCTGAACTAAGATGGTTCATAATATTACTATTACCTTGTGTGTGTGTAAATACATGCAATGTGTCTATATGTGTTTTCTTGCAAGTCACTTTTTAGATCATTGATAAAATTGGTTTTTGTGGGGAATTCTTACTTCCATTTTCTCAAGCATTAGATTCTGATACTCATATGAGAGAGAGTAGAAATATGTTATCTATTATATACATGTAAGTTTTATATTCTGGTTTGTGTGTAAGAGAAATACAATGGGGAAGTATTCATCCCTGGCTCTTTTTAAGCACTTGTGCAAGATATGGAAACACCCAACATGGTGATTTTGAGTAAAGAGGGTCCTCAAATCTGAACATTTTGATTCTTTATGACTTAAGAGTCCAGTTTTGGTGGCCAGGCAACAAGTTAGGTCATGCAGTGAGGCCTTACTTTAACATTAACATTGGTGCATGGACTACCTTATGCAAGAATGGAAGTACATTATTATCGTAAAGACGTTACCATTTTACCATAAAAGGTTACCTTTGATGGTGGAAGATGATTGAATGTAAAAATTGGAATTTAGCCTTGTCTAGGAAATAAAATTAGAAGCTCTTTGGAAAACCATATAGATCCTGATAGTGACCTATTTTCCATCTTTATTGAAGGTTTTTCAATAAACTGTCGTGATTCTCAGAATTGCCATCTAGTTTACAACATTTTGATCGGTGCAAATACTGATGGGGTTTATATTGCAAATAGGCACAATGGAGACCTCAATATTTATCTGTGCCAGCTATGTGGAAAATTTGCAAATAAATGTTTCTCTAAGAAATCAACCACACATGTTATTGAAGTATCTTCTTACCTCCAATTGAGGAATCATAAATGAAATCATTCACACCCTTTATAATTATTTTATTTCATGTTTTGTTTAATTCAGCAGAGAGTAAATCTACAAATGATACTAGAAGTAGCAGAGATCAACCCATTGTTCCAGTAGGATCATCTCCTGCTACCAGCAATGCTGAAAGCAATCCATCTACTCCCAATATGTTTGAGGATCTTAAAATTTCATCTCAGCTTCGGAAATTCTCCTTTAATGAGCTTAAATCTGCAACAAGGAGCTTCAGGCCAGAGAGTCTTCTTGGTGAAGGTGGGTTTGGTTGTGTGTTCAAAGGTTGGATAAATGAGAATGGAACAGCTCCAGTGAAACCTGGCACAGGGCTCTCTGTTGCAGTCAAGATTCTCAACCCTGATGGACTTCAGGGTCACAAAGAATGGCTTGTAAGGGATCTCTTACACTATCTTGGTGCACAAAATATACAGTCAACCATGTATACACATGTTCTACTTGTTCTTCAGGATACTAACTATGCTGTTTGTGTTTCAACTGTGATGATTGGAGAGTATTTGATACTTATTCTGAGCAGCAGGCTGATTTTTTACTTCTGTTCCACATTGCAGGCTGAAATTAATTTTCTTGGTCAGCTTCTTCATCCCAATTTGGTTAAGTTAATTGGTTATTGCATTGAAGGTGATCAAAGGCTACTTGTTTATGAGTTTATGCCTCGAGGAAGCCTAGAGAATCACCTCTTCAGAAGTATGTAATCGAACTCATCATGCCTTTTATATATGGTTATCTCTCCATTTGTGGAAATAAATTGTACAACTTTCATTGAAAGCTCAATAAATGGGCATACAGCCTGTAGCATCCTATTTCCAGTCACTTCATCAGAAAACTGAAGTTCTTAGCACAACTGATTGATGCCAGAATTATGAGATACTTATAATTTACTCTTGGGTTTTTACTCTTTGAAGTCAGTCTCTGGTGCTTTTCTTACGTTCAAGGAAATTTTCCAGGTAATAGACCAGGATGTGAATCCACTCTAGAATTGCAAGAAAATAAAATATATGTCTATACATATGTTTATCTCCCAGGCTTACATATGCAGTTTGCTTCTGGAGGGAGATACTGTACCCAGCGGTTATGACATTAGCAGTCTGTTTCCTAAATTTCCTGTATGGTTTTACTAACAGTAAGAGTAAATGCACCGGTGGCATAATTTTTGTGTTGCGACTAGTTGGACTTGAAATCAGTTTCAGCTGAAGCCATAAGCTTTACTGCTTTATCCACACCGGACAAATTAAGGTCTTGCATGGTAATATAGTTAATGGTGAAAGTGGTAAACAGTAAATGTAACTAGCATAGGTCAATTTCTGATGAAGTAAATAGCATGAAGCTGTAGTGTTGATATCTTAATTGAGGTCTACTGGAAGCTGGGAACCATACACATGCATTGCTTAAAAGATTGATTCTCTCTCCTCTCCTTCTGTTTGTGTTTGACTGTATACTATTTTTTTGGTAGTGTCCTTGTAAATATTGTTTTCTCCACATTTGTAGATGATATTACGCGAGATGATGCAATCCAAAAATATATTTCTGCATTGCCTCAAGTTTTCAATGTAGGACGGTAGCGATAGAATACTAGATTTTGTTTTGCTGTTTGAGATTTTAAATGCATCTTTCTGGGAAATAATTGAATTTAATGCAGCAGGGTCTGTGCCTCTTCCCTGGCCCATCAGAATGAAAATCATGCTTGGTGCTGCAAAGGGCCTTGCCTTTCTTCACGAAGAAGCTGAGCGACCAGTGATATATCGAGATTTTAAAGCATCAAATATCCTGCTAGATGCGGTGGGTGAACTGCTACTCTAAATGTTATTCACTATTTTTTCCTTATAGTACTCTTCTATAAAGTGCCTTAATGTCCATTCCAGGAGTACAATGCCATGCTTTCCGATTTTGGACTCGCCAAAGATGGACCAGAGGGAGATAAGACTCATGTGTCTACCCATGTGAAGGGAACGTATGGCTATGCTGCTCCTGAGTATGTGATGACGGGTAAGCATGATATTTGTTGCAATTACTATTATTTTCTTTCAGTTCATTCTTCTGCTTATGTTCTATTATTTGTAGAATAAATAGGAGAGAGAACTAGATGTAGATTGTTACAAGGAGCTCCAGCTTATGATAACATAGAGAAGAAAAGAAATAGACAAAGCAAGCAATCTCATCTGAATTTGTCAAAATCTCTCTCTCTTGCTCACTCGCGTGCACGTCCACGCGCACGCACGCAGACACATGCACACAATCTCACATACAAGTAATTGCCTATATTTTGAGCTTTTATTTCTGCTTTTGTTTTGTGCCAGGGCATCTCACCTCAAAAAGTGACGTCTATAGCTTTGGGGTAGTTTTACTTGAAATGCTGACTGGGAGAAGATCCATGGACAAAAGTCGACCAATGGGCGAGCATAATCTGGTGGAGTGGGCTCGGCCATATCTTGGTGAGAAGCGAAGATTCTACCGACTCTTAGATCCTCGCCTTGGGGGACGATTCTCAATCGAAGGTGCACAGAAAGCAATCCAGTTGGCTGCACATTGCCTTAACCGTGACCCAAAAGCCAGACCGCTGATGAGTGAGGTAGTTGAAGCCCTAAAGCCTTTGCCTAACCTCAAGGACATTGCCTGCTCTTCATCCTACTCACAATCCATGCAAGCAGAGCGTGTTGGCTCCAATCCAGTTGCTCAAAATGGAAATAGATTGCAGCTGGGGTCCTCGAGGAATGTACCACCGAATTGGAGACTGCCCATACCGAATGGCCCGCTTGCCTCTCCAAGTGACAGTAAAAAATACCAGCGGTCGCCCTCTCCTTATTCTGGACAATCCAAGCGTTGAGTTCAACTCAATCTCCTTCCACCTCGTTCATTTTATGTTTTCTGTTTTAGTTTTGGTCCAAAGGGTTACTGGGAAACTGAGAAATCTGTGGGGTGGCAGGTGTGCTTATCAGTAGGTTCTCTAGTTCAATGTGGACTTATGTGGCTTTAGAACTTCTTGTTTGCTTCTCTTTTCTAACATCCAAATCGGGATGCTTTTCTAACCATCCATTTCCTGTCTTTTGAGTGGTTATATTTTCTTATCGCCTATTGCATGAAAATGTCATAATTGGTTTCCCTACCAATATGATGATGATGATCATCTTCAATCATATGCCTGCGTTCCTCTATTGTTGGGATGAATTGAACTACCCTTCTCTTTGTAGTTGCCATGGACATATGGAGATCGTCAACTAAATTCGGTCTTTATCACGGACTAAGCAAAAAGATTATCAAAATGTTTGGGATTTTATAGGATTCTTACCATAATGATAATCAATGATAAATTTTGTACTCAGAATCTTAAATCTCTGGGGTGCAGTCCGCGCACTTCTTTCTAAATTTTTATATAAATCTAAAAAAATAATAAAAAAAAGAGGATATAAATTATTATATGCAATACATCGACTAGCAACACATCTAGAACTAGACTTTATTTTTTCTTTGGTACATCGGAAATAATGTCACTCGAGCAGATAAACCATCCATGATGCGCAGATACCACTACAAGTTCCTGTGTTAGATTGTCTAAAGAGAGGGGACCAACCGAAATTTTAGTGAAATTTGACCATAATTAAATACCAATAACTAGTTATCAAATAATAGTACATTATAAATCTTTAGCTAGCTCAATAATTTGTTCATTGTAGTAGTACATATTAAACTTGGGGTGATAGTCGCGTTAGGAACAACCTTAATTCACACGTTTTGCCAAGTGACATGACGAAGGAGACGAGAGAAAATATCGAAGAGTCAAAAGAAAAAAAAAAATGTATTGGATGCCACTGGATAGAGATAAGAAAAACTTAGTAACAAAACTTTTTTTTCATTTTAATTTTTTTCCTTATAATCTCCTCTTTTTTTTTGTCTCCTTCATATTTTCTATGGAGAAGTTGATGAAGAATGTCTTGTTTACAAATGAATATTTATGGTTATCCACCTCCTTGATCAACAGCTTGGATCATTTCAATGCATAAGTCAGTGTTGCCTTAGATGTGTGATGCTTACAGCCTGCCTACCAAAATTGGTAACCCACAGTACACTCATGAATCTACTCTGCTGCACTAATTTTCTTAATATCCTCATTCAAATTATTTAAATTTAAAATTAAAATATGGGGTGTTTTAGTAACAAAGAAAAATTGACCACCAGAACAGCAACTTATCAACATTATTTAAATAATTTAATAATCACCCTTAAATGTGGACCTATATAGGCATATAAGATATAAATCATTCCTAAACCTTTATCAAATTTTGCCATAAACCCTAATACGGATCTCTCTCAGAAATTTGTGGTTTTTCACGAAGAATTTCGCTACCATGTTTTCCAAGACTGTAAGCTATTTATAGAATGGTATTTCTGAATCACAACAGTCCCTAGACAAATCTGCGCATGCACTTGTGTAATAGCTGCTTAATTTTTATTTATTTTTTATTTTGTCTTTTTTTCCTGCTGTCTGTCATGCCATTATATATTGTGATCAAGTCGTCTTTTAATTTGGATGCTGCACGGTCAGATTCACCATTTCAGATAGATGAATCATAGGATTTAGATAGACATAAAATTTTGTAAGCCTGAGCCGGCAGCTTGTTGGGAATGTTATGTTAAATGGGGGTGGGTGAAGAGGAAATGGAGAGCAATCTTTTTAGCTGTTTAGCATTGATGTTTTGGCGTCATAAGCTCGGGGAACCCTGGCTGGGGTGTGTTCTTGCTCCATTACAGAAAGATGCTATTAATAAATGGCGTGTAAGGGCAGAGGCTTCTTGACTCGAATCAATAACTGGAAGTCGTGCGTTTGAAATATGCAGAAACAAAATTCAAAGCCAAAAAGATGAATCATCATTGGTAAGATAATAGCTCGGCAAAACATATCCGTATATCAACATTCTCGCTTAACGAGTCGGACGACTCTAACAAGCTAGGACGATTCCTGAAAACTCAACTACTCGATTTGTCAAACTTCCCCGACTATTTGTGTGGCTGAAAAGCACATTCTCGCATACCAACCTGCTTGCTTACTCATTTACTTCCTCAATTAATTAAGGAGTTCAGAATGTCACGTCAATTGTCCATTTTGAATTCAAGGTTTATGATGGCTAACATGACTAGTTATGTCAGTCACTATCACGATACAAGCCTAATCCATATGTTTCAGTATACCCAACATAATCCATCCGAAACTGTACCTGCAAGGTTAGACTGCAAGCCGTCAGATACACTTACATATAGTCGTGGCAATCAGTCAGACTCAGAGGATATGCAACAGTACGTAGTGTTTCGCACATCTGATCATGATATCACTTGGCACCAACGCATCATCTTATTTATGGAATGAAATTAGACTAAATCAAAAAACAAGGTGAAACCCTTTTTTAAGACATTCAAGAAATGAATACGAGTGTTGACTGGGATTTATATCTAGAAATGAATACTAGATTTATATCTAGTCATCCTACGACCCTGAATGTGACTGAGAGATCCTATATTGATCGGGTGAACGTAATTCGGATAAAAGCAACTAGAAGCTTGGGATCACCATTTCAAACAACACAATTCCATGCTGAACACAAAAACACATATACATCCTACCAAGAGACAAACTCTAATTGATCAGAAGATACAAAAACAACTAGGATGAGCAATACTACAAAGTGCAAGAGATCTAGCATTTGAAGAAATGGGATTTGACTACTTAAAATCCAACCCATCCGAAATATAACATCAACAACCTCATATTCTATTTCATTCTCCCGAATACTCTCACAATTGTCGCCACTTTGTACAAAATTCAGATTACTGGTACTATTTTCATGAACATCCTCCACACTAGAACTACCCCTTTCCTCATCATCAAAATCCCGGAATAATGAAGAAGACGGCCTCTCATCAACTGGGTTGTCACTGCCAAATTTTGGGTTCTTCGAACGAAACACAGAAGCAAGAAGGTCTACAAGGTTTGTCTGAGAAATGACAACAAGGCACATCAAAAGAGCGCTTAAACTGATAACCCCCCGATACCCAATCATCAAATTGCCTCAAAAAAACAGAACTTCTGATTTGAAAGCAGAATCCTAGCTCGAGAAACATGGTTTCTGGATGCATAAATTCCGAAGAGAGCTGCAACTGGGCCTCTCGCCATTAACAAACTACCAATTTAACACCAAACTGAAATCCCAATAATCCTACACGCATCTACAGCTTAGACAATCAAGAGAAAAGAGATAAAGCAATGCCATGTCAGTTTTAGAGGCTTTTGGTGGAACACACCTGAATGAGATTAAAAAGAGCATAATGTCACGTGGGAAGTTTGGTCCAGCCCGTCCAGCAAGTGAGAAAGCAGGATCTTGGGCCAGGAGCACACTCTGCGGGCTACCAGCATTGGCCAGCCCCCTCTCTGCTGCTGCAGAAGGCACCGGAAGGAGCTAGAAGAGTACAGAACAGCCTGGAGATGGACAGGATCCAGAAGCTTCCTGCAAAGGCCAGCTAGACACTCCTAGAACCTTCCTGTCAGCTTGTAATTAATAGGCTCTAGAACATTCTTTGTACAGCTCTTAGGTGTTCAAATTGTAGTCACACATTGAGTTAGTAAAGCCACTATAAATAGGCCACTCCTCACCCCCTGTAAACACTTTTGGCAGCCAATAAAAGCACTCACTTGCAAAGCCCCTTGCACTCTCCTCTTCCCTGCACACACAGCTCACATCCTGCTTGCCACCCGAATCTCTTCCGCTGCACTGTTCAGCGCTCACTTAGACTTACTTAGCTCGGCCTCAAAGGCAAGATCGACTAAGTGCCGCGCGGGTTAGCACCTCCCGAGTCTATCCCCGTGACAATAAGCCCTCAATCAAGGCCGGTTCAGGTAGGAAAAATAAGGGTTTTTACACCCATAAGGAAAAAATTCTAAGGGTCAAGCATTGGTTCTGTCGGGTGCAAACGTTGTCGACTCAATTGGGTTCAACGAGGTTGCCTGCTGGGGCCCCGCCCTGCGAACGAACTAGCAGTGTTTTTTATTTTTTTTAAGCAGAAAACCCATTTTAACAACAGAAAAATGTTTTTTTCAATTGGATCAGCGGTAAATTGGAAGAAAATTAGTTTAAATACGAATAAATCTCGACTTGTAAGATCTTATCAATTAAGGTCTATATGATTATGTCAACCTTATGACCGTCCCTAATTTAGAATTTTAAATTTTTTTTTTAAAAAGAGAATATATCTTATATTATATATTTTTAATTATACCAATTTAATAATTATAAATAACTATTATTTTCAGTTTGTTTATTAAAATATTGATTGTTGAATAATGTCTTTTGTTATTATAGAATGTGGGTTAGAATTTGTTAATGGGATAATTAAATATTATAACTTTTAAGTTAAAATATTAGTTAGAGTCAATTAATTAAATAAAGAGAGAGAGAGAGAGAGAGAAAGACATGCACATTTGCGCACGAGTAATTGTACAAAAGGTCTATCTCTAGGAGATGCTTGGTGAATGAATACTGGGCCATGAGCCAATTCCCGTTTCAATTATCACTAATCATCTAAACAAACTCTTTTCTTTCATGCAACTGTGGAGAGTTGCATGTCCACAGAACATCTTCAGTAAAAACTTGGAAGGGAGCACAAGCATAACAGTGCCATCAAGTCTTCTCCTCCAGAGCTACAGGTAGTTCTAAATTCTGGGTGCCCCTCAGAATCGTCAGCATCACTTTGTCCCCAACATTATAATCATCCAACACCCTGTCTAACTCTGCTTTGCATTTGACCTAACAAAAGGAATAATAACTGTCAGGTACAGACATTCACAATCCTTTCTCATGCCGGAAAATTGTTCCCATATCAGTTATTTTGGTCACTGAGACAACCTTTCGAGTTTGAAGAAAGCCAAAAACCATATAGAGGCTGGAGAGGTAAGCTTAATTTAATTCAGAAAACAATTAATTTGCAGCTGACAGACAAATTAGAATTGACTGATAAAAGAAAGAGCAGTGTCAACGGGAGAAAGCTCACAGGCTTGTTGTCTACTGAAACAATAATGTCCCCAAGCATGATGTTTCCAGCAAATCCCCTCGTGGTAGGAAGTATCCCAGCTTTAGCCGCAACACTATTTCCAGGAACCTACGCATACCATGAAGACAAATTAGGGTGCATCACAAATGATTAGAGTCCAAATCTACTTCGTCATATAGGGGAGTAAATTTACATTAAAATGAGATAGAGTAATGATGATGCACATTCTATAAAGTAGAAAGAAATACCTGCAGCACAAGAGCTCCATTTCGAACATTAAGTTGGTTTGCAACCAGATCAGGAGCAATGTCCACATTCAAAGTAGGTCGAACAACCTGGCAAAGATAAATGTTATTCAAAGTCTGCTACTTTTATAGCATTGGCAGATGAAATAAATATCCATTTGCATAGTTATTCTTAACTCGATCAAAAGACAAACTTAAAGGAAGAAACAAGACAGCGTCTTATGTGCAGAAAACAAAGAAAGCTTTTGAGTTGGGATGTGTTGATGACATAAGCCACCAGTAGAAAAACTTACTTTACCCAAACTGATTAACTGAGGTACTATCTTGAGAACCGTTGAAGATGGAATGGCAAAACCTACACCAGCTGATGTACCTGCAAAACGAAAAATAATTGGAGAAATACAGGTAGAAAGGAGGTGAAATTTGCTGGCATAGATTAACTGAAAAGGTACAATAAAATTTACCTGTTTGAGTAAAAATTGCAGTATTGATCCCAATTAGATTTCCTTTGGAATCCAACAAAGGACCTCCACTGCCACAATAGAGGGAAATGTTATAACAGCAACTTGTGGACTAGTCAAGAGTAAAATATGCAAAAGTGCAACTTATAGTATATTGAGCAGAGGCAAGGATTTAGATGGGATAGGATGACAGCATTTTGAAAACTTAAACATGCATACATACACTACGTACAGGAGAATTTTTGAACCATTTCCTCAACTAACCTATTCCCAGGATTAATAGCTGCATCTGTTTGAACTCCACCACCAATTGTTACTCCCGTTTGACTAAAAATGTCTCGATTCAATCCGCTTATTACCCCAACAGTGAGAGTATGATCAAAGCCAAATGGATTTCCAATTGCGAGACATTGTTGCCCAACTCTCAGAAAAGAAGATTGCCCCACTTTGATTGGCTTTAACAAATCTAGAGGGGCTTCAACCTGTGTTCAAAGGTATCAGCATTAATATGCGCGAGGCTATTATACAAAGAATATCAAAAAGGGAAAAAAAGAGAGAGAGAGAGAGAGAGAGAGAGTAAGATACCAGCAAGTCTGAATGACTGCTTAACGACTATAATTGAAAAACAAATTGTGGAAAACAATATACAAAATCCATGATTTTCAACCAGAAAAATGGAGAAATGTGGTATACCTTCAAAACTGCAAGGTCCTTCAAACGGTCAGCACCAATCAGCTTGCCCTCAAAGTTCTTTTGTACCCTTTGGTAAAAAGCTATATAAAATGAGAATCGTGGGGGGCAGATTGTGTTTTCTCTACTTATGCAAATGACTAGAATCAAATCACGTAGTGCATTTTACCAGCATTGTCTAAGGGCACTGTTAATCTCACCCTTCTGATGCAAGAATATTGACTCGTGCGACAACTTGCCCAAGGCTTGGATTTCTTGAAAGGGCATTGCCTATCACTATGCATCACGAAAAAGAATGGAAACAGAATGATCAGCTACAAATTTTAAATTCCATTAAGCATCTAGCCTCTGATGAAATAATATATATATATATATATATATATATGTCACAATATAAATGCTGTAATCAGCATAAGCAGATCTTTCACACCTGAATAAAGAAATAGGAAGAAATTGAATATAAAATCTTGAAGTCCCTTCTGTAATGCATACCGTGATAGTTTGTCACAATGTGTCCCTGTGCATCCCAGACCACGCCAGAACCATTACCTTCAGGAATCTGCTAATAGGATTACGATGCATGATTTTGCAGCAAGAAAAAATCTGGAGCAATTGAATCGTACACAAATTTAAACCAATCAACCAATTATCCGCTCAATAAGGTAGAAAGTCTCATAACCTTGTCTGATTTACAGGTATATAACTTACTTTTGCATCTCAGAAAATAAACATAGAAAAGCTCAAGCGTGAAGTTACCTCAACCATACCAGTCACATTTAGTTGAGGACGCAATGTTACATCAAAAATGTTCACGACAGAGTATGTATTCTTCTCAAAGAGTTGCACAACTCTTTCCTGACAATGAAGCATGAGTTGATAAACTACGAAGAGCTAGAAATGTGAAATTTAAAAGTCAATCATCCAACTGAAAATAAGAACTAGCAGTCACAAGTACAATTGAATATGGACCTCTGTAGGCAATAGTGCTCCAGAAGGAAAAACTGGAGGAGTTACTTGTTCTACCGTCACTGATGGATCCCCCAAAGCCTGAGCTGTATACCGACCAAAGCAGCAGTTGGTACGGTCAAACATAGTCAGGTACAAAACAGGGAGAAACCCATGGCTCAGCAAAAGACTAAGTTTCGATCCATAAACTCAATTGTCATGTGAAGTTGGCTCCCAGCTTAGATGATCAAATTGCCCTTACCGCATTTATTGAACCTTTCTATCATTGCATTGATATACTTCAATTGACAAGTTACAACAACTGATCAGGTTAGCTGAAAGGGGGCTTTAGTTCATTACGTGAAATATTCCAAGCAATAAATGATACCATAGTATTTACAGGTGCCAAACAAGCAAAAGGAAAATTTACAAGATATAAGTAATATAAGCATATTGTACGGCTTTAGGTTTCCAGAAAACTTAAAGATGGTTCAAGATAACACAGAGCCACATTGTGCCAACCTGATATATACCTTGAAGGATGAGAGAATAGATACATGAAAAAACTTGCAAGTAAAGTCCGCCGCGTTGTCGTCGTGGGGCTACTTCTGCACATTACTTTACACAAATAGCCGGTGCCATCCCTAACGGCCCTACAGCCATCAAATCAAACGGGCCAAGAAAAAGACTTTCAACCCTCCCCCTCCCCCCCCCCCAAAAAAAAAAAGATTGCATCTTTAATAATCATCCATTAAGTCATTCTGGAAAGTATTCCTTCCTTCATTCCCTTTCTTGTCATAATGATTCAAGAACATGCGAGTCCATATTCTTTGGAAGGACTACGCTACTCAAATTTAAATTAAACACATAGATGCGCGAAAAGAAATATGTATTTAACTATCTTTAATCATGGAAGATGATTGGTGACATGGGGTATAGGCCCCAGATGAAAAAGAAAAAGAAAAAGAAAAATAAGAAAAAGCACTGACCTTGGAATGGAGATGGTGTGTGAAGAAACTACATCGTGGAAGGAGTCGTCGGAGCAAGTGGGAATGGAGGACAGGAGTTGTCGGCGACCCAGAAAGAAGGGCGTTACTGTCGGGACAAGGAAGCCGTTGGGTGTTTTTTGCAGTGACCAAGAATTGCATCCTAACATTTGCATGTCTGAATTCTAAACGCATATATGATCTCAGAAAAACAGAAGAAGACGAAGAAGGAACTGAGAAAGCAAACCAGATGGATGGCTATGTGAAAGCAAACCAGGCGGATAAGGGGGGCTTTTGCCAGCTGTAAGAGCAAGCAGATAAGGCTGGGGTCCGTTGGCTCGACGCATTGGTTTCTTGAAAATATTTAACGAGATTCTTGGTTGGAAGTTAGAACTAGTCGGACATTAAAATAATAATAATTAAAAAAATAGTTATACATTTTTATAATTAAAATTTTAATTTTCTCACATTATTATTATTATTATATATTTTTAAATTTATTTTAAATCAATAATTTCTTAATAAAAAATAGCCAACAAATTAATTATTTTTATTTGATTATGTATAATTTAAAAATAATTGATTTAAAATAAATACAATTTAAATAAAATATAAATAATTTAATATTTAATTATAAAAATTTAAAATTAATTTTTTGTATATCAGTTAGGAGTAATTGCTTCGTGTGCAGGCCTTTTGGTTTTTTTTTTTTGGGGTGGGGGGGGGATAATCGCTTCGTGTCCTGCTTGGTTGACGGCCCACTGGTTATTCTTGTTATGCTGTGTCATATTTTGATTTTGGGACACTGAGTCCTACGCTGCCTCCAGGCCCAAGCATTATACTTCATATTAAGTCTAAGTTCATCGTACCTCGGTGGGTTCTTGTCATGTCCTGTGATGCCCTCCACCAAATTAGATATTTAATCTCTTAATTGGTATTTAAGTGATTAAAATTTAGATATTTATTTAAAAAATTTCAGATTTTAATTTTGAGTAAAGAGATATTGTATTTATAATCATAACGAGAGATATTCTTTTTCGAAAACTTGAATCAATGTGAACTTTAAATTGCACGCCCAACAAAAATATTGGAGAAGGCCTTAACCGTTATTCTTCTAGATGTTCTTGAGATAATTAAAGAAGTGGGGACAAAACAAGCGGTTAACTTCCCAATTATGAACGGCATCATCATCATCATCATCATAGGAATTGGATTTCTGCGACCATGATGTTACATTATTTTTTTGTCCGTGGCCTTTTATTTTTTATTTTTTTTTATTTTTTTATTTAAATCTGTCTCAGTAGTTCCTTTGTCCTCCTTTTCTCTCTCTCTTTTTTTTTTTTTTAAAGGTTAAAACCTTTTTGTTTTGGTCCATATTTTATCGTTAAAACTTATCAATCTATAGTTTACCGACAAGTCAGTAACCAAAGAAAGCTGCCGGCAACTCAATAATCAAATACCGCGTATCAAAGAAAGAACCCATTTTAATTATATTATACTTGTTCTTCATACCGTAAGTAATTTGTAGATGTTGAATATATAAATCATTTGCCCCTTGTATGTATTTGATCACCATCGTATGAAGTGGACCTCAATCGATGACTTTAAATTCATTGTCAAGTATATATAATTAAACTAATGATTTATGTATTTGGCTGTGATAGGCTATATCTTGTTGTGATCAATGGCTCATGGTCGTTATCTTTTGTTCATTCTTACCTTCTTTTTTTTTTTTTAATTTTTGTTTCTTTTTTATTCGCTCACGGTTGCACAAATTGTGCTGATAACATCATATGTCTCCAAGATCCCATCCGTTCATTAAAGAAGAAAAAAGATCACATCAACGTCAACGTGGTTACTAAGTTTTAGTAGCTAATTCCGCCTGTCACCGCCGGAAAATGGACCGTGGCCATCACCTGGGAAAATGGACGGCCATGTCCGTAATGGGGCCTTAAATAGACTAGACCCCCAGCATACATACTTTAAGATTTGTTAGCATAGTAATGAAGGAAACTGTTGCATTTCAAAACTCCCAGTATATATATTGTTCCCTTCCATAAATTGTTTTTTTTTTTTTTTTGCGTTTAAAATTGAATTTGATTGTAACCCAAACTCAAAATTTTCAGTTTTAAAGATAATTTCGGTATAATTAAAAGCCCATTCATACCCCTTCATGTGGTTTGCATTTTATATCTATATAGATGCACACACCCGCACAAGGCTTTGATTATGTAGGGCGTTGTCTCGTAGCTCTTTTATTATTATTATTATTATTATTTTAATACCAGGCCTTAAACACTAACTCTGGAATCTTAAATTTCACAATCAATGTGACGATGCCGACTTCCAAGTAGGAATTACCATACTTTGGTTCTACAGGCATCCCCGCATGCCCTGTGGATTCGTACCCTTTGCTTATATATTCAACCACGGAAAAAAGCAATTATGCGAGTCGGAATACTTATGATCCATGCGTATGGGTATGCACGTATATTTTATTTGGGTATATTATGTGCTTATTTATTATGTATCACACAAGAGATCGAAGCACATCTGATTACCAGGTTTTGTATTCTTTCGCAGTGACATTCAGAATGATTAGGATTTAGGACGAATTGCCAACCTTGATTGATGCGATAAGGTAATTTATCAGGACCGTATGCTAGATAGAGTCCTTTGGTGGACACGTGTGGCTCTTACCAGAAGATTATGTTTGAACAGTTACGTGGCAGGTAGGGAAATTGGATTAGTTTTAAAATTACGAAAGTCATACATGGGATGATAATCTAAATGAAGGTTGCTTTCAGATAGATTACTATCAAGTTTCGCTGAACGTTAGATAGTCCCGGTGGATGTATGATTGATTAATCGAGGGCACGATCTATAAGCCATAAGGCGCTGAAGGATTCTTTTTCTTTTCTCGATTGTTTATGCACTTACAGATCAAGTTATTGGGACTGGTAGGGCGAGAGGGTTGCTATTATTGACCGCTTCCTCGACATTTGACAGCAGATGACTTGCTGTTCTTGTCATTTCAAGGTCATTCAATTTATGAAGAGATGTTATATCTAGATTGTCAATTAGTTATAAGCAAAAAAGACCAAAAACAAAATTAAAGCTTCAGTGTATCAACCGCGTTCAACCAAGTTAGTAAAACAAAGCCCCCCCCCCCCAAATGGGAAAGCGGGTTGGAGGTAGAAAATGCAATAAATTATAATCATTTTGTACTTTTTATGCACAAGGAGACGAGATTTAATTCTGATTCACATATGTTTTATATCAGAAATTGTACCACATAGAATGTAGTACAAGCTCTCAAATTTTTGCATAAAAAGAAAATAAAGTTCTTATAAATTGATAAATTGACGATTGTTTGGCCGGATTTGATTCGTGCATTAATGATTGTAGTAAGGGGTACACATTTAATTAATAGTGAAACAATGACTTCTTGATATTATATATGAATTTGCACATATGGAACCGAATTTTATCGTTATACCGCGATTGACAACTTAAATTTATAAATAAATAAAAACAGGACTCATCGACAAATGATTGTTGGCTACTTAGACAACTCACACAGAATTTAAAGCTTATTTATCGGTAAGTGAAAATGGAAATTGAGCCAATTCGAGAATACTAATTGAAAATTAACCGGCCAATTGATCATTTGACTTTTGCGTGGATTTTCTACTAGGGAACATGATTCTACGTGGAAGGTTAATATTCACATTAAACGAGATAACAAAAGAATAAGATGGAGGATTTGGACCCATTTTTTCAATTGGGGTTGCATGTACGGGATTAAAAACTTAGGTCAAGTATGAGATAAATAAGAATTTACAGAGGAGAGCTACATTTGGGGAACTTCACTAAGTTTTGGATTTTTGACCATTTGATGTTATCCCATTAATTTTTGCCTTCCATCCAGCAGACATGGTTAGCAGACGTCAACAAGAAACAGTTATAGCTCCCCATTTTTGCTACTACATATGCACATTCTCCTGAATTGATTTAGCAATGGAATGCCAACAACCATGATTATATTGTCTAGCAATGCCTTGTTCGATTTATTCTACATCAAGAAATTAAGGGAGTTTATGTTACTTTTTTTTTTCCTGCCAAAAATGCCCAAAATCGTGTCTTCATGCTCCGAACTTTCTCTTCACTTTTGCGAGAGATTATAATTGGGAATGAGTTTTCTGACAGATCATCCATGATTAATAAAATGTAAGAGTTGAGGATGCATGGCGAGAATAGTTACAATATGTAAGACAAATCGTGCTGAAATTTGTTTGTTACTCTTTGTCTTTCATCGTTACTACTGTCTTTGGTATGCTTTGGAATATGATTTTAACTATTTGTAAGTAAATGTAAATACACATTTGCACACACGTGTGTCCATGCATGTGTGTGGATATGTATCCAAATGCGCCTAGTATGTGTATGTATTCTGCAATAGGGACTACAGGGTGCATGATTTATGATGTCACGAGACATCAATCCAATAGTCGAACCAGTCACAAAAGTAGTTGAGCTGCTTCTTTGTTACGGTTTGGTGAACTATCCCGTTTCACATTCATCCAATCCCTCGAGGATTCACCCCAATTTGAGGTATTGTGATTGGTTGGTGGCACCACCTTAGGCCTCTAGGTACTCCCTAAATGAACGAAAAAAAAGAACCTCCCCCGGGGGGGGTGTGAGCAATGGATGAAGGCAATTTGATTACAGATTATTTTTTTTTAAATTTTAATTAGGTATTGTTGTCAAGTTGGTCAGTCTTTAAGGGTATGGTTAAACGAGTAATAGGTAAATTGTTGCTCTTTTATGTGATTCATTACGTGTTAGAAACATGACGGCTGACAAAAGTGGCCATGCAACGTATCTGATTCTAAACAACCCATAAAAACAATCTAGTCCATAGAAATCCGCGGTAAAAGTTCTGTCATCTCTCTCTCTCTCTCTCTCTCTGTGTTTTTTTTCATTTTTTGCAGTTTTTTTCATCCAGAAAA
The DNA here is from genome assembly GCA_019804595.1 of Bruguiera parviflora. NCBI lineage: Eukaryota > Viridiplantae > Streptophyta > Magnoliopsida > Malpighiales > Rhizophoraceae > Bruguiera > Bruguiera parviflora. Next base: position 1,202,507 of record CM034046.1, read on the forward strand.
GGAATAAAGGAGTTGCTTAGAGAATCTACAGGCAGGGTCAAGACACTGAACGTGAATGATTTTATTTATTCATTTTTTATTATTTTGATATTAAGATGGCTAGAGTTTAGGTCCTCCAAAAAGTTGAGGAATTGTCTCATGATTATTTCTCAATTCTTAAATTTTCACAATCTTTAGATGGACCCACTTTTTCCATAGTGTGGCAGAGAATATACGATTTAAAGATAGAAAAAAAAAAAAGTGACCCAAAAAAAAAAAAAAGACGGAAAGAAAAGAATGGGACGGAGAGAATTTTTAGGTCCCGGCATGTGAGAATTGATAAATTTCTGTCAAATGGCTCTCAGGGCAAGCGGCAGCGGAGAATATCTAGATACATTAATTGATTAAATAGAAATTCGAGCCCTCCAAAGTTGGTCCAGCCTATTAATTTAATTTACATACATACATACACACACACACACATATATATAAGCAAAGAATATTGTATGAAGGCAATAAAATAATATAGCATTGGAAGTTTGGTTTGTCATTTTTCCTTTGGTTTGTAGAAGATAAAAAGGAGGGGTTCCTATGAGAAGATCAAGCTGAGCTTGCAAATCCCGAACCCCTTAAATATGAATTGAACATCCCCAAATATGGTTCAAGACAGCAAGTGAGAGCTCCCTTGAGAAACTTCTACTCACTTTGACTTGGCTGCCCTGGTAGCAGTTTGAACGGTAAAGCTTAGCTAAGCTTGCCTCGATTTCTTACCATTTCATCGCAGTTTTCAAACAGACACACAATCCACTACAATCGCCCTGGAAAGGCGGCCTGAGCTTAGGAGGCAGACCCCTTCACAGGAAGCATATATATATATATATGTGTGTGTGTGTGTGTGTGTGTGTCTTGGAATCTAAGTGAATCAATTCCCTTGGATTTCAATTATATTTTGAGATTGCCACCAATGGTTCTAGTTTAGTAGCTTCTCCAACAACTTCAAAACCCCAGTTCATATAGATTTAAGTGCAACTTTCTCCTCTTTAATATCTGAAGATTCAGAGCTTGGGGAAAGGAAAGGGAAATGGAAGGAAAGAATGATATTGACAAGCATGATGACGTGATGCTTCCAGGATTTCGGTTTCATCCCACTGATGAGGAGCTGGTTGGGTTCTATCTGAGGAAAAAGATAGAGCAGCGATCTCTGCCTATTGAACTAATCAAGCAAGTGGATATCTACAAATACGACCCCTGGGATCTCCCGAGTAAGATATATTATGCATGTTGCTTGTCTTCGTTTACAACACAGCTCCATCTTCTTCTTCTTCTTCTTCTTCTGATAACTGGATTTCATGGCCGAATTATTTGCAAGACATTGAAAATAAATTTTTATTTTCAGTGTTCTATTTATTTTTTATCTTTTTCCGTTTGTCTGGAACATCAGGAAATTGCCTTGTAGTTTCCCCTTTTCTCAATCGTTGTAAAGTTAAGTGTGAAAGCTTCTCCATTTTTGGAAGATTCACCTGTCACGATATGGAACCATCCAAAAAGCCCAACATCATCTCTATTTTCAGACAACATAAAATTTTCATAAAATATCATGTCCTTGTCTCTCTCCATTGCTCAGCAAACTTCCCAACCTATAGTTAATGGCCCTGTTCTGTCTAGCTTATAATTCATTTTAAGTATCGAAATTTGAGACTGATTTCTCTTGTTCGCGCCTTCTGCTTTGAAGAGATGGCAACTACTGGGGAGAAAGAGTGGTACTTCTACTGCCCAAGGGACCGCAAGTATCGGAACAGCGCGAGGCCTAATCGCGTCACAGGAGCTGGATTTTGGAAGGCAACAGGAACTGACCGTCCCATTTACTCCTCTGATGGCAACAAGTGTATAGGTTTGAAGAAGTCCCTTGTTTTTTACAGAGGCAGAGCTGCCAAAGGGATCAAAACAGACTGGATGATGCATGAATTTCGACTACCTTCAGTCGGAGCACCATCCCCACCAAAGAGGCTCCTGGACAAAAGCCTTCCTGCAAATGTAACAATGCATACTTATGCTACACTTTCTTGTCCAATTTCTCTTGGATATATCCGTTAATATTTTGGACTCTTTTTCTTGGGCCACAGGATGCATGGGCTATTTGCAGGATATTTAAAAAGACCAATTCCATGGCACATAGAGCTCTTAATCACTCTTGGTTCTCTACGTTAACAGACACTTCGGGACCTGATATACTCGCACAGGGTGCACACTGCACTCAATTCAGTTCAGAGAACATTTCTTGCACAACTGAAGTTGGGTCCTACCAGACATGTTCTATCAATGACCTGCAACAAGGCCCTGCCGCTAACTTTTCTGCCTTGGGTATACCCTCCTACAAGTCAATCAGTCCTACAGTCTACAAACCATCTTTATTTTCTGCTCCAAGTGTAGATCTTTCCCCCAACTTCATGTTTTCACCCATGGAAGTGTCAGGTCCCACAAAGAGTTCAATTACCCCTCCTTCTATGCTAGTGAACCCTGACAGCACAGACTCAGAAGGGCCACAACAGCCTTTCAATGGATTCTCAATCAGTTTTACCGAAGATATGCGAGTTAACATGTGCACAGGAGAAGATGAAGCAGGCTTGAGGAAGAATCAGATTGAAATACCTGATGCTAACGAGTGGGGGACCGCCCGGTCTATGGGATATCCCTTCAACTTGCCCTTGCCTTCAAATCTGCCTGATGCGTGGAAATCTGATCTGACATGGGATTCACCACCTTGTCCTAGTGAGATGTCTACTACTTATTCCGCAAACAAATGCTATACTTAAATCCCGTTAACATACAGGGGTGATGGGATTTCATTATAGCATTCTTTCGGGAAAAAAGAAAAATATGCAAATATATTTTTTCGATTTGGGTGATTATATATCTTCACCTTTGGGTGATTAGTCTCAGAAATACATCCTGTTTGTTATATTATTGAACATATTTTGTATTTAAAATATCTCTTTTCTCGATTGTATTTACTATCCTTATTTTCCTTTCTCTACCCGACGCTTCAAATATGTACTTGCTTTCTCCACCTTCTTTTACTAAACAGAGCGGTCCATCGTAAAGAAGATAGAGGTTCCATTTAGCATTAAATTTCCGGTTTCTGGTGCTCAAGTTCACTTGACAAACCTATAATAAAGCGAAGCCATAGTAGTAAATTAGCACTTCAGGTAATGTGCTCAATGCCTTAATGGTGATTTTATATATATGCAGAGCATAACTGGTAACCAACACTACATTTAACAATGAATTCAACAAACTTTCAAACTGATGGCAGGATACTACCAATACATCAAAGCTCTGGTTAGGGTTTGAGAAGCCATTTTAAGTAGAATTAAGCAACTTGATCAGCATCATTGTGCAGCTGTACACTTGACAAAGAAACCCATGAGTGCCTGCTAAAATTGGATTAGATTTCCTCAGCTATCTATTGTTCCCTCCATTGCGCCTTTAGCAAATTTCTTGGTGGTAATTCTATAAGTTCCCTCCATTGTCAGAGTTCTATTAATGTCAAGATGGCCGAGTTGTTCTAAGGCGACAGATTCAAGCACCGGTCCGGAAGGGCATGGGGGTTCGAATCCCTTTCTTATCAAGAAGCTCTCTTGTCTGGGCTCTTTGAGGCTTGCTTTTCCTTCGCCTTCTGAATCTTCCAAACCTTCTTCACAATCTTCTGTGTTCCTCTGCCGAGAAAGGCTCGTATTATCCCAGAGAGAAAAAGGAAAACCAGTTGAACAAATTTCTCTTTGGAATGACGGAGACATGATTAAACAATCAACCAGCCGCACCTCCGGACAATACACCCACCATATGAACGGTTTACAGTCCTGCGGTTCCTAGGCAATCTAGACCTCTTGTACTCGGCAGTTCTCGTGCGAGGAATCTGAATCCATTAAAAACCATCATCAAAGCACGCTTTCTAAAATCATTAACCCACAATAATAATAATAACAGTAAGTTAAATTATAGCATTATAATTGTTATGATCAGACCAATAACTTTTCCCCCTTTCGGCAATAGCTTTTCTGATAGCAAACGTAAAACTTAACGCGCCCATGTCCCAATAAAAAACGAACCCGCAAACAAGCATGAGTTGCAAATACGGAACCTAAATCAAAAAATCGAGATTAATTAGATCATCGAACCGCCTACCCCTCAATCCGCTTCCCAATAACAGGACATTCGGACCCACTTCCCCTCTTCTTCTTGCTCTGACACACCGATTTCCCACCTTCATTTCGTCAAAAAAATAAAAAAATAAAAAAGAAATAAAATAAATAAACAAATAATGGAAAACCCATCGAAAGAAATCCCCAAAAATAAAAAAGAAAAATAACCCACTAGCAAAATCGGGGTTTTTGGGTGTAGCGGGCGGAGCAGGGTTCTTTCTCCTTTTAGTTTACGGTAGGTGCATCGCCGAACCATTTTCTTCTTCTTTTAGCTGTTTTTGGGCTCCTTCTCGGTCTCTGTTTGCATGTGGACGCGAGAGAGGACCGGACGCCCAGACCAGAGGCTGGCTCGGATCACAGAACGCGTCGTGATTTGGGGTTTTGGGTATCTGAAACCCCAGATCCGTCGGCTGCTTTGGTGAGTTCCTTGATGTACGTTTGTGGCAATTAAACTTTTTGGAGCAACAAGTTTCTATTCAGTGCTCGGAGTATGATTGAAAATTAACCTTGCAATCTTAAGCCATAATTAAGGTCACGTCAGAACTTTCACTAGAGAAATTTTCCTCTTTATACATGGCCTAACGTGTGACAGAGAAAAATACAATGGGAGACAGGAGAAGAAGACAAAAACAAAAGGGCTACACGCTATCAACAAGGGAAAAGCGAAAAAGACGGTCCTACGTGAATCTTCCTGCTAACAAAGTCGATTTTGCTCAACTTATGGTGACACCATAGAAGCTGGTCTGCCGTTAATTTTGACATGTTTAGTACTCTTGAAACCAACTTCATATCCACCTGAGAAAAGAAGTAAAGCACTTGATCTGAGCTGCCCTCTTGACGATGCTTTCTAAACTTCCTCAGTATGCAGTTGCCGCTCCTCAAAATGTACTTAAGCCTCTTCTCCTTCTGCATTGCAAAACGTAACACCGTAAATACATGTAACGTTCTGGGTTCCAACTACAATTCTGAGGGACATTAATGTGACGCTAACCTTTTGAAGGCTTGTTTTAACCTCTGCCAAAAGCTCTAGTTCAGTGGGTTCTGGTGGTTCTATCTGAATTCCCTTGCCACCTTTTCCAACTGCATCGTGTGCATTTTTATCAGCTTGAACGAATCTCCAGAAAATCCTTATTGATTCTTCGATGATCTCTACTAGCATATCGCTAGTAATCACACAGCTGTCCTCTCCTTCTCTCCGCGCCTTCTTATCCTTTGTACCGTCCTCTGTAGAACAATTAAGCTTTGTGTTAGCCCTTTCTGGTTTTAATCTTTGAACTGCAAGATAAAGGAAATGAAAATGATTAACCCATTATGCAAGGCCCCATTTAGCTTAACTTTGTCCATTGCCCTTAAAAATTTGAGGGCATGCACCATTCGATTAGTATGTCCCAATAACAAGTGTGCTCATCCTTTTTTCTCCCACCCTTATTATATTGCTACCTACATTTCAATGATCTCACCTCTAATGACTGGTACTTGAAGTAGATTACCCATGATGCAACGCTTCCTCACATAATTTTTTACCCTTGGTCCTTCGAAAGGCTCGTGTTCTATAAATCTTTGTAACAGAACTTGAAACTTTTGAAATTCACAAGCAACTTCATTGTACTGGTGCATCCCATAATGGTCAGAGTCCCACAGCTCTAGAGACTTTTCATACTGCCAATGAAGAATTTCCCACGACAGGCACATCTGCCCAACATAGACGGTTTCTAGGTCACCATAAAGGTCTCCAATGAAGTTCATCATTCGATCAGAACCAGACTTTTTACGCTTACGTGGAAGCAATTTCTCTGAAAGAAGAGAAGTCAGCGTCTGAGCTGAGGCTTTACGGCTTGAAATTGATTGAAGTGGGTCCTTCGATTGTAGAAAGCCTGCACAGATTGTCATGCAACATGAGGGACAAGGTACTTCTATGATACTGGAAATTTAATCAAATAAAATGATGTAAAGCAATAAAAGTGATTGCCCAACTACACGTAATCATAACTCAACGAGTTACTCTAATCATCTCGGGCGTGGCTTTTCCACCTTACTTTTCCTAGCAAAAGTATTTTTTTTTTCACAAAAGAAACCAGCTTTGAAAAGAAGGACTTACTTGGGGCATTGGAATGATAGCAAGATTATTTTAATGCAGAAGAGAATTGAGATTGAAATGAAGGGCATTCCGTAATTCGATATTATGCTCAGAAATTAAGTAATTTAGTTATGTTAAGGGCTGGTTAGATGGGATATTATGCTCAGAAATTAAGTAATTTAGTTATGTTAAGGGCTGGTTAGATGGGATTAAAGATTACCAATATGTTCCTGCAACCCACCATAAAATCTGAATTCACGCATTAAGTAAAATGGGGTAGCCACACATGCGGAATGGATGACACATCTTTTGGTGTAGATGATTAAAGAAACGTAAATGGCTTTCCAGGGAGAAAGCATACACGGGTACAAAAGAATAAAACTAATAGGTGTTTTACATAGCTAATCACTTTTTTCTTCCTTTCCTTCCCAATCTAATGTATACCTCTGGGTGATAAAACAAATTCATTAACATGGTGGAAAGATGTAACTACTTATTATACTAGATGCTTGAGTAGTTTCATGCTTCTGTATAACAAAACTAACTAGATAAAATGGGCCTAACTTCTAAAAGACTACAGAAGGTTGGCTGTGTTATGATGTCTATTCGTTGAAAGGGGAATCTGTTCATGAATCATGATTATGGTAGAACATCATGCAAGAATTTAAAAGCTGAAATAAGAAAAGGCTAAGTATCATGTAACTTACCCATGGCATACACCTTCTGGAAATTCAGGATATCGAATTTCCGCATCCGCTCTCCATAACTTCTGTAGAGCTTGCGAACCTCGCACAATCTGTCATCAGGATGGAACTTCTCCTCAATTTTCCACGGCTTTAAATCTTCCATTAGTTTTGGGGACTCGTCTTCTTCTAAGATTGTTGGCAGCCCGGTAGCTCTGGCCTTTTTCAACTCCATTTTGAGCTGTTCTATTAAATCTTGGTGCTCCCACAATGATTCCAGCTCGTTTAATTCCTTGGAATCAGAGGCTGATGGCGAGTGTGCCTTGTCAGGATCCTTTAAACCATATCTATGCTCTTCAGTCTTGTAATTATTGCTATCTCTAAAATGTTTCTCAGACAACTTTTCTGAGAATTCATTGCCTGAATTGCACGTATGAAAGTCTAATAGTTGTTCAAGCTCTTCAACCGTATCACTATCTTCCTCGTCAAAATCATCAGCCACGTAACCTGTACTCAGATTATCTAAATGTAAGTCATCTGATTCTAAAGCCTCCTCACTTAATGCTATCTTCGCCCCTCGAATGTCCCTCGAAATGTCAAGCTCAAAATCGTCCTCAAAATCTGTATCTGTCAACAACCCATCACTGGTTGAAGCTACAAAGTGACTCAAAAAGCCATGGCTTGTAGAAGTAGATTCAGAATCAGGATCTGAAGCGAAATCCTTGTCAATTGAAAAGCTCTCATCATCTCTTGAAACAGCTTGGTCTCTCAATCTACTCTTATCCTCTTCAAATGATTTACCCTTCAAGGAAGAACACTCCTTAATCGATATGTCTGCCTCAATGCGCATCAAACCCTCACCAGAATCAGTATGCAACTCTTTTACTCTAAGGTTTACAACTTCTGACTCCTCCAAGTAGGGATTATAGTCCTTCCCAGATAAGGAGTCGTACTTGTTGATGCCTTTAGAAGGTGCAGAACCTGACGCAACAGGCTCACAATCCTCTCTACAAGTCTGATACTGAAACTTGAAAAAGAACTTTGGTGAATCTTTTTCTTCCAAATCATCATTTTCCTTTATATCCTCAGATTCAATAGCATCCATTGCTAGAACCTTGGTTTCAGCTACTTGATTGGTCTCAGCCTCTTGCTTGGTTTCGGATTCTTGCTCTATAGACTTGGAATTGAGTTCGAAGCTATGAAAATTGTTTGTCGGAGGACTGCCATCACATTTTACTCTGAGGTTTTTTCATAAAAATCAAATTAGAAGGATGAAATATTAGAAAGAGAATTTTGTTTGAGGAAAAGAGAACTGAAATTCATTATCTTAAGACGGTTTCTTGAAAATAACCTAACAGGATTAGAAACACAAAAATTGAGTACCTTAAGATGGTTCCCTTGAAGATTCCAAACAGAGCGAGAAACAGAGTGAAAACATAAGTCCAGAAACAAGCAAAAACGGAAGCCAACTTCCGATAGAAAAACTCATGAACTAAATCCATATTCGCCAATTTCAAATGGGTGTTGAGTAAAAACTTCTTCTGGGAACCCAAAAATTACGAAACTGTTTATTTCATCTCGAAGCAAACAGGAACAAGAAAACAGAGCAAGAAACATTGTGGTCTGCGAAACTCTGATTCCCGTGTTGAAAATCTTCGCAGTAGAATGGACTTGTCACCCATAGAAGAGATAGAAACAACGATCAACTGCACAAATTATGCAATGGGAATCCGATTCAGAGGAAGTTGAAATCCGACCTAATGTGGGAAATTCAAAGGCGGGATGGTTAGGCAAGAGAACGAAAGGAACATGTCAGCGACTTGGAGGTTTCAGTACATATATTTTCGGGATTGCTTAGAGCCTTGGAATCCTCGGTGACCGTTATGTGATATTCTGGTCTGGATTTTGGAGAGGATTTCCTTCAGTTGGAGGGTCTGTTCTGTCTTGTGTATTCGGTATTCTCTATGCGAGACGGAGAGAAAGAGACAGTAGAGAATTTATGTTTTAATTGAAAGTTTACGCCCTTTTATTATTTATTATCATTATTATTATTATTATTATCATTAGTTTTTTTTTTTTATAGAGATTTCTAATCTCTCTGTCATACAGCTTATGTCGGTTTCAGAATATTTGGTTGTATGAATTTTACTGTTTCCTCCGCAGGTACCAACTTTCAAGAATCAGACAAAAAGGGTGTGTTTTGGCTCCTTAGCTCGGTGGTATGTGAGATTACCTGAATGTCCTTCTGTGGAATAGTTTGTGTGTACCGTAGTAAACCAAGTTGGTGCACCAGAAGGAAGGAGTTGCATGGTAAGTTCAAAATCTCCAGGTAATATTTATTCAATAACAGAAAAAAAAAAAAAAAAAAAAGACTCATGTTTTTGTTTCCTTTATTTCCTGCGTTGGGAGGGTTTTATTTACTTTCTTCTTCTTCATCTTCTTCTTTTTTTTCTTAATTTTAAAATGGGGTTCTCTTTATAGAAAGATTGAAGCTATTATTAAAATTAGATTGCAAATAGACATGTAAAATATTGGGTAAGCTCTTTTTTTTTTTTTTAGGCGAGTTTATGCATTTCGTAGGTTTAGAAAAATTGCTTTTTCATTTCTATTTGTAACTTGGATAGCAAAATAGGAAAATTGGTCTCAAACATGATACGATAAAAACTATAAAATTCAAAATTCAATGAACGAAAACAAAAAGCTTAAAATTCTAATCACTTTTCTTCTTCTTTTTTTTTTTTATAAATATAATCATATAAGATATATTATAGTATAACTATTTAAACTAATTTAAGTGACTATTAAATTTTTAAATTTGAAAAAAAATATCGTGAAATCACCTCTTTTAATTTCTTATAGTGCTAACATCTAATTGCTAACTAATTTTGAGTTTTTTTTTATCAAAAAAAAAGAGGATATGCAGTAATGTTGGCGTATCGATGGACCTAATTGTTGGAAATAAAGAGGGCATGACTTATTACGTGGACCATGAACTCATAGAATTAAGCATTTAGGTTTTAGACATTTACTATACCTACATATATTATGTTAACGTGTAAGGACCCCAGATCAACCACGTTCGGAAGATTCCTTGGCACACGCACATCCTTCCTTCTTAACATTTGGGCAGAAGTGAAGAACAAAAAATAGACATTGGAGCATTTCTTCTTCCAAGTTCAAAAATTGGGTGAATCCAATAGCTTCATTTTAGGCATTAATTGTTTTTTTTTTTCTTTTTTTGGACCACATATAATAAGAGTGACTTTAAGTATCACAAATCACATTTCCAAACGAGAGTGATTTAGAATTGTTTGACCACCGCATGTGATAGGAATGACTTGGAACAAAGAAGGCAGTCCTGCTGGTTCCATGCGCTCCCTAAACAGCCAGCCATGGGACGGACACAAACAAGGTGTGTCTGTCTCTTTGTTTTGGTTGGAGCCCGACCCACAGGATCATTCTATGATTCTGCTCTGGTTTTCCCCGCCTAATTACTATAATTATAATAATAATAAATAAATAAATAAAGAGTCCTTTCCCGTCTGTGTGGCTTAGAAAGCCACTCTGGCAACAGTGTACGGAAGGACAAGTTTATTTATGTTAATGTTTCTCCGAACGGAACATAATAATAAATTAAGGAATTTTTGTTTTATAGTTTAAGTTAAATTAATTTAATATTATATATATATATATATATATATATATATATATATATATGCATATATGATAAATTATTTTGATAAATTTTAATTGAAAAATAGATAAATTTAATTATTTTATATTTTAAAAATAATTTATCGTTGAAATATTAATTATTATATTTATCAATTAAAATTAAAATTAATTTTAATAGTTTTATTTAATTCTTTATAAATAAAAATTATCATTAAATTATTGATGATAAATTTATATAAGATTGCATAACAATTAATTATAATGACCCACGTCAAATCACTTTGACTGGTAGTTTGATTGTGCATCTTAATTATCTGATTTAGCCTTTGAAAATTCAGTTTTGCATGATTTGGGCCCCGCGAGTGGACCTAGTGCTTCAGTTCAATACGACATTTTACAAGGGGACGAGACACATCATTCGCAAAAGCTGATGTTCTGTAACATCTCGTGCCATTATTGTACCACCAAAAAATAAATTAAAAAAAAATCATAGCATGAAAATAATCACAGAAATCTGCGGGACATAGACGGAGATAATGCTCAATGGATGTCACCCCCCCCCCAAAAAAAAAACAAAAAAAAAAACAAAATAATGCTCGATGAGCATTTATATAACATAAAGACTCGCACACACACGACAGAACTGATTTCCACCAAGGGTTATGAATTTCATGACTTTTTATGAGTTTCTTATGACCATTAGATTTTATTCAAATTTTTTAATCATCAAATTACAATAATTAATGTTATAATCACCTTTTGTTGTTGAAGCCACATGTTCGTGGTACCCACCAAGTTGGAGGACCCGCCGACCGTGACGTTTCTAGGGCAGGGAGAATGCCCATGGTCAAATCGTGCCCCTCTTTCTGAATCTTTCAGGGCATGGGACGCCCGAGCGACCTTCGTTTATAAGTGTAGACGCGTCCCGAGCGGATCCACCGAACCCAATCTCCGGACTAGTCCAAGTTCCGAGTCAACTCGGTGGAGTAGTAGTCAATCTCTCTATAAATGAAGGTCGCTTGGGAGGCCGGGCCCGAGCATAAAATAGACGGCTACGATGCTCTATCACAGGGGATAAATAGTTTAATTAGCTAAAAATTTCTGTGGTTGCAATCCTTAAAGCCAACTTGGACCCCACGATATCTCACTATCCCCGCCATCTGTCTCTGTTAATTGAATGCACGCCAATGCCTTAGAATTTTGATGGTGACCCTGGAATGATAATGGTGAACGCTGCGGTACTTCAAAAAGAAAGAAAACCCAAAAAAAAAAAAACAAAAAAAAATGTATACCAATGACCTTAAAGTAAAAAAAAAAAAATGCACCCATAATTCTTTGATTGCATTGACCATACTGTATCGTTATTTCATCTAAGGCTCGAAAGGTCACTAGTACGATGCAATCATTTGCACCGAGTAGCAGCTGATCTAGAAATTTTGGTCGGTATAGGCAACAATGTCTTAAAAATCGAAAATATTACATAGATGTAATAATTTTAGTATGCTCAAGATTTAAGTTTATACATAAATAATATAAGTAAAATAAGTCGTAAATATATATTAAAAAAGCACATAGTTTTATTTAGTGTTTTTAGTTTTTATAACAATTTTTTTGACTAAAATATAAATTAAGTGTTTTCAATTCAAAACCACTAAGTAATCAAAAACTTAAACTAAAATAGGTTAAAAAGAGATACAAGGGTATTATTTGTGTAATCAAGTAATAAGTGCAAAAAAAAACACAATATCATAAACATATATTTTGTTTTGAATTTTTGACAAAAAAATAAATAATAATTTAGTTTTAAAATAAAAGATATCACAAATAATATGTACATATTGATAAAGAAAATTAAAAATTTAAAATATTTGGAAATCATATTCTTTTATGTAATAAAAATTATTTTTATCATTAATTTAAAAATTCAGTGGAGACAAAGGTTATTTTTCAGTGGGGACAAACAAAAATTTTTACCAAAATTTCCCCTTCATCTCTAATATTTTCAAAATCTGAACGAGGCACTTGTCCCCACTCATGTAAATGTAGATCCACCAGCGGCATCGATTCATTATACATATAGCCAGTCACACACGCGAATTTGGAAGACCTTCTCTTAATTGTTAACAATTAAATTTTTTTAAAAAATAAAATAAAATAAAATTGGAGAGAGAGAGAGAGAGAAAAAAAAAAAAGATGGGATTTAAAGGTGTAAACCCAATTGCCTTAACCCAACCAGCCTAGTGGCATCACTATTTCTTTTTACAGGCCAGGCTCACAGATCAAAATGCACAGAGACTGAGGATTAATGGTCCAAGTTCTGGCAAAGTCAAAAGGCCCAGAATTGTTAGGTGGGAGGGGTGTATTAATTTCCCTTAAAAAGATAGGAGAGCCATAGGCCTATAGGCCCCTCACAAATGGTAATAAATGGGCTAACACGAGGCGAAATAGTTTGCCAATAGCCACTACCAGTAGACCAGTTTGGTCCTCCCCTCCTCCTCCCCCCCCCCCTTTCCGCCCTTCCTTCTTTGTTATGTCCGTTTCTTCTGTAGGCCACCCTTACTTTCATGAAGTGTAACTATCTGGTCCATGGGTCTATTTTGTGGATGGGTTCTCGTTTTTTTGGAAAAAGGCCGCGAGAGAGAGAGGGAGTTGGGGTGTGGTTTGCTTGGTGGTGGGAGCACGCTGCATGTGGCCTGAGTATTTGTTGCGTCTCTACTGATTATTAAATGTTCTGGAGACACAAATCTTCATTTCAGATGATTTTTTATAAAATAATAAAAATTAAAAAAAAAAGCAAGCAAAAAGAAGCTAGAAGAGATTGACGATTTTATGATTTGACGGCAATTATAATCGATTCTGACGTGATTCTCCAATATATTATTAGTGGTGTCGATATTGGACAACCGTCAATGTGGTCTGAATATTTGTTGCATCTCTACTGATTTTATTTTCTTTTAAGACAACTGGACTGGGAATATTCTTACGTCGGCAATCCCTTCCTTCATATCAATTTAACCTCTTTTTCAATGGGTGAGAGCTAAATGATGGTGAAAAAAGTTTCCCTCCATTCCATGTTCCTTTCCCATGTTAGCATTGGTCCCTCGTACAATTTTATATTCCCTATTGCAACGGAAGTACCGGAGAAATAATGGGTCCGACTCATCCGCAAAGCTACAGAAATTTAGGAGAAAACACAGCCCATGTGTACCTAATCTGATGGGAGTGGTCGTTTGCTAACTGGATGAGTGCATGCTGGTCCCTTAGGCGAAACATGCATCAAGATTTAATTCAAGAGTACCTTTGATTGAATAAATTATATCGTACTACTTTTTCTTCTTCTTCTTCTTCTTCTTCTTCTTTTTTTATTCCTTTCTTTTTTCCACACAGTTCGAGCAATCAAAATGCTGATGAATATAGTTTCAAGTTTCGGCCTGAGAAAAAAAAGTAAGAGATTCATACAATAAAAAGAGTGATTCTATTATGTGGATAAAACTCCAGGTGGAATTTAATATGCATTATAATTTGTTCTAACTATTGACGTTGGAGGTTAATTGATTGGTTAATTTCCGATCACAATTGCTTGATGAGGAATGCATATGAACTCTAATTAATGAGGAAGGAAAAGGGTCATCACTCGTCACCTAACAGGATCATTGCTTGGTTTTGCCTCAAAAGAAAAGCAAAATGCGTGTAGCTAACTCTTCTATCTTATTAAAAGCCACGTGAAGTTGTTTTTGGGGAAGAGAGGGGGGGGGAGGGGACACAGTTACATGATGGGAACGTAGAGCCAAAATTAGGTATGCTGGTTACAAACTAATCAACAATGTAATGTATTATTGCCAAAGAGTCGCCAGTAACATATATACGTATGCAATCCCAAGTAGGAGGGGTCACTTGATAGCTCTGTATCTTCTAATCAGGTTGACTGAATTATCCAAAACAAAAAAAAAAAAAAAAAGAAGGGGTCACCGGATAGTGGATGATGCTACTGTCAAACATTCATTGATTCAAACCAAGATCCGAGAGGAAATGATAAGTAAGTATGGGAACTCTAATGTGACTATTGGACACGAATTACTCGTCGAAGGGTATTAACTATCCAGGCAACCAAACTCCTTGTCACGAGAAGTTAAGAAGGGTTTTTTTTTTAAAAAAAAAAAAATTAAAAAAACATATATTGTTAACATATGGTTGCTTCGACAGATTTAAAATGTAATACCACACACACACACACAAGGCCTTATGTGAGTACATATACATTAGATTGGCAAGATAAATTGGGATTACTTGGTAAAAGTGTAATTTGCTCTAAAAAGAAGGAACTTTGGATTGGGTGCTGAAGAGAGAGTTGGAAATACTTAGGCTAAAATACTATAACTGGTAATAAAATTGCTTTTTATTGAAATTTATTGCTTCCTAGCTTAAAATTTAGTTTTGTAGTAACGTGCATGACTAAAACCACCAAGCTTCCTAGTTGAACCAAAAGCAATAATTAAATTGTTTTTGAATAATGAGCAAATACCAAGACGCATAACCAAAACAGAAATGATTCCACTTATAAGATCTCGAAATCCAGTCTGATGTTGCTGCCACGTTGCCACTGGTTAGCAATGTCTGGTTTGAGTGAATCAAATTTGCTTTTCTTAGTTAGTTGCCTCTTAAATCGATGCATTAATTGATGGTAGAGTCCATTTTAGTAGGCGCGTTCATTGTTACGTGGCAAAAGCCCAAACTTCACTCTCTTGGAACCCATCACTGTTGGTACGTTATGGGTCAAAGTTAAGACTTAACCAGGCCTGCTCCCTTCTCCCTTGCATGAATGTCCCCACTATGAACGATACTGGTCCACAAACTCCATACACAATTCTAGATCTTCTCGTTTGCTTTATTCTGGGCTTTTTTTTTTTTTAAGAAAAAAAAAAAAGAGAAATCATGATGGAAGAGAGCATTAAGCGGCATTGCATTGGGATTTGCTTTAAATCGTAGTTCGGGCATGAACGTTTATTTTTCTCTGTTCTACAAATTTAGGAAGAGTTTTTGTCATGGCAAAACATTAGTAAGTGAGAATTATTCTCTGTCAAGTTTATTTTCTTGAATAGAAGACAAATTGTCTATATAAATAGGGGGCCGTTGGTTGCATCAATGTAGGAATTTGTTGGCTTAAAACCATAGGATGTGACCTCCTACCTAGAGAGGGTGTCAAATCATATATATATATATATATATGTGGTGAGTGTGTGATTGTAGTTGGGTGTAGCAACTTTAAGTGCAGTAGGCAAGTAGCCTAATAGGACTTGAAATTGTGAATGAAAAATGGTTCAATAGCTGGAAGAAATAGGTTGGAGGGAGCAATTAAACGTTTATGGTTATTTATTTTTTCTTTTTTTATTTTTTTACCGTTCGAAATTCTGTAGTCTAGGGAAACAAACCGAAAAGGCATAAATCTGAGCTAGACACGTTAAGAGAGCTTTTTATTTTGTTTTCTTTTTTTTTTTTTTTTTTTACTTTCGAAAACATGTACTTTTTGCAGTTTTTGAAAAAGTCAGTCAAAATACTTATTGTCCAGTTGCAAACAAAGTTTGTCATTGTTACAACCTTTTTTTTCGGCCACCCAGGCGTGGGCCGTCAACAATGCAGGGCTGTTGAGAGCGTAAATATTGTTGATTTAATTAATTAATGACTCTACATGCATCCCATCAACTGCAATCAACCATATTGATGTCCAAGAGAGCATTCCACATGGAAAAATGTCAAATATTGGATTAAGTGCCTCCTCTTTGGCTGTTCACAAATAGCTATCCAGGCAATAAACATGCACGATGGATTAAGTGGATCAATCAGTTCTTCGTCAATCAATTGACTGTGAACATAGAAAATATAGAACCATAGCTTAGACAGAGGTCATAATTTGGCATTATCCCAAAGGAAAAGGAAGTTGAACTCCAAGAGCTGTACTGGGAAAGGGGAACTCTACGTCTGCTCCTGGCTCAATTGATTGAGGTTTAATTGATTTTTTAGGTTGAAAGTTATAAGGATTTACTCTATTACAAAACTTTTAGCTGAAAAACAAAGAAGGAATAGAATATTGGAGAGCTAAATCTAATCCATAAATCTCTCTTCCTATTCTGCAGCACGCGGTTCACTAAAAATCTAATCTTGAAAATTTGAAAAAAAAAAAAAAATCTTCTCTAGGAAATATGAACAACTCTTCGGCCACTAGATTGATGCATGCCACTATTACAATTATGATAAATTTTCCCTTGTGGTTGTCGCTTCAAGAAATTTTTCTGAATGTGATATTTTCTAAAAATGTATCAGTTTGTTAGTGATTGAAGCGGTAAAAGTAAGACCATGTGAAAAGTTCTATTGCCTACAAATACATAGAGAGAGAGAGAGAGAGAGAGTCACTGGTTTATCTGTTTAACATGAATCACAACAATAATTCTCTCGGTCAAAATAAATTCTTTGCCGGGTTCCTAGGAATAGATCAATAGCCAAAATAGTGTTGTTAGTCTCTAGTCTCGGATTAGCTCAAAACCCCATGATAAATTTCATTTGGAGATTTAATTAAAAAAAAATTAAAAGCAGATAACAATGCACATGAATTATAGTATTATACTCTTCTTTTTTTTTTTTTTAGTTTTTGTTTTTCTTTTCCAGTGCAAGGTGCAAACCACATTGAATGCCACGCGGTTTTGTGAGGCAGCTGACTTTGGCTCGCCCCCGTGAGTAAATGCATTCGCTGTAATCTTTTGACTCCTGTGTGAGAAGGCAGCCCTTTTTCTACTTTAGGTCAGCTCATTTCTTTTGCCTTGGGGCCTTCCTTCTATATATTTAGCCCAAGCTAGCAACTTTGGACTTAGATGCTTGAGCTATCCTGAGAAAGAAACCCTAAGTAGAAGACTTCATAATATTTGTTGTGGTCTCTGAAAGGAGAAACCTTGGAGACTTGCTAGTTAGAGAGGGAGAGAGAGAGAGAGAGAGAGAGAGAAAGAATAAGTTGATTATGGGTAGACCACCTTGCTGTGACAAGATGGGAGTGAAGAAAGGGCCATGGACTCCTGAGGAAGATATCATTTTGGTGTCATATATTCAAGAACATGGTCCCGGGAATTGGAGGGCAGTGCCCAATAACACAGGTTAAATATTTGTCTCCAAATCTTGCAATCAATATCTTTTTTCCTTGTTATGAGGTTTTGTTTTGGAGATTGGGGTTATGCGTTTTTCGATTGTTGACTATTCGTGGCATTCTACTAGAAGTTAATGTACGATTTTGCCATATACCACTCTTAACTGAGATAACAGGTTTTGAGGATCTAATTAGTTGTTTTTTACTTTGTGGGGTGGTTTTTCAGGGCTGCACAGGTGCAGTAAGAGTTGCAGGCTTAGATGGACTAATTACCTAAAGCCAGGGATTAAACGGGGCAATTTTACCGAGCAAGAGGAGAAGATGATAATCCACCTCCAAGCCCTTCTTGGCAACAGGTAATTAATAACAATTTAACATTACCAGTTTTTTTCTTTTTGGTTGCTTTAATAGTGAAATAATACTATTTGAGGTCATTTTAATGCTCTTGACATGCGTTAAAGAAAAGGGTAGTATTACTATTGATTGTTTATTTTCGGTATTCTGACGAGCAATTAATAAGAGGCATTGATTGTATTTCAGATGGGCTGCCATAGCTTCCTATCTTCCTCAGAGAACAGATAATGACATAAAAAACTACTGGAACACCCACGTGAAGAAGAAGCTCAAAAGGCTTCAAACAAGCCTTCAAAGCCATTCGGAAGAGTTATCTTCAAGTGTTTCACAATCAATCTCTAGGGGCCAGTGGGAGAGAAGGCTGCAAACTGATATCAACACGGCTAAGCAAGCTCTATGTCATGCTTTGTCAACAGGGGAACCGAGCTGCTTAAGTGAGTTCAGAATTTATACTGACAACCATCCAAAACCAGCACCAGCATCAAGCTATGCATCAAGCACTGAAAACATTGCTAAGTTGCTTAAAGGATGGATGAGAAATGGTACCAACAAGTCTCAAACAACTTCAGCAGCCACTCAGAATTCATTGAGCAATATGGCTGGGGCTGAATCTATGTCTAATGAAAGGACTCCAAGTGTCAAAACAGAAAAGAATGACATAGAATTATCAAATGCATTCGAATCACTCATAGGTTTAGAGTCTTTTGCTTCTTCGAATTCAGATTTGTCACAGCCTATGTCACCTGATGCCAGCTATTTCCAAGATGAAAGCAAGCCAGACTGCAATGGTCAAGGGACACTCTCGTTGCTTGAGAAGTGGCTCCTTGATGAAGAAATTACTCAAGGGAAAGACTACCTTAGTGGGGACGTCACACTATATGAAAATAATCTTTTCTAGAGGGGAAATTTATTGTGGGAGGGGATTTTAAGCTCTTTTAATTTTAGGGTATTTTAAGGAATCTTCTAATTGTGGTTCTTATTTTCCTTTAGGCCTTGTAGTGATGAAAAACATAGGCCCTTTCAGCAAGAGATTCTTACCCGTTTGGTGCTTGAGCACTGAAAACTGTAAATTTCATTTGATCATCTCTGAGAATAAAATTCCTCCCTGTGCTTGAAAATAATAGCTGGAATGCTTTTTTCTGATTTGCAATTATGAGACGAGAAATTTTTCTTGATGACAATAATTTGACTTATGCCTGCGTCTCCGTCCATTTGGATCGGAATCCCTTGTGCACAAATTTTAAAATAACAAGTAATTTCAACCAAAAAAGAATAACAGGTAATCACTCTTTCTACATCTTTTTTGTTTGTTGAGCTTTTGAATATGCAAATATTACCATAATTTGGGTGAGTCCAATCAGATTCAACTTTTAACTGCCATTGGTTTTCTTATAAGAGGAAAAAGTAAAAATACACCTAACATAATGAAGGCTATGATCTGCTATTTACTGGGATGTGATAAGGAAATTAAATCAAGACTCTTGCTTTCTTGTGAACTTTGAGCATATATCAACTTGCCATTGCAAGGGAGAGAGTCAACCACCGTATGTAGGCTGCCGCTTCAAGTTGCCTAATTGAATGCTAATTGAAGCTCACGCTACAATAAGTTGTGGCAGATCTATGGCTCTTAAATGTTGAAGTTAATGTCAATGAGAAATAGGTAAAAAGCCAACTAAGTCAGGAAAAGTCTTGACGGGTATTCTTGAAAATAATGGTGAATTT
Organism: Bruguiera parviflora; assembly: GCA_019804595.1. Classification (NCBI taxonomy): domain Eukaryota; kingdom Viridiplantae; phylum Streptophyta; class Magnoliopsida; order Malpighiales; family Rhizophoraceae; genus Bruguiera; species Bruguiera parviflora. The sequence continues at coordinate 1,222,328 of CM034046.1, forward strand.
GTCTATAGCAACTGAAAGTAAAGAGAAACAATTTCATCAATAGAATTTTGATTTGGCTTGAGAAATAGACAGATTGTATTTAACCGCTAGCTTATGTAATGTATTATAAGCTCAGTAATATAGGATAAAATACTTGTAATTCTTTTTGTACATTTATTATGGTTTTCTAGGTAAGAGATCGCCATGCCTAAGGCATGGAGCCCACAACGACCCCCTCTATGGACGCCCTTTACTTCTTTTTATGAGTTGCCAAAATTGACTTGAAAATCTGCGGATTGGTATTAAATGCGCATGTGAAGGCATTTGCTAAAATTTACTGGTTTTTGGGTTTTTCCTTTTTTAAACAGGCACGGAACTAGGAATTTGATTCTGGCCATGCAAGTCACTAAAGATTCCATAATGTAAAGACATCGGAAGGAGCATAAGCCTCTCATGAATAGCATTATCAAGTGACGACAAAATAAGGAAAAGGTCGCCCCTATCCACAACTTAAAAATCAAAGGGCATATTAAATTCTTGTCCCTCTTCTTTTTCTACCAAATGTGAGTAGCTTGAAAGGTCGGATCTAAACAAAAATACATTGGCCTTTCTCGAGAGACGAAAGTCAAGATCCCATTACTGGAAAGAAGCCACCTCTCAGCCATCATTTACTGCAAGTACTGTGGTGAAGCGACTATTGTACATGTATCAAGCTGGCTAAGTGGTCAGCGCAAATTCCAGGGGGCCGTAGCCCATATATATGCATGAGACCTTAGAGCAGTGCATTAATCAATGACAATTTGCCATTCGAAAAAACGATAAAAAAAACAAAACAAAACAAAAATTACAACTATGTCTTAATTGACGCATGTTCAACCATACATGACAGGGAAACTTGATAATGGTCAGCAGTTTGAAGTACAAACGCCAGTCACTTATCCTTTGCAGCGTATATAAATGTGTATATGAGCTGTCGGTATATAACGGTGGCTATTTCCCCTATCTGTGATTTGCACTGTGACCCATTCGGCCTGAACGTTGTCTTTCCAAGTCCTGTCGACGCCAGCAAACCTGTCATGTGCATTCCATACTTTATACCTGTAGAGCCCAACAGCCCACCTCACGTTGCATTTACGCGAAGCATGTGGACATATATTGTAATTGGGAGACAGCTTTCAAGCTTAGCCTATGTATCAAAGAATTGAACAGATCAATCAACATGCATGTTGAAAGCATGATCTATCACGACTCAACGGCCTAATTAGGCTCCCATGGAGGCTAAAACCTTGTCCAATTCATTTTCATTATCTTGTTAATACGGAAAAAGGGAGACAATATTGAACTCATCTCTCATCATCTTGTCAACTGCTGAGTTTAGTCAATTGTTGAATTGTCTGTTATTTGAATTAGTCAACGGGCGTTTTAAGTGTTTGACCATAACGAGTCATGAGTTCTGACTATAATCTGCCACCAGGGTAGCTTTCTTGACTTGCCATTTCATATCCTGACCTTCAAAATGGCCTAAAATCTTTGCTGGAATCAATTACGTTTCTACGACCACCGGTCGTCTTGGAAAGGTAAGGAAATTGCTAACTACAATGTGGACTAAGACCTCGCGAGTAAACTCTGCGTCAAAAACTGGTCTTCATTTTTAACTATTACCGTGCAGAAATCAAATCAGAGACTTCCTTCCTTTCTTTTCTTTTTTTTTTTTTGTTTAAAAAAATTATTAGATGAACTCATTGAGAATCTTACGTAACATACATCTTTTCGGTATATAGAAATAAAAATTATGTGGCCGTTAGATAAACATATAAATTACAAGACCCTAAATATAAGACACAAAAATACAAACACGAGCATCTTAAACGTCAACAGACACTATCCACTGCTGAGTAATAAAAAAAATTAGGCCGTTTATATGTTCTGAAATCTATAAACCTCAATTCGTGGTGCCACTTATCTCGTGATTTTACAATTTACTTAATACTTTTTTTAACTTTGACTTTTTCCAGCTAGTACGAGTCAAACTATTAAATGGCCACTTCCGAACCTTTAAAAATAAAAAAAAGATCAGAATTTTTAATGGATAGACACTTATAATGCGGCCACGCGTGGAATGAGTTGCAATGAATTGAAAAGATCAATTTTTTAAGGAAAAACTTGCAATGATAAACGAGCCAAGACAAAACAAAATTTGAAAGAATCCTCGAGGGTGACTCTCACACGCAAAAAACAATTTCTGAGGACAAACAGACACTCGACCTGACATGCAAAAACTGGCTCTGCTATTTTGACTTTTTGACCTGGTCGACGGAAGGTGGGTCATCAATGGCGAACCCATGGATTGAGTGGGCATTTGTTGGAGTCAAAATGGAACTGCGTATAATTGATTTCTAGAAGGAACACATGGGTCAACCATTTAATGCCCGTAAGAAGAGTAGAAAAGAGAGCGTTTGATTTATTGATTCCACATTATTATTGCAGCATGCGAAGACCTAAAATATTGTGTATTTGTCCTGCCTTACCGTCAATAAGCCGTTAAAGTTTCATAAGTTGAGGTTCCATGTTTTTCCCTCTGTTCCGCATTCAGTACACATACATTAATTATTTACCGTATGATCATGCTCGATAAGCCAAAAAAGACTACACAGTTCCTATTTTAATTAGCATATAATAACAGTAATTGTTGGTTCCAAGACCTGTTGTGATTTAGGATCAGCAAATTAAAGTGCTTCTTTTGTTTTGGTATTTGGGGCGAGGTTTTTGATGAAAAGACGATCATTAGTTTCTTTTTCTTTTCTTTTTTTTCGCACATTTTGCCACAAGCCCATCTAGAAAATGTGTTCATCGTCACCGTCGTTTCTTCATGTTCATTGATTACTAAATCTTAGTTGCACACTAGATGGAAGTTCTATATGCATTCTATATGTGTCCGTGACATGCGTCCTATGATGGGTCAGTGTCACTTCTGACTCTTGATTGATAGCATACTAAGTACGCGCAAGAAAATGTTCTAGTTTGATTTTCAGGGGAAATTTATAAAGTCTCAGTGCTGAGGAAAGAAATATAATAGTTTTGCGTTTTTCTTCCGGAAGTAGTTTTGTATATTTATATTATGTGTATTATTTGTTGATCTTGACTAGTAAGTTTTTCTTTTTTTTCTTCTTTTTTTTTTCATTAGTGAGTTGTTTTATTCATTTTTTTTAATGGGTTCTAGTTAAAACTCAAATTTAAAATTTTTAATCATAAAAGCAAGTTTCGTACCAATAATCTATAGTCTATAGGTTGTTTTATTCATTCTGTAATGTCACCGTAAATCACAATTTGCTTAAAGGGAAACGTGTGATTATAAGAAGACTAAGGTGCTTTATGAAGGTCCTCCCAATACCCGAAATCAGCCAGTCTTTTACCTGTGGGCAGTAGTGGCACGGGTCGGGTTGGTAAGTGGCAAAAGGCCTTATAATCATCATTCATTATCTTCTGAAAACACAATTATGATATCAAATCCTTAGCAGCCCCGCAAATCCGTCCTTGCAAACCGCCTTTCTAGTTTCTTCCATCGCTGCCCCTCCCCCACTCTCGCTCTCTCTCTCTCTCTCTCTCTGAGTTAGAATTCAGTGTGATCGACATTAAATGATATCACATCTACAAATTTTAAGAAGGGTCGCTCATCCTAAAGTAATTTCACAAAAGGCGATGTAACTTGGTGTGCGCATGGGCTGAAGGCACCGTGTCACGGCCCAAGAAAAAAAAAATGTTAATTATGTACGATTTAGAAGTGTATTACTGTATAATTCTGTTGAGAAACATGAGTAGACCTATTCACTTGCCCAAAATGTCAAAATATGCTCTATGTGGGTTAATTATGCTGAATTCTGACTTTAATTCTTGTCTTTTCAATTGTCATATTGATCGAATCTCATCGACCCGAGAGTAAAAAGCCAACTAGGTATCTGGGTTCTGTCCCCCCCCCCCCAAAAAAAAAAAGAGGATGAAAAAGGATACACCACCATATCATCGTTTTGATTGCAACAATTTCTGCCTTATTGATATGGATTTCCCCTCCATACCATGGATATTCACGGAGATGATTTTTTTCTTTTTTCTTTACAAAAGCAATTCAAGGAGATGTTCTTAATTAGGCAACCATGACGTAAGCACCTCAGGCTGTGAAGCTGATATATATATATACATAAATTTAGAGCAAGTTGGGTGTCACATAATGACCAAAAATGGAACAGAGAATGACCCACATACCTAGTTTAGTCTCCCATCAGCGTCATCACCAGCAATACCTAATCAAATGTCTGTGGGAAATCCATTGTTTTTTTTTTTTTTTGATAAATGAGGTGGGAAATCCATTGTTAGGTGGAATTAGGGGATGCTAGATATATGGCTTATGAATTCTTAATTGATGGTAAAGGATCACCGCTGGTCTCCAAAGTCCGTGCAGCAACTTCTAAAGAGTAGACAGTAATTGGGCACAAATTGCCTCGGCCACAAATTGCAGGAAGGTGCATACTTGGGAAAGAAACAATTTTGATGTTCCTCCATGTTATTTTATGAGAAGTTGTAGCACTCAATGTTATATCAACCCACGATGGATTTACTTTCTTAGTTTATAGTTATAAGTTTTTGGCCCATGGATTTTTGGGACGATTGACAAATATTTGCCACCCCAAAAGACAAAATTCATGTACATTGTGTCACTCAAAGTTTTCATATTTGCGAAGTTTGAAGAATAGTAAATTGTATATAATTTTATTCTTGCTTTTGCAAGTAGTGCCAAGAGGTAGAGTTCTGTCTTTTTCTCTGTCCTTTTGTTCAATTAAGATTAATTTATTGCCTTAAAAGCATGTATTATTGCAAGGCAATATGATTAAAATAAAGTTCTTTGCGGTATCACAACCATGTGTTAAAAACAGGGCGTTTGTACGTTGTAATACGTCTGCCTCATGTCAGAACTATCCAGCCAAAACGAACTGTTCCCGTTGGCCAGCCCTAAAAATGAAACATTAAGTAAAACAGGCCAATACACCTGTAGATATTCCGAGGCAAAGTTCGGAAAAGATTTTATTGCACATGGAACATGTGTGCTGTTTTGCATTTCATCTGTGATTTTACTACAAGACACACCTTCAGGCCTTCAAATATTCGCACCTTCCTCTTCGTCTCTTAAAGTTGGGGAAACTATGAAGACAGTTCAAGACTCATTTTTTGGGAAGTTACAATCCGAATGGAAAGGAGAAATGGAAGGAGAATTTCTCAGTTTTAGGAAAGCATTTTCTTTTTCCTGTTTAGTTTCTGAATAATTAATGATTATTTATTGGCGGAGAAATTGACTGAAAACTGAGGGCAATTTTACAAACATTATATATTTGTGGTGAGCCAATGGATTGAATGAATTCCCTTAGATATATAGGTAAAATGCATCACTTTTTGATAGAAAACCAAAGCATTTTGACTTAATCCAACTTTAATCGTTCTAACTAAGCACAAAGCCCCAGTGGAATGTATTATGTTTGCTGTACGAATTCAAGCTCGGCATTTGTTCTTCTTCTTCTTCTTCTTCTTTTTTTTTCTTTTTCTTATTTATTTATTTATTTGTATTTGAGGAGACAACATTCGTTCTCAATAAGATTGGATGCTTTTTCCCGTCTTTTCCTTTCTTCCTTTTTCAAGATTCTGTTTGTTTCTATATAGTTAGAAACAAAAATATTTTAAAAAATTTATAGCTCACATTGAAAATATTTTTTTTTGTTTATTTACAAAATAATATTCATTTTATATTTTACATTATTTATGTTATTTTATTTATAAGGTGCATATTAATAAAAAAAAAAAATTTTTGCCTTATCGTGAAAAGATGTTCATCAGAAATTGTTATACTATAACAATTTGTCATCCTTTTTATTCATTTATAATATGTTGCTATATCTTTTTTCTAACATACATGTCTATTCAAAGTTTCGGCTAACAAATGTTTTCCATAGTGTACACGGAACGTCCAGTCAATTGACCAAGCGAATGATGTTTAATCAAGAAAAAAATTTAATTAAGTCAAATTTGGAGTTAGTAATGGTTTGTAGCTGGGGAGAAACGCCAAATTTGCATAGAATTCTCGTAATTACCTTAATCTTATTTTAGTGAGTACCATAACCCGATGCAGTCAAGACAACAACAAGGTGTAACCCATTGCATTGTACTTATTGTGTGTATCATTTTATGAAGATACAATCAAATCTTCAAGTTAATTGGTCTACTCGAGAACCACCTGAGAGTTTTTGGGACAATTGCAAGCTATTTCACTCAAGAAGTTCAATTTTGTCAATCAAAATGCTATCTCATATGTGTAAACAAAGAGACGGGAATAATGACAACTGATACCTTCCGTACAGATTTGGCGACTAGTTATGGCGGAGTAATCTCCAAGCATATATATTTTTATTTATTTATTTATTTAACTACTACAAAATATTATTTATGGCATCCTTTAAACCAAGTATAAAGCTTAGAGGTGGAATTTGGAGTTGGAATCACATATTTAATTTATAGATAAATTAAATTCTTCCAATTCAACTAGACTAATAAAAACTTAATTAGGTCAAGATGGACAGATGTTGTTGGCATCCTATCAATGCACCCCACAAAATTAACTTTCGGCATTAGCAGCAGTTTTAGGGGCCACAGTGTATAGCAACTCTGAATGAGCTTAGTTGGTCATTCTATTTTAAACCAATCACATATTAAGGTGAAAAGAAAAGATTTTCTCATCATTTTAGGTTTTTGCCTTATTTTACCCGAGAATCATTTTTGCACATTAACACGCTAATGAGTTGTTAATTAAGGCAGTTGGAAGACCACTTCCCAACTACTATTCTAGTTTTTAGCGGTACAAAAGCACACAACTCAACTAATACGTAGGTAAACAAGGTTAAAGCAGACTGTATTTTACCACTAAGAAAGATTAGGCTAAATGAAAGATTTACTTCATATAAATGCACCCTCTAGGGTTAGGGCTTGAAACAACTACATAGAAGCTAGAAGCAAATCTCTCTCTTTCTCTCCCTCTCTCGCCCACCCCTCTCCCCCCCCCTCCCCAGTTCCTGATTTTATTTCTAGCACACAAAACCAATTTTAGGATTCTAGTCTTTCTGTTTGGGTAGACAAACAACAAGTTTAAGGATTTGCGAAATGAGGAAGAGACAGGTAGTGGTGAGGAGACAGGAACCCCCAAGAAGCACAATTGATTCATCATTAACCGTCAGGAGTGTTAGATATGCGGAGTGCCAAAAGAATCAAGCTGCTAATGTTGGCGGATACGCAGTTGATGGGTGCAGAGAGTTCATGGCTAGTGGAGAGGAAGGCACAGCTGCTGCTCTCACTTGTGCTGCTTGTGGCTGCCACAGGAACTTCCATAGAAGGGAAGTGGAGACCGAGGTGGTGTGCGAGAGTTCCTCGACAAATTCGGAGGAGCATGTCTAGTGTAATCCCCTTTAATTTCCCTGTTGTGTTGGGCTTGAGATTGTTGTTGGTTTGTTGCGTAGGGTTTATGGATTAGAATTTTAAATCCTCTATGGTATACAATTATATGAGAAGAGGATATAAGTATGTAAAATCAATGGAAGGCAGCAGTTGCGAATGAAAAGAAAAATCTGCGGGGTGGTTTTCGTCACACGAGCAACACCATGGAAAACCAGTTGTGCTATGATAAATCACTCACAATCTGTGGTGTTTACTGGTTCTTCACCTAGTAGAAAATGAATCGGGTACTTAAGTCATGAATCTAATGCTTTTTTTTTTTTTTTAATTTATTTATAAATGTAATTTCGTTTTTTTTTTTTTCTTTTTTGAAATTCTGGTTTTCTAATTGTACGGTCAAGTGAGCAAAGCCTTTAATGGAGAAGTATTGCTTTGATGTACAGAATTGAAACGAATCTCATTGCTTTTTCATCTTCTACAGTGTGCAACATTAAGGAAGTATCAGGAGCGTGAACGTGTACAATCAATTAATAACCCAATTCAAAATATGCAGCCCAGAAAAACACGTCCGAAATTTGGACCCAAAAAAAATCACCAACTGTACCTCAATGCCATTAATTGTTATTGCCCAAGAAAACAGCGCAATAATTAACTTAGGTCCAAATTATGTGTGACCTAGCTAGTAAATTTTGATTCTCGTAAGGCATCATGCTGTGCCCTACTGTACATTCAACAACAATTTAGAAACCTTATCTCTTCAGGCTTATCTATCTACGGCATATTGCCCAAAAGCGGTAGTCTCTTTATCCTGTATTCCAAAGATCACTTCAATTTGATGAGGTCATAGGCCCACTTATCTAATCATGTTGGTTGTTATGGTTGAAATCTTAATTAGCTGTGTACTTAAAGGCAATTAAAGTTTAATACAACAATCATCTCCTGCGATTGGTCAGTACATTCACTAATCCAAACCCAGAGCAAGAAAGCATATATAAAAGAATTCCATAAAGAGGCGAAGGTACTAACAGCTTGCAGCGTGATTACCAGGCTTTATTTCCATAGTTGAATCATATGGGCATGTAAGTGTCAAAACCACAATTTTCCCATAACATTTCGCATGTGGAAGACTCAAAAAAATATGTATCTTATCGGTCCGAAAAAAGTGAAGATAAAAGAAATCCTGCTCCTCTGTCTTCGCAAAAGCCAATACAGCTAACTCATTTGCAATGGACTAGGATGTTTTCCATGCGGGAATGTGTAGGCTGAAGTGTTCAAGTTCGGCATGAAGATGTAAGGGAGCAAACCTTTCGGTATACGCCTGTATCCGCGTCGGGCAGATGTCCATTTCATCAAAAATATCACAAGTTCTTCGCATCATACGCTGGAACGGAATTCAGCGGAGAATTCGGTTCATTTGTCAGGCGCTGCCATATGTTGAACAGCGAAGAGGGCACTAATTTTTGGAAAGAAGCCCTCGCATGTTGTAATTGTACCATAGCGTTTCTTGTGGCTTCAACTTCCATGTATCTCTCAGAGATCTGTTTAATGATACGCATTGGAAGTGACCATAAATGATCCAGAATTTTGTGATTTTGTTTTTATTTTTTTCATATTATAAAATTAAAAGAGGCATCAATGAAAAGCTCACATAGCTTAATAACCACGTTAAGTTCACTTTTAAAATTAACCAATGTTAGGCTGTGCTCGGCTTATTAACTAAACAACACTGACATCGAGCCTTGTTGATATCCTGAAAAATTACTACCCGAGTATTAGTGGTTACATCAATATACTATCTTGTTCTTGGTATAATTAACACAAGCTTTTTCACAACAAAAACCAATATATATATATATATATATATATCATTGACATGCAATTGTTGTCCTTACAATGAAAATTGAGATTTATTGATTAACATCTTAACAAACAAACAAACAAACAAACGCAACGCCCAAGTACCACATGCAATGCCAAACTTTGGTCTCACCTGTAACCAAATATGTTTTACCCATAAATTAGAGAGAATTATTGCATATTACTAAAATTCCAACTTGATCGGATGGATGACGCACTCACAGGAATGCCACTGAATTCTCACTACTTGGTTGGAGAATTAACACTAATTACATAATAGGTAGGCCGGCTCTTCCCATCGCGCCCCTGAATGATCCAAATTCAAAATCTAATTTATTCTCTCCTCCGAAAAGAGGGGGGGGAGGAGGAGAAAAAAAACAAAAACGACAATCGAAATTCCCCCAAAAAAAAAAAAAATCTGTCGAGCCCCCGGCCAGTTAAGAGAACGCATGTGTGGGATCCACAAACGCGAGATAATTTATTGTCCAAGTTCGGCCCACAACCATCGCGCTGGAACGCAGTCTAGATTTGGGCCTTTCTCGAACAATACTTTTTCTAAAATTAAAGCCCCTGATCTGGGCCTGAAGTCTGTGTCAGAGAGAAATTCCATGAGCTGGTGTAAGGCTTATAGTCGGTCTGTCAGGGCCGACAAGGCTAGTGTTTCTGAAGGCCAGTCTTAGCGCCGAACCTTGTACTGAGCCAGCGTCTCGGATTACAATTTTATAAAATGTTGGCTGAAATTAAGTATACGTTCATAAAATTTGTTGTGGTTATAAGTGAAGTATCATTCCACTCTTTCATTTGCCTCGTCAAACAAAATCTATGTAGATGAGGGCTCATCAGAGTCATTAACTGCTCCGCATTCTTCTACCATGGCCAAGAAAAATTTTAAAAACCCATCCATATTGCCCATGTTGCTGCTGTTCATCGTGTCCTATCATACCTGGCAGATTCTGAGTTTCGAAATTGGAGCAAATAGTGTCATAATAGCCTGATTATCAGCGAAGAATAAGACACCGTGAGGCAACAAAATTACCAGAGAGAGTAAAATGACAAGGCTGTACGAATAATGATGACAGACATTTGTTTTACTAGGTGTAAAAAATACAGGCCCCATCTTCGTGGCGAAATAGACCAGTCAACGGGAAATCGATGATGAATGTCCTCTTTTTTTCTTTTTTTTTTTTTTAATGAGCGTTTTCTTCGATATATTCATCTTTCCATTCCTCAACTAAAGTTTGTCGAGATGCCAGCATAGCATAAAATGATCGTCACCCAGTTCCCTCTGTAAGTGAAACCACTACCGTGCGAGTGGTATGTGGCATATTACTCTGCCGTTCAAAAACCAAATTCTTCGGATTGTTATATGATATCAAATGAACTTAAAAGAGAGCAGCGCACCCTCCTGCTGTCATCATCTAAACCTGCTCAGGATGTGCCCTTCGACTCGGCCGCGGTTTGTCTGGAGCCAACGCGTATCAAAACGGACTAAATAGCAAGACCCCGTTTTTCGGGTAGACGAGGAAGGGCTTTTGTAACCTGGCCATAGCAGAGCAAGTTGAGGTGCCGCGTAATTGCAGCTCATGAGCCAATTACTCACTCACAAGGTCTCAATCAGACCCATTAGCCCCTCGCATGTGAATCGTACTAATTGCTTTCCAAATTTGGGTCAGACAATTGGGCTCTTTCCTCTTTGCTTTACACATGCTATCCCGTCCATGTAGCACGATTGGACACGATCCTGGAAATGCTGCATCTTGTTTTTCGGGCTTCTCCGATCGCAACTTTTGTCAAACAAGGGTAAACGAGGAGGTCAGAAATAAATAATTTTTTATTTTTTTTTTTTAAAAAGAGGTTAAGAAAAATTTCGCAACTGGCACGTATAGGTGATTGAATAATATAAATTGGCATAAAGTGGAAGTTAAGTCAATAATAGGACATGCTTGGATCTCAAATTGCATTGGTGGATTTAAACCGAAACACACAAAAAAAAGCACAAGAATATAAAGGAGGAAGATTACAAAGCATATGGGCCGATAATTGTTGGACCACAAGACAAAGTGCAAGCGTTCTTTATGCTGCAGATAATCTATGTGGTCCTCCATTCACTTGTTTCCTTTTTTCCCTGCTAAGTTCTGTTCACTTCTCTTTCCTCATCTCGAAGAAGCAAGGCGTTCAAGCACGGGAAAGGGCCTAAAAGGTTTATACTTTTGTTTTGTCTCACAAATTTCAACTTGCTTTTGCCCAAGGGAATCAGAGAATCTAGCAATTGCCATAGAAAAAAAAAAAAATGTACAGACTGTCAACTATGCCTAGCTCCTCATCAGCTATTTAGTCTTGTCCTTTTCTTCTTTTCCCATAACCCCCCCTCCCCCCTTTTTTATTCGAACCTCTTAATGTTTTCGGGTTGTTTAGCTCTTGAGGAACCTCAATGAAATTACCTTGTCCCGTACAGCCGTGCCTCTGTTGCGGATAACTTTTGGCAATTCCTAGTTTCTTTGTATAAAAAGCAATAGGGTAAAAAGGTAGAAAGGTACAAGTGGATGCCAGACAGATCCACAAGACGGCAACATGGGCTATTTCGCAATTTTTCTTTTAAAGAAAGCTCCTACCAATCAAGGAAGGCCTACCCTTCTTGGCCTTTACCAATCCTGTTGTAACTTCATTTTCGACTCCCATAACAACAGTTTCTATTATCGGCTAAAGCATAGTTACAACTTTCTCACAAAAAATTTCGTGAGTACAACTAAATTCCTAAATAAAGGAACAAGTTTTTAACAACCTTCCCATTAGCCCTCACATGTGAAAGATCCATACACATTAGCTTTTGAAGGAAAGGAAAATTCGACAGCGTTATTAATGCTTGCCACAATAATTCACCCAGAGTAAAGATAAATTCATGCATTATTTGCGCTGCAAACAAGATTTATAATTACCCCTTTTTTTTTTGGTTGAACGGCACAAGAATTATAATGACAGTAAGTACTAATCCTTAAGAAAAAGAAAACAAAAAAAAAAAGAAAAAAGAAAAAACCATCCCGGAAGAATTGGGAGGAAGTGGGAAAGGAACAACTACTCCCAGAGGAAAAAGTAACTTTACTAGAATGGTAAAAGACAGCGTAACCAGAAGATTAATTCTTGATAATTGGCACAACCGAAAAGCAGAAAAAAGGGAAAATGAAATTTGAAAGATAATTTACATTCTTATATGGTACAGATGCACGGCAAAACAATAAAAAGGACACATGATGGGTCTTGAACTGCAGCAGAGTCCATGAAATCGTGCAGCAGAATTCTGAAACCTTCATTTTCTTCAAAGGGCAAAGCTTTTTACCAAGCGATCGGTCGCACGTGCACCCTCAGGAGAATTTTGGAAGATTAGCTTAGATGGTCCTTAACGCCACTCGATCTGGAACGGACTCCAGCCCTCCAATGGGAGATTGCACTCGAAATTCAAAAGCCTCTCCCGCCTGCTCTAACAATATCTTCCCACTTTCCAAAAAATAAAAATAAAAATAAAAATAAAATAAAAAATCAGAGATTAGCATGGCAGATTGCTTTCTTATAGGTTAAGGATCAGTACTGCTGGAAGTGTTAAAGAGTCTCGTTTACGAACTAACACGACATGTGATGTTAATCAATAATTTCGTTTTTTTTTTTCTTCCTTGTTTAATCTTCTGTGCAAATTACACTAACCAAAATCCATGGCGAAATCTTGGCATAAAAAATTAATAGAAAAAATCGTCATAAGCAAAAGTTTGTGAAAATATTACCACTAAATCGGCATTAATGTAAGCTAAGTTCGCATTCACGCCATGGCCATAGTGCCCGTCGTCCACCTTGAGTCGCGTAGGGACACAGACATGTCAATAAAACGAAGCAAGAAGGAATATAAGCAACATTCGCAACTAGTTTAACTGCCCGGTTAAGCAATTCTTCGTTACTAATTAGCAATGACGGAGCAATCATTCAACCACTAATTAGGTGCGTAAACAAGAAGGCCATGCCCAAAGCAAGACACCCCACTAAATTTGACTTGTCGGTTACAACAAGGCGACCCGGGAATTCTTGGTCGTAAAACAGCCATTTCCCTTTTGGATAAGGGGCAATGGGTTTTTCAAGAAAGACATCATTTTATTTCTTGATTTTGTAACGAAGTTATCTCCTAGAAGTTTTAAAGGCCCCAATTCCTTGTCAACATTTATTTCTCGATTTTTCAAAAAAGACAACATTTATTTCTTGATTTTATAACGAAGTACCTCCTAGAAGGGGGTTTAAAGGCACCAATTCTATGTCACTTTCATCATCGTCGTCGTCGTCGTCAACAAGCATTGGAAATCCTTCATACGTGCGTGCAAGAATTGTAAAATCCCATTATTGAGCCGAGCCCAGCGAAGCACTTGAGCCCGGCCTGGCCTGGAGTGGCTTCCAGCCTCTCTCTCTCTCTCTCTCTCTCTGTATTTTTTTTTTTATTTATTTAATCCCAACTCAACCAGATAAAAGAATTAGTCGTATCTATGAACTCAAGAATTATATATATATATATATATATATTAAATACTTCATTGGGTATGTAAACTCCACAACCATATTCCGTTGAATAATGGTTTTTTCTTTGATTAAACTCAAAAATATATGATACATATTTCCCTACCTCTCAACCATAGAAATGACCGTTAGCATCTTGAATTTTGAAATATGAGGAAACTATCTCTATCATAACTCAGACTTAACGAACCTTTAAATGACTGAAGAAAGAAGAAGAAGAAGAAGAAGAAATCCACAGGCGGGGATTTCCCGGTTAAGCCTTGCATCGATCCCATTAAATAAAAGCAGAACCGCAATCGTCTCAATACCATACCCCCATAAATGCTGCATACGAATGGACTAGAAATCTTAAACAGTCCGGTGGGTCAGATTAGTCTGCCAATTTTGCTAGACTTAAATCTCTCAGTCTTTTGTTTATTACTACTAATCTGTTATTATTATTATTATTATTATTTTAATAGCTTTTGTTCGCAGTTATAGACCCATAAACAGAAACTCGATCCATATGCTTTTGGGGCAATTGGGTCAGCCGACACGGGCGACCCCCTGCCCCTCCACACCCCCAAAGACAAGATCATTGAATTCATCGACGATCACAAACCAAAACAACCCGCGATCGAGTGGTCCTAGTCGAGATACACAACACAACAACATTTAAGTACGCGCTTGCGTCGTCATCATCGTCAACTTCGCATCGCATTTAATAATATAAATAAAGGATTAGCACCAGACATGAAACTATTTATGATTCTTCTTGCCTTATAAGGAAAGTGAAATAAAATATTGCGCAAAGCTAATCAGGAAAATATTAGACTACCCGATGATTTAATTATTTGAAGCTAAACACATGGGTTCCGCCCTATTAGGAGAGAGTTTAAGTACACCAAATCTCTTTTGTCCCAAAAGCAACAAAAGCTAATGAGCACCGCCCTAACACAACACACAACGAGAGTCACCTCTCTCTCTCTCTCTCTCTTAAATATAATTTTTACTATTTAACATTCTAATTTTACTGTTTATTATCTATTTATATTTCATTCTTTTGTTACCAACCATTTTTTTTTATTCTTAACCAATTTTTTTCTTAAGGATTACTATAAGATATACAATTTATTTATAATATATAAACAAAACACCTTTTTTTTTTTTTTTCGAGATGACCCTCTTCATGATTTTTAAATTAAAATCATATTTATCATATAATAATCACAATATGCACATCAAATTTGTTGCACACAATAAACAATAAAATTGTATAAAGTACACAACACCATAGTTCTAAAACGCCACAATTCTATTTAAAGTTTATTGGAACCTAACTATTCCTACCCAATATAAAAGTAAGTTTCAAAATACCCTGAAAAATTCTCACAGGTATTTAGTATGAAAGTGTCAATTTGAGTCCTAACCATTCCGTCTATACCCAAGGAATCCTAAAAAATATATATATATATGATTGATAAGTATAATTCAAAGATAGTCATTATTATGAAAATTCATAAATTATATCTAAAAATTTTAAATTACCGAACACATCAATTATTTAACTAAAATAATCATAAAAAAAACATATTAAAAATTCAAAACTAACATATAATCATATGCAAAAACAGAAAAATCAGTTCATCTTCAAAGGGCAGTGGCAACATTATGGTGATGACAAAACATTATCTAAACACTTGACTCTATTTCTGTAATTGTCACTCTGTTAGTAGCACGGTGAAATACAACTCACAATAAATGAAAAGGAAAAACGAGAGTAAAAACTTTACTTTGCGACACCCACAGCAGAAAAGATGTCTTATAAGAGTATCTCAACCTTTTCTTTTATCGCTTAAGTGAGTGATAAAATGAAGATAGAGAAAACAGAAGGTGAAAGTAGAAAAACTAAAACACTAAACTCCATTACAACTTACAATCCGAGAGAGGCTCAGAGACTGAGGAAAGAGTGAAAAGAAAATAATAACAATAATAATAATAATAAGAGGGTCAGAAAAATAGTATAAAAATCTACAATGAACACGAAAAAACTTTATTTTAATGATTTATCGAATCAATTTTATTATAAGAAAATTGATTTTCTTTAAAAAATTAAAAATTAAAAATAATAATAATAATAAAAAAAGAGGGCATTCAGTAGAAGAGGCAGTTGGTGTTCTAGGGAAAAATAAATTAAAAATGGAAAAACAGAATCACAAACGAAAAAACGCCGTAACAAAGCACAAAAAATGATACATTAAGATAACTAATAGCCTTATCCGAACTACTTGTATTGTATCACATAAATTGTAGCCGTGCCAATCATGCACAAACATAGAATCCGAAATCTGACTCGAATATAATATACATTATTAATCCTAATAATTTGGATTGATTAAACCATAAGTTATGCACAGAGAGATTTATCTAATCAAAAATTCCATCGCCCCGAAGGAGTATAAAGCGAACAAGATATGTTAGAATAATATGTAACCGCCCCAATCTCCATGACACCACTTTTTGTTTCTTTCTTTGGGACAGAAGATAAGAATCTCTCTCCCACCCCCTCTCCCTCCCTCACTCTCTCTCCCGCTGAGGGGTGAGATGACGCTATGTTAGATTCAGAACTTAGAGCTTTACATTACCTGGAAGCAGAACCAGACTATGTATTGATAATCAAGGTTTTACGATCCCAAGAAGCCCTCGAGTTAACGGCAAACCCCAGGAAAAGTTTGTAAGAACAAAAAATCTTGCCAGAATCTGGGCTAAATGAAGACAATGCAATCGGCGACGGGAGCATTCAAACAAGGGCCAAAAGTGACTTGACCAAGACAACAGCAGCGAAGGAAAAAAGAGAAATTGAGCGAAATTTCCCTACGGAATCTGGATCATCGCTCTTATGTTAAACCTCAGGAAGGTTGGTGATCACCACAAATTAATTAAACTTGGGAGCCAAAAAATTAGGACAAAAAAAAAAAACAAAGAGAGAGGAAGAAATTAAAGAGAACTGCAAATTAAAGAAATAAAACGAAGAAATTAACAGCTAATATCATCCTTCTTACTCTCTCTATCTAACTAACAATTATTAAAATTCTTCCATCACTCTCCCACCCAAAGAACGAGAAGATGAAGAAAACCCATTACTTCATTAGTGCTAACATTTGCAACACTGTCATTCTCAAGATGGTGATTCAAGCGCTCACTGCGTTATTGTTGTCGTCGTCGCCGTTGTTGTTGTTGTTGTTGTTGTTGTTGTTGTTGTTGTTCTTGCTCTCATTGTCAATGTTGTTGTGGGTGTTTTCACCCGGACTAGTGCTCCTACCGTTCCCATCGACATCCTTCTTCCCAAAGGTGTTCTTGTTGTTGTGCATCCACACTTTTAGTACTCCCTTATCAACTTCTACTTCGTTGCAGAACTCTTGAATCAAATCTTCGTCTTTTTTCTGCATCTTCCAGCCCAGTCGCTGCGCAAACTGGTACATTTTTTCTTTCTGACTCGGAGTGAACTTGGTCCTGAAACGTTTTCTTGTCGAAGTGCCGGGAGAGATGTTTATAGGCGCATTGTTATTTAAGCTTGAAACGCCCCCGGAGAGAGCCATCAACATGTGTGGCGCGGTGGTGTAATAGGAGGAGGAGATCGGCGGGGGAGAGGCAGAATTGGGGCTTCTGTCAGGCTGTGGCCCTTGTGGGGGTGGCGGTGGAGGGTGGTGGCGGTGGTGGGGCTGGTACTCAATTGTGGTGATGGTGTTTGTGGCAGGAGGGATGTCCTCAGGCTCACGGCGGTGGAAGTTACGGTGGCAGCCACAGGCAGCGCATTTTAGGGAGGTGGGGTCGGTGTGGGTGGCTGTGGGGGACGGCATGAACTCCCCGCACCCGTCTATAGCATGTCCACCTATGGAAGCAGCGTGGTTCTTGAGGCATTCTTTGTAGATTATGACTACAGGCTGGGCTGCCAGGTGGTGGTGGTGGTGGTGGTGGTGGTGGGGGTCAGGACTAGGGTGGCGGTGAGGATTGTGGTGGCGCTTGAGGACCCCGTTGGTGAAAGATATCGGCTTCGCCGGTTGGATCCGGGTGGGTTTCTCACCGTCCGGCTCTGGGGATTTTCTAGGTGGGGTGCTTGGGTTGGTGGTATTGATGTGGTTGGCTGTTGTTACGGCTGGAGTTAAGTCCATGGCTCAAACTCAAACTCAAACTCAAGCTCAAACATTTAAGTGCTAGAAATTAAAGCAATGGAAGATTCCTGAAGAATTTATGTGGTTAGAATCTCGTGGAAGTTTGCCGATGCATCATCAAGCCATGGAAATTTTGGTGGGGGGATTGTGAAGGGAAAAGAAAATGGATTTTGATAGGTTTTTCTGATTTGTTGATTTG
Organism: Bruguiera parviflora; assembly: GCA_019804595.1. Classification (NCBI taxonomy): domain Eukaryota; kingdom Viridiplantae; phylum Streptophyta; class Magnoliopsida; order Malpighiales; family Rhizophoraceae; genus Bruguiera; species Bruguiera parviflora. The sequence goes on from CM034046.1 coordinate 1,240,547, forward strand.
TTTTCTTCTCTCTGGGTTATGGCTATTGACTCCGGAGGAAGAGGAGAGAAGGAGAAAGAGTAATGACGACGATGATCAGTTGTGAACGAGGGTTGATGATAAAAATCTGGGTTTTGTGGTTGTCCTCCTTGGTTCTTGACCTTAACCCGGTTTCTTTTTTTCTAACCCTGGTTCTAATCCATGGTTAAGCCCTTCACCCCCCCTCCCCTACCGCGGCTAGGCTGTTGTGCGTCATAAATTTTCTCGTACGCCCTGCCACCAGTGACCCCCACCCCCCCCCCAGTACATTGAAGAACAGTATATTGCTACCCTCTTAATTAATTACACAAAAAAAAAAAGAAAAAAAAAACCCATTCTTGTAACCCTGTGTCTGTTCCCTCTGCTGCTCCCTCATTAAATCTCAAGTTAATCCATATTATCAAAAGGTGTGACACTTTTTGGCTTACTAACCTACTCGACAATTATGATACACACTACATCGCTTAAGTTTTTCTTATTTTTGAATAACCGTGTGCACAACAGATTTTCATCGTTAAAAGTTTAAAAATTAATCGAATATTTACGATGTTTATGTCAACAAAATAATAAGAGTATACCCTAAACATTGTTCTTATGTGCATCGAGTTTTGAGAAAAATAAATAAATAAATAAATAAATAAATAAATATATATATATAATATTAATGGTACTCATAGAAAAATTATTTAAAAAAATAATAAATACTTAAAAATAATGATACCATTTTTTTTTTAAAAAAAAATTATGAGTTAATGATCCAATGTTATTTAATAATTTCTTTTAAGTAAATTTACTCGGATTTCATCACAGTGTTGCCACTCACTCGGACACGGAGAAGAGTTGACCCGGAGAGAGCTGGTGACTGGCTTGATTGGTAAACACGTAAAATCATAATCGCGGAGGACCTGCAACTCTCTCAGACATTCTGCGACCCACCTTTAATTTTCACCAATTCGCAGCGACGATGGTCTACGCTGTGGGCCATTTCAACAGTAAACCCGTTCATACCTGATTTCTCCACCACCCACAAAAAGGTCTTCAAATTACAAAATCACCCTTCCAGTCCGTTCCTCTTAACAAATCACGACAATAGTTAATTCAGCTGTGTTCTTAATTAATTTGCACATTAATTGAAGTTCATTGGGCTTACAACAAAACAATCCTACGGTATATAATTTTTGGTGAAGCATAATCAGTGGTCGATTTTGATAATGAAAATTCTTCTCTCTCTCCTTCTCTCTCTCTCTCTCTCTCTCTCTCTCTCTGTTTTTTTTTTTTTAATGTGTATAGAAAAAATGACAAACAATTGTAGAAAAGAGGATGAAAAAGTAATTATGAATTCGAATTCTGATCTCCGACTGTCTTCGCTGCCACGGCTAAGCCGCGTCTTGAGCAGATCCTTCTAGTTATTAGGTTTGAGATTTTCAATCAACGGTAAAGATTCACACCCCCACAACCTTCGATGATTAAAACCTTAGCCGCTGCCACATGATTGGGTTGCTGATGTAAATTCACCTCTTTTTTAAGACCCCTTGATGCGTCACTTAAAATAATCTAACTTGGCAACAAAATCAGTGCCATGAAAATCAACAGCCTCATCATCCTTCAAAGTACCGTATAGCTGTGGCCACTGTGACACCGAACGTGAAGCTAGGGGTGCTTTCCCAATTCAAATTGAATGCAAAAAAAATAAATAAATAAAAATAAAAACCCTTGTCCCTCTCTTTTTCTTCTGTATTCGTTGCTCAGGCTGACAATTAATCAATGATCATTAATTATCAGAATTTTGACTTTTGATGGCTTTCAGACAGCAGCCCACTGAATCCACGTGGAAGATGGGAAATTTGAATTGACCCATACGTGTCGCCATGAACAAGTTTAATTAACACTTGTCCGCTCTAAATCTTGAACCTTCGTTACGTGTTAATTGCGGATGAACGGGGATCGTTAACACCCTATGCCAACAGGTTTTTGAGGGTAACGTTGTCCGCACGACCCACAGGTCCAAAAGACTAGGTTTTAAGATCAAGTCGAAACTGCGTCGTTTATAGCTGCTGCGGAGGGAGACAATGCCTGAATGTCTAAGATAAAAGTGGCTCGCTTCCGAGATTTCTCTCAAGCCGACAAATATCCCTTTGATTGTGCCTTAAACACCCTCTGCCCTTGACCCGAGAACCCTAATACTTTCAAACGCTTGAGAAGTTGTTCATAATAAAAGTAAAAGTAAATCAAGAAAATAAAGATTTTTCTTTTTCCTTCTTTTGAATATTTCGTGGCCCCCTATCATACGGCTGGACATCTGCCCATTTTCACAGGGAAAAAGCCGCCCACTTAACTTAAAGTTGCAAGGTCCTTCGGCAACTTTTTCTGTTGGCCCGTTCTCAGATCACAAAATTCTCTTTCTCTACCACCAATAGCAGTAAAAAGAAAAAAATAAAAAGCGAAAAAGGAATTAGTGTTCAATATATTAAAAATTAATGTTTAAAGAAAGATCAAATAGTTAGTTTTTTATTTATTATAATTTTAATATTAAATTATAAATAAATATTATCAACGCTTAGTATATAAAAATTTGATTATTTTAATTTATTGTATAATTAATAAATATAATTTTTTATTATATAATTAATAGGTATAATTGAATAGTTATATTATTGTGTGTATTTTTTAATTATTATTGTGTAATATTTTATTATATTGATGAAATTATCAGTGCTAATATAATCATACAATAATTAAAATTTGGATGAATTTTACAATCTGTATGAACATAGTCTGTTTTTCTTCAAGTTTAGAGAGGGTAAACTTAGAATGATACAACATAAATCTGACTTGTGATTTTGTCTTGTTACCATTAAAGAGAATTGCCACAACATTATGGTAGAAAATAAATGGTTGTGAGTTAAAATTGAGTCAAATTATTCTGATTTCAGTTCTCTATTTAACTTTTGCTGTCAATGATAATTGGATCGACCGAGTTCACGCCGCCCCTGGTATCCAAAGATGCATGGCGCCATGCTGAATTGTGAATTCAATTGGGTGTTAGTTTGGCACCGTTTTTACCACCAATGGAATAGTTTGAATCCCAAAACTCAAAACACCCGCTTGAATTGACCCGCTAGCATGGTTACTTGTCGCGATAAGTAAGTGGCGTGGCCACGAAGAAGTACAGTATGTATTTCACTGAACGCTCAGTGGGTGGCTACCGACTCCTGAGCGACTACTGTTACAGAGAAGTGGAGACGTTTTGGAAAGGAAAAACGTCATGATTTAACAGGGAATTTCGTTTTCCGGGGGGGGGGGTGGCTATGCATGTATAGGCTTTCACCGTCAAGATCTCGGGGTTGAACAATGTATGTACAATTTGGGCCCCGAAACTGCATTTTTGGTGCGGGCTTTCATATCCAGTGGACAGTGCACCTTCTGGAACCTAATAAATCTTTCATCATTCTCGGGGACAATGCCTAGTTTATATTACGTAGGTCGGATAGGCTGTTGGGAAAAGTACTATCCCCCCACCCCCTCCTCTACGATATTCCAGAAAATTTTCTGTGTTTTAATCTACATAAAACTTTATTGAATTAAACCATAATATACTCGTGTTCAATCGACAATCCGATGACCTATGCGGGAATGCGTTGGCGTGCACCACTTGTAGGGGTCCCATCAGAAATAAATCGGTACCGGGGGGGGGTCAGAATTGCCCGCCTGACTTTACTCGAAGCCCTATTCCCAAGAAAATAAAATCGGTGAGTTTTAATTACATGTTGACCAAAGTTTTCCTAATACCAACTAATGCCTATCCAGCCCTTTTGTTGTAAGTAAGTTCACATGCGAGGTGAAATATCTGTCCTAATCAAGGCAGGCCGTTAATATTATGAGCATATAGAGTGCAGTAAAGTGGACACAATCAGATAATGTGAGATGCATAATTCATTGTCTCCCGAGACTTGGTCTCGGTGAAGGAGTGATGGCCAACGCAACAGCCAGCGTAGCTTTCGTGCAGTACCGACATGTTTCGATCGTCCAAGACACGGCAAGATCTCCGAAGGCTAATAGGCCAAGTGGGATTGTTGTGTGCGTTATTCTGGTCATCTCATATATATATATATATATATATATATATATAAAGTGTAATCTCACCGAGCAGGAGGCCTCTGAAGGGAGAGGCTAAGGTTCTTCAGCAAATGGGCGAGAAATGTGGGGTCCAATTTAGCGACACTGCGGAACGTTGAAGTATTATACCATATGACACTTGCGGATACTTCGGCAGCCTAAAGTCGCATGATTTTAAATAAGTCAACCTGCCTTTAGCAAAACACAATCCGTGGGAGGGGGCGTAATTTATTGACTGCGGAATGAAAATGATCGTACTTCAGCAGCCTGTTCTCTTTGTGCAAAGCTTCAATTTGAAGGGTCATTATCCAAAAGGCTATGTTGTCATGTTCATCTGAAGTAGGAGCAGTTGAAGATAAGACCACAGGTTTATCGGCTGACAGGGCCCGGCTCTCAGTTTTCAGGTGTCAAAACCAATAAAAACAGAGAAAAGCCAACTATAAGTGGTTTAAACCATGCAGTAAACAGTTGGTGAATTGATCTTAGATTGTGAATGGAAAAGAGCTCCTGTGGTGGCAACGCGTACCTCTCTGGATCAGAAAATATCGGTACAATTGGAATCTTGTTGATCTTCTAGCAACTCTTTCAACAATTTCATCACCCTGATCTTGATGGGCTAGAGAAGAGAATATTATAGTGGGAAATTATTTTATGCTCCTCGGTAGCGGATTTTCAAATTGAAAATGATTACCTGCTCGGAATTTATATTCTGTCTCTTAAAATGTAAAATAAGGGAAACTGTTTTTGTTTTTTGTTTTGTTTTTTTGAACAGATACAGTTCGCTGAAATGATTATGACCTGAGAAATAAAATGGTGTCATTCATCCATTATAATTACAATATTCTGAATTATTTTCCAACATCTTCTTGCACAAAATATGTGTAAGCAGAAATCATTATCAGGCACCCAACCCTCCAAAATAAGCCTAGAATCATCTCCCCACTTCCACGAGGATATAAAGAAAACAAACTAAGAAAAGAAAAGAAAAGGTTGGTTCTATGTCCTAGTCTTGATGTAAGCGTTTATATGCAAATACAATGAATATTGGAAGCACAGACGGTGGTTACATATTCAATTATTCATTTCTTTGTTCTTCTCCGTCAACAAAAAATAAAATAAAATAAAATCAAAAGTTTTTTTTTTTTTTTTTGTGTGTGTGTGTGTGTGTCTATTTTTGGCCGCCTGTGATCCTTTTGTCCAGGGATTGAGTAACATGATCTATTCCTTAATCTCGTATTAAGTAAAGGCCAAAATTTAGATGCCAGGTATCTTGGTACGGCACGCTAAATCATTTATCAACTAAGATAACGTATGCATTTAAAAAAAAAAAAAAAAAAGAAAGAAAGAAAGAAAAAGAGGGAATGTTGCACGGTCCTCCAAGCTCCAAATTGGTAAGGCTAGGCCCACCAAAGCTCTTCTACTTAGACCAAGTCCACAAAGAGCTGAGGATTGTGAACCAGGCAAAAATCAACCACAGCCAGCCTCGCGACAGCAAGTCCTCGTTTAGATTTTAGGGTTCGCTTTAGACTCCTTCATGGGACCAAGGAGAGAGTTGCGAGCAGCAATGCTACCAGAAGAAGACTCTTTGAGACCCTTTAGAATTAAAGCATCACAACTCAAACATCGATTACAAAAACAAACGGTAAATCCACCAGAATCGAGTTGGAAGGAAAATGAAAGATGCAAATACACAGGCAGATTCTAAGAGAGTGAAACCGAATACCCCCATTTTCGGGTACTACTAAATGGTCCGTCCCGTGTCCTCTTCTGTCGTGGTTGGTTTCATAAGGTTAAGGTGACACCCATGTCTGCGAAGGCTAATAATTGTCCCTGACAAAATCTACCTAATCTCCTTTATGGCTTGTGCAGTTTTTAATTTCTGGAGGTGTGACCCAAACTTTATGAGCGTTCGTGGTAGAACAGCTACTTAACATCCGCTGGTGGGTCCACTTGCTTCCTTTTCTGGCGTTACAAATTACTCGACCTTGAATTTTCACCGTTTTGAAGTTGTGTCTCACCCTGTATCCACACAAGCCTTCGATGCAAATTGATAAAATAATAATAATAATAATAATAATAATATCATATAATATAATATACAATATCTTTTTATATAATATGAATATTTTTATACTTATTTAAGCTTATTACTTATATATCAACTTTAAGTTTTTTTTTTGTTTTTTAATTCATATTTTTAAAAGTCATGGGTATTTAAGCTATTAGTTATAAAATTTAGTCATAATTTCACTCAAATTGTTAGTTTTAAACATAAAATTTGATTTTGAATTTTTTTTTTTAAAAAAAGCCATGAGTATTAAGATTTTTAAAAACAAAAACTATTGATTTTATTACACATTATTCACATAAGAATTTCAATATAATATGCAATAATTACAAAATAAATTACTGTCATTATGTAAAAACTCTTAATAAAAGTTTATATTCCTGTCATTATTCGCCTTTAAAATGCTTTATAAGCCCACAATAAAAAGAAAATGAAACGCCAATACCAAAGCAAACTTGTACAGAGAGTTAGCTTGCAAATAGAGCACCTCAACACGATTGTTCTTGCTCTCTATGCACGTGGTGGGTAATAAGGAATTGTAATAATAATGTAAAGACTTTTAAGATAAATTGTTTATTTACAAGAAATTGTCATTCTTCAAATCCCTAAATCACGAAGAAAGTGAAAAGAAAAAAAAAAAAGATCTTTCTGAAATTATTAAGTATTTTGGCGCACCCTTGCCCTTTCTCTATATACATTTTCTTTTCATATGATCAGCCACAAAAAAAAAAAAACCGAAATTAAAAAGGTTGGGGGTTCAAATGTGCTGAATTGAAAGACTGGCAGGCATTGTCCTCTTCGTGCATAAATGAGCAAAAAATTAAAAGGGAGAAATTAAAAATGAAAATAAAAATAAGGGCATTTTACGCACTGCTTTTCCACCCGAACACAGTCGCGGTTTGTGCTGGGCCTTGGAGCTACTGGCCCATTGGGACCGAGGAAAACCTCAAAGTCAATAAGAATTAAGAACCTTACATGTTTGCCACTTTCTTGGTCGAGTTCGGTTACACTTTCTTGTTGGGCCCGAGGAATATCACGTTGGGCTATGGAACCCAATCAAGGAAGCCTGACACAATTGTTTCTTGGGCCCGATGAACATCGAGTCGGTCTATGGAGCCCAATTTGGGAAGCCCAAATTCTAATGTATTTCATATTTGACCCATGTTTCTGTTAGCTTGATCCAGGTCCACAAAACTAGATTGTAGGCCCATTTTCCTTTTGATCGAGTAACTTGGTTAACAAGTAACCGAGAAAAAAAAAAAAAAGAAAAAGAAAGAAAGAAAAGCCCGCAAAAACAATCAGGCATTCCAAACCGTCTGCTCGAATTTTGGAAACAATGGCTTCAAGCTCCAGCACAGCCAGCGGCAGCGGCGCCGGGAAGAATGCGCCGGAGTTGCCGCCGGGAAATGACCTTAGCTAGAAACCCCAGCAAGAAAGACGACCAAAACACATGACCCGGTTTTGTTTGAGTCGTTTAATTCATTTCATTTACGGGCTCTTTTTGCTTATAGAAAAAAGAAAAAAAATAAAGTAGGAAAGAATGAGAAGAAAAGCTAAGTTGAAGTTGAATGGAGTGGTGTCTTGCAGTCAGAGGAGGCTCTGGAATTGAAGAAGAAGTTGGAAATGTGGGTGGAAAGGGCTCAAGATCCCCCTACTCTGCTGAAGCTCGCTCTTGACAGAATGCGGTACCATTACAAATTAATTTCTAGTTCTTTCGTTGTTTTTGTTTTTTATCTTTTTTTATATTATTATTTTTCTTTTATTTTCTAAAATGGGTTTTGCAGAGAGGAAATGCGATCCTCAATGAGCCCCTTGAACCCAAAGCCACTGAAGTTTCTGGGATCCCACTATCGAACTCTAGGAGCATATCATGAAATCATGCCCAACTCTGATTTAAAGGTTTAATTCTTTTATTTCTTTTCTTTTTTAATTATTTGTATGGTTTGGTGCTGTATTCTGAAAACTGGGAACGTACGGACCCTTTTTGTTGTGACTGAATGGGCTGCTTCTTTTGTTTGTTTGCAGAAACAATTGGCGGATATACTCTCTGTTTTGGCCATGACCATGTCTGCAGAGGGCGAACGGATAATGGTTTTGTTGTTTAACTTACTTCTTCTTCTTTTTTTTTTCTTTCACTGGTTTTGTTGTTTTTCTTATTCCTTTATTGATCAGTATTTTTCATTTCAGGAGAGCTTAAAGTACAGGTTGTTGGGTTCTGATGGTGGTATTGGTTCATGGGGCTATGCGTATGTCAGGTGATTTCAATTTCAAAGGGCATTGATCACATGGGTATAATTCACACGCTAGTTCTGGAGTCTGGAGAGGGTTTATAATGCTCAAAAAAGAGAGCAAGTTTTTATTTATTGAATCTCCTGACGGCTGGTTGCATGGTTGCGTGATTGTTCCCTTTTCGAATGCGTCTAGCCAGTTGAAGTTTCCTTTGGCAGTCGCATGTCCTCGTTGTTTCAATTGCTTGGTAATTTATGCATGAATGCATTTGTTGCCTTTGTTAAGTGGTATATCTTTTTAAGAATATAATGGGTCATATTAATTGTTCTCATTTTTGAGTTCCTTGTACTCAGGAACTTGACTCGAGAGATCGCACAAGAGTATGCAAAGCGACAGGTTAGAAGCTTTTCCTGTATAAACTTTTGACAATTGCTCAACCAGGAAACAACGTACGACCAAAAAAAATAACAGAGAGAGAGAGAGAGAGAGATCAATGCATTGTTTTATGTGCAATACAATATTTCATTGCCTTCTACTTCCACTTACCCGAAGAAGCACATCCGTAGTATGCCTTCTACCAGTAGTATGCATTCTGTAACTTACGAACATCTGAAGATGCATCTTATAAGGTTTCATTTTCTCTGGTGATGGCTCATGCATTGCGGGTTTAGCACCTGGGAGCATGATACTTGATGCTATGTGTCTGATAAAATAATTCGCTCACTTTTTTCCTAATTTTATTTATTCTTAATGCATATACTGATGCAGAGAGAAGAAACCCCAACTCTAGATCTGATTGATCTTGTAGAACCAATTGTTGCTTTTTACATGAAGGTATGACTCAAAGTCACCGTGCACCCGAGGCTTGAATCCTTGAATTTCAATACGCTATATCATGGTAACTAGGACATGCCACCGGACGACTGTGTATTTTGTATTTGATCAAAATTGTGTGCTCTGCAGCACAATGCTGAACATGAAGCTGTTGACCTTTTAATGGAGGTATTTTAGAATATTTCTTTTAATTTTCGTATCTGACTGTTCCTTTTGTCTTTATTTTTCTCTAGATTTCTGATTTCTTGTTGTTGAGTTGAACAAATCTAGGTTGAAGACCTTTATCTTTTAGGTGAGTATGGCAATCAGCATGTGAACTCTACAAATTTCCCTCGGATCTGTCTATATACCTCAGAAGCGCAGCGAGGTGAGTGCAATTGCACTATAAAGATTCTACAGAGACATGCTGGTATTTAGATTCCAGAATGTTTAATGTTTAACTATGCACAATTAAGATGACAGAGAAGCCTGCTGTCATCATGTTGCCATTTGCCATATGTTACTCAAAAGAAACATTACATTTGCAAACCGATGACTTTGCAGAGAAAAATGTGTACTTGTTTCCCAGATTGAGCAATATCTTTAGGCATAACATCCTCTCCTGCGATTAACTCAGCCGGTTGGCTTTGTGGGCTATCTATATTTAAAGGAATTTAATCATTAAAATATATCCCATGATATAAAGCACTTACAACAATGACAACAAGTGCTTAACCCATGACATGAAACACTTAAATCTTCCAAAGTTCATTTACTGCAGAGTCTGAGATCAACATGTTGTATCTGTTTCTAAGATGAAGGTAATATCTCACGGTAAATAGGAGATTTTGAGACCAACAACTGCAATCTTAATTCTTAATCCATATTCTCAGGGGAGTGGTGTTGGTATGGTAAATAACATCTACTGCTGTGGATTATCTAATTTTTTAGGGGTTTGCCCTCTCTCTCCCTCTGTCTGTGATTAATGTTTTGCTGTCATGTATTGCAGATACCTTCCTCGACCAGATGATTTGCATCTTTTGGATATTGCACACATCATATACCTCAAATTTGGAGCATATGCAAATGCTCTTCAGGTTTCTCTGTTAATTGATACTATAAAGGTCTTTTGATTGCTAGGCATTTAAGATGCCTTTTCTTAGAGATCCTGTTTGTGCACAATCTAAAAGTTAATGCAACAGGGATTCTTTTTCGCTCCATATTTTGCATCTTCCGGTAACTGGATGCAGGTGCGATTTATTTATGTGCTGACAAAATTAGCCAATGATCCTTTATATGTAATTTTGGTTTGATTCTAACAATTCAAATATATGGTTGCAGTGTGCGAAGCAGGTATTTGCATCATGTGGTGTTTCATGCTTGCCCGACATGTAGGTTTTAATTTTCTGTGCAAGTGTAGATCGGCAGTTGATTGCGTGCCGAAGAAGCATCAACCCTATTATGGTCATAAGAGGCTGTAGATTGCCTTTTGTCTGCAAAGGTGCGAATTGCTCAGGGTCTTGTCTATTTGGGAACGGGCTTGTTGACTCTCAATCCATATCATTCTGGTTTTTCCTTGCTATCTCCGTAAGTTGCCTTCTTTGCACCCAAGCAATATTCAATATCTATTCATTTGAATCATTGATGACACCGAGGGATTAGCGTTATTATATTATTGTTATTCTACAGGACTGCACTGGCTGGTCTTATAACCGTGCTTCATGCATGCCTTGATATTAAAGCTATCATCTTGGGAAAATTCCATTTTGTTCTCTACTTCCTTGTGCTAGCAATGCAGGTTTTGCTTTCATTTGGACTTTCAGAGTTGCTTGTAGCCTCTGGTAAACCATTTCACTTCTTACGTACTGATATTTTGTTCTCCTTATCTGGGTTCACAGCCAAGAATGTTAATGACCCTGGATGAGAATCTTAGGCCTCTGTCGGTACCAGTTCGAGTGGGACAAGCTGTCGATGTTGTTTGCCGCGCGGGTCAACCAAGGGCTGTCACAGGCTTCCAGAACCACTTGACTCCCATTGTTCTAGCTGCTGGTGAAAGAGCTGAACTGGCTACCGAGGAGTGAGATTTCTAGTATTCTACCTCTTAGCATTGTTGTAACACATTCCCTTCCTGTTCAACAGTCCACTAAAAGGTCCACTATACTCGTGTAGGTATCTTCCTCTCTCACCCTTTCTTGAAGGCTTTGTCATTTTGAAGGAAAACCCAAATTACAGGAGCCCAAAGTCGGAAAAAATGCATATAGTGACCCAACCCAGAGAACAGATGTAATGCAGTTTAATGCAATTTCATATATTGAATACAGGTCAAGAGTTCAGAGGTCAGAAACACAGCAGATTTAGGTTAGCCACAGTGGGAGAGCAGCTAGAAGCTTTGCCAACAGCATTAACCAAATCAAGCCGCTGACTGTTCCGCCTATAGCTTAAACAAAATTCTGTATGATTTAGCCAATTTATATGTTGTTGTTGTGGAAATTAACACCACCCCTCAAACCAATGTGCATTGAGTTTTTGTTTTCCATTTCTTGATTTCTTAGTGCTTCTCTTTTCTTTTCCGCGAGCTATCGTCAGTTTGCATTTGGGTTTTGATCACACGGTCCCTCTCAATCTTGTGCGGCCCTTTTCTTCATTACTTTTGTTTTTTCTCTTTTTCGTCTACTTTGAATGCATTCGTGGGTATATCGTGTTTTCTTGATCGAGGTTTCTTAACCGGTTCTTGTGCCTGACTAGTTGTTCTGTAGGTGAGATTGTTGAAACGGCGGTTTCTCTGTTTTCCTTTGATCTTTTCGAAGATTTGCTGTGTTTCTTTCTTTGCGTCTTGCAGTTCATTTCTGGAGAGAGAAGACGGGAATCCTTCGTTTGTGGCAGTGAGAGGTGGCAGCGGCGGCGGCAGCGAGGGTGATGGGGGAGGAGTTCTCGCCGGAGAGCGAGTCGGACGGCGGACGAGGTGCCGGATGTGGCAGAGGCCTGAGGCTGGTCAACAACGAAATGGCCGTGAGGAACTTTAAATCATATGTCGTTGAACAGCGCGTCCGTCCTTTCCACGAGGTTCGGGAATTTTGAATTTAAATTGTGTCCTTGCTGCTCTTTTTTTTTTTAAAAAAAAATATTTTTCACTTTTTTTTTTCTGGGTTGAATTTTTAAAATCTAGAGTCTGTTTGGTTGACGAGAAAGTGAAAGAAACGAAGCATTACACAACAACTGGAGCAATTAGCTGCTCAAAAGATTTTGAAATTCAAAATTCAAAAGTTCGTGCAATGTTAACCCAGCTTTTTATTGCTCAAGCAGGAGTGTTTTGATATTTTCTCGCTGCTTGTTAGTGGGGCAGAGTTGAGTAGATTTCTTTGATGAAGCCAAAAGCACAGGGACCTCATGATTTAGGTTTTCTTGAACATCCGGAAGGCCTAATTGGAACTAATAGGCATGTCGAGAAAATTAGTAAGACGTGTAAAAAATTGTTGAGTGCTCTTTTTCATGCATTTACATCCTCACTGTGATGTTCTAAACCTTTATTTAGTATTCTGTGCGCATCTATTCGAGGCACATAAAGCTGATATTCACTGACCATTATTATGGTTGAATGCTTGCAGCGTAGGTAGGAAACAGGGGTTTGCCGGGGAAAATAATAGCAACACACTTTAAGAATAAGATTCATTTCGATACTGGAACAAAGTGTACCATATGTGTGTGTGTGCGTGTGTGTTTGTGTGTTGTGATCTTGGTTTGGATGGAATGGATATATCCTGTCAATAATGCAACTGCTGCTATTGCACTGGCGAGGTCAGATCCTCTTTAAGAGTTTAAACCTGGAATTTAGATGGTAAATGATTGGTTTCTCCATTGTTCTCAATGTCAGCCGGATCTCGACGAAACCGACATCCTGAGAAAGGAGTGCACATTTGAACCTGAAAAGTAACTTGGGTTAGAATCGAAAGCCAACCCACTCCTCGGTCCAAAATGCAACTCAGAGAATATGGGGGGACGAGCATTGTTGTAAATCCTTCCCAAGTCCAGGTCCACTCACATAAATGTGTGCCCAAGCAATGAAAAGTCCTCTTCGCGAGAAAAACAACGAGAATAACTCACGGAGGTTTTTTTTTTTTTTTTTTTTTTTCTGACGAGTGAATATCTCATGGAGTTGTGTCTGCAATTTGCCACAAGAAAGCGAAACATTGGTGGAAAAATGACATAAATAACTGGAATATGTCCCTTGTACCCAATAACTAAATTCAATTACTTTTTCTTGTGACAAATAATTGTATGTACTAATGCTTGATCTTATAGTAGTTTATATAATTTATTCTTATACTTATTGCTTATTTTCATTTTTGTTATCTAATTTTAATATGTTACATTTAAACCATTCTTTTTCAATTTTGTTTTGATTGAATAACTTTATCTCTCCGCGGTATTAAAGTTTAAAGAACATGTTTTTATACAATTTAATCTAATATATTTACTTTTATTCAATTAACATATTCATATATTAAAATTATTTACATCATTTTAAATTATATAATAAGATGATCCTCGTGATTTTTATATAATTCTAAAAGTTTTAAAAAAATATATAAGAAAAGTATTTTTTATTTTTTAATTATTTTTCTACTATTATTATATTGTATAATTTAAAATAATTCAAAAAATTTAATATATAAATATAAGAATTAAATAAAAATAAATATATTAGACTAAATTATATAAAAATATATATTTTTAATAGATAAATTTTAAAATTTTTTAATTTAAAAGAGTGAGAAAGTGATTATATTAAAATAAAGATAAAATTAAATGATTAAAATATAATGAATTTTATAATTTACCATTAATTTTATTATTTGACAAATATTTACCATATTAAATATTTTCTCTTTTATTTTAAAAGAATTTCTTAACCAGAGTTAAAAGTTAAATGAAAACATTTATTATAGTGATTGAAATTAACAAAAAATTAACATATATTTATCTCTTTGTAATATACTATAAATTAGAAGGCAAAATCTCGAGGCATGAGCGTAGGGGCCGGGAAAAATGTGCGGCTTGCAAATTCAAGATGTTGTTCAAATGCGCTCCCCATTAATGGCGGCAGAATCATTAAGAGATTCTACCGAATAAATCTACAAAGATTTCGAATAGATTCTGCAGGGATTTACAAAGATTCTGGCGGCCATTTTGCTGACATCTTTAATTTGTTCTTACAATTCCTTTTTTATTTTTTGTCCTGTTTTTGGTGTCTCTCTCAACGAATGCATTACATCGTGTGCTAGTAACCTCCTAGACCAAAATAAGATCTTTATCTATATTTAAAATTTAAGAAAATTTTGTTTTAATTTTTTAATAAAATTTATTTATAATTTTATATTGTATAATAAATAAATTATATTAAAAAATAAATAAAAATAAAAAAATACTTAAATTTTAATCAATAGAGATAAATATTTGTTATTTTGGTTTCTAAACTCCACAAAGCCACAAAGAATCAACAAAGAAACCATCAGTGGTGCTTTTGGCTCAACCCCACACTGAAAAAATCGCAAGCAATTTTTGTTTACACAATATTAGACATCTTCATGTGCGAGTTCAATGCACCGAATAACTGATACATGTCTCCATGATCATCCTGAGAACTGTGTCCAGAAAAGAACTGATGGATGGCTCCACCTAACTCGAGACAACTCTCTCCACCCATCATCTTCAAACCACTATCTCTCACAAACCTCCTCACATTCGCAGCTTTCTCCCACATCCCAGCATCAGCATACATGTTTGCAACCATCACCAAGTTCCCACTTCTCCTTGGCTCCAGTTCAAGTAATATCTTTCTTACCTTATCTGCCACTCCAGTCCTGTCATCGATGCGGTGAACACTGCATGCACTGAGCAATGTTCTCCACAGAACTGGGACGGGCTGGAAAGGTAAATTCATTACAAAATTGTAAGCCTGATCGAGACGGCCAGCACGACCCAAAACATCAACCAAGGCACCATAATGTACCATCATTGGTCTAATCCCATGTTTGTGCTCCATTTCATGGAAGTATCGAAATCCATCATCCACCAGTCCAGCATGGCTACAAGCACAAAGAACCCCGAGAAAGGTAACATAATTTGGGCGTATAGAAGAGCTCTTCGTCATCTCAAGAAAAAGTTCGAGTCCTTCCTTTGCAAAACCATGTTGAGCTAGCCCAAGAATCATTGCACTCCATGTCCATACATTCTTTTCTTCCATTCTATCAAAAACTAGCCTAGCATAATCAACAAATCCACTTTTCGCATACATGTCAACGAGGGCAGTTCCCAATTGGCAGTTGATTACCATACCTCTCCCAATCAGTTGAGAATGAATCCATTTCCCTAAACTCAGGTTTCCCATTTCAGCGCAAGCAGAAAGAACGATCACCATCGTGGTCTCATCCGGCTCGAACTCACTATTCGTCATTTTTACAAAGTACCCAATTGCATCTCCCAACCAAGAACTCTCAACACAAGCAGTAATCACCGAATTCCACGAAACAACTGTCCTAAGAGACATTTCATCGAACACTTTACGTGCATCCAATATCTTCATGCACGACCCATAAAAATGTATCAAGTTATTGTTAACGTACACATCACAAGCTAAACCAAACTTAACAACATCCGCATGCACTTGTTTCCCTTCTTGGAGCGCGTAACAAGCAGCACATCCTTTAAGAAGAAAAGGGAAAGTAAGTTTATTGGGTTTAAGCCCTTCTCTTCGCATTCTGCGAAAGACCCAGATGGCATTTCTCGGAGCATCGCTCGCGGAATAGCCTCTAATGAGGATGTTCCAAGAGGGTGTGGCTGAATTGACAGAATAATCGAGAAGGGCCTGGGCATAAGCGAAGTCTTTCGAGGGGGTTAGGGAACAGAAGCGAATGAGTTCGGTCAGGAGATAGGTGTCGTGCTGGAGACCAGAGAGTTGGATTTGGGCATGGATTTGAGAAAGATGTTTGATTGAACGGCAGAGTTTGAGGAGACAGAGGCACTGGTGTTTCTTGGAGACGAAACTCGAGTTGCCATTGTTGGGTCTTGGAAGGACAATGGGATTGACGTTTGGGATTGGAACTGGTAGCCTAACCATGCATTGGGCTCTCTCTCTTTGCAGATTCACAACTTCTTGCTGAAATTTTGAAAATTGTTTAATCATAACTCGAAATCAATTTCGTAGAAATTGCACCTCGCCTCCAACCAACAAAGAAGAGAACGAGCCTCCGGCATGTCATCCCGTCGGTCGGCCGAGCAGCATCTCGGGGGTTCCACGCGTCGTCTACGTGGGTTGTAGAATATGAGTCAGGTTTGTGAGTTGTGACAATGCTCATTGTTGTTTGCAAACTTCACAGCGTGACCAAGTCAACTCAATCTAAATAGAAGTGGCCGAATGGTTTTCGTTGCAAATTAAAATTTTTAAATCTACAACTATATCATATGAAATATCAATATATCCATATAACTTGTTATTTTAAATATAAAATAATTGATATTTGATAAGATTATATTTTCTTAATTTGGTTCATTTTTATTCATATACATACTAATTTTAATCGTTAATTTATGATTTCTCATTTCGGTATTGGTTTGGTTTGGACGGATTGCGATCGTTTAATTTTTGGAGTAAAATGTATCTCTTTGTGAAATATGGCACGATCACAGTGTCCACCTCAACCTTTTCAATGATTAATGTATGTTGCAGTACTCATTCAAAGTATTAAAAAAAGAAAAAAAGAAAAAAAAAAAAAAGTATGTTGCAGTGCAACCGTGTAACTATGATGGGTCGACTACTGAACATTGTAGGCATCGAGCATTTCGCGTACTGAGGTTCTAGCAACATTATTCGCAGAAAATTCAGTAAATTCTGACAGGATCGCCCTGAATTCATCCCCAGTAAGTGTCTCCTTCTCTAGAAGTACCTCCACAAGTTTATCAATTGCCTCCCGGTTGTTCCTTATATGCTCCTTTGCTATCTGATATGCCCTCTCAATTGTGTTCCGGACTGAGTTGTCAATGTCCTCTGCTAGTCTTTCGGACAGAGAGTTTCCAGCTAACATTCTTAGCACCACATCTCCACTTTGTACTGCTGGGTCCGTCGGTGCCCACGGTCCAATCTCGGACATGCCGAACATCGTCACCATCTACGTGAAAAAGAAGAAAGGTTTGGCTGTCTCTAAACTTTTGATAGTTTATGTGATGTCAACTAACTGGATTTTCTCTTGCCACAAACCTGTCTAGCGATTCTGGTTATCTGTTGCAGGTCCCCTGCTGCCCCTGTCGTGATTTCTGGTTCACCAAAGATAACTTCTTCTGCTGCTCTTCCCCCAAGTCCTCCAACTATCTTTGCAAATAATTGTTGCTTGGAGACGAGAGTAGGGCCTTCACCAGGTATGAACCATGTAAGGCCACGAGCTTGGCCTCGTGGTAGAAGAGTGACTTTTTGGACCGGATCATGACCTGGAGTCAGCGTCCCGAAAATGATAGAATCATATTGAACAAGTAAGCTTACAGGCTTATTTTCCAACAAGGAAGGAGCAAATTGTTGTGATTTAGTTTTCACAATATACTTATGCGCAAACAGCATGCCCAACTTCATGATAAGCCACCAGCATTTTGCTCTTTCCATCTGTGATCTTGGTTCCCTCCATGCCTGCCACAATTCGATCAATAGAATCATCAATCTCTTTCAGGGTGATCTTGTCTTTGCCTCTCCTGCCAGCAAGAATGGCAGCTTCATTCATTAGATTAGCCAAGTCCGCACCACTGAATCCTGGGGTCCTCATAGCAATTACACTGAGTGAGACGTCCTTGGCAAGCTTCTTGTTGCTGCCGTGCACTTTCAGTATCTCTTCTCTGCCTCTCAAATCTGGTAGCCCAACAGTGACCTGCACAAGTACCAAAAGTTTTAATTTTCCATTTATAAGCTGAAAAGCTCAACATACACATCAGGAATGTGTATCTTACCTGCCTGTCAAATCTCCCAGGCCTAAGCAAAGCAGAATCAAGAATTTCAGGCCTATTGGTCGCGGCAATAACAATGACTCCGCTATTTCCACTAAAACCATCCATTTCAGTAAGTAACTGGTTTAGTGTTTGCTCCCTTTCATCATTTCCTCCACCAATTCCTGTTCCTCTCTGTCTCCCTACAGCATCTATCTCATCAATAAAAACCAAGCAAGGAGAGTTGGCTTTTGCCCTGTTGAACAAATCCCTCACTCTTGAAGCCCCTACACCAGCGAACATCTCAATAAACTCTGATCCTGACAGCGAAAAGAAAGGAACGCCTGCTTCTCCAGCTATTGCCTTAGCTAGCAATGTCTTTCCAGTCCCAGGAGGCCCTACTAATAGGACCCCTTCAGGAATTCTTGCACCTACTGCAGCAAACCTCTCTGGACTTCTCGAGAATTCAACAATTTCTTGAAATTCTTGTTTTGCTTCATCAACCCCAGCAACATCATCAAATGTTACTCCTGTATTAGGTTCCATTTGGAATTTGGCTTTGCTCCTGTTTGAGCACGTAGCACATAAAGTTATCTGTCAAGTTATCGCTATATAGACATAATAGCTATCTGCATACCTTAATGATATAATCAAGACATGATCAATATTAGCAACAATCACAGCACAAAGTACAAAGGAAACCATTGCAAAAGATTTTGCGTTTGTTGTACCTTCCAAGTCCAAATGGTAAGCCGGGACCTCCGGGAGTGTTTACAGATGATGACCTTAGCAACAAACTGCCAAGCAATATCAATGGAAAGGCCAAGTTCCCCAAAAAATCAAGTAAAGCAGCACTCCAGTTGATTTCCTTTGGATGAGCAGCAAAGTCAATGTTTTTCTCTTTCATTTTCCTCGACAACTCTAGTGGCAATCCTGACAATTGGATCTTCACCCTCTGGACCCTGTCAAGTGTGGGATTGAATATCTCAGCAATCACCACGGTCCCGTTCTCAAACAGGTCTATTTTCCTCCCGGCACCCTCATCCAAGTACTGTAAGAACCTTGAGTAAGAGATTCTACTTGAAGTTGATGCTTCTGGACTTTCTGGTTTAGCCCTTGCAGGCGCAGCAACCAAAGAGAGTCCATTAGTAAGGAGACCTAAGGCAGTGGCATTTAGTAGCTCTCTTTGGTTGAGTTTGTTATCTATAGGTGTTTTAACAGATGGATTGTCTCTGCTAATACTTCTTGGAACGCGGTTTTCCCGTGAAAAGTCCCGAGATTTGAAGATGGGAATGGGGGGATAGAGATAAAAAAAGAGCAGCTGACATGTTGTTTCGTCAAATTTATTGGCCAGCTAAGCTTGTTTCTGCAACTTTCGGGCAGTGAGAAACCTGAGAAAAAGCCACAAGCTTTTGTTCAATGAGATATACTATGCTGCTGTTTGGTGGGTTGATTCTGTGTTTTACATATGGTCTTGGGTTGTGTACAAAAGTAGAGACATCAGATGTTTCCAGCAGTCATTTTGGCCTGTTCTTGGAAGTGGATGTGTACGTACTTTCTGGAGTTCAATTCAAGAAGGGTCTGGAAAATGTTCCTAGCTTTTTATGTACATGATTGACACAATTTATGGGTCAGTATTTGTCTGAGAATTATAGGTTTGATGACATGGAAGGACAAAATTTCACCGACTCGTGAGGAAATCCCCATCTTTCTTTTTTTCCAATTTTGACAGCCACAAGCCTGATTGGAACTTGAGAGACGGTCCATTGGCTGTTGATTGGACATATTCTGAAATGATGCCGCGTTATTGCATTATTATTATTATTATGATAAAATGATAGACGCCATTATATTTTCATTTTTGCTGATGCACTAGACCTTGCTACGAATTAGATTTTGGTTTAATCTTAAAATTAAAAACTCTGGTTTGGTGATTAGGAAGAATCGAAACTTAGTCTGTTGGGGGATTGTGCGGTTTTGGTTCCGTACCAATTTTGACTACAATTCGTTTTCACTCGCTAATCCCTTTTTGGAGGAAAGAAAACAAATTTTTACAAAAACTTTGTAAAATATTTTCATTGAAAAAAATAAACAAAGAGCACAGATAATTCCATCTGAACTAGTTGAAAAAATATTTTGTGAAACCTTTAATCAAGGTATGAAATTTATCTACAAAATTGCACAAATATTTTAAAATTTTCTCTCTAGAACCACACTGGACTACGGTTCGGATTTTGGGTTTCAAATGGCCTGAGAGAGATTGTTGACCCAAAAATCAGAAACTGAATCCGGGTCTCGTGTTCCAACTTCTGCTGCGAGGATGCCAGGGCCCAAATAATGTGATCGCCAATTAGCAACATCTGACATATGACCCCAAAATCTCTGCAATGGAAAAACTCTTTTAACTCGCTGGTACGTAAGTTGGTTTTCAAGGTTTCAAATCTCGAATTTGAATCTTAGTGAGAGTTAATAAAAATAGTGAAGGTACCAGACCCCTGAAATGAAAAAACCCTCTAATACACTAGTGCATAATTTCGTTTTAAAATTAAAAATCCCAAATTGAGGCCTCAATTAGAGTTAATTATTAAATAAAAAAAAAAAGAGTTAAAGAAAATAAAAAAGTAGAGGCTCGTGGAGATCGAAGCATATGGGTCGGTGCCTTCACAGAGAGCGGTGGTTCCAATCACGCTGGGAGAAACGAATTCACTCTCGTTTCTGAACGATCAAGTTCTAAACCACAAGTCGTAAAAATAAAAAATCTTTACTGCGTACTAAAATTTTTATTTTCTCCCCTGTTTTCCTTTGCCTCGCGGCTAGAGATTCCTGGGCTGCCACTGGTTGTCTTCTTCTCAAAGTTTTATTATTGCATCGTTTTGTCGAAAAAAAAAGAGACAAAAAGGGCAAGAGAGGCCAACGGTCTTCAGGCACCTGATAACCGTCCATAACCGCCTCAATATTGGAATTTCTAACCATGAAAAAAGCACAACTCAAAGCATCCAGTATTTATATTCCAACGTCCACAAATCCTCATTCTTTCAACCCACCGTCTCTCATATCGATTCTCTGCTATTGAAATCTGTCTCCCTGTTGCCAAGGAAAAGGAAAAGAAAAATGGAACAAACTGAAGGAGGAGTTGGCATCAAAATCTACACTGCCACACCACCGGAAGACCCCAGTACCCCAAGAAACGACCCCTCTCAACCATCTTCTCAGTTTGCTCCGGAACACGGCCGGAAACGGCGTGCCGTGGCAAAGGGAGTGCAGAAAACCATTTCCAAGACCTCCATGCTCGTGAGCTTCCTCCCCACAGGCACCCTTTTAACGTTTGAAATGGTTCTCCCCTCCGTTTACCGCACCGGCGAATGCTCCAGCGTTGACACCACCATGATTCTCGCCCTGTTAGGCCTGTGCGCATTGTCCTGCTTTTTCTTCCACTTCACTGACAGTTTCCGTGGCCCTGACGGCAAGATTTACTATGGTTTTGTCACTCCTAGAGGCCTTGCAGTGTTCAAGCCCGGGCTTGAAGTGGAGATTCCCAAGGATGAGAGATACAACGTTGGTTTAACCGACTTTGTTCATGCAATCATGTCGGCTATGGTGTTTATAGCAATTGCTTTCTCGGATCATAGGGTGACGAATTGCTTGTTTCCGGGTCATGAGAAGGAGATGTATCAGGTCATGGAGAGTTTTCCTTTGATGGTGGGGATCATCTGCAGCGGTCTCTTTCTCGCGTTCCCTAATACCAGACATGGCATCGGATGCATGCCTTCTTGATATGTATTGATCTTTGATTGATCCCATAATTCACATAATTCAAGGGACTGCATATTGGTGCCTATAGTAGTATTTGTATTAAAAATAAAGTTCTACCCTACAACCAGTTGGGGAAGATTTCTGAACATATGGTCTGTTGTCAATTAATCACAATCTTTGATGCTTATGCAATTGTCAATTACGTGACTGAATTTGAAGCAACTAGTAATTACTACATTTATATGTATCATCTGAGTTCTGCATGCATACAGTGAATTTTGGTAGCATTTCTTTATATGTTCAATTTGGATGTATCAAAGAGGCTAGGTTCGATTCTACAATAGAAATGAATGCTTGATTTGTGAGTTTCACCAATTTGACTAGTTCCCGGCCGGTTAAGTGCCCGTTTGACAGTTCATTGGCAAAGTTGCTGTTGTGTATCAATTACATATTTTCTTTTTCTCTGTGCTGGGTTTAATTTAGTGTTCTTTTTCTTTCCTCTGCTCGGCATTGCCTTGACGAATGCAGAAGGGAAGCACGAACTTTCTTTTTGGGTTGTTGTTAATTAGGACTTTCCGTCTATTAGAACCATAACTAAAAAAAGAAAACAAGGAAGGAAAATCCAACTAAACGTTTTTACCCTGCCCTTTGGCTGACATAGGATATTCGTTTGTGCATACGAGAGCAACTAATATTTAGTAGGATTTAATACTTCAGAGATAAAGACTCCCTATTATTCGGCGAATACTGATCAAGGTGATTTATTTTTATGTTGGTCGGAAAAATAAAAAAAAGTTTGTATTCTGTCAATTGCACGGCAGGGTCTAGCTTTTTTCTGTTTCATGAAGGCAATGTGTAAGATTGGGACTTCTCGTATGGAAGAAAAAGAAGCTACTTCGAAAAGGATTCCAGTAAAAAAGAAGCTTATAATAGTAGAAATCTAGAATCGCTCCCTTCTCTCCATTTCCAATATGGATGTGCAACCAATCTCATGCCTACGAGCATGGTAAATGGTAGTCAAATCGAAACTTTAGGCTAACAATTAAAAGATTTGCCTTCTGTTCGACTATGTTACCGGAGCTGCTACAAGACACATTTAGTCCATCTACAAAGGTTACTTGTACACCTATTTTTCAGTAATGAATTACTAGATTTGTGAGTATAACTCCTTAGAGAAGAGCTCATTAGCCAGCACAGCAAACAGGCTGGTTTTCTACTTGCAACTTGTGCCACAGGCAACGCATTTGCGGAGGGCTTTGGTAGTGAGCAACGACGTACCCATCATTGCACCCCACATTGCAGACCCGGTCTTCATTTACATAACTAACCTGTAAACCATCTCTCTTCATCTCTGCTATCCATATCCCCATTGCAACATCTTCCAGCTTGAACATCTACATGCATAAATTAAGAACAATCATTTTCCATTATAATTTATCCCACTAAAGAGTGCAGCAAATGCAAGTGTGAACAGCAGAAGGAAATTGAAGAACTTATGAGGAAGTGCATTTGAAAGATGGTGGACAGCCAACCAGCAAGTACAAACAACCCAACCAGTTAAGACTAATCAACATTCCGTTATAATTTTGTATAAAATTCAGTCAAAGCTTGGAGAGAGGGAGAAAAAAATGGGAGAGAAGAGAAAGGCGAAGGTGCCTACCTTCAGTTGACCCTTTCTGTGCCTTAAGTACACTTCCTTTGCTATGTCATGGGATATCACATAACCAGGGCCATGTGCCAGAGGAGGGTAAACATAATCTGGCCATTCCTTCATGATACAATAAAGAAAATTAGAGCAGAAGGGATCGACCAGGAAAGAATGCTTTATTTTGAACTTTAGAGAACATTAATACAACCAGAATTTATAATCAAGCCATTATCAGGGTCTCCAGTTTATAAGCGTAAACACAAAATATAGACAACTATGGCTAGCCAAAATTAGAAAAGCAATTAAGAGTCCGATTATGAAAATTTGACTATACAACAGACCCTGATAAGTTGTGTTAATGAACCCAACAATGGATAATGCAACAGAAGGTTACCTTATAACTGATATACCATTTACTTCTGGTGTCCCGATGAGGCTGAGCATCATAGTTGATCAGACCGTACAACAGTCCATGCGTCACATTTGTTCCATTCAAAGAAGATAGCACTTCATCTACACGAACAAATGCATCGTCATCTGTCTTCATGACATACTTGGCCGACACAACCTCTTCCTGTGAAGAAGACAAAATGAGCAGATGAGGGAAAAACAATGGTTCTAACATTCTAGAAAGAAGCCAGAAAAGTCACCCCAAAGATACAGATTGCTATAGTCTTCCATGTTAGAAGGCTGTAATAGTCAACAAATGGCATCAGCTGGATGTCTCCATATGTTTGTAGCTCAGCCCAGAGTTCCTCATTCACAATCTGTTTTTTATGCTGCAACATAGGATAAAAAAGATGTAGTTTTCACGATGAGGCCTTTCTGCTACATAGTTTAACCAAGGGCTTTAGATATCAAACATTTATGAGAAGTACAATAAGCAAGGCATTTGATGAAAACCAATGCAGAAGAGCCCTGCTATTTAAGCCATATGATGTGTGCAGGGAAACAAAATTTCATCAGTGCGAATGCACCATGCCACCCTGAAAGATTGAGTGAGTAAATGGTACTCACCAGACCAACAAAAAACCGGACTGCAACTGCACCGTTCTTAACTGCAGGGTATTGCATCCATGTTCCGCGAATAGCCATCCTCTGATCGAAATTGTTGGCTGGGGAAAAGACACCGATGAAGAGGTCTAACGATTGGTTTGGTTGGAGGTGAACTGATTTCAGTGCTTCTTTATCTTCTTTGTGCTCTGATTCCTTGGATGACGGTAAACCACTGGCCAATAAGTACGTCAGTTTCAAGTCTCCAGATATCCTTACTTCACCGACAAGCCATGGATCCAAACTCTAATACATCACAACCAAACCAAGAATGAACATCTGTGCGATCAAATAAGAAAAAACAGAACTCTCTAAATTATTTGAGTTGAAAAGAAGAGATAGTACTTTACGGTAAGCAAATGATGTTATCTGCTTTCCATCAACTGTCATCTGGATCCCTTCGTCACCCACCCCAAGCGTCATAACAGACAAATGCCCTTGCTTAAATGGAAAATATTGTTGTGCCTTGCTACGAGAAAATCTTCTTTCTGAAAGCTTCTTACTCTCCTTTTTACCCACCATTTCATTGCACTGGTCTAACTGATCCACTGTCCATTAGAAGCAATGGAACCGAGATACAATTTGTATAAGACATATTAGTTACAAGGCCAAATTACAATTTTTTTTTTTCATTCTTTCCCATGGTGCCTATGAGAAATACAGATGCTTATCAGTACCTTTCTTGTTGTTGCTGGGAATAGGAAGAGGGCACCGCTCCTCCTCGCCCCAGCCATGAGCTGCAGTCCATGTGTTCTGGACAATCACAGGATCATCAGTTCTCTTATCAACTAAAAGTTTGACATTGTAGAGCAAAATTATGGGAGGCTCTGGGTCCCATGGAAGTGGTTCCTCCATTAAATGGATCCTAAAACTACCATTGGGAATACCAACCACAGTAATTGAAGAACCCTGAATAAGGCCACACGGAATTGGTAGCTTATAACCATCTTCTTGGGATTTTGAGGCACTCATTTTAGAAACAGACTGGGGACATTGTTTCTCCTTAGCCTTATCATGTAAACTGTCATTACCAATACTACCTTTTCCTTTTTCAAAAGAATCCACTAGTCTCTCCCATGCAGCCTGAGCATTCCTAACTGCCTCCACTCCATCAGGTAAACCTCGCGAATTATTGACTAGATGATGCATGTGATTCCAAGTCAGAAGTGAACTCTGCAATTCACGTGAAAATTTCTTATCGCCAAAGAGGCTAGGGACTAGTGCATCAGCAGAAATCACATGATTGTTGGTGGCTGGACTATGGACCGGAGATGGAGCCCCAATCTGAATCCATTCAAGAGGATTGGATTCATTGACAGCAATATAACCGGGCAGTACATTCATCAAATCATATCTCAGAACAAGTAGCATAATCAAAGATGCAACAAAAAGTAACCCCAAGAGCCATTTCTTCATTTTTTTTCGTTTTCGCTTCATAAGGTCTTGGACATCATTGGTTTGAAGCTTCGAGTATGTATTAGGAAGACCTTGAAAAGCAATATATCCGATCCTCTAAAATTCTATTCATTTGACCGCAGAAATCTGATCACACACTAAGGAGTTCAAACAGAATGCACGAGAAACTTTCAACGCATGTATCTTGATAGAATAGCAGATCCATTTCTAGTAGACTTTTTGCCTAGGGAAATTCTGTGATCATGAAAGGAGGTATAAGTGAGAAGGTAATAAAAAGGAGTAAAGAAAGAAATGGATCGGCTTACAAATGAATCGAAGTCCTAGAGCAAGCGGGAGTAATGAAATCAAATACTGCCAAAAAGGAAAGTCAAAGCATCAAGTTCAGTAATCAGAAAGAGACAAACTGAAGATGCACATTGAGATTTCCTGCAAATGTGTTAAAACCAATGCTCAGGCTGTACAAGTAGTTAAAAGGGGCACATAGAGATTTCCTGAAAATGTGTTCCCCGTCAGAACCAAAAAGATGGTGACAAAAAGTACAGAGAAACAGGACGGAGAATATTCTATATATTTGGTGGGTTTTGCCTGTAGAAAGCGTTGAAACACACTTGAAATCTGCGCCAAAAGGTGGTTGCGGTTGGCAGTCAAGCTGTTGGGGTTGGTCAAGTTGTGGCTCTTCTTGGGGTTCTGCAGGAATCCGTTTTTGTCTTCGACATGTTCAGGATTCTTTACACCACTGCCCCACTCCGTGATCATTGGTCCCCCTGGCATTGGGGGACTCTTCAAGATTCACCAAAGTGGGTTGCCGAGATTGGCCTCGTAGCCTGGCAGGGCGACGTGAATACAACTTTATTACAGACATTTTCTTAGGTTGCCCTGACCTGACAATCTGGATTCTGCGTTGCTTCAGGAACAAATAGCAATAAAATATAATTTGGACTTTGAGGATAAACCATTTTTATTGTCACTTAATATTTTGTGATTAGGTGATATTTTGTGCGCTACATTTAATCTTTTTTTTTTTTTTTTCCTACGCCTTGCGCATTTTATAGTGGAAGCCATGGCCATCCATTTTTTATTATGTCTCTGTGATGCCAATTTTGAATTATCGCCCGGACCCACTCCATGAATTTATAGTGTGAGGTTTGTGGGACCCACAAATCCGAAACAACAATTATTCAGATTGGGTCGAAATAAATAATGATAACTATCCGTTAAAAAAAAAAAAAAAACTCAAAATCAGTCATAATTTAACGGAACCTTACGACGTTTCAATGCTGGTTCTGTGGCTTCAATGGCAACGTGGATGCGTGATCTTAATAGGACCAAACCAAGGTCTAGGATGAAGGAATTCTCCTTTCCTTTTGGAGCCGGTTTCCTTTTTTTTTTTTTTTTTTTTTTTTTTCTGGAGCATATGCATTTTTCTTGGTGTGTCAAATTGATCATTTCGCATAAGGCCCAAGAATCTTCACGATTAATTTGCGACTAAATTTTCATTAGACTTCTTCAACGCCACTTATTTCGTATTGTTTTGGATCATCAAATTATTAAATGTCACCTTGACTAATTGACTTGCGTACAAAAAATAAATTGTTGATTTCAATGGCCAGACTTAATTAGCATGTACGCTTCATGACCATGGACGGTCGAACCAAATAAAGGGGTCTTGTCGTGTTAGGATAATTACATGTTGGTTATTCTAACCCCCCCCCCAAAATAAAAGGCAGATCTTATTACAGATTGGTAGTTCAAGCATTGTTATGTTTGGTATAGGTAGTAAAGTCCATGGACTTTCCAAACTGCTCCTTCCTGCCTTCTTCATATTTTTAATGAGCCACGAGATAGAATATCAACTATTTCCCAAGTATAAGCACGTACTTTCGGGAGAGTTCAGCTAAAACATTTCTCCACTGGAAAAGCCAGAGCTTCCTAAACGAGTGGTTCGGAGTTATGAAGGGTGCCAGAGTATTATATGGCTATGCTTGCTTCCTGTTGACTCATAATTGAGCCTGTGGTCATTCCTGATTGATACACGAAAAATACAGGCAAGCTTCTCCCTTAGGCCAATCGCCACCGTAATTGCAGCAATGTCGACCCAACCATACCTCTTGCATGTTTAGCTGTTATTGCTTGTAGCTATTAACCAACACAGATTTTCAGAACCTTCATGGTTGAGATAGAATGAAGATTCTGATGGACCTTATGGACACTAATTTAAACGGCAGGCTCTCGTACATTACAGAAATATTGCAAAATCAACCGAGAATAAAGTATTTATCTTTCATTGATTTGTCACTCACACCAAGATGCTGATGCAACATTTATGATTTTATCAAGAAATCAATAAAGCACCCCACCAACCCTAAACCCCCCCCAAAAAAAGGTGTCCCATATTAGAATTGTACCCTCAAAACTCAGCGAAGACGTGGGCAATAATAAGATACCAGGCCAAACATTTGTGTCTATCAAACCACTTTTGCCGGCAAAGGGACATTTTGCTGTAATCGCTACTCAAGTCTATGTATAGGAAACCCTTCTCTCCTGATCAAATTGCAAGTAGGAACAAGTTGAGAACAGCCCTGCAAAGCCCTTTGACAAGCAACCTTCAACAGCACATGGAGATTTGGTAGAGCACAGAGGATTACTCAGCTTGATGATCTCCATGCAGTCATCAGTTGAATTGCTGGGAGAAATATCATCCCAGTTGAAGAGTCTAACATTGATCCGTCTACTTCTCTTTAAATTTAATGTGAGATCAGTCGTATCTGAGGCCTCCATTTCATCATTGTGAAAGCTAGACGACTTCCTCTTCAGTCCAGGAGCGATTCTCAATCCTAAAACAAGACACCGGGGGTGATTTTCAAGAAATTTGCATAAAGCAGTAGCTAAGGGTACTGAATTAAACTATCTCAAGTATTACCAGGAAGAGGGTCTTCAGATAACTCAAAATCACCACAATTACAGAAAAAATCAAAGTCCTTGGATCCTGATACCCTGCAACACAATCTCGCACACAATATGCATCTCAAAATAAGAAAAAAGACATGGCAGGGAGAATAGAAAAATTTAATGTGTCAGAAGAATAGAAGTCATCATCCAGCATCAAATATCTTCCAGATTTAGAATAGGGAGGGTAGGGGTAAAAGAATCAAACCAGTACATATGCTCTACAAAATCATCTATCAGGACGGGCCAGGCACCTGCAAATAAGCATATAATACAAAGGAGCATCCATTTAGCAGAGAACAAATTGAACACAAACAAGGAAACAAAAAACTCAATTACACAAATAAGCATAATAATATGGATCACATGTGTGCCCCCTAGTCTGCAAATAGTCTCGATGATACTATACCTTCAGGATCATAACCCTCAAGGTTCTCATGTACACACCGACTGAAAGCTAAAATTTGCTGCCATGTATCCTCAGAGATATTATGTCTCTGATTTTCCTGAAATTAGCCCACAATATGCATCGCTTAGAAAGACAGGCAAAAGTCATACGATAAACAAACATGTGAAACATAAAACAGTATCACTGGTACCCGAACAAAGTCACACCACTGATTAAGCAATCGAAATCTTCCAACTAAAACCAACTTCCATGCAGCAACTGCTTTGCTTACAGCTTTACAACGTTCCAGGAAAATAAGAGTGTCAACAATGAAAAATTTACAGACCATGTGTCAAAATCCAAACAGAGAATAGAAGACTTACTGATATTCTTCTGACCATTTTCACGGCACATAAAGAAGACAAAGTCATAGAAGCATGCAAATTCAGAGAAATCCACCTACAACCGACAACAGAAACCCTCAAATATAGTACTTTCTTCAAGCCAATACACTCTAACTATAATTAAAGGGGAAAAAAAAACATATCTTATAACAGCAAATATGCCCGTATATCTGATTTCATGACTTGAAACAAATGAAACTCACCATATATCCCAGATTCAACTTAAGCATAAGAAGTTGATCAAAAATTGAAATCCTGTCAAATGAAATCCAAGAGCCATAAGCCCCTAACTCTTTTCAGGAAAATTCAGAAACATCAAAGTAGTCAGCATGCTGAACAGCTGTTGATATAAATTGTTTTTCATCAATAGTATCATTAACACCAAAAATGATTATTTCAAAATAAGTTTTGCTACCTTGGATATAAGCTCGATTCAACAAACTTTAATAGCTGAGACAAGGCATCCCGCGAAAATTTGCTCCTTTGGGTTTCATCATCTTGCCCATTACTTACATCTTTGTACGCTTTTCCTGATCTAATATCTGCAAGAAAAAAAATTCAGAATCCACTAAATACCACGAACAATCAACAGAAATCCAAAAAGGTCTCAAAGCCCTTCAACGTACCAAAAAAAAAAAAAAATCATAATCCAAACATGTAATAAACTAAATGGGACACTCTCGTTAATTAACACAAGAGGAACCAAATTTTTGTTGCTTATGTTTCACTGCTAGCATAGACAGCAAATGAGCAAACCCCATTAAAGCTGATACTAAATCCTCTAATTAGTTTCATCCTTCCAAGACAATTTCAAATCAACTACCAACGCATTGTCTTGCAACATTAAAATTGCATTCAAAATCCAGAATGCAAAAGCGGAAATCTTTCTTCATTCAACAAAACCCTCCAAGACTAAAAAAAATTAAAAAGAGAGATTTTTACTATTACCGTTACATCAAAGGAGCCAGAAATCATCTGCAAAGCCTTGATTAAAAGAATCAATACAGAATCAAAGGAGGAGAGAAAACTCACCGCAGTAACGCCGGTAAATCTCGAAGATGTCGACCCGACTCCAATCCGGCGAATCCATTTGGAAGAGGGGAGCCAGCTAGCCAGTAAAAGGGTCTCAAAGAGACACACCGAGATCGATTTTCAGAACCCAAAACCCTAATTAAAGGCCTTCTACAAACCCGATAAAACCATAGCAGACATATATGGAGAGAGAAAGCCTCAGTTCTCTCTCTCTCTCTCTCTCTCTCTCTCTGGGCTATCTCTTCTCTCTCAGCTTTTCCTTTCTTGCGTGGCCTGTGATTTTCTTTGTTTTCGGGGAAATATGCTTCCGACCGAACCGGATCTGGGTTAGTGGCGGTTTGATTAGACCGGTTGTGATTACCTTTTTATTTATAAATTTTTCCCTAATTTTTAATTTCAGATTGACAGTCTGATTTTACGGCGCACAAAAATTTAATGAAATAAAAATAAAATATATAAGTTAAAGCATCCAAAAATAAAAAATGACGTGGCAAATCTTCCTGCCACGTCACTGAATAACCGCTTTCCAAAGAAGATTTCAACCGGACGTGTCAGTGCAGAGCACAATCTTCCACCGCCGCCACGCTGATGATTCCGAGGAGAAGTCGGGGCCGCTGCCGGCGTCGAAGGCCGCCATTGATGCCGTGCCGAGATCGACTGTGACGGAGCATGATGGGGCGAAAGACTGTTTTATTTGCTTGGATGTCGGCAGCGAGGCTACGAAGATGCCGTGCAAGCACGGGTTTCACTCGGCTTGTATTGATAAGTGGCTCTGGATTCATGGTTCGTGTCCGCTTTGCCGTTTCTTGATGCCCGTCGAAGATGTTGATGATGGCGGCGGCGAAGGTGGATGGCGGCAGAGGCGGGGGATTTCGGCTTTTGTGGTCATTAGTGGTGGTCCGGATTCAGAGCCGGTGGAGGATTCGGATCTCGGGTCTGCAGATTCAAGCCACGACGCATCTTCTTTTTAAGAAGTCTCCTCTTCTGTAGATACCATACCAATTATTCTTTTTATAGATTTTTTTTATCATTTTTTTATTTATAAGTTAATAGCTCTTAATTTATAAGTAGGATGGGTCAACTATTTTGTTGTTGGGGTTTTTTTTTTTTTTTCTCAAATCATTGTTTGGTTTATGTTCTCATTACTCTCAATCAAATTTAGTCACCACAAAAGTATATTTGTTGCAATAAAAATTACATGAAATTATAATTATTTAGTTGTTTATGTTTGATATTTAGAAAAAGAATAAGATCAATAAATATAATTCTAAAAGTTATATATAAAAATTAAAAGACAATATGGAATAAATATTTTTAAAATTTTAATAATAATATAAATTTAGTATCTTAATGTTTGAATCTCGTGCAATCCCTTTTTACTATATTGTAAAATTAAAAATGGTATCAAGTTGATACCAAAAATACAAATCAACAAAAAGGAAAAAAAAAATCATAGAAAAAAAAAATGAAGTGATTTGCAAGTTGCTCAGAAATTTGGTTGGTATGGATTTGTATGTCTTGGCCCAACTAAGTGTGGAATAAGATCAATGTAATGACTAAAAACCAAATTTCTTCTCACTCAAAATAAGGCTTGTCCCCAAGCTGTGCTTCCAACAATTTAAAGCACTTGATGAACTCCTTGTTGACTTCATTTCTCTCTTCTCCTTTTGTCTCTCGTGTCTTATTTTTCAAGAATATATACATGTAGAGTTGCATGAATATGTAGACTATGCAATCATCATTAGTTACACAAACTTAGCAATGATAGACCTCACTAATGTGTCCTTTTAGTTTTCCCAAAAAATATCAACTACAGAATTTATGGTTGAATTGAAAACTGAAATGAATGGAATGATAAAAGATGAATAAATGTGTCCTTTGAGTTGCTAAAAGAATGGGAATCAGACGTTTTTTGATTGCTAAAATGTTATTGTCAATAAAAATAATTTAAACCACGAATCAATGTGTTTTTTTTTTTAATGTGCGGAATTATAAAAGCTAATTTATAATTAGAATTGAAAGAGTCTTGGGACGAGATGGGAAAGTTAGTCCCGGGGTCACGAGGGGATCTTAAGGTCACCATTAAGAGCAGCTTTCCACTACCTAAAAATGGTGGGGAACGGGAGTTTTCAAGTACCTGATGAAAAGGATAGGTAACGCCAGAACGGCCGCATGGTTTAAGCAGTAAAAGGCCAAGCTTAAGGACTTCAAAGCAAACATTGTGGCCAAAACTGGTGTACGAGTTGTTAACTTATTTATTTGGTCAACTTTTTCTGGTGGAAAATTACATCACAAGAGCCCCTTTTTCAGTATCCGTTCTCGAAGTAGAGGTGCCTGATTTATCAAAGTCTCAATAAGAAGTCAAACTCTAATACGATTATAAGTTCCCAATAAATAATTGAATTATACATATTTTTAAATAATTGAGAATATTAACTATATATATATATATATATATATATATATATATATAATTAAAAATTTATGTAACATTGTAGAGAAAAATATTAATGTGAATTCTTTAATAATTTTTTTGTACTTTATGAGAAAATTAATAAAAAAGAGAAAATTTCTATAAAAAATTTGTACTTTTATATACTAAATTGGTTAAAATTAAGTAGCAAAAGATAAAAATTTTAAGTAAAAAGATTAATCCCGCGACAAGTCTAACGAGCAAAATAAGAAAATTTTTTGAAGATCCTCTTATTCAGCCAATCTTCTTCGTGTTGTGTTCAACAGTCACTCCCTTCTCATGGTTTCTAGTCTTTGTCTTGAATCCACATCTAGTGTTTTATACAGATAATTTGCTCTAAAATTTGTTTCTTAGTAACCATCAGTGAACAGAAGCCATCTTGTCAGTTATGACCTTCAAGTACAAAATCTCTAAACATGATCGATGTAAAGGACCATGGGTTCTTCTCCACGAGAATCTTGACACTAACTTAAGGAAAGAGATGCCATTGTTTTAACACATTCAAACGTAAGTGAGGGATTATTTTACTGGAGTTAGCTAACTGAAAAACACAACAGAACAATTAGCATGGAAACTTGAATTCCACTTTGCAAAGAGTCCAAGATAAAGAGATGTTGCTAACTGAAAAGCAAGCAAGGGGGTTGATATATAAATCAGGAAAGATAGAGGAAATAAACAAGTCAAATATCAAAAAAAGTTACATGCAGGTAAGCACACAGAAGTTTCAAGTTGCTATGTGCACTCTAAGTCTATTTTTGTGTCTCCACACTCCATATGACTAAATGTTATAAATCCAGTAACAATACGAAAATTGGAAACCAAGGAAAGTGTGCCTCAAGTACAGCAAAACCCGAACTTGGACAATGGTACAAGACTTTAGCAACCAATCAATAATCGTTGAATTAGACGAGTTTGCTTTTCATGTGCAAAAGCATTTGTCTGACAAATATTTTCGATTCACAGCAGAACCGGCTTAGCAGAAAACCTTAGAATATCTATGACCTGTTCTAGTTCTTCTTCTTCTCAGAAGCCATAAATACTGATTCATTTACATACTTTTCTTCTCTTTTTCTCATACTGAGTTTAAATATCAGTAAAAGACATGCAGATTAACATGGAAAACTCAGACACAGCAATTATCATAGTATACTCCAATAGGCTGCCATGATGGATATTAAAGCGATAGAAAAAAAAAAAAAAAACCTAAGAACAGGAGGCAAAAGAAACAGTTCTGTATAAGCCGAATTAAGATAATGAAAGAAAGGGTTCACATATTCTCCATTATAACTACATGTGTAGATAATCCCTTACAACTTATTGCCATGCCTTATTTAAAGAAAGAGCTGCTGCTGAGAGATTGGCACGAGAAGGCACACCTCTATACCTTGTGCTTGTACTCTGTATCAGTATATCTTTCCTATAAAGTTAACAATCGTATTAAATTCTACTTCTTGATCTTCTTTGGCTTTCTTGGCCCTGGTACTTCCAATCTCCCAACAGAGCATCCACACCTTGCTCGAAAAACGAGAACTGTCCTTCCATTAGGTGGTGCCATCTTCTTCAGCTCGGCCTCCAATTCACGATGATGATCACGGGGCAATTCAAAAACACCCCTTTTAACACCATCTTTGACCAATATCTCATTAGAATTCTTCACACACTCCTCAGTCTCCAGCTGAATATCAAATTGGGCCGCCTTCCTTAGGCCCCTACAATTTGGATTCCCACATTTCCGAGTTGTACACAGAAGTACTATCCAGGCAACTATAGCAAAACAGAAAGTACTAACTCCTATAGATCCATAGAGCATTGGGTTTCTCATAATCTCCTCTTTAACCACGTAATGGATGATGCCAACAAATTCAATACCAACCTTGATATAAGGGAATAACAGAATCCCGCAAGCACCAATAACAGCAATCAAGATCACAACATCAACCACGGCCGATCGAGATCGATCACAGACAGGAATGTTGGAGCAATTCGAACAATTAGTTGTCTTCCTATTCTTGTTCAAATGATTGTTGTGCCTCTGTTTCAGACACAAGTCTTGGGAATTCACAGAATTAGCCATGATAGCTGTCGATGGGTCAACGGAGCTGCAGACCGAGATTGAGCTATGGAAATAGACCATCTCAAATCAAACCCAGAAGGAGTCTAATAAGAAAAAAAAAAACCTCAGTCTCAAATCAGACCCCCCCCAACGTTACGCAATTCAAATCACAAAACCAAATCCAACCCACTAATCTAGAGCCAAATCCAGATCGACCCACCTCGTCAAACAAAACCAAAAACAAGAATTCCCGTTCTCTCGAAGATTCAAAATAATATATGTCGATACCCGATTTGTAAACAATTCAGACAGCAAAGAAGGATTCAATCAGGATCTACAATTCTTGATTGAATCCGAATGAAAGAGCAAAGAAAGGAATGATCTTGAAAAGATTAAAAAACCAGAATATAAAAGGCCGGCTAAGACGGGGGACCTAGCCGGGGGGCCAGGAGAGAGGACAAGGAAGAGTCGTTCAACTGGTTTTCTTCTGTCTTCGTTTTTCCTTTGTATTGTCTTCGTTCACAAACCTGCTTGTAGCCTTTGGTTGTGCATACGTGTGCAGAAGGTTGGGTTGGTGCATATAAGCATGAGCTCACACGGCGAAGAACAGTACTTTGATAATTAATTTAAGAATTAAAATGTTATTTTGGGTTTTGCGTGCGCTGCCACGACGGAGTGGGCTTTTGGGAGTCATGATGTGTGGATGATTTGGTGGGGTCTAACTATGGGCTTGGCCAACATTTTAATTTTATTAAAATAATTGAGGACCGTGATGTGCTCATAATGTCCTTGTTATTTATTTATTTATTTTTTAACCAATAATGTATTGTATGTATTTGCAATTTACTCCACCTCCTTACAAACATTTAGATTTTAGACCCTTTCATGCGATCAACGGGGAAGCGAT
Source organism: Bruguiera parviflora (assembly GCA_019804595.1). Taxonomy (NCBI): domain Eukaryota; kingdom Viridiplantae; phylum Streptophyta; class Magnoliopsida; order Malpighiales; family Rhizophoraceae; genus Bruguiera; species Bruguiera parviflora. The sequence continues at coordinate 1,276,828 of CM034046.1, forward strand.
TTGTCCCTTATTTAGCATTACCAAAACAACGAAATTTCTTGTCATTGGAGCAATGACAGGATATGGTACTAACATATTTTTATGTTGTTGTTAGAGTTTGTGCTAAAAAGAGTTGCTTAGAAGTTCTGTGTTTCGAGACAAAATGCTTGGAGGAAAGGAAAGAGACTTGAGAGGAGGAGGAGGGGGCTCATTCACGTTCCCCCTCAAGTCTAACGTGAAATCTCAACCAGTGAACTTGATTGATTGATCATAAGAAAACGTGTAAAACGGGAGAGTTCGTGGGGCTTCCCATCGGTAACGTCATATGAAACGGATGGAAAAGACGCGCGTCCTGGCCTCCTTGTTGGAGATGCGCATATTTTCCCGCATGAGCCAGATGTCGGAGTTGGCTTGTCTTTGATGGTGAAATGGAAGAGCGAGAACACAATATGCCTCTGAAAGCCTGGGTTTCATGGATTTCTCTCTCTGTTTTTCTTTCTTTTTTTTCCATTAAGTTTCGTGGATTTCTAAATAAATTTATGTGCTTAAGCTGTTACGTGCGGTAAAACAGTGCAATATATGCCAGGAAAACTTTAAAAGTTCATTTGTAACTAATTGCAAAATCATGGACAATAAGAGCACTTTTGTGAACCTTTTTTTTTTTTTTTTTTTAACAATCTAAGCTTCCTTCGTATCATCACGCACCTACGTTATGTGGCAATTTGATGTAAGCGTGGAAGTAACTTTCAGTTCAAATTAATTTTCCGTGTTCACTGTGCCCAGCCAACCCGAGCGCAACGTTTGCGGTTACATGCTGGATTTAAGGTAAAAAATAAAAAATAAAAGAAAAAAAAAAGTGTGGTTATCTTCTTGATTAAGGCAAAAAGATTCTTTTTTTTTTTTTTTTTTTAAAAGTAAAAGGGCTATTGTTCAATAATCCCGTCAAAGTAGGATTATTTGTACGATGCGATCGAATATATATCACTATTTCAGGATATCTGACGGAGGAGTCTTTTTTCGTTGTTGTTTAACAAAGCTTAAGAATTGAAACACAGGATAATAAACTATCTCCCAGGTTGCACGGTGCGTCACTTTTGGTGGGAGTTTCTAATCCATAATGGCCATTGACGAACCAACGCCGGTGGAGACTGGTGGTTGGCGGAAAGTGACTGCCCCACCGAGAGAAATTGTTTGTGAGATCTTGTCGCGGCCTTTATTTTTCAATCCAGACTAAAAATATAGAATTGTGGTGGTTGAGCTAACTTACATCATCACCCAATTCCATAGTTTATGCACTTCCACCGTCGAACTCCCGTTTCTTTTTCCTATTCAGAATTATGTCAACCCGAGTACTTACAAATGGCTTCAATGGTCATGCACTAAAAAATGGGGAAAGTTGTTAAATGACACATTTTCGCATTCATTTTTCTCCCGGTGTTTGACTCTTTTGTCCCCGTACGCGTCTACCAACCCCCATTTTCCTTCCAATGGCATAATATTCATAGGTAGGCCGCATTCATTTCCCTTTCTGTTTTCCCATTGGAATGACATTAAACTCTGTTCCCTTAATTGTTGGGTACACATAACAGAGAAATTTTAAGCTAAAACAGAGAAAGCAACTCCTGAGACACGAAAGGAAGCTGAAATCTGTCTGCAGCACAGAGAAAGAAAATAAAAGGAAAAAAGAGCTCAGCACAGCAGTGGAAGAAAAAGCTATCGAATTTCAGGAAAACCAAACTACTAAAAAAGTCAATTCTGTGGGACATTGGGAAACAAAATTCCCCACCCCACCTAACCCACAAAGAATTGGAGAAAAAGAGGAGGCAAGAAAGAAAGAAAAAGAAAGGAACTGAGACTGGGCTACATAATTGGGCTGGATTGTTGATGCTCTGAGATTTTGGGTTTTCAATTCACAGTGGACTGGGTTTGTCTTTAGTTCTGATCTTCAATTTTCTTAATGAGATTTAGTAACTGGGCTTCTAGATTTATGATCATTTCTTTCTGCAGAAGGGTTTTGGATCAATTGTGTGGAACTGATTTATCGGCCCCCAATTGTGCGTACTTGGATCAACGTGCGTGTAACTTTTTTCTCCTCTTGTTCTTTAAAGTTCAGTAGATGGCGAGAAAGATTATGCGGAAAATTACGGCGACTGGTTTAGAAATTTTGTGTTAGGAGGAGGAGTAGAAATTTGAATTCTGCCTTATATATATATATATATATATATATGATCCCCCGTTCAAGCAAAAAGTGTATCTCTCGCGAAGAGAAAAAAAAAAAAATCCTTAATTTATTAATATTATTGGACACAATTAGGAAATCTCCATCACTATCAACGAGAAACTTGAATGATAAAAACTCTGTACAGCAAAAAATACACTACAAAATTTCATAGAGGGATCATAAATTATTTTGGTAAACTTGACTTGCCTTAAAATGTTGCTCATGGGCACGGAAAGTAGAGAGAAATCGGGCTACCACCGTTAATTAGTAGCAAGTAACCGTTTTGGGATCATGCAGCAGCAGCAGCAGGCATAAAAATTGAAGTGCACAGATAGTTCTGGATAAGCTCAAAAACAACTTGAATATCTTCAGGCAAACAGTAATATTCATACAGTAACGTTCATGGTATTGTTTCTAACAATGTGCCAACAATTGCTGTCCTGGATATTGTAGCTAAAGTGTAGCCGGATTCATAGTTGCGGAAGAAAGGAATTCAGGGTCTTGTTCTAGGACAGCCATTCGATGCTTCTCGAGGACCATCCAAGCTTTTACCTCCTCACCCCCTGAGCCTTCCATCAGAAGAATGCAATTCTTGTTCAGGATTTCACGGATCAGCACAAAATCGCACCATACAGGCCTTCCCGACCCCAAGTTCCTTTCATAGTAACCCATTCTAATAACGCTTGAAACCTCAAACAATAAGTCTGGTTCTATTGATGAATAAATCTCTGCTACCTCTCCTGGGATTTTGCTAAATTCGGCTTGTCCCTGCTCACCTTGTAATCTTTTCACATAATCAGCATCCACTTTTTCAACTGATCGTCAAAGGAGATGTACTAAGTAATGCAGTTCAAAGTCTGCAGTCTCAGGATCAGTTGATGTTGTTGGATTGTAACAGACAATCCCCCCCCCAGGTCATGTTTCCAATCGAATAATCTGGCAATGGTGGAGTCGATCTTGACCGTAGGGTAATTGCATTTAGTACAACTGGTGGGCTTTGTGGTTTGGATAGGACCTTGGAAGCATTCAGGACAGTGGGCTTCCAAGTATAGGACTCCCTCATCATTACAATCAATTGATCTTTGATCTTTGATCCTTCCAGCAAGTGGGTAAAACATAGTTAGAGCATCTGAGAGTGATTGTTTTAGCATGGCTAATTTATTTGAGATGATCATCACTATTAGAGTAAAAGAGGACCAACGGGTTATAAACCATTGGAACTAACTGGTCAAAAATGGAGAGCTTGAATGTCCTTAGGTGATGAGGTGTCGGTGAGGATGGTTTTATGGTTTCCCTTGAGATGACCTTCGTTTCCATGTTAACAACCAAAGGGTCTCCGAAGATCAAGCTTATCACCAAATATGGACTTGAAAACATACAATTATGTGCACTGTAGAGAAGTTTCAGCTGCTATGTATAAACGCATATTCAGCATAACCATCCATCTCCATCTCTTAAATCCAACGATTACGACACAACTCCAACTGAACAGACGACACAGACTTAGAATTGTAAAAGAAAAAAAGGATTTAGTTGACCCAAGAAAATTCTAAAAACTTTAATCGGATATAGTTGAGGCGATATCTGATATTTGTCATAAATTTATCCTTATTACACCTCCGATATCAAAATTGGATCTACAAGAAGTTTTTTTTTAACAATGGAATTATAATTTGATTTCGTCCTTGCATGCCTATCATGTTCAAAATTTTAATTTTCCTGATGTCAACGACTCAACATAACTTTTCTCAAACGATTCTATTAAATGCGGACAAAACATTAAGCCACGATCCTTTTTGTGTGTGTAATTCTAGACTTTTGATACATGCTCGTCTCCTGGAATTTTCTAATGTGAAGGTGACTTCAGGTATGACAAAACATTGCATTTCCATACAATTTGACTTCATAATGCATACCTTGCACGTTTTGATTGATTATTTTTGTTCTCAAGGGACGTAATTGTACTTTTCCTGTCAAAACGTAACTCCCAATTCTTCGTAAGCTTGTATTAATCGTGAGAGTGAAAACCTAGGATACATAATACAGTCATCAATTATTACTGTTGAGTTAATTGTTAAATGATCATTGTTGATGTAGCCGGTGGCACGAGCAAGAGAGTTGATCGAGCAAAGCAAACACACGCATATATATATATATATATATATTTTATTTTTTTTTAAATTTTTACTCAACAGTAAATTATGCTATATATAACAATCCATGTATATTTTTTATAAATTTATTAAATCTTTCACTAAATTATATTAAATTAATATTTATTTATTATGCTATTTTTTATTATACTATTATTAATTTTTAATTCAATAATTTTTTTATTAAATTATATTACAGTTAAACACATTTTTTGCATATTTATCGAATTTTTTCAAAACAAACATATATATATATATATATATGACAAGTTTAATTGTTTTACCAATATTCTATTTCGAAAAATAGTCATCCGGGTCAAAATCTGACACGAGTAGGACGAAGAAGAAAGAAACGCATCCACTGTTGCTGCGGCACGTGGCGTCCACGGAGCAAACTGTCCATCTGAAAAAAAAAAACAAAAGAAAACCGGAAAAGCTGAGCCGCTAAAGGAAGCGGATGCTCATTATTGCGCTCTTTGAAAATTCCCGAGGAGATGCGTCACACGTGGGTGCTTGGGACACGTGTGGCGGGAGATCGTGGGCTTAGGTGATCCCAATGGAGATTGGCCGTGAAAAGAGAGGCAAGGCTACCCTTTTCTGGAGCGGGGGCCCCACCTAGAAAGGGACGGGGAGATTTATCTGCGGTGTGTGGGGTCCAGTTCACGTGGCTGTGTCAAATTCCGTGTTCCACGTGGCTTTCTGTGGGTTTTTAACTTTTGTTTATTTATCTTCCTCCGAGAGAAACCATTAACAAAGTCTCGGTTTCGTCCGCTGCTGGAATGAGAATATTTAGAGAGTCATATACCATTTTTTTAAATAGAAAAAAAAAAAAAAAAAGAAGCTTGCTTGAATGAATGTTAATTAGTTCTACACCGTGTTTCGATATACAAATTTTTATTTGAGAAGGACTCCACCATAAAATTTCAGTTGATTTGTTTTTCTCAGCGAGTTCTTTCTTGAATAATGGGAATAGATATGGAGTTCAAGAAAACAAAAAACAAAAATTCCATCGTTACTTCTGTTTTTTTTTTTTTTTCCCCTGTCAACAAGAATTGGAAGAGGGAATCTGTCTCTCAAAAACCATGTACCCTTGGCCATTTCAAGTATTTGTCTAGTCGTATCTTCTGCAACAATTGTTGATCTGACTCGTGGCTATGCATTTTATGTTGACAAAATCTTGTATTTTAGTTATATTGGCCTAAAGAAAATACCAAAAAGAAAAAGAAAATTCTCCTTTTCTCCATTTTTTTTTTAAATATATATATATATATATATATAGTGCATGTCAAATTTATGATACAATAACAAATCATTTTTTTTTATTTCTGCAAGTAATAAATTACATCTTTTAATTTATTTAAATGATTAATAATGATAAAAATTGATAAAAAGTACCTTTATCTTTAATTATATATCAAAGATAAATTTTATATTTTTTATTTTATTAATGATAAAAATTGATAAAAAGTATTTTTATCTTTAAATTTTCTTATGAATATATATTCGTATAATGATTATATTTTAAAATTTTAACGATTGTATTTCAATTTTAACATTTAAATTTTTAAAAAATTTTAAGAATGTTTTGGTCGGTTCATATTAATTATAATGATATTCTTATAATTATTTTAAATATTATTTTTTTTAAACTTGAAGAAAAATTCTTTTTGTTATTAATATTAAATATAAGGAATGTAGTTGGTTATATTAAATAATAGAAAGTATACTCCTAAGTACGAAGTGCACTATATAACTTTTCCTTTAGCAAATAAGATGAACTAGACATCAAGTTTTTTTGTTTTTTTTCTTTTTTGAAGATGGAGTGCGATAGCTTTCTTTGCGAGGGGGAGACAGAAAAGGAGATGTTATAAAGATATGCAAATTGCAAGTGGGACAGATGGGCCTAACTCACATATCATCCACATATTAATCCATTATATAATAAAATAGTGTAAAAAAGGAAAAATATCAAAATCTTTTGTCGAGGAAATGAAATGCAAGCTTTGAAAAGTGAGGAAGGAAAACGAGAAAGATAAAAACAATGTTTGGTGAGTCGTGGGGTTTGAAAGGAGAGGCACAGGGGAATCGAAAAGAGCAAAAAGAAAAGAGGAAAATCTTTCCTTCCAAGGCCACAAGACAAACTTGTGGTTGAGGATTGCTCTTGGGTGCGGACGTGGCATCTCTTGTTTAGTTCCTGTTGAAGATACAAAACGCTGACCCTGTCAGATCTCTTCACACATTTTCACACACTACAAATACTCTCTCAACACACTTTTCTTTCTCGCTCTAAAATGGTTTCCAATTAGCTTTTCATTGGTTAAATTTGTTTTTATTTATTTATTTATATTTATCTTCAAAAACCAAAGGGAAGAAAAATAGGCTGAGAAAAAAGAGAGAGAGAGAGAGAGAAGCAGAGGGGCAGAAATGTCGGAGCCTAAAGACCCGGCAATCAAGCTGTTCGGGAGGACGATTCCTCTGCCAGAGATTTCACAGGGAGGTATCAATACTTCTACTGGGGTCTGTGGGGTTGATGGTGGTAGTCAAGATCAGGACCGTCAATCTTCTGCAGACCCGGCTCCTGATGAGAGCGCAGCAAAAGCAAATGATGAAGAGAGAGAAAGTGACATCAAGGTAATGACTTTGATTTGTTTTTTTCTATTTTTGGAGATTCTGAGGATGACCCATTTCTTAGGAGCTCAGCCTAGTCAATGGGTCAGTTTTAGTTTTGGAGAAGGTATTAAGTTTGAGGTATTATTCTGGGTTGGGTTTTCTATGATATCAGGTTTGTTTTACATGCTCCTTCTAAAGATGTCTCAGAGGTCATGACTGAAATTTTGGTCCCTGTGTGCGATTTTGCGTCCTAGTATAGAATTTATTGGAGGTGATTAGGTAAAGTGTGAATTTTTTGGAGGTTACAGATCAAGGAATTATCTAAATGATTGACAGGAAAGCCATTTTTGATCCGTTCTCACTCAGTTAGGTTAGTCTATTCACAAGCTAGATTTTGGGCACTTTATGTTAGATATTATTGAGGGCTATTCTTCTTCTTCTTCATTGGTTTTCTTTGCGGCCTGGCTTCTTCGGCCTTGGCGCTTTCTGGTAGTTCTATTTTTCAGGTTGGCTACTGTATAGCCTGTGAATAGCGTTCCTTTATAATGGTAGTTTCAGATTTACAATTTGGGTGGTTAGGGCCTTGCCTTGTCCTGCCAAAGTTAGCCCAGTTTTTCTCTTCCAGTCAACCGCTCAAAAAGAGTGTCAGTGCATGGGTTTTGAAGGGGACATCTTTTGGCGTGAACTCTGGCACTAGAACAATATTTCATCGACTCCAAGTAGTTGATCCCAGCCAATATGCTGGCTGGATTGAGATGAGATTGTGTCCTTAAACATTCTGCAAAGGTGATAGGACCAAGTAATTAATGTGTTGGCATACTTCAATATGCAAGGATGCAGATCCACATAGATTAAATTTTCCGTCAGTTTGTAGTTATGGGATACTGGTATAGGCATGGGATCTGAGTGTAAAGTAGTTTCTTCAGGCAATGAGTTTGCCAGTATTACACAATTTTGAGAATTGGGTTTATTCCCTATATTTTGATTAATACAGGACACAGTAGGAGAAAGGGCAACGAAGGGTAAACCCCAAGAAAGAGGCCCAACTGCAACTGCGGTGGAACCATCAAAGTCAGAGGGAACCTCAGGGACAAGCCAGAACATGAAAACACCCTCGGTTGAAAAGGAGAGCACTGAGTTGAAAACTTCAAAGGCAGAAGAAGAACAGAGTGATACAAGTAGTAATTTACAAGAAAAGACCCTAAAGAAACCTGACAAGATCCTCCCATGTCCCCGCTGCAATAGCATGGACACCAAGTTCTGTTACTACAACAATTACAATGTGAACCAACCCCGGCACTTCTGCAAGAATTGCCAGAGATATTGGACTGCTGGGGGGACCATGAGAAATGTGCCTGTGGGTGCTGGCCGTCGCAAAAACAAGAATTCAACTTCTCATTGCCGACATGTTACTGTCTCTGAAGCCTTGCAAAATGTTAGAACTGATGTTCCAAATGGAGTCCACAATCCTATATTGAAAACCAATGGTACGGTCCTCACCTTTGGATCAGACACACCCCTACATGAGTCAATGGCTTCTGCTCTGAACCTTACTGATAAAACAATTGGGAAATGCTCAAGAAATGGGTTTCATAAGCCTGAAGCACCAAGTCATTCAGTTTCTTATGGAAACGGAGATGACCATTCTAATGGATCTTCAGTCACTGCACCAAACTCAAAGGACGAGGCATCTAAAAGCGGGTCACAGGAGCTAGTTATGGGAAATTGCCCAGGGTTTCCGCCTCAGCTGGCATGCTTTCCAGGTGCTTCCTGGCCTTACCCTTGGAATACAGCTCACTGGAGCCCACCCATCTCCCCACCTGCCTTTTACCCCCCAGGATTTGCCGTGCCATTATATCCTGCAGCTGCTTATTGGGGTTCTATGGTACCGGGTGCTTGGAATGTCCCTTGGCTTCCTCAGCCATCTTCACCGAAGCAAACTGCCCCAAACTCTGGATCCAACTCACCAACCTTGGGGAAACATTTAAGGGATGAAAACATGCCCAAACCAAGTAGCTCTGTAGGAGAGGAGCCAGTGAAAGATAATACTTCAGAACGATCCCTTTGGATACCAAAAACACTGAGGATTGATGACCCGGGAGAAGCTGCAAAAAGCTCTATATGGACGACTCTCGGGATTAAAACTGACAAGGCTGAGTCAATCGGTGGGCGAGGACTCTTCAAGGCCTTCCAATCAAAGGATGATGGAAAGAATCACAAAGCTGAGACCTCTTCAGTCTTACAAGCCAATCCTGCTGCATTGTCTAGATCACTCCAGTTCCATGAGAGCTCGTGATTGGGTAGCTGACAGGCATTCGGCTTTGGATTTGAGGGTGCAAACCAATTGATGACGTGCCATTCACCAGTTTTGAAATCCAAGGGTTCACAAGCCTTTCGGTGACAATCGGGTGTTCCAGAGGACGAGGAATGCACTTGTTGACGGGAGTAGCCACAGAACTATTTATATTTATTTTTCTCTTTTTTTTTTTTTTTGATGCTGTTAAATGGAAATTGCTTTTGTTACGGTTAAATCGCGTCCAATCACCAGTAAATATTAGTCTATATGAGATTGCGAGAGGCTGAGTGCGTAGGGCAAGGTTGAGGTTCAGTTTGTGTACCATAGTCCCAATGTACAGAAATAAGTCCGGGAAAGAAATGAAACTTTTTTGTTACTGGCACACACAATTCCCTGCATCTTCTCCCGCCGCTCTATCTTTCCCAGTACAGGACGAAATCTCTCTCATGTACTGCCTGTACGAGAAAGGTCGGGAATTTATGGCCCCCCATGAATGAAGTTAGATTCGCTGATTCTAAAAGGAGGACAAAGGGCCGATAAAATAAATGCCGCCTCTGGTGGGCGTAGCATGCAGCAGCCCTTACATTTAAAGCAAAATGAAGATCCAATGGTACATTTAAATTATATTAAGGGGGTGAATTGAAAGACACAGAAAAGTTGATGCCCCACCCCCTCTTCTTCTCTCTCTCTCTCTTTTTCTTTATTTTTTGCAGATAGACTAGAGAACAATAATCATCGCAGAAAAGGCCAAGCACCTTTCCCTTTCCAACATAGCCCGTAATCTAAACAATTAGCACAAAAGGTTGGTGAAAGTTATAAAGTTTTCCATTCTTTTCCACTTCTTGTTGCTTTTGTTCCTTTTGTTCTCCTCTTATAAGCTTCGCATATCCGCAACTCTACATAAAATAATGACAAGGGCATTCAACTTAATGATCATCATCAACCCGCTTTAGACAGCAACTTAAGCAACCTACATTAACAATTATAGGCCTAGATTAACTGATAAGCAACTTGTAAACTCAAGCGGGAGTTGGTCGGTCTGTCAAATTCAAGTCCATGCTAGGCAAATATTAGCCACTACTTTTAGTGTATTACGTGACCCGTGAGCTGTGGATGGGTCCCCATACATGTGATGCCATTAAGCTTCTTGGCCTCCTCTCTGGTTACCATTTTCTTTCTTACGCTTGCTTGGCCTCATAAATCGTAATTGTTGGGGAAATCATCTGCCTCTCCCCTTTCCTTTTTGGGTCCTAATTGCTAAATTTCTTCACTTTCGGTACATTTATAATTTTTTTTTATTAAGATACCTATTAAATCGATGATTATACAATAGAATTAAATCTAGTCTTAGTACTTAATCATTGAAATGTCCAAAAATTGATACATTTACAATTCTGGAGCCCCATCTTGATATTTTATTTCTGACTGTGCCCTTGGATCGTCAAATTTATCACTTGAAACTGATTATGAACCCCACATTGTTGGTAAGATAAATTTTTGGTGTGTCTTGTGGTCCTTTTTGTGTGTCTTGTGGTCCTTGCTTGATAAACCTTGCAATCCATGTCACATGCTAATGTTGGTGACAAGAATATATATATATATATGAAAGGTTGCCGCTCAATTAAAGGCCTGTTAACAATTAATTGTTTTATATACTATTTAAAAATAGATAATAAAAAATTAAGAAAAAGTTACACATTTAAATTTATAATTATTTAAATGAATAGTTAAATCTTAATTAACAAATTAATAACACTTTTTAACTAAAAATCACTACAATTTTCATAAATATCAAGAATATGATATTTACTTAATGGGTTAATTTTTTAAAAAAAGTTTTTGGTAGTTCTATTATTGTATCAAGAATTTTTTTATTTGTAATATTATTGTGAAAATATTATAAATACTTTAAAAAATATAGAAATACACCAATTTATTAAAAGTTTGATTTTGATAATATAATATTTAATTAAGTGTATTTTATTTTATTTTATTTTGAAAACAAATTTACATAAATTTTTGTTACAAACTAATAAAATTTTTTTTTTAAGAAAATAATATTAAATATTCAACTTAAAGTAATTTTATATATATATATATAAAAAATTAGTATAACCCAAATTTTAGTTCGAACACAGCCGGCAGCCAACCATCGGGTCTGCGAGTTTCAGAGACACCATAGACATCTTTGTTAATCTGGTTTGGTTCTCTAAGTATGATGTCTGCAATGAAATGGGAATCCAAGGCTGCTCGGTACCTTTTTTAATATAGTGTTCTAAAAAAGATAACAACCTTATTTAGATCATTGCCAACATTATGATATTTTGGCCACAAAATTATAGAGGATTAAGATATTGGCAACTTTTATTAACTTTTGAGTTCTTCTCACAAAGCACAGCTCTACTACTGGCATTCGGGATTGGAAAGTCAACGCAGCCTATGATATTTGCTTTGGTTCTTTCCACGTCTGGTTGCCTGGTCTTATTATGAGTTCATCCACGCGAGAGGAATAGGTGCATCGTGACTCTGATCCATTGTCTTCGAAGCCTGCCCCTGAATTGGGGTTAAACCAGAGACTTTCTATTGCTTAAAGTTGCCCAGCCATTAATCATGAAGTTCTATTGCTGCATGTATCTCATTTTAAAACTTCTATTAGCATTGGTTGTGTGGGGATGCCAATCTGTCGCACCAGATGTGGATCCTTAGGTAATGAACTTATCGCACGCGCGACAGGATGTCCCCTGCTTAACCGTCAGTAATCCAATAAATAAAGCAGATAATAATAGAGAAATTAGACAAAGTAAGTCAAATATTTAAAAATTAAAAACAAGTTTCAAGATTCCAATGAAGGAAAATAAAAATCAAGTTCCAAATTAGACTAAACTCTAGGTTCCACTGGCCCGTTTTCTAGCACCAAAGAGGGGAGGAGCAAGATTTGTGTACACCGATTTGAGTTTGAGTAGAAATAATGGATCCCTCACTCAAAATTCTAGAAACTAAAGCTGACATTTGGATGCTAACCGTAAAATATTAAAATTAGAGCTCAATTAATTTTAATAATATTATTAAATAATTATATCAATATTTATAATTTTATTAAACGACAATAACCGAAACACATCCACAATAATATAAACACCACATTTTTATAAAACAATAAATGCTTTATTTTGATTTAAATAATAAAATTTAATTTAATTTAATTAATTAATTTTAACTCACACTCAAACAAATGCGCGCTGATTAACTCCAGCCCAAAGCTGGAACCGTAAACAAGGTTGCAGAGGCACGAACAAACACAAGTACGAGGAGAGATTGCATCTGCCAGGCACGAACGTATAAAAGCAAAATATGTAAGTATCTTCTTTGGATTCTGCAGCTAACAGAGGGGGTTGCTTAAAAATTGGAAATTGATCTAAACGCCGTCCCATAAAAGTCCAAGGCTTACCCATTTGCCGGAACCGTGCAAGAATTAATGGGTCGGTCTTGTTTTCTTAAGTCTCTTCTTGTTTTGGCTCTGCTAGTTCTCTCCTTCCCTCACGGTATGTTACAAAGTTTCTCGGTTTCTGGGTATCGCTCTTTTTATCTTTCTGTTTTCGCTTGATTCTTTGTCTCTGAGTGCCTATTCTTGCACTTTTGTGCGATGAATAAGGATTGGGCAGAAAGATTCTGATTCAGGAAGTTGAATCTGGAGATTCCTCGGTCCAAGCAGAGGTTGGTATTCCGTGTTTTTATTCTTTCTATATTCAGTATCATTGTCGTTGGTATTTTGTTGGTTCTTGTATCCTATTGAATCGTCTGATGTCTGGCTTCCAGGAAAATTCAGGAAAATCAAGGGAGATGGTTGAAATGATGGATTATCAAGATCCGGAGCCAAATGAAAACCCAAGAACCGGATTTGTTTTTGGTCCTTCCCCACAAGGATGATTTCAAGAGTAATCGTTAAAAAAAAAGAAAAAGAAAAAAAGAGAGAGATCTTTGTTTGTCTTTGGTTTCTTTTATATGTTTCCGTGAAAGAGAATGATTTCAGCACGTTGGATTGCCAGTATCTCTGGCTAGTGTTCTTTGCCAAAGTGTAATTTGCCAGTAAGACAACATTTTAATGTTAATTACCTTGCGAGGAAAGCTTTGGTTGTTATTTCTTCTGTCAATGCCCAAGCTACTTTTTTTTTTTTTTTTTTTGGCCGAAGAGAATTAGATTGGAGTAAATTCTGAATTTTTATTAGGCCAGCCCGTAGTCATTTCCACCATATTTCTCCATTCCTCATTTCTAGGTGATCTGAACACTGCAAGGTCATGGAAAGTAGCCTTTAAAGTTCGTTGGGTCAGGCCGAGACAAGCTCGAACGTCTCCAATTTAGAAAGACAGACGAAGCCCAGCCTACCCTCCAAATTCTGAATAAAGATGTTCTTGACATCTTGTATTGGCCATGCTCCCATGAGATGGAATGATGGCGGCTGGCTAAGACCATGACTGAGCCGCCTTTGACCGAGGCCTCCTAGGTAAACGATATCAAACTATGAATAACAGGCTTTCCTTCATGACCCAAAAGACAATTTTCCCACCTGAAATTGCATTGGACGAGCAGAGCAGAAGGGCTTGACTAGAAGTTTCCTGGAACCACGACCCCTAGGGGTCTCCATTCTTGAGTTAGAAAGAACAAGCGTGCACGGAAAGGTAGAAAATAAAATATCATACCATGGAAAGACCAAGAATTTAACCCAAAAAAAAGGGGGGGGGGGGGACTTTCAGGAAGTTGCAAACGAAAAATTGCAGGTAACACAAACTGACTCGATCACTAGCCTATGGCTTTTAAGCCAAGGGTCAAAAGCGATGAAATTGCTTTTAAGAAAAAGAAGATGGCAAACCACGAGGAAATTGCCGTAATTTGGAAGTAGCTGATGTAAATTGGCAGGCAAGAGCGGCAGCCCACAGGTCACCCTTCAAACAAATTTCAATTCCGTATATTGCCAGTGCCACTAAGATATTAAATATGGGCACGCCTGGTCAATGGAGTGAAAATGGGACAAAAGGAGTATTCTTGTGCGGTCACCAATAATCCAAGTAGAAAACGACGAGAAAGTGGCTCCAACATGACCCATTGCGGAGACTCCAACTGAAATTTCCAATCGATATGGAGGAGCACAGAGACTTCCCTTCTTACATGACAAAGACTATTTCTTCACGTTTGTTTCACCTTCTCTTGTATGGACTTCCCGCTAGTTACAAAGCAGCTTCCTCAGCCTACCTTCAAAGATTGACCCTTTCATCCGTTCAAATGCAGAACACATCTTTTCCTGGCCTTATTTATGTAAGCGTCCTTCCATTCCTCAACCCCAGAGGGATTCCGAGGCTCATTTATTGGAAGAAAAGTAATTAACTGCCGCTGTCGTTCCTTGTAGAGAGACAAATGGACGCGGGTTCAATCTACTTCTCTTACTTGATGACTCTGCAGCAAGCATCAACAAAAGCTCAGCAATCTTCTCCATTATTATATATGCTATTTGGTTTCATCTTGTGTAATGTTTTCAATCGGTTCACTAACATACATAAGGTTTTCTCAAGATGTTGGTCCTTTCTTCAAGCCCAACTGAGAATTAGCAGCTTAAAGGCCTGTGTAGACAGCGACAGCCAATATTCTGAGTCATTTAACAAGCAACTCTGCTTTGACAAGAAGAAAGATGATACAAACCTCTGCGGGGAAGAAGTAAAGATGGTGATGGAAAACTTGGGACTTTCTTACAGCAACGAAAGCGAGGAGCTTAAGGAATTGATGGGTTCCAAGGAGCTTTCCCAGCTGTTTGACCAGAAGGAGCCAAGTTTGGAGGAAGTAAAGGTAGCCTTTGACATCTTCGATGAAAAGAGAAAAGGGTTCATTGATGAAGAGGACTTGCAAAGAGTTCTCCACAAGCTGAGATTCAAGGAAAGATTCAACCTAGAAAGTTGCAGAAAAATGATCAAAAAATTCGATTATAATGGAGATGGAAGAATAGATTTTATTGAATTTATAAAGTTCATGGAAAATAGCTTTTGTTGATTAACACTTTTTGGGAATTTAATGGCAGAGCATGTAAACAGTCTTTATCTTTTACCTTTTCCCTTTTCTCCTTCTAAACTTGTCTCATTTTTATAGCTTCAATTTGAACTCGGCGCAATTGTAACAGATGCCGTAAAGTCCGAATGTAAACGGTTCCAAATTCTACGTTTTACCACTCGATAGAGCACAAAGGCGAAATTGCATTTTTACCTCAAAGTACTGATAAAGGTTGATGTTGAACATTGAAACTCCTCACTGGTTGGAAGCAAGCCTTCTGATTGGGAACAAAATTTTGAATTATTTTAGTTACAAGGTTGCCGCAGAAGAATTAGTATTTAAAACTAACACTTTAGCACCCTCTAGTCTGTTCTAAGTATATTTTGTGGTCTAATTATAGTACATAATTAGAATTTGACTAGATTTACATTTTTTTTAATAATTAATAAATTATTTATAACATATTAAAAATGGATTAATTTAAATTATTCTTAATAAAATTTTTATTTATAAAAATAAAATTATTTTCTATTTATACATAACTCAGTAATATCTTTGTATTAAAATTTTGTCAGTACCTCATATAAAAACAAAGATTAGTGAGAAATGAAGATTGATTTTGCCCAATCTCTCTCCTTTTTCTGCATTTTCTGGTTATGGCAGAAACTTTTCCTTGGCCTCAACATTGTGCTTCCGCTGCTTCTTTCCCTAACAGATGCATATGATGTACAAGTTGGGAACGAAAGGGGTTCTTGGAATCCTTAACCTGCCATGGTTTCAGCAACCTCAAATTGTATGAAAAACGTATGATATGTATTGGTCACCAGTAATTTGCACAACAACAGCTCGCATCTAGAAAGCAACGGTTGGCATCCCTGACAAATATCTCTCTGCCTCTAAACTTTGAAATAAGTCTGACAGCTGAATGACAATCATCACACATCCTAGGGGTCTTAATTACAACAATGGGCGCTTCAGAAGGTGCCATATGGCCATCCCACCTTACAGGCTTTGCCCTCATAAACTTTTGACCCCAAGAAAGCTTTTTTTGTGTTTTTTTTTTTTGACAATCTCGGGACTTCCAACGAACACCCATTAAGCAAATACCAAGCCATCACACATCTCTGGCGCATTCCATCAAACAGCTTCCGGGCAACCAGGATTTAATTGCATTTCTACATAAACTTAACCAAAGCAGTCCTCTCACATTCCTCAGTGGCACTGTTATTGCAAATTATGCAAATGCGTGGTTCCAAATTATCCTCTTTTTTTCTTTTCTTTTTTTTTTTATATAAAATTTTGATTCAGAATAACAAATAGAAAATTATTTGTTTATAGCAAACTTGTGACGAGAAATTTCAACCACTTGAAAAGGCCAAGAATATCCTGATCAATTAATTGAAATTGAAATTCCCTCGAATGCTCCTTGGCTAATAGTCTCCGCCCAAAAAATAAAAGAGGTAAATAAATAAATAGACCATCTCTGCCTAGTCAACTGCCAATTTCTGCAATCTGTAGCACCAAGTGAGCACTCTTGCTCTCTCTTGCCACACTTCTATTGTTGTTTTCTTTTTCTTTTTTTTTTCCTTTTTTTATTATATATATATATATATATATATTTTTTATCATAGACCATCTATTGCATGCTACACCGTATTGTATGTGATAATCTTGAATCATCGGTATGACAAGAAAGAATCTAGTCTCGTTACTTTCTGGTTTAGTTTGGATTCTCTGAGGAAAGAAACTAAGAGAAAATGATGGACATGAGTCGGTTAAGTTGGTGGGGTTAGTAGAAGTAAGCGCCTGCCGGCTACTGCTACGATAAAATTGAAAGCTTTAACGCTTGCTGCTCTCATCGGGGCTGTCTTTCCCTAGAATTCTACTTTTGATCGGTAATGAAAGTAAAGCAACCGCACTTCATGGGTTTATACTAGATCCGAATGGTATGGTCTGCATAACAAGTTTATTGTACGTTGTGGGTTTTTTTTTTCCTTCTTTTTTTGTGTTTCAAGAAGTAAATACTCATAATTTTCAAGGCTCTCTTACTGGGTTCTCGTATTTGTTCTTGAAACCCCTGCTTTTTGGGGATTCTTTGATGTAATTAGGGACAAATTCGAATAACAATTTGGAGGGTTTTAACAGGGTATAGTGTACAGGCAACTGAAGATAAAGGAGGGAGGACTTTTTACTGTGAAGTGTTGGTATGGAGTTGGGGGGTGGGAGGGAGTGAGGGAGGGGACTTCTTTATTTGGAAAGATTTTAATGCTTGATTAAAATCACCAGATTTGCCGCACCCTCTCAAGGTCTTAAGGCAGAAGGCAGGGCGCCTGTTCCAAATTTAGCTCAGTGGCCATGTTGCATCAAGCGAGAACGGGGCTCCCTTTGATGAATCTTCTAAGATTCAAGGAAATGCCTATTCTGGAGCAACTAAATTTGGAGGAAAAGCTGCTTCGTACGTCTTTGGATAATTGGTGTATCATAAATGATGGAACTGATTCTCCTACAATTGTCATGGGGAAGTCTGGGTAAAGAAGTTAAATTTACATTCGTTACCCTATATATTGTCATGGAGTTTTTTACCGCAAAATTCACCACCAAGTCAACGTGTTGATAGAAGGATTTTCGCACATTTGACTTGTTTCTCTACTTGCCTCGAAAATTTTGTGCTTGACAACTCGGGTTGGAGTTGTTTAACTATATCTAATTGTCACAGTTGTTTGGCACGGAGTAGCTGAACCAACACATTTATTTTGGTGCAACCACATCAAGTTTCCAAATTGTTTCATCTTTCCAGTAAAACTGCCTTTTCTCGAGATTTTCGTATTGAAAGATGCATATTTTGTATGCAGAAAACCTGCTGAACTTCTTGAACTTGGACCTGTATTACAAGACCGGGTTCCTGTCATCAGAAGGCCTACTGGGGGTGGCACTGTTGTTGTGGACGATGACACAATATTCGTCTCTCTCATATGCAACAAGGATGCCATTCCTGGGGTGCAACCATATCCTCGCCCCCTCATGTGTTGGAGTAAAAAGCTGTACGGTCAAGTTTTTCAAGGCACGGGAGATTTCAAGCTTCGAGAGAATGGTACATAACTTTGGTTTAGAAATGCTTTTAACATTCATAGAGTTTGACTCTTGCAGAACTGACAGTTGTTTGTAGAATTACATGACCATAACTCTGACTTATTCAGAACTTCGGATCGGAGTTATTCTATAACAGGATTCCAATTACCGAACTAAAGATAAAATGTCACTGCATTAATCAGATAAACCATGTGCCTATTTCCCTTGGGTATTGCACCTTTAGCCTTAGGTAATTCCTGTCTTTTGAAGATGACATGACAGCCAATTATTGGTGTGTCATTTGTAGGCCTTGGAGCTATAATTTTGTTTGTGCTTTTAAAATCCTGGACAGAGCTAAAACTTTTTCTGCGGATTGTGCCCTGTAACTTCAAGATGTTTTATGCATATAATATACTAGTCCTTTCTAAGACTTTTCTTCTAACTTATCCAGATTATGTGTTTGGTGATTCCAAATTTGGTCGAAATGCGCAATCCATAACCCAGACCCGTTGGATTCACCATAGTTCATTTCTTTGGAATTATGAGGTCAGGAATATGGCTTACCTGAAGATACCTGCCCGAGCTCCGAAGTACAGAATGGAAAGTTCTTTCTTATTGCTTGCTCTACTTGGGCCATTCTCAAGCATATGATTATCTAAATTGATGGTGCCATGGCATTTTTTCAATACATTTTTTGTGAATATTTTGTTAGAAGTAGGAGCAGCAGGAAACACCCGTATTTGTTTCTTCTGAACTTCATAATACCAACTCACTGCGCAGGCTAGAGACCACGCAGACTTTGTTTGCGGGATGAAGGAATGTTTGCCAAGGACAGATTTCTTTGAGAAAACACTAAAGGCTCTTGAAACCCATTTCACAATGAAGCCAGTAAACTTGAAAGCAGTTGGTGCAAATGATGGAGAGGAAATGCCTCACTCCACCAGGCTTCTCTCACAGCAAGAACTAGAGGATGGCTCAGAGTGTCGGCTCGAGAGTGCTGCTGGTTAAATTATCCGGTTTCATCATCTGGGAGTTGGTGGTGGGGCTCCACTAAGTTTACTCCGGTGCCAATTTAAGCCCTAATTATTAAAGTTTCCTTTCCGATACTGTCTTGCTACTCTATGTCTAGTAGGGAACTATAACTTTTCAATCATTGTTGAAAAGCGTGAACAGTTAATCAGATGCAAAAGATCCCTCTAAAAATAGAGAGAGATTCCAAAGATCTCAATAAAATTGTACCGTTGATAATGGTGAATCGGCTCCAAAAGTCACATATTTGAGATGTAATAAGCGGTCAAGTAGTCTCGTTGTGAAAATAAGTGTGGCAGGCTTAAAAACAAGTAACAAGAATGCTCTTGCGAACAAAGACGTATATATATATATATATATATATTAACTGCAAAGTGGTTTTTACATGTAAAAATCATTGTCTGAAATCTGCTGACCCTCGTATGGCAGCAAGGTTTGAAAGCCCCTTCGTTTCATTTAGTACCCTTCTAACTTGCTAGCCCCACTCTATCTCGTTTCCTGTTTTGTTGGTCGTTGACTTCACATGCCTCTCCCTTTTTTCCCTTACCTACCTTTCTACCGCGAAGAATGGGATAGAAAGTCTGGATGGCATCTTCCTCAACAATCTTACGTTTAAGAAACACGACAGTGAATAAGAATTCTTGTTTATTCGTTTTTTAGCGTAACACGAGGGCAAACAAAAAAGTTTGAAATTAGGCTGATAATATCGGCGAAATTTGAGCGGAGGGGGCACAGACCATAGTACTAGTTCACTGGTTGAACTTTGGAAATGGGATCTTCTCTACAAGGACAAAGATAATGAAGAATATAATGGTGAAAGACTAATACTGACCCATTTAAAAGAACAGTCCTCTCTCTTTACATGTAATGATGCCTGAACCACCGCACCCAGGATTCACTTCCAAATCTTTTTATCTGGCTTTGGAAACCCTGGTTTTTCATGATACTCCTACCCCTAGAAAATCAATAAATGGGGGTGACATGTTGGTCTCTGAATGGCTAGTTGCTGTATTATCTGCAAAAGATAGTGACGATGATGGTTCACTGAGCGAGACTTGAGATGCTGATGTTGCCATCGAGTCTGGCAGACCACAGTGGGGATAGTTGCTTGATTGCTGCAAGGTATGGAAAACAGTGAAGTTGGAAGTACCACCTTTTGTGTTGCAGTGCATGTTGTTGCTGACAATATCATCATTCATGTAAACTGTAGATTATTTGCAACCGTTGGTGAATACGAAGGACGGTAAAAACGAGTGGGACATCAATCAGTCACACCATGATCAAAATGAAAATAGAATTATGCCAAGGAAAGATGAGAGAGACGCGACAAATGAGCATGATGGTTTAAAAATCTTGAGCTAGCTTGAGTTAAGGGAACCGGAACATAAGAGAGTGGAAAAAAATAATTGCAACAGATTTGACATAACGAGAAAATGTTAGAAAGAACAGAAACCCAAATCCACAAAACTGTACTAACGGTAGAATTTAAGAAGCGGAAGGGTCAAGAGGACAAACCAGGAAAGAAATCAAAAGGGGTATGGCTTGCAGAAGATCCCCGAGGAAGATTGAGCAAATTGCTGCTTCTAACAGACAAGACTTTACCACTAGCCACTGCTTCTTCATTGCTTGTCATGTCGCCATAATCACTGGAGCCACCAGAGGGGGCTACGCGTGGGAAATGAGATGGTTCCATGAAGCTCCCATTGCACAGATTCTTAGCGTCCCGTTCTGCATTCACGGTGGTATCTCCGCTCACAGGATCGGCACCATTTTCCACCTTCCTTTGAGAAGCCTGCATCAGCTTTCTCTGCCTTTTGTGTTTCCTAGCCATTATAACATGCCAGTGGTTTTTAACAGCATTATCAGTCCTCCCCGGGAAAAGTCGAGCTATCAAGGCCCACTTGTTTCCATGTAATCTATGAGCTGCCAGTAGCTTTTCCTCTTCCTTCTCACTAAAGGTTCTCCTATCGATTCTTGGGTCCAACTGATTTAACCATCTCAATCTGCAACTTTGACCTACAAAACATAAGTCGGCAATAAAATGTTCCATAGAAAAGAAAGTAATCACAGTTAGTGAAAGTCAAAAACTTAAACAGCCAGCTAAGATACCCGATCTTCCTTGCAACTTTTCTGCTATAAGGTTCCAGTTTCTTGGTCCATAAAGAGCAACTAGCTCCTTAAGTTTAGAGTCCTCTGCCGGTCTCCAATGTCCTCTAGAACAAACTTCTGATTGCTTGCCACCATCCATCACCTCCTTCCTATTCCCTGATCTCTCGCTATTTCCCATGGCCGCATCATTAATGTCTTCTCCACTCTCAAATATTTGGTTTCTCTCAAAGCCACTAATGATGCAGCCTTTCCCCATTTTTGTATACCCCACTTGCTTTCTCTCCGATCCCTTACAGTAATAACTATGCTGTGAAGATACTCCACGAGCCTCCGTCGATGATTTGGATGGTGCGGGGATGCTAGAGTAATCCGGCAAGCCATCTTTTTCTCTGGTGAGGAAAGTATTGCCGGGGAAAAGGAAGTGCAAGGTCATCTTCAGTAAGCCAAAGCGGGAAAAGATTGGTCCAATAAACAACAAAAAAGAATAACAAAAAGTGAGGTGAGAGATAAATTGGAAGCAAAGAGTGAGAGAGAGATATTTGCAGAGATAGCTAGAAAGAGTGTTTCTTTTTGTTCCAGCAGATATGAGCACTGACTAGTCTCATGATCCCCTTTCTTCTGTCATACAGTTTCAGTGCCCTGACCTCTACCCTGACTCTTGTTTTCTGTCGTAGAATAAGCACGTACTGCCATAAGAAGCGTGATCATACACTCACTTGCATCAATTATACGCCTAACCAATGCTCCTTAGTAAAGCATCAAATCACATTCTTGCACAACTGCAATTGTGAATGAGCCAATTGGTGGCAGGAATAGCAGCTTTTTTTTTTTGGGTAAGCTGGTGTGCTACTCTCCTTTAAAATGCGAGTGGCCGCTTACATTTTTTTTTTTTTCTTTTTTTCCCTTGGTTGCTCATGGTTTTATTTTTAACACTCCCACGTGTAGATGTCATGTCAATTTCTCTGACCCCTAGCAGAGCTCTGAGGCCCTGAGAGGTTCCCTTCTCCTGAATCCGGTAAGCCTATGCCTAGTTATTTTGAGGCATACCCTCTAGCTTGGCAAAAGAAATAGGAAACTGCAAGAGGCATCTTGCCCTCTAGTAACCCGTTTTCGCTTCAGAAGGCCGGAAATTACTAGGACAAGGCATGACCAAGGTGACCAAAATCTAAAACCAATTGTCTGCCAGAGACATTTAAATAACTGCGAGACCACACCAAATATACATTTAGAATCGTGGATGTGTAATTTGCTTAAGCTTAACCACCTCTTGACTCTTATTACTTGGGAACATTTTGTTAGCAACTGGGGTATTGAGTTTAGGCTACAAAGCTAGTTTGGTCCTTATACCAACAACAAACCCCATTTCAAAGTTTTCAACTTGTTTTTAGTATACCAAAAATAGATGTTGTTTCTGTATGCAGAAAGAAATGTAAGTAATGTACAACGGTATTTCACTTGAGCCTGCTTAATTACTATTTGACCAATCAATGAATTGATTCTCAGAGTTGAAAATAACCAATCTGGCCCTGCTAGCCTTCGACTAAAAGGAATGGCAGCTTTGTTTGAACGTCCTAGTATTAACTCGAGGCACGTAAAATGGATCTTTCAAAACGGCACTTTGACTAAAAAAAAGTACTATAAGTGAAACGAAAATGTTAGGGAGTGAAATTAACAACTCTGCATGCACAAGTCGCATCTCAAAATTGCAGGGACAGCAATGATTAGTATCATGCGCTAAACCAACGACTCTGCATGCGAAAGTCATTCGTATCTCAATGTTGCAGGAAGCAATGGTCAAAGAATTGGCATCGTTTTCAATCTGCCAGCTTTCCTGTCCCCAGAAAGCAGTGAAACCAGCGTTTTCACATTTCTGGGTGGTTAATCAAATTTGAAACTCCCCGAAGAGTCAAGAATTGGTAACCCGTTTTTGATATTCTCGAGAAAAGTCAGATGGAAAACTGTACCCATTTTTGACACATTTCAAAACTGTACCCAAACGGGTATTGCTTTCTTTTCTTTTTTTTTTAAGTTTTTAACAGAGAAACTTGGCTATCTCTATGGCAATCTGGGGTAAGCAAAACACGGTTCTTTTCCAAATAAGATCATCATCATTGGATTCCGTAATCATATTTTGTTTTGCTAAGTAAAGACGATAACTTTGCCGAAGAAATTAAAATTAGTAAGATCACATGTACGTTTTACCGAAGAAATTTAAAGAAAATTGAAGCGCAACTGCCGTGCATGGACTTGTAACACAAACAATATGTATACATAGATGCTTTACCGAAGAAAACACAAAGTGGGGAAGTAAAGAGGACTATCGTTTCGGGTGCGAAGCCTGCCGTTTCAGCTGCGACGTTCTTCGTCTCATTTGGCTTGATCGGAGACGTGTTCTCGTCGTCGAGGTCCACATCTTCGACGGCTTAGATTGGCTGGTTCGACGATCGTCGAACGAAACCCAGAAGTGACCGTCTGGAATGGGTCAGGCTGTGACCATTATGGCCCATTACAAGACATTCGCCCGACGTGCAGCAGTGCGTTTTTTTCCGGACCATTAAAAAAAAAAAAAAAACAAACCAAGGGGATTCCTCTTTACTTGGCCCAACTCTGAACTTCTCCAACACTATTGTACAAGATTTAAAATCATCTTAATAACAATCTTATGTGAGAGTTTGATGATAAACGAAAATTTATAACCGAACGTACTAACCTATTTTATATTCTATACACCGCAATTAGGTGTGGAGGAGACATCATTGCTCGGGTTGAGGGACCAAATTTCTGAACTTCAAACAAATGGAAATAATTTAGTCAGGTTTGGCACATCTTTGCAACATTAAAGCATATCTTTTTTCTTTGTCCCACCATAAAATTCGATCTATAGTAGAACCCCCCCCCCACTAAAAAAAAAAGAAGAAAGCAACCCATAGATGCATACCTACTCAAATGATGGAGCTGAATCAACGCTAAAAACCAGCGCATCCCACATGGCGACATTCAAGAGCGAACATTGGTTTATGCTTGAATTTATGTTTGAACTTCCATAAATAAATCTATCGGTATACAATAATTTCATTAAACTTCCCACTTGAAAAATGAATTTTTCATTGCTTTTAAACATCAATATTCTCAACTCAAATTATTCAATTCCATTAAAAAAGATAATGAATAAACTATGGGCGAAAATGTGAATACTTAGTAGTTAAGAAAAAAGAAAAACAAAAAGAAGGAATTCCATCTAATGAAGAAGTTAATGGAGAGAGTTTGTGGAGTGGATTTTGGAGCCAATTGCGCAAGAACCCTGCCAGAAATGGAACATTTATGTTTTGATAATTAAAAATTTAAACTTTTTAATTTTACTTTTTAAAAATATAAAATTTATGAAAATAAAAAACAATTAAGAACTCAAAGATGGATGGGGTGGGGCCAACAACATGTGCAACTGTCAGACCGTAAACTGCGGATATGTCATTCTTGATTCCCACGTTACTCCACTTTCCATGGAAATAGAAACCTGCCGACAAAACTCAATACAGCCATGCCAACCACACGGTACGTAGAAAACTGAGTTCTAGCTCAACGGTGCCTTTTCGAAACTGAAAACTTCCGGATGGATTTCGTTGCGTTAAGTTGAATAGGTCGAGGTAACTTTTATCACTTCTATCCCTTTTTATTATTAAGCACGTATAGAAATGCAATTCAGCCCGACAATTATTTACCTGTCAAAATGAGGAACTCTAAATTGTGTACTCGTTCTCGTTGACTAATCTAAGTGCCTTGACGATAACTTGGTGTCATCAGAAAGTACGTTGTCTAATTTTGATTCAGGAAACTGATCATTTCACGGCTCTCCTAGTTTCAAGGATAATGATCTCACTTTTTCTTGCTTTGAAAAGGTGCATTTGGCATGTCACGTCCAAGCTGATGGTTTTACCGAAAATATGCATTCAGAAACCCTTTCAAATCGCATTGAGGTTACATCTGTCACCTCAAGCACAAGAAACGGCCTCTCCTTTAACCGAAGACAGTACCAGAAGATCTGCGGACTGGAAAGTGGCAATCGTGACAGGACAGGTATACAATTCCAATGCCGAGGCTTTTACATTGACAGCACCTCGGTTACTTGTCGGTGCCTTCATTTCATCATGTCAAATCTACAACGGGGCAGTCAGATTGTATAGTGCATACGAATTTGTTCCAGACCGCTGGACCGGATCAGATAATCATATAGTACAAAATGTGCTCCATAATTTACTTGTAGCTTCACCTTTATTAACATCTGGAAACATCACAGACTTTCGGGAAAGAACTTAATGAAACAGTTGAGCTGTCGCTGTAATCACATTTAGGATAGACCAATTACCTTCTGTATTACTATTCGACAATAGCGTAAATACAAACAAGGGCGAATCGTTGAACTAAAGCTTGACACAGTAAGTTTACTGAATCGAAGCCAAAAAGCCCTGCAAATTTATAATATCTGCAATCGAGCACACAATCACTCCTTTGCAGTAAAGTGAAGCCTTCTTGTGGAGGCCTCACTACAATGCCAGTCATTAATTATAATATCTAAAACTCATCCGTAGTAATTTTGACGGAGAGCCGTTTTGACTCCATTTTTAACTGTCACAAAAATATTCTCTTTCTACATAGTTTTTCAAACACTTCTTCAACTTCATAATCTTGCATGCTTACTGTAGCTAAATATGGCATCTTAGGATCAGATGGGGCTGCTTAGTCCATCTGGGGGTATCATTCAACGCCAAAACTGCCTTCCAGTGTATGTCTGCCCAAAGGACCAACTGGCAGGAGCAACATTATAAGAGACCACACTGCGACCATCACTACCGGTGACTACAAAAGAGAGACTCTGCCCATTGAGGTAAGAGTTGCTCTGCCAGTTCTGTCCCCAGTTTCTTGACATTCTTTGCCAACCAGTTCTCGAACCCTTGATGGCCACTGCCGTCACATCACCTGCTCCACCTACATTTGTGATAAGAACTAAATTGAAGTATGAATGTCCATTAATGGTGAACCTAATGCCTCCCCTTCTCCTGCACCTTACCCTGTAAAGAACATTACAAAAAGGTTTTAGCATATCACTAAAGGCTGAAAATAGACACCAATTGGGGATGATTTATTATTTATTCATTGATAGTATATTAATATCACATGTGTCAATTACAAAAGATGCAATGGCTTTTAGTAAACTGAAATTAGTAGAAGTGTTGAAAACTAACACAAAATTGTGTAGTGTTAATTTTCCTACCTTCTGTAGGCTACTGGGACAACGCCAGCCTTGTACTGGGCAATGCGCAGGAAGATAGGTTGGGAGAGATCGAAGTGATGGTTAGGCGGATCACACCAGCCTCCTGGTGGGCAAAAGTTAGTGGCAGTTACTACAATGGAGCCAGGGAGACACCATTGTGGGTCGTCGACACACCTGATCTGAAAGCAAGCCCCACAGCTCAAGCCATCGTTGAACAAAGCAGTGCTCAGTGCAGCTGTGTTAGTCCCATAACCCTGGCTGTAAAGGTTTCCATAACCACAAGCCCCACCTTAAACATAACCCAAGGTACAAAAGCAAACAAGAGACAAAAATCGCACGTTAATTACAATAAAAATCATTATCTGTGTAATGCATGATTTTTTTTTTCCTTTAAACCGAGATAAATATGTTGCATACCCATTGTGCCAGAGGCATCGCCACCTCCATAGAAAGTAGCGTGGGCATTTATCCAACCTCCATGGTAGCCATTAACAGAGGAAACAATTGAGAGGAGCCCAAATACAAGAAAACTAAAAAGAGCCATTTTCCTGCAAAAAGAAGATAAACTCTTCACACGTAAATAGCAGGCCAGGTCATTCTCTGTATGCTACTGTACTGTGAAATATATTAGTGAAAGTGCATCAAAAGGAAAAGGAAGTATGGTAGTAAAGAAATGAACCTTGAAGTAAGTAAGTTGCGATGGGGAAAATGAGGGGGCCTTTGATGGGAATAAATAGAAGTCTGTCAACGTCGTACCTTACATACACGCGGACAAGCTTTTAGGTGCCGGGACCAGGCAATTGTCAGAGTGGCCTCACACTGAAATTGTGGGGAAAAAAACAAGAAGTTTTCTTCTCTCTCCATTTTTTTCTTTTTTTTTTTGGGGAGGGGGGGTGTGAGTTTAGAAAATTGAAAATGATTTTGTGGACTCAAACCGTGTGGCTTTTTGAAGTTGTGTTTTCCAGCCAAGAATTCATGGCGGGGGACAGGTCAGTTTGGCTTTCAGCTTCCAAATACTTACGTAATGTAGAGACGTTGATTCTTTTCCTGATTAATTTTCCTGCAAAGGTAATAGTAACAGGTGGGGGCATGAGGAGGATAACAGATGGACAGACGGGTCATGTGTAATTGTAAATGGCTCCAGTAACGTGGAGAGAGATCATCACCTTAACATTTTCCACTCCAGCTACCAGCTGTTGCTGCGTAGTCTGGTGATAGCAAACAGCGTTCACATCTGGGTACAGACAGACCAAAAAAAAAAAAAACATTTTGACTCCCAGAGTTTCTTTTTCTTTTTCTTTTTTTTTTTTTTTTTTTGCCCTGGGCGATTTTTAATTTTAAAACCCGAAAAATTAAAAAAAAATTCCGGCTTTAACTCCCAAAAAAAAAAAAAAAAAAAGACACATTACAGGACAGGACTCCTGTGTCTCCATTTTCACCATTCAGTGTTCACATTCCAATCTTTTAGCTTCAAGTATTCAACTTTCCTAGTTGAAAGCTTCAAATCCCCACTGTAGAGCTTCCTGACGCCTGAGATTGCGGATAACAGCGATGATGACGGCATTTTATATCCACAATTGCTACAATTCAAAATTGACCCGTAATTCAAAACATCGCCTAACGATAGGCTTCTTGGATTTTTCTATAAATAAACTGATACAGTAACCTGAGCTACTTCTGAGGTTGCTGGACTTTAAAACAGCAGACGAATCAATCTCAGTTTTTCAATCAAACAAGATCCTGCTGTTCACTGAATACCGTGTGGGGTACCCATTCGTAATCCTTTCACGTAGTTGGTGTCCTACAAAATTTGTAGAATTTTGCAGGAATCCCAAAAAGTCATGGCATGTAGAATTAGCTGCCAAATTGGCTCCAATGGGTGACATTTGCTATTGAATGCCATCCATATAACTGGACTTAAACAGTCTTATCTGCACATGGGTAACGTTCCCACAGAAAGCTGCACTTTGAGAAGAGGTTTGTCTCGTATTTAAAGCGGACTATTTAATGAATATCATGTGCCTGTCAGTTTGATGTCTTCAAGTTTGGTACGACTACTTTTAGGACTTTGAGCCATTAATTTGGCCGCGACGCTCAGACGTCCATGGATTCCACCTTCCTTAGATCATTTTCACTTGACCCGATGGGAAGTTCACGAGTGCAGAGTAACTGTATATTACTAGTTTCAATTGACTAGGCCTAATTAAAGATGTATTCTACACGTTGATTAGCTTTATATCCTCAAAAGTAAGCACTTATTATTAACTAGCATTCGACTTGAAGTTGGAATATACAAAGATAAAACTTCTGCGAAATTCTCCAGCCTCAATTACAGATGAAGATAATTGATGCTGAGGTGTGTTTCATGAGGCTCACTCCGTACTTGCCATGTGACTGAAAATTCAAAAAGACGAGCAGACGACAAAAGAGTTTTGGCTCTGGTGCTTTGTTTTTCTTTTTAACCATAAAACGTAGAAATGCCTCATGACCACAAG